>VLTN01000015.1:0-607669 GCA_008330645.1 Cafeteria roenbergensis | reverse complement strand
TTGTTCCGGGGCTTGCCGGACGAGCACGCCAAGGCGGGAGGCGTGGTGGGCGCTCCTGGGCCGGGAAGCCGACGGTTGGGACTCGGCTAGCATCGGCAGCGGCCAACCCGGCCTTGAAGAAGGGAGGCTACGCTCAGATGAGGCTGGCGAAGATGCTGAGCAAGGGCTGCAAAGCCGGGGGCATGGGCCTGCCTGGCGTAGCGCAGTTCCGCTTCGAGGCGACAGCGGGCTTCATCGAGGCCGTTCGGGACATGCGGAAAGGGCGGTTCGAGATGGCACCACCGCCGGAGGAGGCCCTCGACGGACCCGGCACTGGTGGAGGCGGAGGAGAGCCAGCGTCGGGGAGTGGTGCCGGAGCGGGACCAGCCGACGCCGGCGAGGCGGAAGCGGAGGATGAGTCGGGTGCGGCGGCTGCTGCAGCGGGCGGCACGCCGTGGGTGGACCACTCGGCGATCGGAGAGAGCGAGTCCAAGGAGGACTGCGAGGAGGGCCCGGCGCATGGGCAGCAGCCTGCGGGCACGCTGGATGGGTGGCTCGTCAGCGGTACGGGGGGAGAGGCTGGACCGGGGCATCAGCCAACACCGACAGGCGGAGGCCAGACGGTCGGTGGAGGTGCGGCTGCCGCCAGCGCGGCGGGAGCGGCGACCGAGATGACGACGGGCGGCGGCGGCGCAGCGGCAGCTAGTGCGGCTGGCGCTCCAACCGGCCAAGAGACATCTGATGCCGCACAGCCGAGAGCGGATGCGGCACAGGTCTACTCGGTCAGGCGAACGCCGGCGATCGGGTTGGCCAGGGACGGACCCGACGCGGACGCGGACGGCAACGACCCCAACTGGAAGGGCATCTCGCTCAAGAAACTCGTGAGGCGGGCGCTGAAGCGCTCAGACCGCAGCGATGCGACCAAGGAGGTGGGCGACATCCTGCTGCGATGCGAGGAGGTCGCCAAGGGAGCCTACCGGGACTACGAGCGGGACAGCAAGGAGTACAAGGACGCCTGCACCGAGGCACGGTACTTCAGGCCGGACAAGGACTGCGTCGTAGGCAAGGAGGCCGACCTTCATGCCGCCAGGGTGAAGAAGCGCTACCAGCTGGCGCACGTGTGGAGGTCGGACATCGCGGGGGCTGTCGAGGGCCTGGAAGAGCTGCGCGCCGAGATCGAGGAGCTGGCGCTGGAGGCGATGATGGAGCTCGGATCTGACGACGAGTCGTCGGATGACATGGAGGCAACTGCAAACCTGGTGGAGGAGTTCATCAGGGCATGCAAGGGAGCCCGCTGCCTGGCCGCAGCGACAGGGTTCGAGGGCTTCTTGCCCGACACCTTGGGCGTGCTGTCGGATGACCTGAAGGCCAAGCTCCGCAAGTGCCTGTACGGCGACGGGGTGACAGCGCGGGCGAACGAGCAGACCGAGGCGCCCTGGCAGCGCAAGATGGTGCTGCACCACGACGACATGCTGCGCATCAAGCACGAGTGTGTCTTCCTGCGCCGTCTGGCCAAGGCGCGCAGGGCCTGCACAGCACGCTGCAGGGCCGAGGCGCTGGCCAAGGGCACGCCGGAGAAGCGCATCGCCAACATCGACGACCCGGCCATGCTGCGCGTCATGAGCGACCTGGTCGCGTTCCGAGAGGCGTGCGTGCCGGGAACGCACTACTGGCTCCGCAACACGATGATGGGGCCCCGCGGGCTCACAGACGAGGAGTTCGCGGTGGTCACCCGCTACCGCATCGGAGCCTCCGAGGCCGACCACGTGGTGCCGGACGGCGTGTCGATCAACTGCGCGTGCGTGCAGCGGGACACCACCGCGAGAGGCACCGTCCACATCGGCGGGGTCTCCGGTGTGGCACATCACCTGGCGCGCTGCCGCTGCGGCAAGGGCTCCACCATCCGGGCGCACAACGACGTCCGCGACGTCCTGCACGCGGCGGTGCGCTCGGCGGGACTACAGTCGGTGGTGGAGCCCTCCAGCTGGCAGGACGGGCAGACGCGCTTCGGATCCCAGCCGGGGTCCAGCGAGGCCGCGCGCAAGCGACCGGACCTGCGGGTGCACGTCGACTTCGAGACCACCTGTCTCGTCGACGTGCAGATCACCTCGGCGGTGAGCAAGTCCTACGTGACGCAGGGCCTGCAGAGCATGGACGCCTTTCTCGAGCGCCGTGAGAATGACAAGATGAGGGAGTACAAGAAGAGCTCAGCTACAAAGGACAACTTGAGCTCCATTGTGCCCTTCGTCATCACGACCACGGGACGCATGGGACCGGCGGCCTTCGCCTTCCTCAAGAAGGTGGCGGACACGGCCTTCGGTGACCGGCCGAGGGAGCGTGCGCGCTGGGCCTTTCGCTGGCTGTCGAGGCTGAACGAGGTCATCGCCAAGGGACTGGCGACCCAGCTGATCGGGCAGACGCAGTACCTGCGACAGCAGGTGGAGCGTTTGCGGTGAGCAGGGGCGGCTGAGTGGCGACTCGTGGCAGTGTGATGGCAGGGATCTGGGACTTGAGACTTGGGATTGTGGGTTTGGCGCGGTTTGTGATTCATCGGTGATGGAGTTGCTGGATTGGTGATTGGTGAGTCTGTGAATCGAGTGTGTGGCATGGTTACGCGAGTTTTCGACCCCCCCCAACGATGTTCATTCATTCCCAGAGATGTTGAGGATGCCACACCTCTTTTTAACCTCCGAACCAATCAGTCCGTCAATCGCACGCAGCTTCCGAACGTCCGAGGGGGGCAGTGCCTCAGTGTCTCCACTTTACCAGGCGTTCACGTCGGTGCCAGCGTTGGCACTGCTCGGACTGCGCGATTATGGTTCTGCATCGTGCGTCAAACAGCCGCCAAGACGGAGCACTCCCATCCTGCAGCTCAGTGGCTCGCAAGCAGCGCATGGAACGTCGTACTGTCGGTGCGTTGTGCGAAGTGAGTATGTCGAAGGAGACTTGGATGGCATGGAAGAGAGGGGCAATGCAGGGTGCCAGGAATGCGTGGCTGCTCGCCAAGCATGAAAAATTGCTCAGTGAGCGTGAACTTGGAGACTCTGCCCTGAAGGGGTGGCTGACTTGATGAGTCAACGAAAACAACAAGGCAAGGTACGCAAGCCTACAGCGGGCTAAGCATGGCGCAAGGCTCACGTCAGCTCTTCCCTCCACGAAGGCGCCACGATCCAGCAGCAGCTTCACGGTGTACGCTTTGCCTGCCTTTGCCGCAGCTGTCAGCGCCGTGTCGCCGTCCTGCGAAGACACCGACCATGCTCGCAACGGCGCCCCATCGCGCTCCCCGTCAGCGCCGCTTCCCACTCCAGCTCGGACACCGCCCCGCTCCGCAGCGATCGGACGCTCATCACGGACTGCGGCCCGCCGGCGAGGCCCGAGCACGGACCGGTGCGCAGCAGTCCCGTCTCCAGACTCACGCGGCTCTTCGCCTCCAGGTCGGCGCCACGGTCCAGCAGCAGCTTCACGGTGTCCGTTTCGCCTTCCTCTGCCGCCATGATCAGCGCCGTCTCGCCGTCCTGCGAAGACACCGACCATGCTCGCAACGGCGCCCCATCGCGCTCCCAGTCAGCGCCGCTTCTCACTCCAGCTCGGACACCGCCCCGCTCCGCAGCGATCGGACGCTCATCACGGACTGCGGCCCGCCGGCGAGGCCCGAGCACGGACCGGTGCGCAGCAGTCCCGTCTCCAGACTCACGCGGCTCTTCGCCTCCAGGTCGGCGCCACGGTCCAGCAGCAGCTTCACGGTGTCCGTTTCGCCTTCCTCTGCCGCCATGATCAGCGCCGTCTCGCCGGCCTGCGAAGACACCGACCATGCACGCAACGGCGCCCCATCGCGCTCCCAGTCAGCGCCGCTTCCCACTCCAGCTCGGACACCACCCCGCTCCGCAGCGATCGGACGCTCATCACGGACTGCGGCCCGCCGGCGAGGCCCGAGCACGGACCGGTGCGCAGCAGTCCCGTCTCCAGACTCACGCGGCTCTTCGCCTCCAGGTCGGCGCCACGGTCCAGCAGCAGCTTCACGGTGTCCGTTTCGCCTGCCCTGATCATCATGATCAGCGCCGTCTCGCCGTCCTGCGAAGACACCGACCATGCTCGCAACGGCGCCCCATCGCGCTCCCAGTCAGCGCCGCTTCTCACTCCAGCTCGGACACCGCCCCGCTCCGCAGCGATCGGACGCTCATCACGGACTGCGGCCCGCCGGCGAGGCCCGAGCACGGACCGGTGCGCAGCAGTCCCGTCTCCAGACTCACGCGGCTCTTCGCCTCCAGGTCGGCGCCACGGTCCAGCAGCAGCTTCACGGTGTCCGTTTCGCCTTCCTCTGCCGCCATGATCAGCGCCGTCTCGCCGTCCTGCGAAGACACCGACCATGCTCGCAACGGCGCCCCATCGCGCTCCCAGTCAGCGCCGCTTCTCACTCCAGCTCGGACACCGCCCCGCTCCGCAGCGATCGGACGCTCATCACGGACTGCGGCCCGCCGGCGAGGCCCGAGCACGGACCGGTGCGCAGCAGTCCCGTCTCCAGACTCACGCGGTTCTTCGCCTCCAGGTCGGCGCCACGGTCCAGCAGCAGCTTCACGGTGTCCGTTTCGCCTGCCCTGATCATCATGATCAGCGCCGTCTCGCCGTCCTGCGAAGACACCGACCATGCTCGCAACGGCGCCCCATCGCGCTCCCAGTCAGCGCCGCATCTCACTCCAGCTCGGACACCACCCCGCTCCGCAGCGATCGGACGGTCATCACGGACTGCGGCCCGCCGGCGAGGCCCGAGCACGGACCGGTGCGCAGCAGTCCCGTCTCCAGACTCACGCGGTTCTTCGCCTCCAGGTCGGCGCCACGGTCCAGCAGCAGCTTCACGGTGTCCGTTGCTCTTGCCCTGATCATCATGATCAGCGCCGTCTCGCCGTCCTGCGAAGACACCGACCATGCTCGCAACGGCGCCCCATCGCGCTCCCCGTCAGCGCCGCTTCTCACTCCAGCTCGGGCACCGCCCCGCTCCGCAGCGATCGGACGCTCATCACGGACTGCGGCCCGCCGGCGAGGCCCGAGCACGGACCGGTGCGCAGCAGTCCCGTCTCCAGACTCACGCGGCTCTTCGCCTCCAGGTCGGCGCCACGGTCCAGCAGCAGCTTCACGGTGTCCGTTGCTCTTGCCCTGACCGTCGTGACCAGCGCCGTCTCGCCGTCCTGCGACGTCACAGTCCCGAATGTCACCGCACCTCGTCGCACCATCGCTCCCCTTCAGACATGCCCCACCGCTCCGGCGCCGTCTCCCACGCCGGCCCGCCACAGGAGCGCAAAGCTCCGACGCGTCACCGCCATCGCCGTCACCCGGACCGGCCCGCCCGTGACGCCCCTCGCGGCCAGTCGCGCAGCAAACACGCGCGGCCGCCGCGCAAACCTCATCCTTGGCCTCCAGGTCGGCGCCGCGGTCCAGCAACAGCTCCACCAAGTCCTTGCAGTCACGGGATGCAGCCAGAAAGAGCGCCGTAGCACCATACTGCGATGTCGCAGGCCCGCATGTCACCGCACCTCGTCGCACCATCGCTCCCCTACAGACATGCCCCCCCGCCAGCGCCTCGTCACAAGCCCGCCCGCCACAGAAGCACAGCACCCCGACGCATCACCGCCATCGCCGTCACCCGGACCGGCCCGCCCGTGACACCCCGCGCGGCCCGTCACGCAGCAAACACGCACGGCCGCCGCTCAAACCTTATCCTTGGCCTCCAGGTTTGCGCCGAGGTCCAGCAGCAGCTCCACCATGTCCTTGTGGCCACGGGATGCAGCCAGAAAGAGCGCCGTAGCACCATACTGCGATGTCGCAGGCCCGCATGTCACCGCACCTCGTCGCACCATCGCTCCCCTTCAGACATGCCCCACCGCTCCGGCGCCGTCTCCCACGCCGGCCCGCCACAGGAGCGCAAAGCTCCGACGCGTCACCGCCATCGCCGTCACCCGGACCGGCCCGCCCGTGACGCCCCTCGCGGCCAGTCGCGCAGCAAACACGCGCGGCCGCCGCGCAAACCTCATCCTTGGCCTCCAGGTCGGCGCCGCGGTCCAGCAACAGCTCCACCAAGTCCTTGCAGTCACGGGATGCAGCCAGAAAGAGCGCCGTAGCACCATACTGCGATGTCGCAGGCCCGCATGTCACCGCACCTCGTCGCACCATCGCTCCCCTACAGACATGCCCCACCGCTCCGGCGCCGTCTCCCACGCCGGCCCGCCACAGGAGCGCAAAGCTCCGACGCGTCACCGCCATCGCCGTCACCCGGACCGGCCCGCCCGTGACACCCCGCGCGGCCCGTCACGCAGCAAACACGCACGGCCGCCGCTCAAACCTTATCCTTGGCCTCCAGGTTTGCGCCGCGGTCCAGCAACAGCTCCACCAAGTCCTTGTGGCCACCTTGTGCAGCCCGAACAAGCGCCGTAGCGCCGTCCTGCGACGTCGCAGGCCCGCATGTCACCGCACCTCGTCGCACCATCGCTCCCCTTCAGACATGCCCCACCGCTCCGGCGCCGTCTCCCACGCCGGCCCGCCACAGGGGCGCAAAGCTCCGACGCGTCACCGCCATCGCTGTCTGCCGGACCGGCCCGCCCGTGACGCCCCGCGCGGCCAGTCGCGCAGCAAACACGCGCGGCCGCCGCGCAAACCTCATCCTTGGCCTCCAGGTCGGCGCCGCGGTCCAGCAGCAGCTCCACCATGTCCTTGTGGCCACGGGATGCAGCCAGAACAAGCGCCGTAGCACCATACTGCGACGTCGCAGGCCCGCATGTCACCGCACCTCGTCGCACCATCGCTCCCCTACAGACATGCCCCCCCGCCAGCGCCTCGTCACAAGCCCGCCCGCCACAGAAGCACAGCACCCCGACGCATCACCGCCATCGCCGTCACCCGGACCGGCCCGCCCGTGACACCCCGCGCGGCCCGTCACGCAGCAAACACGCACGGCCGCCGCTCAAACCTTATCCTTGGCCTCCAGGTTTGCGCCGCGGTCCAGCAACAGCTCCACCAAGTCCTTAAGGTCATCTTGTGCAGCCCGAACAAGCGCCGTAGCGCCGCCCTGCGACGTCGCAGGCCCTCATGTCACCGCACCTCGTCGCACCATCGCTCCCCTACAGACATGCCCCACCGCTCCGGCGCCGTCTCCCACGCCGGCCCGCCACAGGGGCGCAAAGCCCCAACGCGTCACTGCCGGCCACTGCCTCCTCCTCCTCCCCCTCGGCCCGCCCGTGACGCCCCGCGTGGCCCGTCACGCAGCAAACACACACGGCCGCCGCTCAAACCTCATCCTTGGCCTCCAGGTCGGCGCCGCGGTCCAGCAACAGCTCCACCAAGTCCTTGTGGCCACGGGATGCAGCCCGGACAAGCGCCGTAGCGCCGCCCTGCGACGTCACAGTCCCGAATGTCACCGCACCTCGTCGCACCATCGCTCCCCTTCAGACATGCCCCACCGCTCCTGCGCCGTCTCCCACGCCGGCCCGCCACAGGGGCGCAAAGCCCCAACGCGTCACCGCCATCGCCGCCCTTACGGCCCGCCCGTGACGCCACGCAGGGCCAGTCGCGCAGCAAACACGCACGGCCGCCGCTCAAACCTTATCCTTGGCCTCCAGGTCGGCGCCGCGGTCCAGCAACAGCTCCACCAAGTCCTTAAGGTCATCTTGTGCAGCCCGAACAAGCGCCGTAGCGCCGCCCTGCGACGTCGCAGGCCCTCATGTCACCGCACCTCGTCGCACCATCGCTCCCCTACAGACATGCCCCACCGCTCCGGCGCCGTCTCCCACGCCGGCCCGCCACAGGGGCGCAAAGCCCCAACGCGTCACCGCCATCGCCGCCCTTACGGCCCGCCCGTGACGCCACGCAGGGCCAGTCGCGCAGCAAACACGCACGGCCGCCGCTCAAACCTTATCCTTGGCCTCCAGGTCGGCGCCGCGGTCCAGCAACAGCTCCACCAAGTCCTTAAGGTCATCTTGTGCAGCCCGAACAAGCGCCGTAGCGCCGCCCTGCGACGTCGCAGGCCCTCATGTCACCGCACCTCGTCGCACCATCGCTCCCCTACAGACATGCCCCACCGCTCCGGCGCCGTCTCCCACGCCGGCCCGCCACAGGGGCGCAAAGCCCCAACGCGTCACTGCCGGCCACTGCCTCCTCCTCCTCCCCCTCGGCCCGCCCGTGACGCCCCGCGTGGCCCGTCACGCAGCAAACACACACGGCCGCCGCTCAAACCTCATCCTTGGCCTCCAGGTTTGCGCCGCGGTCCAGCAACAGCTCCACCATGTCCTTGTGGCCACGGGATGCAGCCAGAACAAGCGCCGTAGCGCCGTCCTGCGACGTCGCAGGCCCGCATGTCACCGCACCTCGTCGCACCATCGCTCCCCTACAGACATGCCCCCCCGCCAGCGCCTCGTCACAAGCCCGCCCGCCACAGAAGCACAGCACCCCGACGCATCACCGCCATCGCCGTCACCCGGACCGGCCCGCCCGTGACACCCCGCGCGGCCCGTCACGCAGCAAACACGCACGGCCGCCGCTCAAACCTTATCCTTGGCCTCCAGGTCGGCGCCGCGGTCCAGCAACAGCTCCACCAAGTCCTTAAGGTCATCTTGTGCAGCCCGAACAAGCGCCGTAGCGCCGCCCTGCGACGTCGCAGGCCCTCATGTCACCGCACCTCGTCGCACCATCGCTCCCCTACAGACATGCCCCACCGCTCCGGCGCCGTCTCCCACGCCGGCCCGCCACAGGGGCGCAAAGCCCCAACGCGTCACCGCCATCGCCGTGTCCCGGACCGGCCCGCCCGTGACGCCCCGCGCGGCCCGTCACGCAGCAAACACACGCGGCCGCCGCGCAAACCTCATCCTTGGCCTCCAGGTTTGCGCCGCGGTCCAGCAACAGCTCCACCATGTCCTTGTGGCCACGGGATGCAGCCAGAACAAGCGCCGTAGCGCCGTCCTGCGACGTCGCAGGCCCGCATGTCACCGCACCTCGTCGCACCATCGCTCCCCTACAGACATGCCCCACCGCTCCGGCGCCGTCTCCCACGCCGGCCCGCCACAGGGGCGCAAAGCCCCAACGCGTCACCGCCAGCCACTGCCTCCTCCTCCTCCCCCTCGGCCCGCCCGTGACGCCCCGCGCGGCCCGTCACGCAGCAAACACACACGGCCGCCGCGCAAACCTCATCCTTGGCCTCCAGGTTTGCGCCGCGGTCCAGCAACAGCTCCACCATGTCCTTGTAGTCACGGTATGCAGCCCGAACAAGCGCCGTAGCGCCGTCCTGCGACGTCGCAGGCCCGCGTGTGACCGCACCTCGTCGCACCATCGCTCCCCTTCAGACATGCCCCACCGCTCCGGCGCCGTCTCCCACGCCGGCCCGCCACAGGGGCGCAAAGCCCCAACGCGTCACCGCCAGCCACTGCCTCCTCCTCCTCCCCCTCGGCCCGCCCGTGACGCCCCGCGCGGCCCGTCACGCAGCAAACACACACGGCCGCCGCGCAAACCTCATCCTTGGCCTCCAGGTTTGCGCCGCGGTCCAGCAACAGCTCCACCATGTCCTTGTAGTCACGGTATGCAGCCCGAACAAGCGCCGTAGCGCCGTCCTGCGACGTCGCAGGCCCGCGTGTGACCGCACCTCGTCGCACCATCGCTCCCCTACAGACATGCCCCACCGCTCCGGCGCCGTCTCCCATGCCGGCCCGCCACAGGGGCGCAAAGCCCCAACGCGTCACCGCCATCGCCGCACTTACGGCCCGCCCGTGACGCCCCGCGCGGCCCGTCACGCAGCAACAACGCACGGCCGCCGCACTCACGTAGTCCTTGACCTCCAGGTCGGCGCCGCGGTCCAGCAACAGCTCCACCGTGTCCTTGTGGTCACGGGATGCAGCCAGAAAGAGCGCCGAAGCACCATACTGCGACGTCGCAGGCCCGCATGTCACCGCACCTCGTCGCACCATCGCTCCCCTTCAGACATGCCCCACCGCTCCGGCGCCGTCTCCCACGCCGGCCCGCCACAGGGGCGCAAAGCTCCGACGCGTCACCGCCATCGCTGTCTCCCGGACCGGCCCGCCCGTGACGCCCCGCGCGGCCAGTCGCGCTACAAACACACACGGCCGCCGATCTCACGCGGGGCTTGACCTCCAGGTCGGCGCCGCGGTCCAGCAACAGCTCCACCAAGTCCTTGCAGTCACGGGATGCAGCCAGAAAGAGCGCCGTAGCACCATACTGCGATGTCGCAGGCCCGCATGTCACCGCACCTCGTCGCACCATCGCTCCCCTTCAGACATGCCCCACCGCTCCGGCGCCGTCTCCCACGCCGGCCCGCCACAGGGGCGCAAAGCCCCAACGCGTCACCGCCATCGCCGTGTCCCGGACCGGCCCGCCCGTGACGGGCCGTGCGGGGCGTCACGCAGCAACAACGCACGGCCGCCGATCTCACCTCATCCTTGGCCTCCAGGTCGGCGCCGCGGTCCAGCAGAAGCTCCGCCATGTCCTTGTGGCCATCTCGTGCAGCCCGAACAAGCGCCGTAGCGCCGTCCTGCGACGTCACAGTCCCGCATGTCACCGCACCTCGTCGCACCATCGCTCCCCTACAGACATGCCCCACCGCTCCGGCGCCGTCTCCCACGCCGGCCCGCCACAGGGGCGCAAAGCCCCAACGCATCACCGCCATCGCCGTGTCCCGGACCGGCCCGCCCGTGACGCCCCGCACGGCCCGTCACGCAGCAACAACGCACGGCCGCCGATCTCACCTCATCCTTGGCCTCCAGGTCGGCGCCGCGGTCCAGCAGAAGCTCCGCCATGTCCTTGTGGCCATCTCGTGCAGCCCGAACAAGCGCCGTAGCGCCGTCCTGCGACGTCACAGTCCCGCATGTCACCGCACCTCGTCGCACCATCGCTCCCCTTCAGACATGCCCCACCGCTCCGGCGCCGTCTCCCACGCCGGCCCGCCACAGGGGCGCAAAGCTCCGACGCGTCACCGCCATCGCCGTGTCCCGGACCGGCCCGCCCGTGACGCCCCGCACGGCCAGTCACGCAGCAACAACGCACGGCCGCCGATCTCACCTCATCCTTGGCCTCCAGGTCGGCGCCGCGGTCCAGCAGAAGCTCCGCCATGTCCTTGTGGCCATCTCGTGCAGCCCGAACAAGCGCCGTAGCGCACTCCTGCGACGTCACAGTCCCGCATGTCACCGCACCTCGTCGCACCATCGCTCCCCTTCAGACATGCCCCACCGCTCCGGCGCCGTCTCCCACGCCGGCCCGCCACAGGGGCGCAAAGCTCCGACGCGTCACCGCCATCGCTGTCACCCGGACCGGCCCGCCCGTGACGCCCCGCGCGGCCCGTCACGCAGCAAACACGCACGGCCGCCGATCTCACCTCATCCTTGGCCTCCAGGTTTGCGCCGCGGTCCAGCAGCAGCTCCACCGTGTCCTTGTGGCCATCTCGTGCAGCCCGAACAAGCGCCGTAGCGCCGTCCTGCGACGTCACAGTCCCGAATGTCACCGCACCTCGTCGCACCATCGCTCCCCTTCAGACATGCCCCACCGCTCCGGCGCCGTCTCCCACGCCGGCCCGCCACAGGGGCGCAAAGCCCCAACGCGTCACCGCCATCGCTGTCACCCGGACCGGCCCACCCGTGACGCCACGCGCGGCCAGTCGCGCAACAAACACACACGGCCGCCGACCTCACCTCATCCTTGGCCTCCAGGTTTGCGCCGCGGTCCAGCAGCAGCTCCACCGTGTCCTTGTGGCCACCAAAGGCAGCCGCAACAAGCGACGTGTAACCATCCTGCGACGTCGCGCGCCCGCATGTCACCGCACCCCGTCGCACCATCGCTCCCCTACCGACATGCACCCGCCCCGCCAGCCACGCCTCACGCACCCACCCGCAAGAGGAGCACGACGACCCGACGCATCATCGCCACCGCCGCCCGCCCTCTCGGCCCGCCCGTGACGCTCGCCGCCGCCCGGCGCGCAGCAACGCACGGCCGCCGACCTCACGCGGTCCTTGGCCTCCAGGTCGGCGCCCCGGTCCAGCAGCAGCTCCACCGTGTCCTTGTGGCCATCTCGTGCAGCCCGAACAAGCGCCGTGTAACCATCCTGCGACGTCGCGCGCCCGCATGTCACAGCACCTCGTCGCACCATCGCTCCCCTACCGACATGCACCCGCCCCGCCAGCCACGCCTCACACGCCCGCCCGCCCCCCACAGAGGCACCACGACCCGACGCACGATCGCCACCGCCGCCCGCCCTCTCGGCCCGCCCGTGACGCCCGGCGCGGCCCGTCGCGCAGCAAACACACACGGCCACCGCACTCACGCGGTGCTTGGCCTCCAGGTCGGCGCCCCGGTCCAGCAGCAGCTCCACCGTGTCCTTGTGGCCACCAAAGGCAGCCGCAACAAGTGCCGTGTCGCCACCCTGCGACGTCGCGCGCCCGCATGTCACCGCACCTCGTCGCACCATCGCTCCCCTACCGACATGCCCCGCCCCGCCAGCCACGCCTCACACGCCCGCCGGCCCGCCACAGAGGCACCACGACCCGACGCTCCAACGCCATCGCCGCTCTCCCCCGCCGTCCGCCCGTGACGCCCGGCGCGGCCCGTCGCGCAGCAAACACACACGGCCGCCGCACTCACGCCGTCCTTGGCCTCCAGGTCGGCGCCCCGGTCCACCAGCAGCTCCACCGTGTCCTTGTGGCCACCGGATGCGGCCGCAACAAGCGCTGTAGCACCATCCTGCGACGTCGCATGCCCTCAACAACCACGGCCCTGGCGTTCTGCGACTGGCGCCACCTCGCGCTAGCTGCCCAGCGGCACTCAGCTCGCTTTGCTGCTGCTCGGATCGTCATCACTGTCGACGGCCTGCACGTTTTCCCGCGCGGTCCATGGTGCAACAGCCCAACTGGTGGGAGAAAGGCACCAGGCTGGTTGTGATTCACCCCATCTCCTCGTCGGCGAGCGGTGAGCGTGCCATCGGCCTCAGAGCTCACCATTGCGGCGTTTTTCCAGTCAAGCGGCGCCCCCGCATCGAGCAGCCTGCTGGCTTGTGCGGTGTTCCCCTCCTTCGCCGCGTCCCAAAGGGCATCTCCCTTTGCCTTTGCAACATTTGCAGGAGCGGCCATGTCCTCGGTTGTGAAGGGTGGCGAGCGGGTGCGCGTGTGGCCAGCCGCTCGGCCCTGTTTTTTGTTTGCTTCTGCCGTTGCCATTTACGTGGCTCCAGCCGCTCTGCGTTGGGCTGACGAGCTCAGTCGCCGCTGCCCGAAGCACAACCACGCTGCAGCAAGCACAGATTTGGGCCTGTATCTGCGGTCGGCACGGAGCTGCTGCCCTTTCGAGCACATCGTCCCTATTTGCTTACCCCAGGCCAGTGCCGCGGCTTCCGAATGTCCCTCGACTCTGCCGGCGAGCTTGCGCTGCGCCGACGGGCCTCGCGCGGCCACTCGTCCGGCCGGGCGAGCGAACTCCGGCTCCCCGGCGATGCCCACCGCGTCCACGCCACCCGCGGCGAAGCCCATGGAGCCGGGCGCTTCGGGCGGGGCGCCGAGCGCGGCTTCCCGGCTGCGCGTTGCGGGCGTTGAGACGGCGAGCATCGGCAGCGTTGCGGCCGCTGCATGCCTTTTGGCGCTGTGGATCCCAAACGCAGAGGTGCAGCGCAGCGTCATCTGGTCCATCGGACTGGCAGCTGCGGGCTTTGCCATCACTGTGATGCTGATTCCCGTGTTTTCGTCCATGACACTCGGGCGCGGGAACCTTGGCGGCCGAGACCTTGGGAAGAGGCACGACCCCGCACGGCGAGACACCGTCATGTGAGCGTGCGCCCAGCGATCCAAGGGGTTGGTGCGGAGGCTGGGTGGTTGTGAATGCTTCGGTGCTGGCTGCGCCACGTTGGCGCTTGCGCTTTTCTGGGCTGCGCCGTCAGGGTCGCCCGCGCGCCCCTGTGCTCCTTTTGCGCGTGATCGGTTCATGAGGGTGGGCCGTACGCAAGCCCTTGGTGATGGCCGGGCGTGGCTGGGCACCGGGAGCCGGGCGCGACTTGCGCACCGCGCCAAATCGGGTTCTGCGGCCAGCAACCCCTCTCCCGCGCCCCCGACGTGGCTCCTCTGTTCTGCGTCCCGGCCGGTCTGAGCCGCTGCATCGCAGCCCGGAGAGCTTGGGCATCGTGAGCGGCATTGCGTTCCTGGGCCTGCTCATCGTGGGGGAGCTTGTGTTCACTCGGGGACGCCCCGACGCCTACCTCGAGCTGTCGACGGCGCTGCTGAGCATCACGTTCATGATGCTCCTCGGATTCATGGACGACGTGCTGGACCTCAAGTGGCGCTACAAGCTTGTGTTGCCGCTCGTTGCCTCGATGCCGCTGCTGGTCATGTACGACGGCGCAACCACCATCGTGCTGCCTCGGTTCATGCGATTCCTCGTGGCGGAGGCGGGGAGCCAGAGCCTCACGCCCCTTGGAGGGCTACTGGCGCTAGTTCCCGGAGTCTCTGTTGACAGGCACTCGGAGGGTGCCGTGCTGGACCTCGGCGTGTGGTACCTGGTGTTCATGTCGCTGCTTGCAATCTTCTGCACCAACGCAATTAACATCTACGCCGGCATCAACGGCCTTGAGCCCGGGCAGAGCCTCGTCATCGCCTCGGCGATCCTTGCTACGAATCTGCTGGAGCTGGTAGGCGGCGGCGACCTCGAGAGCCCGCACCTGCACTCTGCGCGACTGATGCTGCCCTTTTGCGGGGTGACGCTTGCGTTGCTGGCGTTCAACCTGTCCCCAGCGGCCGTCTTCGTCGGAGACACGTTTTGCTACTTCGCGGGGATGACCATTGCTGTGGCCGGAATCCAGGGCCACTTCAGCAAAACGCTGCTCCTCTTCTTCGCGCCGCAGATCATCAACTTCCTCTACTCCGTCCCGCAGCTCTTCAAGGTCGTGCCGTGCCCCCGGCACCGGCTGCCTGGCGTCGACGCGGCCACCGGCCTCATGGTGCCGTCCACCTATGAGATCAAGCTGTCCGACGGCAGCACAGCCACGCGCGACAACATGACCCTCATTTGCCTAGTGCTGCGGATCACAGGTCCGATCAAGGAGGCCACCCTCACGCGAGTGCTGCTCGGCATTCAGGTGGTGGCCTGCTGCGCCGGCATCTGGCTGCGCTTCGCCCTCAGCTCCTACACCCTCGACGTCGAGCAGGCAGCCAATGCCGCGGCTCGCGCAGCGGATCTCTAGCGCGCCTTGCGGGGCTCGGGCTCGGGCTTGGGTTCGGCCCGGCTCTCCCCCCGTCCCCACCCCCACCCCGTTGGAGACAGTTGGTGGGGGCGGCGGCGGGCCTTGACTCTGTCGGCACGGACAAGCGTTGGCTGTGATTGGGAGCGACGCGTGACATTGGGGGCGGGGCAGGGCGGGATGGCAGGGTTGCGCTGAGGCGGAGCGGGGGCAGCAGACGATGCGGCTGTTTGCGGGGCGCTGTGTGTCGGAGCCCAGGCCGGATCAAAGGTCTGTGAACGCGTCTCGACGAGCCGAACGCTGCCTTTTGTGTTGCGCTCGCGCTCGCGGCCGTGGCAGAGGCGGTGATGCTGGAACTCGCGCTCAACCCAACACAAGCGTGTGCGCTGGCCTGCCCCGAAGCGCAACAGCAAGGTGGCCCACTCTGGCGACAAGCGCCTTGGCCGGCACGAGCGCCCACGACCCGGGGCGCGAGCAAACCGCTCCCACGCTTACCTCTGCGGAAAGCGAGCCGTCGTCCGCCGAACGCGCCGCCGCCGCGGCTGCGCCGGGCGCCAGCGCGTCACTCGCTGGCGATACGGGCGCGCCCATCAGCCAGTCGGCCGACGGCGCTAGGCTGAGTGGCTGGTTCGCGGGTAGCGTGCCTGCCGGGGCGGAGAGTGAGAGCAGGACGCGCACGCGGTCGCCGACCGTCAGGGCGTCCGTGGCGGCAGCACCACCGCCCGCCGGGGCCACTGCGGCCGCGCAGTGGACCACGACTGCCGCATGCTTCGGCGCTGAGGGTCGGAGCAGGTGCTTCGCCATGACGAGCACGGTGGGCGAGGTCCACGCAGCAGGCTCTCCCCCCCCGCCTCGCCACTTGACGCGGAGCTCTCCCACCGGCACGCTGTCCTGCGTCGGACGCCACCCCTCCGCCTGCCACAGGGCCACCAGCACGCCCAGCTCCTCCCCGGGCTCGAGCAAGCGGGTTCCTCGCAGCCGCCCGCAAGCAGGTCCGCTCTCTCCCCCCGAGGCCAGCTCGCTCAGAATGCGCGCCCCGCGCACCTGCGCCGTCGGCGCAAACTGCGGCTCCCCGACCAGGGCTAGTGTCGCGCTGGTAAGGTTGCGCAGCGAGAGTCGCAGCATAACCAGTCGTCCGCTCGACGCCTCGGCCGGCAGCAAGCAGCCCTCGGCCGCCTCCCGCCCGGCGGCCTTGTCGGCAGGCGTGCCTCGGGGTGTTCCTGCAGCGGCAGCTGCAGCGGCTGCAGCACCGGCGGCAGGCGCAGCGAGGTCGGCCGGGCCCGCCAGCCGATCGGCCATCGCCCTCAGCGCCACGCCAGGGTGGACGGGGTGTGCCAGGACTGGCGTCACTGCCAGGGGCTCCAGTACCGGGAACTTGTAGAACTTGCGGAACACCGAAGGGGCACCGCCGACGTCGCCGCCCGTCCACTTGACGGTCACGCGCAGCGAGCACTGGCTTGCCTGGGCCACCGTGTGGGACACGCTCAGGTCCACCGAGCTGCCTGCCGGAAGCGACGCTGCGCGGCCGTGCCGAGCTGCACTCCCCGGGCCGGCCTGCCGCACGTCCAGCAGCGGCTCCCTGACGGCCGCTCCGCCCTCGCCAATCTGGAGCTCTGCGCTCAGCTCCACTCCGGACAGGGCAGGGGCACTGCCTCGAACACCAGAGTTGATGGCCACAATGCAGCAGCGGAACTCCTGCCACCGGTAAATGGAGCCGAACCCGCGAGGAAGCGCCACCCCCGGGGAAGCCCCGGCGCACGACCCGGCCGCAGACGCGAGGGCCGCCAGCTCCGCCAGCTGCGCGCCTCCCCCGGGCACCCCCGAGCTGGACGTCACACCGCTGGACCACGCGTCGCTCAGCGCTGGCACGCCTGCTGTGGGCCGTTGCAGCCGGATCACTGCGGAGGCACCAGGGACAACACGGCAAGGTCGCCGCCTCGTGGCGCACGAAGGCCACCCGAGCCGCCCTGGGCCGCAACGGAGGGGCGTGGGACGCACAGCGCAACCCCACCCCACTGCCCCAGCTGGAATGGGGAGCCGAGGCCCGCCCTCGTGGCCGGCGCAATCTACGCGAGCAAGCCTCACCGCGAAGCGTGATCGGCTGCGCCGCCGCTGCGTCAGCGGGCATCGCGCGCACGAGCAACCGACCGACCAATCAATCGACTGCGGTGGCGGGGGGCGGGAGCGAGGAGCTCGCCCCTTGTGGCCGGGCACGGGTGGCTGGCCTGGGAGTCGCCTGCTGGAATCAGCGCGTGGCGGCTGCAGAGCCAGCTGCTCGGGCGGGTGCGACGCCGCCTGTGCGTCCGGTGGGCGCCGTTGCCTTGGTGTATTTCCGGACACGCTGGTGCCTGTCGTGGCAGTGGTCGCATTGCGGGCTCTTGCCCAGCAGGGCGGGGTTCATGGCTTGGCCGCCCCCGGGTTGGCTGCCCGGCGTGCCTAGCAGGCGCTGCAACTTGGCCGTGTGGGCGCCCAGCGCGCTCGGGCTCCTGGCGCACTCTGCATCCAGCCACGGATTGCCCCCGCTGCGGCGTGCTCCGCGCAGCGTGCTTATTCTTCGTGGCCATCCCCCATCGCTGAACCCGGCGGTGGTTGCAGTCGCGGGGCGGCTCTGCCGCACTCGCCACGCGGGCAGAGCCGGAGCGCGGGGTTTGAAATCGGCCTGCGACACCTGCTGGGCCATTGCCAATGGACCAAGCCGGCCGCGCCAAGGTCGCCAAGACCGCGCAGTCCAAGGCGCTGCAGCAGCTTGCGGCTGCGCGTCGCGGCTCCGGCCGGGCGAGGCTCTTGGATGTGAGCGTGCCCGCACGGGCTGTCGTCCGGCGAGCCGGCCAACCCATGTCCCGCCCCCTGCACCCTCGACGCTGCCAGCCCAGCGCGGCCCCAGCGCGGGCCGGGACTGAAGTGCTTGTGTGGCACGGGTGGACCCAAGCAGGGCTCGCGGAGAAGGGCTGCGGTCGCGGGGGGTGCTTTGTTTGGCGCATGTCGCTGTTGCTTCGAGTTTGAATCCGTGCGGGCGCTCCCCGCCCCGTGCGGCTTGCGTGCCCTCCGCCCTTGGTCCCGCGAGTTCGCCGCCAGCTCCTTTGTGTGTGCAAAGGACCAATCCCTTTCCCTGCGCAGGTCGAGGAGGAGGACGATGCCGTCTTTGAGGAGGTGACGGACGAGCAATACGAGAAATTGGTTCGCAAGCGCCAGCGCGAGGACTTTGTCGTTGACGACGGTGAGCGGCTTGGGCATCGTGCGCTGCGATGGTGTGCGACGTACCGTGGTCATGCGGCCACCGGACAGCACTTGGCGCGCGCGCGAGGTGCTCGGCGTAGCTGCGTCCCCCTACGCCCCCCCTGCCCCCGAGCCAATCACTGCTCCCACAGCAGGAGCGTGCAACGCTTCGCTGGTTGCCGAACCTTTGCGACTTGCGCTGCGTGCCCCCTTGTGGTTCCCTACGCGCCGCAGATGGATTCGGGTACGCCGATGACGGCGAGGAGCGCTACGGCGACGAGGCCGGCGACGGCGAGGCCAGCGGAGAGGACGACGGTTCCGTCGGCTCGGACGGTGACGATGACGAGGGAGCCGGAGCAGGGCGTGCAAGTGAGTCCAAAGGCGCTTTGTCCGGCGCGCTCGCCGGGCCTGACTCGGCCGGCAAGGCGGCCAAGACGACGTTGCTTCGCCCCCCCCCCCCCCCACACACACACACACGCCTCGCCTAGCCTCCCCGTTCGCGCGCTCCACGGCAAGAGTCGCCGCTGGCGCGCTCGTCTGTCAGGCACCTCGCCTTCACACCCGGGCTGGTCCGTGCTGCCGTTCCCATGTTGCCGCAGAGAGGGCCCGCTTGGCGCGCCAGCGCAAGCTCGCCTCCCGCAGAGGCGCAGCTGCTGCCGGGGGCGGCATCCGTTCGCTGTTTGGCCGGATGGCCGGCGATGGGGGTGACGGTAGGCGGCCGGCTGACCACGCTCGGCAAGGCGGGGCGACTGCGGCCAAGCCGCCGAGCGATTCAAGCGGCGCGACTGCTGCGCCCTCGGGTGGGGCAGGGTTGGAGGATATGCTGAAGCAGGTGGACTCGGACGATGACGACGATGACGACGATGACGTCGCTGCCGCCGCGCCCAGCGGGGCGGCCGCAACCGGGAACCTGGCGTCCTCGTCTCTTGGCGCGAACCCGCTCCTGGCCGGCGCTCCGGCGTCCTCGGGCTTCACTGTGGCAGCGATCCGTGCCTCGGGCAAGGGGGCCGCGGTCGGATCGCTCCTCGCGAGCGGCGTGGGCACACGCATGGCCCCGTCCAAGAGAGCCGCGCTTGCCCGGGCGGCCGCGCGCGTGGCGCCGTCGAAGCTTGCGGCTGCCTCTGCGGCAGCGGCATCCGGCGCAGCCGCCGGGGAGATGCCCGCCCTGCCGTCGCAGGGCGGCGGCGGAGGCGATACCGGGGGCTGGTGGGCGGCAGACAGCGCCGGTGTCGCCGCGACCGCCGCGGCTGCTGCTGCAGCTTCTGCTGCTGCTGGCCCGTCTGGCGACGACGCTGCTGCGAGTCTCGCACCCCTCCCCGACGATCTTCCCACTGTGAGGGCTCGCTTCCCCGGCGCGTCGGAGGACGAAGACTGCCTGCACGTGTTCTGGCTCGACGCCTACGAAGACCAGCGGCGCAATCCCGGAAAGCTTTTCTTGTTCGGCAAGGTGCGGGTCGGCGAGACCGGCCGAATGGCATCCTGCTGCGTCACCGTCACGGGGCTGGAGCGCTGCGCATTCGTGCTGCCGCGGGAGCGCGACGCCGTGACGGGGGAGCCCGTGTCCCACATGGACGTGTACAACGAAGTGCGCGATGCAATGCGCAGCGTCCTGCCGCCGGGCAAGGGCGTCTTTGCGGTGAAGAAGGTCACTCGCAGCTACGCGTTCGACCAGACTGACGTCCCCCGCGGCGAGCACGACTACCTCAAGCTGGTGTACCCGGCGCGCTTCCCCGCGCTGCCCCAGAGCGTGACCCGCGACGGTCGCTCCTACCGCCGCATCTTCGGCTGCGGCAACCCGCCCCTGGAGACGTTCCTCCTCAAGCGGGGCATCAAGGGACCTTGCTGGCTGGAGATCCGCGGCGCCAAGGCCCCACGCGCCAGCGTCTCGTGGTGCAAGTACGAGGTCGAGATCGGCAACCCCAAGCACATCAACCCCTTGGGCGCGTCTAGCCCCAGCCTCGCGGCCGCCCGCCTGGACCGCGTGCCCCCCAGCCCGCCGCTGAGCGTCCTCTCCCTCTCCCTCAAGACGGTGGTGGATCCTCGCTCCCAGGCCCACGAGGTCGTGATGGCCTCCGGCCTGTTCCACCCTGCCATCAACGTGGACGGCCCCACCGCCCTCTCCGGCAGCGACGTGCAGCACTTCACGGCGGTCGGCCCCCCCACGACGGCGTCGCTGCCCGTGGACCTCGCGGACGTGATCAAGAGCAACGCCAAGTACAGCGGTGGGGCGCTGGTGTCGCACGCGAACGAGCGGTCGCTGCTCTCGTTCCTGCTGGCGCGGATCGCCAGCCTGGACCCCGACGTGATCATGGGGCACAACATCACCGGCTTTGACATGGACGTGCTGCTGCACCGCATGAGCAAGCACAAGATCGGCCACTGGAGCCGCATTGGCAGGCTTCGCCGGCACGAAATGCCCCGCTCCAAGTCGGGCGTCCACGGCCGGGACACGTTCCTGGGCGTGACCGTGGCTGGCCGCCTGGTCTGCGACACCTACCGCGCAGCCCAGGAGCTTGTGCGGCAGACATCGTACGGCCTCACTGCGCTTTCCAAGGACCTGCTCGAGGAGACCCGCACCGGCGTGGACCCTGTGGACGTGCCCCGGTACTACGGCACCGGGCAGGACACTCTGTGGCTTGCGCGGCACACGGAGAACGACGCGTGGCTCGCGCTGCGCCTGGCGGGGCACCTGCAAGTGCTCCCGCTCACCAAGCAGCTGACCAACCTGGCCGGAAACCTTTGGTCGCGGTCGCTGCAGGGCGCTCGCGCCGAGCGCATCGAGTTCCTCCTGCTCCACGAGTTCCACCGCCTCAAGTACGTGGTGCCGGACAAGTTCGACGAGCAGCGCAAGCTCATGGCCGACGGCGGCGGGGCGCGCCGCTCAGGCGGCACTGGTCGCAAGAAGGCGGCCTACGCCGGCGGCCTGGTGCTCGAGCCCAAGGTGGGCCTCTACGACAAGTTCGTCCTCCTGCTGGACTTCAACAGCCTCTACCCCTCCATCATCCAGGAGTTCAACATCTGCTTCACCACCGTGGAGCACATGCCTTCGTCCGCTTCGGGGGGCGCCAAGTCGTCGTCGTCGTCATCGTCAACGGCGGCGGCAGCTGCGTCATCCGGCGCCATGGGCGAGCTTGCCGAGGAGGACGAGGAGGACGAGGACGACGGTCACGACGACCTGCCGCCCCTTCCCTCCCCGTCGCTCCCCGACGGCGTGCTCCCCAAGGTGATCCGCATGCTGGTGGACCGTCGCCGCGTGGTGAAGGGGCTGCTGAAGCAGGAGACGGACCAGCTGAAGAAGCAGCAGCTGGACATCAAGCAAAAGGCTCTGAAGATCCTGGCCAACTCCATGTACGGGTGCCTCGGCTTTGCAAACTCCCGCTTCTACGCCAAGCCGCTGGCCGCGCTGGTCACCACGCAGGGCCGCGAGATTCTCCAGGACACGGTGGACCTTGCGCAGGAGGCCCTCGGGCTGGAGGTCATCTACGGCGATACCGACTCGATCATGGTGTACACCGGCTCCACCAACGTGGAGGTGGTGATGGGGCTGGCCCAGAAGGTGATCAAGGAGGTGAACAAGAAGTACAAGCGGCTGGAGATCGACGTGGACGGGGTGTACGCGCGCATGCTGCTGCTCAAGAAGAAGAAGTACGCGGCCCTCATGATCGACGAGATGCCGCGCGACGGCAAGCCCGCCACGTTCAAAAAGGAGATGAAGGGGCTGGACATCGTGCGGCGCGACTGGTGCCCCCTGGCAAAGAAGACGGGCGAGGCCGTGCTGGACATCGTGCTCGGCGGCAGCGAGAAGGACGACGCCGTGGCCAGCATCTTTGCCACGCTGGAGCAGGTGGGCGCCGCGGTGCGCGAGGGGAAGGTGCCGATGGAGGAGTTCGTCATCACCAAGGGCCTCAACAAGGCCCCCAAGGACTACCCCGACCGCAAGGGGCAGGCGCACCTGCAGGTGGCGATGCGCATGCTGGCGGCCGGCAAGACCGTCAACGTCGGCGACCACATCCCGTTCGTCATCACCGACGGGGAGGAGCCGGGCGCAGGCGGCGGGGCAGCGGCCGCCGTGGCGGGAAGTGCCGACAGCTCCTCCTCCTCTTCCTCGGCGGCTGCCGCGGCAGCGGCCGGCGGGACCCCAACCAAGGCCCCCGCCGCAGTGGCCAGCGGCGGCACGGGCAAGGGCAAGAAGCAGGCGGCGGACCGCGCGCGGCACCCGGCCGAGGTGGTGCGCTTCGGGCTCGCGGTCGACACGGACTGGTACATGACCAACCAGATCCTGCCCGTGGTGTCTCGGCTCTGCGCCCCCATCGACGGCACGTCCCCGAAGCAGCTCGCCGAGGCCCTGGGGCTGGACGCGAGCCGCTTTGCCGGCGCCTTTGCCGCGGCGGGCGCCGTCGCGGACCTGTTTGGCGACGACAAGGAGTACGTTCCCAAGAGCGTGCTCTCGGACGAGGAGCGGTTCCGCCACGCGAGGCACCTGGTCGGCCGCTGCGGCCGCTGCGGCAAGGCCGCTCGCATCGAGGGCGCCCTCCACAGCGACGCCGCGCTCCTCTCCAACGCGGAAACGGCCTGCGGGCTCATGTGCCCTGCCGCGGGCTGCGGCGGCCTGCTGTCGGCTTGCGCCGGCGACACCGCCACGGGCTGCTCTCCCGCCTCGGCGTGGACGGCGGCAATTGCCACTGCTGGGGCCGCGGTGCCCCTCGAGGAGTCGCGCGTTCCAGGCCTGCCCGCGGCGCCGCTCCCGGCCCCCAGGGGCAGCCCACTGACCCAGAGCGAGCTGGACGAGTGCAGAACGTCGCTCATAACGGCGGTGGCCCTGGCCGCGCGCGGCACGGCGGCGGCCTACGGGCAGGGGTGGCACGTGTGCGACGAGGGAACGTGCCGGATGCGCACCCGCAACGTTAGCACGGCTCGCGGGGACGGCTGCCCCCGCCCGGCGTGTCGCGGAAAGCTCTGGCCGGAGATGCCGGCAGCAGTCGTCCACAACCAGCTCGAGTTCCTGGCCACGGCCTTCGACCCCGCCCGCGCCGAGGAGCGCGCCAAGACGGCCCTTGCAGAGGACGGAACCTCCAAGGACGCCGCGATGCGCTTGGCCGCGATGCATGCGATGGACGACGCCCTCAAGGGCACGCTCCTCTCGACGAGCCAGCAGGCGAGCCAGGTGCTGAGCGGCTGCGCCTACCACTTCGTGTCTCCGGCCGCCGTGTTTGGGTACGTGGGCAAGCTGCAGAGGCGGCAGGCCGCCAAGCGCCGCAGGGCGGCAGGCTACGACGAGGTGGAGGACTCCGTGGTGGTGGAGCAGTTTTGATGTGCGGGGCGCGCCCCGGTTGGCCATGGCTCCGCGCGCATGCTGACCGCGGGGACTGCGAACGACCGCATGCATTGTGACAGCGGCGCTGCGTGGCAAAAGGTTGCGTGTGAGCTGCGCGAACTTCCTGCTTCACGTCCTCACGGCGTCGTGACACTCGGTGGCGCAAGCCGGCGCAACGTGCCCGATCACACATCCTGAGCCGCTCACGCCCTCGAGCGCACCAGCAGCTGCAGTTGTCGCAGCAGCAGCAGCAGCAGCAGCACCAGCAGCACCAGCAGCACCAGCAGCACCAGCAGCACCAGCAGCACCAGCAGCACCAGCAGCAGCAGCAGCAGCAGCAGCAGCAGCAGCACCAGCAGCACCAGCAGCAGCGGCAGCAGCAGCCGCAGCCGCGGCAGGTGCGGCAAGGCACAGCTCTCCCGCTTGCCTGCGCTTGGCGCATGCCCTCAGCGCTGGCCCAGCTCAACCGAGGCTTGAACGCGCGTGGGCTCCACTCCCTCGCCCCATCGCAGGGCCTGCACGTGGATGCGCCGCCCGGCCTGCGCCACGGGGCCGAGCTCCCGAAGGACGTCGCCCTTGAGTCGGGTTCGGCGCCCGTTGCAGCGCACGATGACGTCGCCCACGCGAAGCCCAGCCCGCTCGGCCGGCCCACCGCTCGCAAGGCCGCGCACGAGCAGGCCGGCCACTGCCCGCACGTCGCTGTGGTCGGCCTGCGCTCCGTCGCCGGCCTCCGCATCCAGCCGCCAAACGGAGTCCACCTCGTCGATGGCCTCGAGCGCGGCTCCGAGCACGGGGCGGCGCACTTGCGCGCCGCTGCGCAGCACCTTGGCCACCGCGTCTGCGTCCTCGATGGAAATCGCCAGCGGCTTCCGGGAGCCGGGGTCCGCGCCCGTCTGGATCGCCGTGGACGCGATGGCCACCACCTCGCCCGCCCGGTTGATCACGGGGCCGCCGCTGTTCCCCTGCACGATGGGGGCAGCGAGGCGGACCAGCTGCGTGTACAAGAGCGGGGGGGGACCGCGCTGGCCAGCCGCCATCTCGTCCGCGAGAAAGGCCGGGCTCTCCACCGTGCCCACCGTCGCGCCGAGGGACCCGCCCAGCGGCGCGCCGAGGACGGCCACGCGCTCGCCGCGCGCCAGGGCTGAGCTCTTGCCTGCGAGCGGGGGGAAGGAGGGGCGGGGGGGGCGGTGTCTGGGTTGCTAACGCGCGAGTCGAGCGCGCAGTCCAGCGGTGAGTGCCGGCCACCTGTCGCGGCGTCTGGCTGCGCGATCCACGGAGGCTGCGGTAATGGCGGCGGCGGGTGCGGCCAGGCAACGGCGCGCGCTCGCGCTCGCGCCCACGGGGAACGCAGCAGCCTCACCGAGCGGGGCCTCCACCAGCTCGACTCGCTCGGACTCGGCGCCGAGGCGCCAGCGCGGCTCCTCGATGCGCAGCAGGCCGATGTCGCAGTCGCGGTCCACCGCGACGACTCGGCCCTCTCGCACCTGCCCTCCGGAAAACACCACCTTGACCCGCGTGGCCACGCCTCCCATTCCAACCGGGCTGTCCAGCACGTGGGCGTTGGTGAGGATCAGGCGCTCCTCGGCGTCATACACCACCCCGGAGCCGCTGCTGACCTTGGTGGGGACCAGGGCGGCGCCGGCGCCCCCAGAACCCCAAAACCCGCCACCGGAGACGTATGCCCATGACTCGATGCGCACAGTCGACCCCATGGCTTTCGCGATGGCCGCCGGCATCGCGTCCTCGGCGCCCTCGTCGTCAGCCCCCGCACAGCTCGCCACGCCAACCGCTGACGCGGCCAGCACAGCTGCGGCGGCCGACCACAGCCCGCTGGCCGCGGGCCCGTGCTCGCGGCTCCCCGCCGCGATGCTCGCCCACACCGCTCCGCTCGACATCGCGCGGCACTCCTTTCGGAGCGCCCGCGCGACACGCAATGCCCTCATCGCACGCAAGCACACAAGCTGGCGACGCTTCCCTGGCGTGCCGCTCGTCCCACGGCAGCGCGGGCCTGTGCGCGCGTCGCGGAACCCTCGGCCGCGTGTCGGCCACGTCATCCGCCCGTCCCACGGCCGGGCAGAGCTCCGGACAAGCGCCAAAACAAGCAGCAAGAAAACAACTCGCAACAGGTCTCGGCGCCAGCCGCGCTGTGGCAAGCGCACAGCCAACCCCGTCGCGTCAGGGAGGACGCGTGCGGTTGCCCGGCTGCCTTTTTGTGAGGCGCGCAGCTCGCCGCTCGCCGGCTCGCTGCCCGAGCCCAGCTGGCCCCTGGCCGTTTGCGCCGAGCCGTTGTCCTCGACCGCGCCCTTGCGGGTCGAGCGAACCGCGCGCCCGCGCCGCAGGCTCGCAGGCCGCTTCCGGGAGGAGGAAAGCAGCATTCTCGCCGTTGCAGGTGGAGGCCTGAGCGCCGCCGCAGACCCAGAGTCTCGCGCCAGCCAGCATGGCCGCCGCCGATTTTCACGAGGGCGCCGACCCGCTCGGGTCCATGGACCTGGAGGACGAGCAGCTGCTCGCGAACCTCGGCCACCACCCGCTGCTGGAGCGCGTGCAGGCCCAGTTGCTGGAGCAGCTGGCCAAGCGCCAGGACAGGGTTGAGGAGGAGCTGCGCGAGCAGAAGGAGGATGAGTCGCAGCTGGCAGCCCGCCGCGAGGAGCTCGGCGTGGAGCTCTACGGCGTGCAGCAGCGCCTGGCCAAGCTTCAGATGACGCTGGAGGAGAGCACGGCCAGCGCCGAGGCCGTGGCCCACGTGCGCACGCGCGCAGAGGCCGACCTGGCGACATTTCGGGAAGGCTACGCGAAGCGGCGGGAGCAGGTGGCGGCGCAGGAGGCCCGCATGGAGGAGCTGCGGTCGGAGCTGGACGGCGTGACGGACGCGCTGCGCGAGGCCCGCAAGTTCGCGGAGGAGCAGAAGGGCCAGGTTGCCGTCGCGCGTCGCGAGACGTACAAGGCGGAGGCGGAGGTGACCGACGCGGAGAAACGAAAGGCCGAGCAGGACGACGGCATCGACGACCTGTCGGAGCGCGTGAAGCGGCTGGGCGAGAAGCTGGCTGTCCTGGAGGCGCAGGTGGGGGCCCAGCGGCGCGACGCCGCGGCCGCCGAGGAGACGCTTCGGGAGGCGGCCGGCGAGGCGGAGGAGATCGAGGCGGAGAAGAGGCAGCTCCTGGGGCAGTGGCGCTCCCTGCTGGTGGAGCTGGGCCGGCGGGACCGCGCGCTGGAGGAGTGCTCCAAGGTGCTGCGCGAGCAGGAGGAGCGGACTCTGTCCCTCGGGGCCGAGGAGAACAACACAGCCAGGGCCATATCCAAGGCGCAGGACGCTGCCGCGGCACTGGCCGAGGTGCGCGAGCGCGAGGAGGGCGTCATCCGGTTCTGCGAGACGTCGCGGGCGTCGCTGCTGCGGCAGCAGGAGGCGCTGATGCAGCGGCAGGAGATGCTCAAGGCGTCTCTCGAGTCGGCCGACGCGGAGGACGGGCGCCTCCGCGCCTCGTGCGACGCGCTTCGCAAGCAGGTGTCCGACCTCGAGCGGGACATCGGCCTGGCGCAGAAGCGGCGGCAGGCGGCCGAGGCGGGCCGCGAGGCGGACGAGAGCGCGCAGGTGACGGCACGCAAGGCCGCCCGCAACCTGGCCAAGGGCACACGCCAGCTGCTCGACCTCATCCACAGGAAGGAGCTCGAGAAGGCGGAGACGGAGAACCAGCTCGCGAGGGCGCGCGTGGAGGGGATCGAGGCCGCGACCGAGGTGGACTCGCTGCGGGAGGCGCTGGCGCGCGTGGAGGCGGACCTCCGGGACAAGGAGGCGCTCGTGGCCAAGTACGAGCTGGAGATCCGCCAGCGGCACGACGCCATCGAGAAGAAGAGCAGCGTGGTCGACAGGCTGAACCGCAAGTTCGACGCCGCCACCCGCAACCTCCCCGAGGAGGAGCACACCGGCCCCCTGCAGGCCACGGCCCACAACCTCGCTAAGAAGATTGCCGAGACCAGGGCGCAGGTGGACACGCTTCAGCGGCGCTGGCTGGGCGAGCAGACGGCCCTCGTGGAGGCGTCGGCCGACGCGGAGGACAAGGCGGCGCAGCTGCGGGAGCTGCAGGCGCAGCGCGTGCTAATGGACCAGAAGCGGCTCCGCCTGGAGCGGGCGGTGGCGGCCCAGCGGGCGGACACCGCCGACCTCAAGGCGAGCATGGCGCGCATGCGGGACGACATGGAGCGCATCAGCGGGCTCATCGCCAAGAACGACGGCCTCCGCAAGCGGCTGGAGGAGTCCACCTTCGCTGCAGAGACGGACTTCGTCGAGGGGCTGAAGGAGGCTGAGAGCGCGTCCGTGGCGGCCGAGGCCGACGTCGCCCGCCTCAAGGAGGCCAAGGCGCGGCTCCTCGAAGACGTGCTGGAGGCGGAGCGCCAGGGCGCCATGCTGGAGAAGAAGCTCAAGCTGGAGCGGGAGATGCAGGAGGCCCTCGACCCCTCCGTGGGCGAGAGCGAGGTGCAGGCCATGCAGCGCGAGATCCACCGCATGCGCCTGCGCCTCGACGCCCTGAAGCGGGACCAGGAGCGGCTGGTCAAGGACCTGCAGCGCGCGGTGCAGATGCGGGAGGACATCTCCGTGCGCTTCCGCGCCCGCATGTCCGGCAAGGACCCCAAGGCCGGCGGCCTCACCAAGGCCGGCGCGGGGAAGCGGGCCGTGGTGCTGCGCAAGCAGGTCAAGGAGCGCAGGGCCGCCACGGCGCGCCTGGCCGGCGCGCTCGAGGAGGCCAGGGCGGAGCTCGACAGGCAGGAGGCGCGCGTGGCCGAGGAGGAAGCCGCCGTCGCCGCGCTCGAGGACGAGGTCGAGGGCGTGCAGGCGGGCGTCAACGCGGCCGTTTACGACAAGCAAAAGGGCGTCGAGACCCTGGCCACGCTGGAGGACGTGCACGAGGGGCTGCTCAGCGAGGCGCAGCACGCGGCCGCGGTGCTCGAGGCGGCGGGCTCTGCCGCGGCGGCCGGCCTCCGCGACGAGGAGGCGGACGCCGCTGCCGCCGAGGCCATGGAGGCAGCAGCGGAGCACCGCGAGGCCATCCGCGAGGCGGTGAGGGAGGTTCAAGCGGACCTTCCCGAGCTGGCCGAGGTGCTGGAGCGGGTGCACGCCCTCACATCGCTGCTGGACTGAGCCCCGGGTGAGCGCGTACGTTGTGCCACAAGTCTGCGTTGCACTCTGGCCATCCCAAGCACACCCGCCCGCTGCCGCCGGCATGACAAGCACACCCGCCCGCTGCCGCCGGCATGACAAGCACACCCGCCCGCTGCCGCCGGCATGACAAGCACACCCGCCCGCTGCCGCCGGCATGACAAGCACACCCGCCCGCTGCCGCCGGCATGACAAGCACACCCGCCCGCTGCCGCCGGCATGACAAGCACATCGGCACACGACGGCACGGATGCGCCGCCCGACCACGCGGCACACAGCGTGGCTCTCTGCGGCACGGCTGCGCGATAGCGGCTCCCGGCCTTCGGGTGCTGCGCGGTGCCGCCGAGCGCGCTGGGGCCAAGCGAGTGTTGCTACGGGAGCGACTCTGGCGGCGCGTCGCGATTCGTCGAGCGGTGTTGTTCCTCGGTTTGCGGAACGCGGCAAGCAGGAAACAGCCCGCGCGCCAGGGCCACACACGCACACGCAAGCTCACAGGCAAGAAAGCACGCAACGGCGCCGCTCGGCGCGCCTCCGAGGAGCGCGGGAGGTGGGGGGAGGCAGAAGAAGCAGCAGCTCTCACTCGGCAGCCGCGGGCATGGTGCTCTCCTCAGCGGGGGGCTTGTACTTGCAGGCCGGGCAGCCCTGCTGGAGGAAGGCCATGTCCAGCTCGTCCTCGAAGAAGAAATGGCGGCAGCCAGGGCAGGCGGAGATGCGGGAGGACGCGAGCATAATGCGGAGGAGGCGGCGGCGGCCGGCGGGCTCGTTCACGACCACCACCTGGTTCAGCGGCTGGGCGGCCAGCACCTCTCGCGGCACGAGCAGGGGCTCCGACCCGGGCCGCCGGGACACCTCAGCGGACGAGAGCCAGGCGCGAAAGGCGTCGCCCCCCGCCGCCGAGGCCGCCGTCGCCGCGGCCATGCCCAGATCGAGCGACTGCACGCCCCCCGAGGGGCGCCCGGCCGCGCTGCGGTCCTTGTCCGTGATACCCAGCTCCGCCTCCCTCATCAGGCCCAGCGCGTCGTCCACGCTCAGCGGCGGGGCGGGCTCGAACTCGACCAGCGGCAGCGTCTCGAAGGAGGCCAGTGAGCGGAAGAACCCCGCGCCGCAGCTGGCACAGGCGTCCCCGCGAGTGCCCAGCACCGGGTTGAGGGTGCCGCAGCGGAAGCACATGCGCTGCACCTCCCTGCGGTCGTCGGGCGGGTAGGCCTGCACGGTGAGGGCCGCCTTGTCCACCTCGTTGCGCCACGTGGACGGGAGCACGCGGCCGCTCAGCACCTCCAGGGCGGCGCGCGCTGAGCGGAAGGCGCCCAGGCCCACCGAAGTGCGTGCCAGCGCGTAAAGGGCGTCCGTCTGCGAGACGCCGCGCGGGGCGAGCGGGCCGCCGTCGGTGCGGGGCGGGTCGACGGCGTCCTCCGCGGCGGCCCCCACCACCCGGAGCGCGGCCACGGGGGGGTCCCTGGTCATGTCCGCGGCGGCGATGGAGTTGAGCACCAGCGCCGAGGCACCCAGCAGCGACATGGGCGTCGCCGGTGTGAAGGGCGCGCGGGCGAAGTCCCGCACGCAGCTGTAGGCGAAGAGGACGTCGCCGCGCCAGCGGAGCGCTTGCGACAGCTTCAGGCGGGTGCTGGCGTCGGCGCTCGCGGCCCAGCCGGCAGAGGGCGCCGAGTCGCCCGCCCCGGCACCAGGCCCGGACCGGGACCGGCTGTGGCCGCGGCCGGCCGAGCCCGACGGGGACGAGGAGCCCCCCCCGGCCCCCGCAGCAGCGTCAGCTGCGGCGTTGGTGTTGGCGGCGGCGGCGGCGGCGGCGTCCTCGCCCATGGTCACCACGGCGTCGGCCAGGCGCCACGTCTCCCGCGCCGCGTCGGCAAAACGATTCTCCGTTGCCGCGTTGTCGGCCAGGGAGCGGAGAAGGGAGGCGGCGAGGTCGCGGCGGCCCGCCACGGCAAAGGCCTGGCGGGCGGCTTCAAAGTCGCCCTCGGAGGCCAGGTTGCGGCCGTAGGGGACCCAGACGAGGGGGGCGAGCTCGTCGGTCGCGGCCTGCACGTTTACGCCTCCCGAGGCCGAGGCTGCGGCCGCGAGCTCCCGCGCCGCCAGCCCCGCGGGCGCCGGCGCGCCCTCCCTCACGCCGCGCACCCTTCGGCCCGAGTGCAGCACGAGCGCCGCCACCGCCTCGTCCCACATGCGGTGCTCCACCAGCAGCTTCAGCACGCCCTGCCGGTCGCCCAGCTTGGCGAGGGCGGCGCGCGCGCCCGGCACGCCCGCCGGGCCAGCCGCCCGGAGAATGGCTGCCGCCTTGCGAAGCAGGTGCCTGTTGTCGCGGCCGGTCGGCTCCGTGTCCTCCACCACCCTGGAGAGCTCCGAGTGCATGCCGTGCTCCCCCCACAGCCGCATGGCCTCCTCCACCTGCCCCGCCCCCATGAACAGCCCGGCCGCGGCAGAGTACTCTCCGTTCTGCTCCGCCGTGCGGGCCTGCGCCAGGGCCAGCTCTGTCACGTCGACGTCGGCAGAGCCCTCCGCCACCTGCCGCGCCTTGGCCCACATGCGCAGGTCCGTGAAGACGTCGACCGCCCTGGCCGCCAGCCCCGCATCCACGAGCAGGTCCGCCGCCTCGTCGAACGCGCCCTCGTACGCCGCCGCCTCGGCAGCCACCTCGGCTCGCACCGTCCCCGGCAGGTCGACGTCGCCGAAGTTGCCCGCGTCGGCCGCCTCCGACCGGTCCTTGCCGCGCACGTGCGCGCCCACCTGCGCCCGCATGCGGCTCACCAGCTCCAGGTACCGCGTGTCCCGCACGCGGGTGAAGGCGCGCTGCGCGATGTCGAACCGCAGGCCCCGGAGCGCGGCCCCGCCCAGCGCTCGCCAGTCCTGCTCCGTCACGCCTAGGGCCGCCATGTCGTACGCGCGGTCCAGCTCGCTGCGATCGACGAAGCGCTGCATGGACGTCGACATGGGGACGTCGACGGTGCGCACGGCCACGTGGTGCAGCACGAAGGCGAGCGAGCGACGCATGCCCATGACGAAACCGCGCATGGGCTGCTCGTGGACGGGAAAGTCCGCCGTCTTGATGAAGAGGCGGTTGCCGCCCGAGTAACAGAGCACGTCGTCGGCCCCGGTGGAGAATACGGCAGAGTTGACGCGGACGGAGGCCGAGCCGGCAGCGTCGGAGCCGCCGCCGCCGCTGCCGCCGCCGGCGGGGGGGTTGGTGTCCGGCTCCCACACAGCCTCCTTGGAGGCCGTGTCAAACACCCGGAGGGCGCCGACGTCGTCCACCACGGCAATGCGCTTCCGCGAGGGGCTGATGTCGAGGCAGCGCGCGCTGCCGGCGGCGGGGGGCAGCTGGGCGAGGGTGACCGGGAAGGGGTTGTCCACGTACACGGTGAGACAGGCGCCCGACTTGAGGCCGACGAGGAGCGCCTCCCCGCCCGGGGGGCCGCCCACCACCTTGATATACCGCACCGTGGAGGGCAGGACCCACTCGCGCTCCGTGCGGCTGGTGGCGAGCCCGATGAGGCTGAGGCGCCGGTCGCTGCACTGGATGACGTGGCGGGAGGCGACGACGAGCAGGCTGCAGTCCTCCGAGCGGCGGACGCAGTGCATCGCTCGGTAGGCCATGTCCGTGGGGTCGGTGGCGACAGCGGTGAGCCGGGGGCCGGCCTCCGCGGCCCCGCCGCTGGCCCCGGAGGACGCGGCCGCCGAGGCCGCGGCGTCGGCCTCGTCGCCGAGCCCGTCGTCCTTGGGGCCGATGCAATAGACGTTGATAGAGTCCGGCAGCTGCACCGCCAGCCTGTTCCTGTAGAGCGCGATGCGCTTGACGAGCGCCTTGCAGGTGAGGCGCATGCGCTGCTGCGTGACGAGGTGCTGCACGACGACGTCGGTCATGCCGTCCCGGAAGGCGTAGCGGTCCTCCCAGAGGCCGTGCACGTACGAGAAGGTGGCGGACTCCACGCGCACCTCCCCGCTGGCGCTGGCGCTGGCCACGGTGTAGCTGTGGCTGCTGGAGCGGCGGCCGGGCCGCAGCCTGGCGCACCAGACCCAGTCCTCGCCGGCCGGAAGCTCGCCCAGCCTAACGCCCTCCCGCGTGAAGAGCACCGCCCGGCGGTTGGACCCGGCCACGAGCATGTACTTGCCGCCCGTCACGAACTGCACCGAGGTGGGGTCGAAGCCGAGCGGCAGGTCCTTGCCGTCCTGCCAGCCGTTGCGCTGGTAGAAGGAGAGCGTGCCGTCCCAGCAGCCCACCGCCAGCGAGTCCACGGCCACGTCGGTGGCGGGGTTGAACGCCACGGCCCACACGGGGCTGTGCCGCTCGATGCGGCGCGTCTCCGTCCCCTCCTGGTCCACGAGGAGCACCAGGCCCGACTGCAGGCCGAGCGCGAGGCGCTGCCCGTCCGCCGACCAGTCGGCGCAGAGGATCTTGGAAGGCACGTTGCTCTTGCGAACGCCGGTGGAGTCGGGAACCCAGATGCCAAAGTCCTCCGTGGCGCAGGACACGAGCGCGTTGGTGACAGGGTTGAACGCGAGGCACTGCACCGGGTGCTTGTGCGAGTACTTGAGCAGGCCCTTGCCCGCATCGCTCCACACGATCACGCAGTTGTCCTTGCCGCCCGATGCGAAGCGCTTCCCGTCCGGGGAGTACGCGACGGCATACACCTGCGCGCTGTGCCCGCGGATCACCTTGGACACCTTGCCGGAGGAGCCACTGTAAAGCAGCACGCGGTCTCCGGACGCAACCACCAGCTGGCTCCCGTCTGCGGCACGAGCGCGACGGCAAAAGGACCCCCCGGGCAGTGGGCGCACGACACACTCGCTCGCGCACCGGGGACACGGCCGGGAGGGGGAACAGCAGCCTCGGAGCGAGGGGATAACGGGGTCGAGGCCTCGGCGAGCGCTGTGGCAACGGCCGTGGCAGCCGCCTCCGCCCGCTCACCTGGCTTCCAGGCCAGCGACCAGATGTCATTGGTCGGCGAGTCCTCCAGGTGGGAGTCCTTGTACTGCGGCGAGCAAGCGTCGTCCTGGCGCGAGGGGGCGGTGGGGAGCGCGCTGGGCGAGCGCGCAGGGCGGGCGGCCAGCAAGCCCACGCCACGGGGTCCGCAAGCAGGCCTGCCCGGCGGCCCGCAGCCCGCCCGCTGCGCGGCAAAGCACTCACGACGGACGGCCTCGCGCTCCAGACAGTGGAGGACCGCATCGCCCCTCCCGCGCGCAGGCAGGCGCGACTCCAGTGGCCAGAGTGGGACTAACTGTTGCGAGTCTGTGCCAGCGTGCTAGTTCCGCCAACTCTGCGTAGTTGCGCCCAGACCGGCAGAACTGCGGCCCTGCGGGCCTGCACACTCTGCACACCCGCCCCCCCCGCCCCCCCCCGGCGACCCCGAAGGTGCCGCTGGCCTGGCCGAGCGGCTCCTGGTCGCCCGCCCTGCACCGTTGTTGGCCTTCCCTGCGAGGGCGAGCTCCCTTGGGTCCGAGCCGTGCGGCCCCTGCAGCTGCAACCCGATGAACGCGGACGGTCCGGCCCAGCGGGCCGCCGCGAGCCTGGGCCTGGAAACGGCGAGCGGGGGCGACGCGGCCGTGACGCTGAAGCGTATGCGCGACCAGTTTGAAGCCGACCAGCGGCAGACAGAGGCGGACTTCGTCGCGGAGGCTGGCACCTCCACGTCGGCCCAGCCGATTCCCCTTGCCCGCCTTCGGCGCCTCGTCAAGTGTGACGGGACCGTGGGCTGCAACCTCGCAACGGAGATGCTCGTGCTGTTGGGCCGCGCAACGCAGCTGGTGGTGGCGGACCTGACCTCCCGGTCGGCCTGGTTCGCGCACGAGCGACAGCGCCGCGTGCTGCACGGCACCGACGTGGTATCGGCGGTCGATAGCGACGCCCGCTACGACTTTCTCGTCGACGTGGTTGGCACGCTCCCCGGGGCCGATGAGGCCGCCCCCGTGGTGCTGAGCAAGGCAGCAATGCGAGGCATGCCTGAGCCCGCCGCAGCGCCGGACGAGGCGCCGGCAGCAGGGCCGGCTGTGGCGTCGACGGCAGCGCCGGCCGAGGCGCCGGCCGCAGCCCAGAGCGCTGGACCTGCGAGCGTGAGTCAGCAGCAGCAGCAGCCGGCCAGCCTGCTGGCTGCCGTGGCGGCTGCCGAGGCCTCTGACGGCATGCCGGCCGCCTACAACAGCGGCTTTCCAGCGTCCGCTCCCGCGCCCGCTCCCGCCATCGGCACAGGGCAGCTGCTCCAGCCGGCAGGCATGGGCGCTGCGGCCGGCGGCCTGGCCCCTGGGCTGAGCGAGCTGCTGCAGCTTCCGCAACTCCCTGGCACGGCCGAGCCCCCCGCGAAGCGAAGGCCGCCCCCTGACGCGTGATTGCGGCACGAATGGTGAAAGTGTTCTGCGCGAGCCACGTCTTCGCGCCGGCGCAATGTGTGGTGTGCTGGCACGGCAGTCGGGGAGGACGGGAGGGAGGACAGCTGGCCGAAGCGGCACGCCACGATCCGCGGCTGCAACGTTACGACAGACTTCCCACTCGCCGCCACGCTCCGGCCACGCCGCCCCGCGGTCGCCGCGAACGGCGCCCGGGGCCCACATGGCGCGCTGGTTCTGCGCGCGCGCCAGCTTTCGCGCGCGCAGGACGGCAAGGCGACAGGCAGAGCCGTGCTGACGTGGAGCGCTGGCCTGGGCGGGTCGCCGCCCGAGAGACCGCGTGCACTCGCGCCCACAGCTCCAACAATGGCCTCCGCATCCGCCGCAGCCAGTGTTGCCCCTGCCGGCGCGTCCGGCGCGCCCGCGCGCGGCACGGCAACGGTCAAGCGCGGCCAGGCGGCGATGCTCAAGGGTGAGCCGCTGGCGACCGCGTGACTGCCACAGCCCCAAAGGCATGACAGTCGGGCGTGTCGTCCTGCGCCGCCCGTTGGCCGTGCTGACGGTCCGAGGTGAAGCGCGCAGCCCAGCCCTCCACGCCGTCACGCGCCTGGCCCCTCTCCCCGCCCCGCTGTGCTTGTGCTTGCGTCACGCAGGAGGCGTCATCATGGGTGAGATCTGTCACGCTGCCCGCTGCGCAGGCCGCGCGCCACGCCCCGCTTCGCCCGTGCGGGCCGACCTGGCCGGCAAGGGTGCTTATCGCCTTGCTTCGGGCGGTTTGGGGCGGGACTGGGCCGGTTGCGCACGCCCACAAGGCTCCGAGCCGGCGCGGGCTTGCTCGAAGATTCGGCCGGCAGAACGACCACGCACGCGCGCCGGCGCCCGGGACGCAAGATGGCCCCCGCCACGGGGGGGTTGCCGTCCCCCCGCCCCCACAAGCCGCGCTGCCCTTTGCTGGCCCGTCGCTCCGGCCTGGCGCTGCCCCTCCTTGCAGACGTGGTGACGGCGGAGGAGGCCCGCATCGCCGAGGAGTGCGGCGCCGTCGCTGTCATGGCGCTGGAGCGCGTGCCCGCCGACATCCGCGCGGACGGCGGCGTGGCGCGCATGTCGGACCCGGCCATGATCAAGGAGATCAAGGCCGCTGTGTCCATCCCTGTCATGGCCAAGGCGCGCATCGGGCACTTTGTCGAGGCGCAGATCCTCGAGGCACTGGAGGTGGACTTTGTGGACGAGAGCGAGGTGCTGTCCATCGCGGACGACGACCACCACATCGACAAGCGCAAGTTCCTCGTCCCGTTCGTGTGCGGCTGCCGCAACCTCGGCGAGGCGCTGCGCCGCGTCGCCGAGGGCGCGGCCATGATCCGCACCAAGGGCGAGGCGGGCACCGGCAACGTCGTGGAGGCCGTGCGGCACGCGCGCACGGTCAACGCCGAGATCCGCAAGCTGCAGGCCATGGACGAGAGCGAGGTCTTCTCCTTCGCCAAGACCATCGGGGCGCCGCTGAGCCTGGTCGAGGAGACGCGCAAGCTCGGCCGCCTCCCTGTGGTCAACTTCGCGGCCGGCGGCATTGCCACTCCGGCCGACGCAGCCCTGATGATGCAGCTGGGCATGGACGGCGTCTTCGTGGGCTCCGGCATCTTCAAGAGCGGCGACCCCGTGAAGCGGGGTAAGGCCATCGTGGCGGCGGTGTCTAACTTCCGCGACGCAAAGAAGCTCGCTGAGGTCTCCACTGGGCTGGGCGCCGCCATGTCTGGTCTCGGAAACATCAAGGAGAGCCAGGTTGCCTTCCGCGAGCGCGGGGTGTGAGCCGCCTCCTCTTCCCGGGCCTTCGGGGTGCAAGCCTCTGGCCCCCGCGGTCAGGCGCAGCTCCCCGGGGCTGCTCTTCAGCGGGCGCAGCGCCCCCTCTTGCAGACGGCAGCCGCAGCGTGCCAGGGAGACCCGCGACGCGCGTTCGCGTGTGCGCGCGGCTGTGGGTGGTGTTTGGCGACTTCCGGAGCCTCTGAGCGCCCCCACCGGTCCGCCTGCCGAGGGAGAGCGCGAGCGCGCATGAGCAATCGGTCACTATTTACGAGCGCGAGGCCCCGCTGCGGTCGCACACAGATCAAGCACAGCTGCGGGACCGCAGCCTGCGGCTTCGCCGGCGGGCCGCTCATCCGGTCGCGAACCGCCTGGTGTAGTCAGCCGCGATGCGCACGGCCTCGGCCTCGTCCGACTTCCACAACTCGGCGGCCTCGTTGTTGAGAGGGTCGTCGGGGTTGGGCGCCGCCAGGAGCGCCTGGATCGAGAGCAGCACAGTGCGGATCTGCAGCGCGGGGCTCCACTTGTCCTTCAGGATGTCCAGGCAGATGAGGCCCAGGCGGTTGATGTTCGGGTGGTACATCTTGGTGATGAAGCGCACCTTGGGTGGCGCCATGGGGTACTCCGCCGGCAAGAAGAGCTCAAGCCGGAAAATGCCACCTGCGATGCACACTCGCGGGCACAAACCGGCGCCGCGCCTCCAGTCGCTCGCGCGGCGCAGGGCAAGGCCCGCCAACCAAGGCACCGCACGGCCCGCGCTTTGCGCAAGCGGGCCCGCGCGCCCCCTCTGCTGCGGGGCACGGGCGCTGGCTGCCGCGCTCACCGGCGTAAGGCGTCTCCTCGGCTCCCTCGATCGTCACGTTGAAATGGCGCAGGTTGTCCTCGAACGGCGTGGCCGTGATTCCCGGAACTGCGCAGCCAGGGCACGAGCAGCGGGCGAGGGCGGGGCTCCGTCGCGCGAGGGGACGGGCCGGGGCGCGGGCGCGCGCGAGCCCGCCGACGGCCGCAGGCGGCCGGCCAACAGCGCCTGCTCACCTGGGTCGGTGTGGAGCTTCTCCGTCTCCTGCGGCTCGCGGGTCGGCAAGGGCGGCACGGCAAGACACGCGCGTCTGGCTTGGCGGGCTGCTCATGCCGGGAGCCGGCGGTGCACCGGGGGGAGGGGGGCGGGGGGCGCCCGGGAGTGTTCGCAACACCGCGGCGCGCCGAGCGCGGCCTTGCCGGCGGCGCTCGAGGGCCCGCCTTGCCCACGACGCCGCGGCGCGCCGCGAGCTCGGCCGGCCGGCCGGTGAGGGGCAAGAAACGGACCTTGACGATGCGGACGGAAAGGCCGGCCATGCGGACCGGTCGGCGCAGCAGGCGAGGGGGCGGTCGCCGTGCGAGGTGGCTGGCGAGACTGCGTTTTTTCCTTTCCGTCGCCCCGGGCTTGCAGAGCAGCAGCAGATCCAACGGGCCACTTGAACGGCGCTGGCCGCAGGGCCGCGGCGCGCACCAGACGCGCGCGGCGAGCGCACTGCGCTGGCCGCATCGCGCTGGGTGTGCGCATGCCAGTGGGGCGTGCGAGAGTGCGAGTCGGCGGCGGCGGCGCAAAAACCCAACTGCGCGGAGTGTCCCACGCTGGGCATATTGACATCTTGCATCCACTCAAAATGCGCAATGCGAATACGGGAAGGCAACCGGCTGCGCAGCGCGCACGATCGAACGTACGAGCGCGGCTCGGCGCCGAGACAGGTTGGCACGGGGATTCGTGCTGCGCGCCCTGAGGCGCGTGGCTGAGAAGCTACTTGCTGCAGAGTCGACCCCCCCACGGGCAGCAAAAACGGTCGCCACATCGGCGCCACTGAATTCTGCTGCCCGCGGTTCGACCCCTTGGCCGCTTTCTCTCGCGGCCGCCGTGCCAGGGTGCCTCGTCGTCGGCAGCGGCGGGCGCTGGTTCCTCGCGGAAAACCAGGGCCACGCACGCCTCCCGAGTCACTGGGGCATCCCGGCAGCAGCTTCCCAGCCAATGGGTTAGGAGAGCGCGGCGCCGCCACCAGCGTCCTCGCAAGAGGAGAGGCTGTCGGCGGCGGCGCCGGCAAATCAAGGATTGCGGCACCAGCTGCTTCAGCGGCGCTCGGGCTCACTGGCCGCCTCGGCGACGGCGGCCTGGACGCGAGCGCTGGCCGACGAAGCGGCGGCCTGGGCGATACGGCGGATGGCGCGGCGGCGCTTGGCGCGGCGCATGCGCGCGAGGCGGTGCGGCTCGTAGGCGTCGTCCGAGTCGCCCTCCTCCGCGGCGGCGTCAAAGTCGAACTCCTCGTCGCCCTGGATGTACACGGACTCGGGGATGTCGAAGCCGTTGAACGCGCACGCGGCCGCCTTGGTGTAGGCGCCCATGGAGTCGAAGACGAGCCAGTCGCCCGTCTCGAGGCCGCGCGGGAGCCAGATGCGCTCGGCGATGCAGTCGATGCCGTCGCACGTCTGGCCCCAGAGGGACACCTCCTCGCGAGCAGGGCCGCCGACCTCGCCCTCGTCCTCGGAGGACTCGGAGGAGGCGGAGCTTCCCTCGGCCGCCACGGCCTTGGCGGCGGCGTTCATGGCGATGGAGGCGCCCTGGTGGGCGGCGCTGGCCGTGACGTTGGCGCTCTCGGCCTCCGCTGCGGCGGCGCTCACGCTGAAGCGGGAGACTGCCATGGCAGCGGCGCTGGCGGCGTCAGCGGCGGCGTGGGCGGCGGACATGGCCGCGTCGGCGTTGACCACGCCTCCGGTGGAGGGGACGGGGAGGACGGGGCGCGCGCGCTCCAGGGCGAGGCGGAGCGACTCCTCCGAGGCGGTGGCCTTGGAGCGGAGGGCCATCGGGGCCGGCGAGGCGTGGTCGTAGAGGACGTTGTTGAAGGAGCCGTAGAGGCCGTCGTTGATAAAGAGGCGCACGGCGGGGGGGCCGCCGGCCTCGGCGGGCGGGGCGTCGTCGAGCTCGTCGAGGAAGCTGTCGTCCCGGCGGCCGATCACGCCGGCCACGAGGGTCTGGCAGGTCTCCACCATGAAGCGGCCGGGCTCGGCCATGAGCTGGAGCGGGGCCTCCTTTGCCGGGGCGCCGGAGTCGTAGAACTCGCGGATCGTCTCCACGCACAGGCGGAAGGGGCCGCCCTCGTCCTCCTCCTCCTCCTCCTCCTCCTCGCTCTGGGGGGCAGCGGCGGCGCCGTCCTCGGTCGGCGTGGCGTCGTCGCCGAGCGACGGGAAGAGGAGGGAGGTGTACTCGTGGAGGGCGCGGGCCACCTGGGGGAAGGTGGCGCCTGCGGAGGACTCGGACCCCTCGCCCGCGTTGATGGCGGAGGTGGGGTCCCCGCCGCCGTCGCCGGCCAGCATCACGTCGATGGGGGCGCTGGGGCCGGAATGCGCGGCCACGACGGAGGGGAGGTACGGGCTGGCGTCCAGGCCGACGGCCGCGTGCGTGGCGGTGGGAGCGGCGGCGGCGTTGTTGGTGGCGGCGGCGGCCGCCGCGGCGGCGATGGTCGCCACCATGGAGGTGGTGGCAGCGGCAGCGGCGGCAGCGGCGGCAGCAGCGGCGGCGCCCACGTTGGCGGGAGCGGCGAGGTGCTCCTGGCCCGCAGCGGCGGCGGCGGTGCCGTCGCCGGGCGGCAGGGACATCTCAGCCGGCATGAGCGCGATCTCACCCTGGCGCGTGTGAGCGCCAAAGGCGGAGCCGGGGAAGCCGCCTCCGATGTCCAGGACGCACATGGGGGCGCCGAGGCCCTCCGCGACGGCGAAGGCGATCTGGGCGCGCTCGAGGGCGTGCCGGTAGGTGCTCACGTCGTAGCAGCCGCTGCCCACGTGGTAGCTCACGCCGGCCACGCGCACGCCGAGGTCGCGCGCCTGCTCGAGGATGTAGGGCACGCTGTCCGGGTGGGCGCCGAACTTGGCCGAGAAGCGGCAGACGGAGGCGCGGTCGTCGGTGGCGATGCGCAGGAGCATCAGCGCCTCGGGGTGCCAGCGCTTGACCTTCTGGAGCTCCTCCACGGAGTCAAAGGTCATCAGCTGGACGCCGTTGTCGCGCGCGAAGCGCAGGTGCGCGGGCTGCTTCATCGGGTTGGCGAAGATGATGTCGTCGCAGGTGGCGCCGGCGGCCAGGGCCTGCATGATCTCGCCCTTGGAGGCGCAGTCGAACTGGGCGCCGTTCTTGGCGAGCGTGCGCACGATCTGGTCGTCGTTGTTGCACTTGATCGCGTAGAACGGGGCAACGTTGGGGAGCAGCTTGCGCCACTTGCGCAGCTGCATCACCACGCGGCTGCGACGGGGACCAATGGAGAGGAGCACGCGGAGGAACGAGGGGCGGCGGGGAGGAAATTGCAGGCGGCGGGCAGCGAGCGAGCCGCAGGAGCTGAGGTGCGGACGAAAGCCAGTCGCGGCGGGCCGCGGGACAGCAGCTGGGATGGGGGGAGGTGGGGCGGGCTGGGGCGCAGCAACCGCCCGCCGCAGCGAGGAACGGAGCGTCCCGGTCATCGGGCGGAAGCCACGGGCGGCGGGGGGGGAAGCAGAGTCGGTCGCTCGCTTGCACCAGCGACGAGGGTGCGAATGGAAGAGTGCGGCAGATCGCGCTGGAGGCAACTTCTCCCGCCCAGTGCGCGGCCAGCTCGCCGGCAGGCGGCGCCGGAAGACGCGTGAACAGCGCCGCACCCTCCGTGCCACCACGTCGGGGCGCGGGCGGGCCCGCGAACTGCCCGGCACCGGCCGCGACAACCGCCCGGCAACGCCGCACTGACAAGGTGCAAAGCAACCAACCGCCTTGCTGCCGAGGCTCCCGTCGACCGCACAGGCCGCCCCAGTCACGCCCACCAAACCCCCCAGGCGGGCCACGGCGCCTCCATTGGGGCTGACCTTCGCCCCGAGGGAGGGCGGGGGCGGCAGTCGCGGCGCCGGGGCGCAGGGGGTAGTCGGAACTATCGCCGGAACTGTCGCTGCCAACCCCTGTGACTGTTGGGCTTGAACTTGGCGCGTCGCGACACCGGCCGCGCCCCCGCGGAACGGGCTCGCGGCCTCTGGCGCGCGCGGCAAGCCCCCGTGACCTGCCCGAGGCACCGCGTCGGTCTCCCTTCGCACGTGAAGGGAGAGTCCGCGGGCTCTGGCGACCGATGGCCCACCATTTTCGCGGCTCCGCCGGGCGCCGCGCGCGCCCGGCTGGGACTTTCAGGTCGGCCCCGCCCGGCTCAGGCAGATGGATGGCCCCACCACCCTTGTGGGGGGGGCGGGGGCGCCCTGGGCGCTGCTCACCGGAGATCGCAGAGGTAAAAGGCGAGCTTGTCCTCATTTGCCTGGATGGCCTTGTGGAGCTTGGAGACCGCGAGGGCGCTGTGCGCGACGCGCGAGCCACGAGGAAGCATGCAGGAACCGGCGGTCGACTGGGGGGAAGGAGCGCCGGGTCCTCGACTTGGCTTGGAGTGCAGCCACCCGCGGCGAGCATCGTCACCACGCCGCGGGAAGACCGCCGCTGACGTGAGGCCCGGCCAGCGCGGCTCTGCTGGCCGGCGCGGCAGAGCCCTGCGGCTGCCAGCGGTTTGCAATTGGGTGGCGCCCCGGCGGGCGGCGGCGCCCCTGCCCCACCCGGCCCGAAGAGCCGAGCGCCATGGACACGGAGTTCGTCGTGGGCGCCCCAGAAAAGCGGATGCGCCTCCGGATCCTGCAAGGCCTCGTGCAGCGCTCCAGCGACGGCGCGCACGTGCCCTCGGGCGCCTTCCAGGACGTGCTGCAGGAGCTTGGGCTCCGGCTGGGCGACGCCGTCGTTGACCGCGTTCTGGCGGTGCTGGAGCTCGACAGCTCGACGGGAATGGTGAGGCCGGCTGCCCTGGCAAGCTCCTCGTGGGTTCGGATTGGGCAGTTGCGGAGGGCTGCGCTTGGCGCCAACATTCGGTGGCAGTTGAGCCGCAATTGCGACCACGGCTGTTGGAAGGGACGGCTGCCCCTCGCGGCCGAAACTCCGCCCGACTGCGGGCGCAACGCGTGCCGCGCGGTAGCGCTGCGCCCGCGGTGGCTGGATGGGGCGCGCTGGGTGGGGGGCGTGCGGCCGGCGGGCGGGCCGGCGGGGCTGCGGGCCCCGGCGGCCGGAGGCTGGGCCGGCACTATCAGCAGGCCGCAATCTTGCTCGCCCTGCCCCAGCTACCGCGACCCTCGGCATCCCGCCCCCCGCGCTCGCCGCAGATTGACTTCAGGACGCTCGAGAGCCTGGTCCAGGGCGACATGGACGCGGACCGGGTTGCTGGCACGGGGCGCGACAGGACTGAGGCTGCCGGCGTTGCCACCACGCCCTCGCGCGCTGGGCGCGCCGCAGAGGAGCCCGGGTCCGCCTCCATGCGGCCCGCGGGCCCGGGGTCCATGGCCGGCGGTGTCGCCGGGCGGGAGTTCCGCGCTGCCGTCGAGTCGTCGACCGGCCACTCGCTGCCCGGCTCCGGCGCCAAGCTGCCCGAGTCGATGCGGTCCCTCCCGCAGGCGCAGCGCGTCCGCCGCCTCGCTCGCGAGCTGAACGCCCTGTTCAACGAGTGGGACACCGGCCGCATCGCCCTGGACGTGTTCCGCGAGGAGCTGCGCGCGTACGGCATCGAGGAGACGATGGAGGCCCAGCGGGCGCTCCGCGGGCCGGGACAGTGCACCTTCTCGCACCTGTTCCGCGCCCTCTGCACCCCCGACGACCCGGCCGCGCTCCACAGCGCGGCGGGCGTGCGGTCCAGGTCCCGCCCCGCCACTGCCGCCGTCGCCCAGACCATCGGCCAGGGCATGGCTGTGATGGCCCCGCCCGTTGCGTCCGGCGGCGCCATGGGCACTTCCTCCGGCGGCGGGTCCTCGTCCCTCGATATCTTCGGCCGCGGCCCCGTGCCCCAGCGCCTGTCGGGGAAGAAGATCGTCGCCGACGCGCGCGCCGCCGCCACCGGCCGCGACGTGGTCACCTGGCGCGGGGACTTTGCTGGCGCCTCGGGCCGCGCGTCGGCGTGGAGCACCGCGCGCATGGGCAACGTGGACAACCACGGCCTGACCACCGGCCGCGAGGACAAGGACCACATGGCCGAGACTGGGGCGGGCGCCGTGCTCCGCGGCGAGGAGGTGCCCGAGGGCGTGACGGCGGACACCCTCGCCGCCGCCCGCAGTAGCGTGGCCAGGCCCCGCACCGCGGCCGGCCGCATCGGCCAGCGCTCCCGCGGCGTGGCGGGCGCGCTGCACGACTCGGTCGCCGACATCGACGCCCCCTCCCGCTTCGAATCGGCCGCCTCCAGCTCCGCGCGCCGCGGCCTGGGCGGCGCCGTGGCCTCCTCCGGTCCGCTCTCCTCCGCCGGGTACGACTCCTCCGCCGGCGCTCTCATCCGCCAGCAGCTTTACTCCCTCGTTCGCCAGCTCGACGCCGGCGCCGTGTCCGTGGGCGGCTTCCGCGACCGCATGGCCAGCCTCGGCGTGGGCGTCCCCGCTCCCGTCGAGAAGCTCCTGGCCGACTTTTCGGCCAACGGCAAGGCCGACTTTGCAAAGTTCGTCCGCGCGTTCGACTCCGTCATCGCCAGCCTCCCAGCCTCGCGGTCGGACTCCAGGGCCGCCTCCGCCGCCCACAGCGTGGCCTCCCCGGGGCGGGGCGAGCCCTCGTACGAGGACGAGGACGGCCAGGCCCACGTCCGCGGTCGCCGCCATGCCTCGGGGAAGGCTGTGCGCGGCCACGGCGACATCGTCTCGTGGGAGGGCGCCACCCTCACGCCCGAGGAGGTGGCGGACAGCATGCGCAAGGAGGGCCTTCGCCCCCGCCTGCAGCGTGACCGCAACCTCTACGACGGCAGGAGCGCCGGCCGCGACATCGTCGCGTGGTCCGCCGAGCAGGACCCGGCCGCCTCCGCGGCGCAGCAGGCTGCACACGGGCCGAGCCGCCGCGCGCGCGGGCCCCAGCACATCGCCTCGCGCAACGCTGGCGACTTCATCACCTGGTCGGCAGAGCCCTCCGGCGCGCCCGTGGGCAGCGCGCGGGGCGCCGGCGTCACGGGCGACGCCTCCTACAGCGGCCACCGCGGCGCCGCCATCAGCCGCGCGCTGGAGGTCATGCCGGACGGCACCCTCGTCGGTGGGGGCGTCCGCATGGTGGACACGCCGCTCGCCCAGCGCAGCGGAGTCCGCGACCCCCCCTTCGGAACCGTCCGGGACGAGCTTCCCCACGACCCGCACCAGGGAGCCCGCATCCTCTCGCCCACCGCTCAGCGGTCGGCCGAGTGGACCTCGTACTCGGCCGACGACCCGTACGCTTGAGGCCGTCTGGCCCGCTGCGCTCGCGCCCTGCGTGCCCTCTGCGAACGGCCTGGGTCGGCGAGGAGGGCGGCTGCGCGGCCGTGTGCGCGGCTCGGCCGCCCGCCAGCTGGCCTCACCGCGGAACCCGTCGGCGAGGCGCGAGGCGCTGCTGACGAGGACCCGCCCGGGCCGCCGCTCAAGGGACTGGTGCGCGCCCCCAAGCCCCCACCCCTTCCTGCGCCCTCTCGCCCTGGGAGGTTGATTTGAGTCTGTTTGATGCGTGCCTCGCGGCGGCGGGGTGGGCGGCAGGGGTTGCGAAAATTGCGCCGAACATTGGGTTCATGGACCGCGGGACCACGCCGGCCCTGCTCGCTGCTGCGGTGCGGACGCGCTCGGACACTCTGGATTGCAAGGCTACGCCCGCGCGCGCGCTGATGCATCTGCGCGCCACGCTCGGGTGCGACGCATGGCCCTCGTGCGACCTTGGCCGGCCGGAGCCGCTGCGGGCGCTAGTCCCGCCGCCTGAGCTGCTGCTGGGCCATGGGCAGCCCCAAGAGATCGTCCCAGAACCACGAGCGGGGGGGCTTGAAGCCGAGGTCGCGGGCGCAGTCGTCGCCTCGCTGGAACAGCACACAGGGCTGCACGCATTGGCTGGAGGTGCCAAAGAGGGCATCCATGTGGGCGAAGAAGGGGGCGAAGTTGCAGGCGAACCTGTCGTGGTGGGTGACGTGCGCGCGGGCCCCGGTGTAGAGCGGGCACAGCTTATCCACGCCCCAGGGCAGGTCTAGGTTGCAGTGGCCCTCGGCGAGAGCGAAGAGGAAGAGGACGACGAACACGTTGCGGGAGAGCGGGTGCGCCTGCACGAGCTTGAGGGCCTCGTTCGCGAGCAGCACGAGGGACACTCTGCGGCTCGGAGCCGGGCGGTTGGGGCGAGGCGATTGGGCGAGTGGAGGGGGGGGGGGATGCGGTGGGTGCGGTGGGCGGAGGCACTGAGTGCGGCGGTGCCACCAAGCGCCCACAGCAAGCATCAGGGAGAAGGTGGAGGAGCGCGCGGGGGGGGGGGGCGGCGGGTCGGGCGCGGCGACTGGCCTCACCGTTCGACGACTGTGAGCTGGTTCGTGGTGGTCCAGGAGAGCTTGACGTGCTCGTGATGCACGGAGTGCACCTCCTTCAGCGCCGAGACGCGGTGGAAGGCGTTGTGCAAAAAGTAGAACACGGCGTCGTAGAAGAGCAGGGCGGCCACCGGCTTGAACAGCAGGTCAAACACCGTGGGACCAGCCTCGGGCAGCAGCCTCGTGGTCTGCCAGCCGAAGTACGGCTCGGACTGCCAGTCTGCGCGGGACACCCAGCCGGGGTAGAACTTGCGGGTGCACGAGTCCAGCACCAGCAGCGGCAGCACGTAGGAGAAAAAGTCCCAGGACGCCTCCTTGACCGCGCGGCCTTGGTGTGCCAGCGCCCCGTGGGCACGCTGGTCGCTTTCGTCACGCATGTCGAACTCCGGCCACGCCGCCGCAACCGCGTTGAACCCCAGGTACAGAGCGAACGACACCACGGGCACCTGCAGCGTCTCAAAGAACGGCGAGTTGTACCACGGTTGCTCGCGCAACCAAGTCCACGCCAGCTGCAGGGCCGGGTCAATGACTTTGCTTGCCAGCAGCAGTGCTGCCAGGGCGGCTACCAGCACGGCCCTCGCAGCCCATAGCTGTCTCCACGCAATTGGCGATGGCGTGCGTCCCATGGGCGGAGCCACAGGGAACAAGGGAGGTGCGAAATCCCACGACTGGGAGGGGTCCGTGGCAACTGGGTTTTTTGCTCTGCCAAAAACTGACGCTCTTGCGGCGGCCGGCGCTGGGCGCAACGGGGTGGGGGGAACGCAGCGGCTCCGTCTGCGCAAAAGGAGCAGCAGGCGCCGGTGGGCGGCGCCTTGCCGCGCGGGTGGGCGGGGACGGGGCGACCCGCCGGCCGGCCCAGAGCTGCTGTCGAGCCCCAGTTTGCGCGAGCTGCAAACGCCGGTTGCCACCGGCCGGCCAGGGCGCCCAGACGCCTGCGGCGCGCCTACGGTGGAGGCAAGGACATGCTCCATGTCCAGGCCCGCCGCTGGGCGGCTGGCGAGCCGGGGTCGCGGGGCCAGGCCAGCGACGAGGCGCGCGCTGGCTCCAGGTGCGCAGCTCCAGCGGACTGGGCTGTCCGGCCGCCCCGCCGAGCAGCAAACCGTTCCAAGGGCCGCCGCTGCAGTGGCGATCTACGAAAAGCTGGACACCAGCATGACTGCCGCCGCACTGGTGTCGCCGTCGGCGGAGCGCAGCGTGTCTGCCAGCACGTCGTCGGGCAGCGCCGACGCCAGCCCTGCTGCCCCCAGCGTGGCGAGCACAGAGCGCACCGCCGCTACGCTCGCCCCGGCTGCGGCGCCTGGGTCCCGCTCCGGCGAGGCGTCGACGCGTGCCGGCGCGCCATCGCTCGCGAGGGCAGAGGGTCCGGTCAGTGCCAGGGCCATCAGGCCTGGGTCAGCTGACAGCACGGCGCCAAGGGTGAGGTCGACCGCGGATGACCCCAACGGCCGCAGCTGTGCCTTGAGCCGCGATGCTGGCAGCTGACGGTGGCAGGGCCCGACCGCCCAGGCCGCCCGCCACTGCGAATCGGCAGCGTGCGCGGTCGAGAAGGGGGAGGAGGATAGCATGCGCCGCGCCAGCACGGCAGCGTGCACATGGCAGGGCGAGCGGGTGGCCGGGCCGCTAGGGGAAACGCCCGCGGTGCCCCACAGCCGGGGTTGGGGAGGGGCGGCGCGCGGGGCAGCGATTGCAGGCGCCGCTCACCGAGTCCACGACCGCCAGGCCTGCCTCGGGGCACCCGTCCAGCGCAGAGAGGCCAGCACGAAGGAAGGCCGCGCTTGCGACGGCGGCTGAGGCGGAAGCGGGGCTGGCGCTGGGCGAGCTCGCACTGACTGCCGCGCTTGCCGATGACGAGGACGAGGACGACGAGGAGGACGACGAGGAGCTATGCCCCGGCACTCGGGGCAAGGGGCTGTCGCCGCCCTGCCACGTTCCGGGGTGAGGCGGCGCGGTCGCGGCATCGGCTGTGGCGGCAGCAAGGTCGCTGGCAGAAGCGTCGGGCATCTGGCTGGCAGCCACAGCTGCGGCATCCAGGCAACGGCGGGGCGCCGCGCCCGTCAGCACAACTGTCGACGCCGCCTGTGCAACGGCCAGACTCGAGGCCTCGGGCACGAGGACGCCCCCTGCCTCAGCAGCCTCGGCAACAGACTCGGCCGTCCCAAGCAAGTGTGCTGCGGCTGACGTTGCGCTCGGAATCGCGACCAGGAACACGTCCGCTGGCCCGGGCCGCCCTGGGCTGGCCTCTTTGGGGCTCACGATGCAGGCGCGCGGAATGGCCGTGTCGTCGGACAGCATGGCCCCGTTCAGCGCGAGGCGTTCCAAATGCGGCCGCTCGCGCAGGAACTCCCTGGTGCTCGCGCCCGGCGGCACCGCGCACAGCTCAAAGCTGCACCGCGGCGGCGGGTGCCACACCCAAACCGCCCCGCCTGCCGCTCCGCTCATGCCGAAGCGTGCCAGGGCGGCGAGTCCCCGGTCGGGCCTCGCGCTGGCAGAGCGGCTGGGCCGCTTGCTGCTGAGCATGTGCCGCGTGTCGTTTGCACAGTGCACGCCCGTCGTCGCTCAAGCAAACTCGAAAGGACCGACGCTGGTCTCCCCGTCGACGACAGCCTGCGCTGCGCTTGGCCACCGCCGCTCGGAGCGTTGCAGTCGCCCCGTCTCAGCCCGGGCTGCAACATGGCCGACGAGCGGGCACACCGCAAGCGACGCCCGGTCAGGTATACGGCGCTTCTGAGCCCGACACAGACCGACCGACACAGTGGCTGGGACAACGCCGAAATTCAGCGAGCTGTGCAGAAGTCGCTCGCTGCCGCCAAGACACAGAAATCGGGAGGCGAGCGGAATCGCAGCAACGGCGCAAAGGCAGCGGCCGCCTCGCGACCCTGGAACCGGCTGCTTGCCAAGCTGCGAGGTGTGCTGAACAAGCTCAGCTTCGCAAAGCTCGCACTGCAGTCCCACTTGGCGGAGCGGAAGGGCTGGTCGGCAGCGATGCCGGCGGCTGCGGACGACGGGTCAGCCGGCCTGCACCAGCCGGCCCCTGCCTCAACTGCAGTTGTTGATGCGCAGGCGGACGTGGCCAAGTATCGCTGCATGACCGCAGAGCTACTTCGCGAGCTCGAGCGCTGCGACGTGGCTCAGGGCGCCTGGCCGGCCCCCGGCGCGCCGGAAGCTGGCAGCGGGCTGCCCGCCTCCCCGACCCTGCCGGAGGGCACCGGCCCAAGCTGTGCCGGCAGCGCCCGGCCGGGAAGCGGCGCCGCTTCGGACCCGCCAGGGCCGCCACAGCCCGCAGCAGCCAGCGCAGCGAGTGTCCCCCGCGCCGCTGCCGACGCGGGTGGGCGGGCTCCTGCAGGCGGCGGCGGTGCCGGCCCAGCCCCTGCCGCTGCTGCTGCTTCATCGGCCCGCGCCTCGCCTGCGCCACCGTTGTCGCCCCGTCAGGACAACGACGGTGGCGAGCACGACGACGACGATGACGACGACGATGTGGTGTGCGTGCGCTGTGGGCTCGGGGACGACGACGAGGACGTCAACCCAATCTTGCTCTGCGACCACGAGGGCTGCGACAGGGGCTGGCACCGCATGTGCCTGGAGTCACCGCCCCCTATGGCGGACGTGGAGGACGAGGACGCGGAGTGGGTGTGCGACCACTGCTGCGCGCTCGCCGAGGCGCTTGCCATTGTCATCGAGACGGACTCGGACGTCGACGCCGAAACCGTGGCAGAGCTTGCCAATGCGCTGGAGGCAGCAGCGGTCGCGGTTGACCCATTGGGCGGCCCGGCAGCAGGGGCGGAGCCCGACCCGAGCGACCCTGTGACTGGGATGCGGCTGGCAGCCATCGCTGCAGCGGCGGCGCGAGCCGCCTCCCCCAGCAGAGCCGATGGCGATGCACCGCTGTCCCCCGCCCACGGTGGTGGCGGCGGGTCGCCGGCAGGTCGCACTGCGGCTGGCAGCAGCCGGAAGCGCCGTCGGTCGGCGTCCGTCGACAGGGCGGCGAAGAGCGGCCGGCGCGCCCCCCAGGTGGACTACGCGATGCTCAACGCCCTCATGTTCGAGGGGACGTCGCCGTCTGCGCGGTCGCGGTCGGCCGGGACCAGCGACGACGAGTTCGTGGGCACGCTGCGCGAGGACGGGGCGCCGAGCACGGACAGCGACGGCAGCAGCTCCGACGGCAGCAGCTCAGACGACAGCAGCTCCGACGGCAGCAGCTCCGATGACGGCGACGATAGCGACGGCTCTGGGGATGACGACGACGGCGAGCGTGCGGGCCAAGGGTCTCGGGAGGCGCCGCGAGCCGGCGGCAGGGGCGGGGCGCGAGCTGCTGCGGCGAAGGCGCGGTCGCTCATCAGCGCGGAGGTCGTCGCGGCTCCGGCCGCGGCGGACAGCTCTGAGGACGACGAGGACTTTGACGGGGCTGAGCCAGCTGCGTCCGAGGACGAGGCGGGCGACGACGGCGGGAGCTCCAGCGAGTCGGATGCTTGAGCGCGGGCCATTGGCTGGCGGTCTGTGGCTACCGTTGCTGTACGGAAGTGCTGTGTGCGATTGGCCGGCGCTTGGGGTGGTTCCCCATTGTGTGAAGAGGCTCGGGCTGGCGCTGCGCCAGGCTGCGGGACACGCTGAATTGCCGGCTCAACATGTGCGAGCACTCGCGCTGGGCGACGAGGGCACTGCAGCTCCTCGCCGATCGCCAGGCCAAGCCTTGGACCAAGCGTTGCCTTCGTCGAGGCGGCACGCGCTGCAGCCTTCGCAACCGATGCTCCACTCGCGACCGTGGGGCACGGGGGCAGGTCAGGCACGGCCCAGGAAGGAGCCACGGGAAACGGCACAAGCTCAGAGCTCGTCCTTCTCGTCATCCTCGTCCTCGTCCTCGTCCTCGTCCTCCTCGGCGGCCTCGGCGGCCTTGCGCTCCTCCTCGGCCTTCTTGCGGGCCTCCTCCTCGGCCTTGCGCTCGGCCTCCTTCTTGGCCTCGAGCGCCTTCTTCTCGGCGTCCTTCTTGGCGTTGAAGGTGGCGTCCTCGAACTCCTTGAGCTCCTCCTCGCTGTCGGTCACGATGATGTCGTCGAACACGGTGCCAGCCTTGACCTGCCACAGCTCGAAGCCGACGTGAGAGCACGGGTTGCACACGGCGTACACCTTGTCGTCCTCCTCGTACTCGGGGTTGGGGATCTCGGGGTGGACCCACGGGCCCTTGTAGTCGGGGTTGTCGATCATGGTCGGCTTCCACTCGCCCTTGTACTCCGGGTTGCTGACAAGGGGAGGCTCCCACTCGCCGTCCTCCTCCTCGTCCCAGTCCTCCGGCTGAGTGGCCTCGGGGTCGGGGATCTTGGCGGGGATGTCGTCCCAGCCCTCGGGCTTGGACTCAGTCGGGTCGGGGATCTTGGCCTCGTCGACCCAGTCGGCGGGCTTGGACTCGGCGGGGTCCTTGATCATCTTGGGCGCAAGGAAGTCCCAGTCGTCGAAGAGGGAGCCGGACTCGACCTTCTCGCCGTCGATGCGCACCTCGAAGGTGTTGTCGGGGCTCACCACGAAGGTGTAGCGGTGCGGGTTGTTGTCGGTCTCGACGCGCAGGTTCTTCTTGGTCAGGAGGTTCTTGCCCTTGTAGGTGAAGATGGCGTGGGTCCTGCGGGTGGAGGTGCCGCACACGTCCGGGCCGAACATCACCGCGTACGGGGTGTCGCCGCCGAACTTCTTGGCGTCGAAGCCGGGGTTCACCAGCTTGATGTAGGAGCCGCCGCAGTCGAGGTTCTGCTCGTGGCGCACGGTGTACGAAAGGATGAGCTTGTTGCCCTCGGACGTGAACTCGGTGTCAAGCGGGGCGGTGAGCGAGTAGAAGCGGGCGTCCTCGCCGGTCTGGATGCCCTTGTCGGCCTCGTCCGAAAGAGACGGCTGCCAGTTCCACTTGCCCATCTGCGAGAGAGCGCCGAGCGGGGGGGGGGGCAACATAAAGCGATCGCGGGATGCAGGGCCAAACTCGAGCTTTGCTCCTCGAAACGCCTTGCCTCATTGCGGCCTGCAGCGCGAGGCCTGTCACATGTCTTCGCCGCCGCCCGCCCACAGCTGTACGGGGACCCGGCGAGGGCCCAGAGCACCGCGGCAGCGGCAAGGCGGCGGACCGTGGCGATGTCCCGGGGCCAGAGGCGGCCACGTGGCTCCGGCAAGCAGCGGATCGCCCCCAGTGTGAGGTGTCGTTGAACAAAGGCTCTGGCCGACCGCGCACGCCGCCGGCAGCGTGGGCGCGCACTGCCCTCGCGCCCGAGGCCAGGCGTTCCCGTTGCCTTGATGCACACGCCCGGAGCGCGAGCAGGCCGCCGGCGGGCGGCCGGGCGCCGAGGGGCCTAGGTTGCGCCACCACGTGTCCTGCTCACCTGGTTCTCGGGCTTCCACTCGGAGCCGACGGTCCAGCGGTCCTCCCACGCGGCTGCGAGCATGGCCATGGAGCGAAGGTGGGAGGCGGGCGCGGGGGGAGGGTGGAGGGCCGCTCCCTGGGCCGACAGGGGGCGGCGCGTTCGATCCACGCGAGGATTCGGGGCTGGCATCGCGGCGACGCCGCCCCAGACGGACAAGGCGCTCACCGTCGTCGAACTTCTCAGAGAAGTACACCTTGGCCGAGGCCATGGCGACCAGAGCGGCCAGGCATGCGAGAACGAGCTTCATGACTGCGACTGCACCACCGGGGCGGGCAAACGTGTGCTTCGGCTGCGGGCCTGCCGGCCGCGCGCCTCGCTTTGCCTGCGGCTCTGCCAGCGGCTGCTCTGTGTGGGAGGCCGGGAGCACCCTGCAACGCTGCGCCGCGCCCGCCCCCAGCCAGCGGCCGGATGCCAGGGGCGATTGCTTGCGCCTTGCGCTCCGACGGCCGGGGCGACGCGTGGCCATCGGCCAGTGCTCGAGACGCAATGCGGGGCGCGCCTCCCAATGCAGCTTGCGCCTGCGCCCGCAAGGGCGAGTGCTCTGAGGCGCAAGTCGCGAGCTCGGTGTGCTTCGTGTATGTGTGCGCGCGCGTACCAGCACGGCTATGCGGCACGGACGGTGGCTTCCGGCTCCGCGGCACGATTGGGCATTGCAGCGCGGCGCGGTACGGACCTCAAAACCGGCCGTAGCCGGCATCGTCCCAGAAGCTGCAATAGCGCGAGAGCCACCCCGCTGAAGGCTGGCAGCCGCCCTTGTCGGCCGTCTCGAACCGCATCCACTGGCCCTCTGCTCCCGAGGTGAACGCTGGCCAAGCGGCCAGCCCCTTGGGTGCAAGCGCCCCCGTCGCGTCCGCCTCCCCGCGGGCAAACGACGCCCAGTACGCGCGAAGGTTGCGGCCGAGCTGCTCCTCCTCCGGGGTGATTGTGTAGAAGATGCTCTCCGTGCCGAAGAGGAGGGGCAGCTCCGCGCCGTGGCACGCCTTGGTGGCGCAGTAGCTGAAGTTGGCTCCCCACAGCGAGGTGTTGGACGCGATGTGGTCGTAGTGGTACAGGAAGGGCCCGCGCGCAGGGTTGGACCCCCCCTGGGCGCTGGCGGCGAGGCCGGTGGCGATGCGGCGGTTGGAGCAGGCGAAGGTGTAGTGCGTGCCGATCGTCGCCATCGTGGGGCGGGTGTCGGAGGTCGCGTTGGAGGGGTCGGGGAGCGGGTAGAGCGCTCCGGCGCCGGTGGACGCGTTGTTGAAGATGAAGATGAGCAGCAAATCGAACTCGAACGGGGAGATGGGCTTGGGGAAGGGCTGGTAGATCCACTGCTCTGCCTCGTCGTGCGTGATCCCCAGCATCACGGGCACGTCGGCGTTGGCCAGAGTGCCCCGGATGGCGTCCTCGGCAGGCTGGGAAGCCAGGCCCGACGCGTCGCCGACGGTGGGGCCCCAGTTGTAGACCGAGTTGACGTAGGGCTCGGTCTTGGAGCGGAACTTGCCCTGCACCTGCGCGATGTCGAGCCAGGGCTTGGCGCGCATGCACGCCGCACGGCCGGGCCCGGTGCAGCCGACGGCCTCTGCCAGGCGCACGGAGAGGTTCTGCGCCTGCTCCATGTTCTTGTAGTAGATGCTGGCCGGGTTGGACTCGCTGATGGCGCGGTGGAAGAGACCCTTGGACGACGGCAGTGCCAAGTGGAGGAGCACGCTGCTCGCGCCAGCGGACTGCCCGAAGATGGTCACGCTGTCCGGGTTGCCCCCGAACGCCCCGATGTTCTTCTGCACCCATCGCAGCGACTCCTGCTGGTCCATGATGCCAAAGCCGCCGGAAGTGCCCTCGGGCTGGTCCGGGTCCAGCACGAGCGAGCCGATGGCGCCCAGACGGTAGTTGATCGTCACGACCACGACGTTTTCGTCCACGGCAAAGTGCCGGCCGTCGTAGAGGAGCAGGTTGGCCGTTTCGACGTCGTAGTTGCCGCCCACGATGAAGACCATGACGGCCATCGGGGCCGCGGGCGCCGACGAGGGGCGGAAGATGTTCAGCGTCAGGCAGCCCGTCTCGTTGATCGAGTGCGGGCAGACGTGCGGCTCGTTGGTGCACTTGGTCGGCTGCGGACACGCCGGACCCCACTTGGTCGCATTCAGCACCCCGCTCCATTTCGTCACCGGCACCGGTGCCTCGAACCGGGGGTTGTCCGCGAACGGGATGCCGAGGAAGCCGTCCCACCCTCCCTCGTAGCGCATGCCAGTCACGGCTCCGAGCGGCGTCGCAACTGTGACAGGAACGCTCGGCGGATAGTGCGGATCGGCAACCCGCGCGCTGGCGGCAGCAAGCAGGGCGCACGCCATTCCGGCCTTGGCCAGTCCGCAGCGAGGGCCTCTCATCTCAGAGGACGAGGGCAGGGATGTCCTCGCGGTCTGGTGTGCCGGTGGCACGAGTGCACGGAGCCTGGCGCATCGGAACAAGACGCGTCGCGAGTGCAATGTCAACCAGCAGAGCAGCAGCCGGATACAAATATGCTCCCCACCGCCGCTGTGGCGCACAGCGAGGGGCGAAAAGGCACGAGAGTGTGCCTGCTCCTTGCGCCGGGCTCGCCCAGTGGCCGGCAGAAGCGGGCGCGAGTGGGGAGGCGCCCGTGCACGGCGATGCCGACACGGACCAGAATCCCCGCCCCACGCCCCCCTCCCGAAGCAGACGGCTACCACGCCACTCAGCATCGCGCGGCATGGAGCGAATTCGGCGTTTTCGGGGCCGCGCGGTCCCCCGGGAGGTCGGGCGACGGCCGGGATCGCTGATCGCCGCTCGCGAGATTTGCGTTGCGAGAGAGGCATTGCGGTAGAGCCGCACCGCGGCAACTCTGCCGAACCTCGCTGGGGCGAAAAGACCGCCGGGCGCAGCGCCCGCCGACCGGGGTCGCCCGCACTCTCGCCGCTCTGGGTCGGGGCCAGACACCGCCAGGCATGGACTCTTCCCGCGCGGGAGTGCGGCCAAAGAAGCGGCAGCGGCCAGGAAGCGACGCCCGCGCGCCGAAGGACAAGCGCCCCAAGGGCCCGGCGCCGCTGGACTTTGCCGCCATTGCCCCGGCCCCGGCCAAGGTCCGGAGCGGGTCCAAGGCGAAGGGCCGCGGCGCCGATGGCGCGTCCAGCTCCAAGAAGGCTGCAGCCGCGAAGGCGGTCGCCGGCGCACGCGAGGGAAGCGACGACGAAGACGACGAAGACGCCCGCGCGGCGGCGTCTGGTGCGGCCGCGGCGGCGGCCGCGCCGAGCGGGGACGAGAGCGGCGACGAGGGAGGCAGCGGCGACGAGGCGGACGAGGCGGAGGCCGAGCCGGAGCCCAAGACGTTTGCGGAGCTGGGCGTTTGCGAGCCGCTGCAGGAGGCGTGCGCTGCGCTGGGCTGGAAGCACGCGTCTGCGGTGCAGCGCGAGGCCATTCCCCTGGCGCTGTCGGGCCGTGACGTCATCGGCCTGGCGGAGACTGGCTCCGGCAAGACCGCGGCCTTTGCTCTGCCCGTGCTGCAGGCGCTGCTGGACAAGCCGCAACGGCTCTTTGCGTGCGTGCTGGCGCCCACTCGGGAGCTGGCGTTTCAGATCGCCGAGCAGTTCGACGCGCTGGGGGCCGGTATCGGGTGCAAGACCGCCGTGCTCGTGGGCGGCGTGGACCTGATGACGCAGGCCATCGCGCTCGCGCGCAAGCCCCACATCATCATCGGGACGCCGGGCCGCCTGGTGGACCACCTGGAGAACACCAAGGGCTTCAGCCTGCGCGCGGCGCGGTACCTGGTGCTGGACGAGGCCGACCGCATGCTCTCGCTCGACTTTGAGGAGGCCATCGACAAGATCCTCAGGTGCGTGCCCCGGGAGCGCCGCACGCTCCTCTTCTCGGCCACCATGACCTCCCGCGTCGCGAAGCTGCAGCGCGCGTCGCTGCGCGACCCGGTCAAGGTGGAGGTGTCCTCCAAGTACGGCACCGCAGCCGGGCTCGTGCAGCGGTTCATTCTCTGCCCGCACAAGCACAAGGACGCGCACCTCGTGTCCCTCCTGAACGACTTCGCGGGCCAGACGGGCATCCTGTTTGTGGCGACCTGCGCGGCCGCCCAGCGGGTCACGCTCCTCCTCCGCGCCCTCGGCTTCGGCGCCGTCACGCTCCACTCCAAGCTCAGTCAGAGCCGCCGCCTTGCCGCCCTTCACGGCTTCCGCGCCGGCGAGCGGACCCTCCTCGTCGCCACCGACGTGGCCTCCCGCGGCCTCGACATCCCCGCCGTCGACCTCGTCGTCAACGTGGACGTGCCAGCCTCGGGCAAGGACTACATCCACCGCGTGGGCCGCACCGCCCGCGCCGGCCGCGCCGGCAACTCCGTCACGATGGTGACCCAGTACGACGTGGAGGCCTACCAGCGCATCGAGCGCCTGCTCGGCAAGAAGCTGGACGAGTACCCGCAGCGCGAGGACGAGGTCAGGGTCATCCTGGACCGCGTGGCCGAGGCCTCTCGCATCGCGGCCCAGCAGCTGCGGGAGGACTCACGCATCTACGGCAGCGGCAAGGGCGCGGGCACCGCACGAAGGGCGGCCATGGCGGACGCGGAAGCGGGGGCCGCGGGGGGCGAGGGCGAGGCGCAGGCGCTGCTCAGCGCCAGCTCCCAGCAGCGCCGCCGCATGGGGGGAGCCGTGCGGTCCAAGCAGCGCGGGGGCAGGGGAGGAGGGCGTCGGTGAGCGACGCTGCCGTGCGCGCGCTCTGCTTGACCAGCTGCGTGAGAGGCAGGCTTTGTGTGTCGAAAGCCGAACCGGTTCTTGCTGCGGGGCCGTGCGGGGGCGGGGGCGGGGACGTGCCTCGCCAGGCTGCCAGCCCTTGCGACACGCGGGCAAGCCACGCCGCTGGGCTCACGCAAGCGCAGTGGTTCCACATCACTCGGCTGCGCTGGCCGGCCGCGGCCAGGTGGGACCGCGCTCGGCTGCCAAAGTCACTCGGACTTGGTGGCCTGGGCCGCGCAGGCCTCTGCGAGCTCGACGAGGGACTCAATGACGACGTCGGGGGAGCCAGGAATCGCGTCGCCGGCCGACCCCTTGCGGTTGCACCACGCCGTGGCAAAGCCGTACGCCGCTGCGCCCTTGACGTCCCAGTTGTTGCTGGACACGAACAGAACCTCCTCTGGGCGCACTCCAAGCGACGAGCAAACGAGATCGTACACGCGAGAGTCGGGCTTGAACACCGCTGCGTCATCCGCGGAAATGACAGCGTCCAGCTTGTCCTCGAGCGAGGCGGCACGGATCGCATCTCCCAGCATGTCCTTGCTGCCGTTGGAGAGGATTGCGGTCCTGCGACCCGCCGCCTGGGCCTTCGACAGCACGTCTGCCACATCGTCGTACGCTTCGAGTTCCTTGTAGAGTTGCAGCAGGCGCTCTCGGATGGTCACGCCTCCGGCCTCGCCTCCCGTCGCGGGCGCGCTCCCGTCCACACCGGCGGCTGCAAGGGCTACCTCGAGGGCCTCTTGCGTGACCGTCCAGAACGGAACGAACGCCGGGCCGCCGGGCAAGCAATTCCGCAACCACGTCGCCTGCAGCTGCTGCGTGCGCCACACCTCCGCCACCTTGGGCCACAGCGGGCCTGCGAGCGGGCGTGCAGCGCGCGCGCGCGCGTTGTTGCGTGGTGAGGGCAGGGCCGTGGACGCGTCAGAGTGGGACTGCGTGGCGGGGCGCGCGCGGCTTCTGGCTGGGTGGTTGCCCGCTCACCAAGTCCGGCCCCCCGCGCAGCCGCCTGCACGTCGAACAGTGTGCCATATGCGTCGAACACGATGACTTTGCTTTGGCGCACAAGGGCCTCGATGCCGTCCCTCGCAGCTGCGCGCGCGGCAGCCATTGTAGACCGCGAGTGTGTCGCTGAATTCGGAGCCAAAGCGTTGCGCGGCAGAGGCGCCAAGATACAGCGCCATCCATGACGCTGTCGGTGCGAGGGTCGCATCGAGACGGGTTGCTCACTTTTGTTATAGTCTGGATGCGACATGTTTGCAGCATCAGGAGCCTGGAGCCTTTTTTGTGCAGTTTCACGTCTTGTGTCTGATTGGCTCCAAACTCGACGGACCTCGAAAAACATTTGCGCTTGCCGCAACACGATCGTACCCTCTCGGTTGTGACGGCACCTCTCTTGTATTTGTTGACCTTTGTCGGTCGACAGTGCACGTGTGCCAGCATTGCAAGGCGCTCAAAGTCGAAACTCACCACATTGGATTTGGACAAGAGATCGAGAGGCGTTCGGATGGTTCGCCGCAAGCGATTGCTCCTCGCGACGAGCATGCGCTCATCATGCGCTCGGCTCCCATCGGCAGCGCGACGCCTCTGGTCGAGACAGACGCGGTTCCGCCCTGCTGCGAGGCCGACATCATGACGGTCGCAACTTGAAAGTCGGCACGAGTGACTGTCGCGCGCGGCAAGCGATAGCGGGCGCAAGGACGGCCCGCAAGCTCCTGTCGGTCACACACACACATACACACACACACCCGCCGCAGCTGGCACGGGCCCGGGGCCTTCGCGTCAAGGCCATCCACGCCGGCGGCACGCAGAGGCCAGCCCGGCAGAGCAAACGAGGCCGCGGCAAGCGGACCAGCTCGCCGCGGAAGCCAGCCCCCGCGGTTGCCCCTGCCACTGCGGGGGACGCGGTCCGGACCTCCGGCATGCCGAGCTCGGACAAGAAGCCCGTGGTGGAGCGCCACATCGGCGCCGCGAAGAGCAGCGGACACGGGCACTCGCACGAGGGGAGCGGCGATGCGTGCTTTGGGCTTTGCAAGCCCACCGCCTGCGGCCTGACCAGGGGGGAGATCATCGGCGCCTTCGCCCTGGCGCTGCCTCTCTCGTACTGGTACCGCGTCGCAGCAGTGCCGTGGATGCAGGCGAACGGCGTTTTCAAGGTCCTCGGGACCAAAGGCGTGTTGCCTGCCATCTCGCGCATCGGCCAGCGCCTTGCAAGCTCGAGCCAGTCGGGGCAGGGCTTCGACATCTCGGCATGGGTGTCGCAGCTTATGATCTGGATCTCGCATAACCCATGGATGCTGGCCACGTACGCCTTGATCCTGCTGGGTGTCATCACGGGGCTGGACACGTTGTTGCAATTCTTCGGGTGCTGCTCGGGCCACTCCCACAGCCACAGCCACGGCCACAGCCACGGCGGGGACGACGACGAGACCTCCAGCTCCTCGCGCAAGGATAAGGCTGCTGAGCTGACCGGCCGCGCGCCGGAGCTCAAGCGCCGCCCGTCCGATGACTCGGCGGATGCCTCCGAGATCGCCCGCTACGCGGCCAAGCCCCGCAAGGGCAGCGTGCTCACTGTGCAGGACACCAAGGGCACAGTCAAGCAGCCCGGAAAGCGCCCCTTCAAGGCCTTCCACGTGGCGGATCCGGTGCTCCTGCTCAAGAAGCTCGGCCGCTGGCCGCCCCCGCCATCCACCATCATCGGCGGGCCGGCGGAGACGGTGAAGAAGGCCCAGGAGGAGGCGGCTGTGGCGGACGTGCCCGAGTCCAAGGCCACCAAGAGCAAGTCCAAGGTCAAGAGGCGCCGCAAGTGAGCTGCACCCTTGTGGGTGGCTCGCCCGGTCACTCTCGCCGCTCCAAGCGCGCTGCTTCCCGCCCCCCTCTTCACCGTCCTGTGCTGTGAGTGGTCACTGTGCGACGCGGGGGCGGATACCTTGACCCTGCTTGCGTGTGAGGCCCTCAGCACGGCGCCGCTGCCTCCTGCCCGCCCCCGTCTCGGAGAGCTGCCACGCGCTCCGACCCAAGACCCGCGCGCTGAACGCCGCTGCGCTCCATTGAAAACCGCCCTCGATTCCACGAGACTGCCCGCGAGCGTTCGCCTCACGCACCCACGCTCACCAACCCAGCAACAAGCGCGCTGCTGCGTGACCAGCAAGGCCCCGCTGTCGCAGCCAAAGCGCGCAGGCCTCAGCGCAGCGCCTCGCCCGCGAGCGCGGCCAGCAGCGCCGGCGACGAGGCCGGCCCCGGAGAGCTCGCCGAGGCTGCCGAGGGGGAGGCGGGTCGCGACCCGGCCGACAAGCGCCGCTCCGGCCGCGCAGCCCGCTGCGCCCCGCTCATGGGGGGAAACACGCGCCAGAAGCGCAGCGTCTCGTCGCCCGCCCCAGTGACCACGCTCTGCCCGGAAGGATCCATGGCCATGAAGAGCACGCGGGACTTGTGACCGCTCAGCGTGGCAAGCCGCTGCATGCTTGGGTACCGCCACAAGCAGACGTCGTTGCGGCTGTACCCGTGGGTGGTGACCAGCTCCTCCCCGCTGAGGCTCCACCGCACGTTGCACACCTGGCAACCCGTGTCCACGCAGCCAACGCACTCGCCCGTGAGCGCGTTCCAGAACCTGAGGCTCTTGTCGAGGGTGCCGCCCCCGCTCACGAGCAGGCCCCTCCGGTGCGGAGACCAGTCGAGGGCCTTGACGGCCGCGCGGTGGCCCGAGAGCCGGTACAGCGGCCCCAGTCGCGCGCTCAGCCCGGAGGCAGCGCCGTCGCCCGAGGCCGCGCCTGACGAGGAGGAGGAGGAGGCTTGCCGCTTCGCCCTCACCGCCCCGGCCACGGACCACAGGAGCACCCTGTTGTCGTTGCCCCCCGAGGCCAGCGTGGCGCGGTCGGGGCTCCAGCGAAGGCCGCACACCTCCGACTCGTGGCCAGAGAGCCTCATGACCGGCCGGCCCCCCTTGCGGGCGTCAAACACTCTGATCGTGTTATCCCGGCCCCCCGTTGCGAGCAGGTTGTTTGCCCACGACATGGTGCTGACGCGCTGGGGGTGGTCCGGGAAACTCCGCACCTGCCGCTCTGTCTCCGCGTCCCAGAGCTGGACCCGGCCCTCGGACGAAGCCACAGCCACCCGCCTGCCCGACTCCGTCCACGAAACCGCCGTGACCGTCTCGTCCTCCCCCTCGAAGCCGAGCAGGCGCGTGACCCCAGCAGTGGCCGCGTTCCACAGGAACAGGTCCGGCCCCAGCCCCACGGCAAGCACGTCCAGTGCGCTCCAGTCCAGCAGACTGAGGTAAAAGTCGTCCAGCAGCGCGGGCGCGTCCAGCACCTTGTAGGGGACCTTGGAAACGCGCCGCCAGCCGGCACGCGGCGCTGCTAGCAGGTCCCGCGACGCGGGAGAGAGCGCGCCCAGCGCATGCGACGAAACCGCGTCGACGTCCGCGACCGCCGCTGAAGCAGCACCAGCACTAGCGCCAGCAGCTGTAGCAGCACCGGCGGGGGCGCCGGGCGCGCCGTGCAACGGAGAGTGCCGCCCGCGCCGGGGCGGCGGGGAGTCTGTCCCCGACCACGCAGCCTCGCGAGCGCGTCTGCCCGCCCCGGCCGCGGGGCTGGCGGCACCCGCGCGATCCGTGCCCCCCGGATGACGTGGCGCCCTAGGGGATGCCGGCAGAGCCAGGGGCGAGGAGGGCAGGCCCGATGCAGAGCCGAGCGACGACCTGACGCGGCGGCGGCGAGGGGACACGGCGGCAGAGCCGGCTTCGAAGGCCAGCAGGCCGCGGGCGGGGGAGAGAGCGGGCGGAGCGATGCGGCGTCGGACGGCGGAGCGCGGGGGGGGCTGGGCGGGCAGCTCGGACGTCTGACGGGCCGATTGCGAGGCCGCGAGGGCGCTCGCGCTGGAAGGGGGCGTTAGCGTGGAGGTGCCGAGCAGCTCGGCCCGCATCACGAGGGCGCGGGTGGAGAGGGCCTCCGCGGCGGCGGCGCCGCCCGTGGTGCCGGGTGCGGATCCCGAGCGCATACTGCGCGGGTGGTGGTGGTGGTGCGTCGGCGTGGGTGCGCATGGAGCGCGGGGTGGGGGGGGGTGCGTGGCGCGAGGTCGGGGGCACGAGGGGGCGGCTGCGGCTCCGGTGCCGGGGGTGCGCGGGCGCTGAGAGGCGGGAGCGAGGCGGCGAGCAGAGTGCCGACTAGTGGTTCCCGTCCTCGCAGTGAGCGACGGAGCAGGAGCGCGAGATTGGCTGCCGCAGCAGGGCGCACTGCCGCTTGGCGGGACTTGCCTGGGCGCTCTCACCGTGACAGGGCCGCGGCAGAAGCAGCGTCGTTCTCGGCGGCGTCTAGCATCCCAAGGCCGTCGGCCAGCAACGAGGAGCCGCGAGAGGGCACCATGCGGTCTCCCATCGAGCCGGGACTGCGCGTTGTTCGGGGCGCACGGACGACGGCACGCGCGACCTTGTGGCAGCCTCGGCGAGAGAACTACGTAAGCCGACGCGCTTGGTTGCGCACCTCCCCACTCGCTGCTTCGCCCGGAGAGGCGGCTTGGCCCTCGCGCCGCGACGCCAACGTGCGGCAGGCCGAGTCGCTTGCGGCAACACATCGGCAACGCGCAACGCCGGCACGCCGCCCCCCAATGACAGCAAGCACCCACAACTAGCACGGCGGCTTGCGCCGGGGCTCGCCAACGCCATGCCCTGGGCGTGCGCGCAAGCAGGAACGGGCCGGGCCGGCAACCAGGAGCGCTGTGCGCCGCCCGAGCTCACGACCTGGACGCGTCCGGGGAGCGCATCCGTTTGGAAAGGTGGGCGTCAAACGCGGCACCGTCCATCCTCCCGGCCGCCTTGCGGAACGCAGTCGGTTGACTCCCAAGGGTGTCATTGCATGCGGGGCGGCCGTGGGAGCAGGCGAGCGAACGCGCAAGGCTCTGCCGGAGCTCGACAGCCGGCCAGCGCAGCGTTCAGCACAGCGAGCCGAGGCGCAGGAAGCAGTCTGGCCGGCAGGCGCTGACCGTGCACCAACGGAGGCAGCACTGCGCCGCGAGCGGAGGGCCGGAGGGCGGCAATGCTCCTCGGGACTCGGGGCACGCTGCTCTCGGACGCCGCAAACGGGCGCCCGCGGAGCCATGGGCCGGCACCTGTGGCGCCTGGGACGCGGAGCGGGACCTTGGACGTTCGACGTGCCACTACGGGGTCGGCAGACGGGTGGAAGCCGTCAAAGTTCGTCTCCTCCCGGGACCGCAAGCGGGCGCGGGACTCGGACAGCCCAGAGGCCGCAGTTTCGTTTGCGGAGCGCGTCGCGTCCCTGACAGATGCCCACGACGATGCACTTCTAGGGCGGGTCCTGACCACGGGCGCCCATGGAGGCCAGGGCGTGGGGATGGCGCCGCACGCTCGCGCCGGCCTGCCTGCTCCGCTGGCGGCGCTGCTGGAGGGGCCCGCCGAGGCCTCCGCCGGTGCAGACCTCATGAAGGCGATGGGGTGGCGGCCCGGGAAGGGGCTGGGTCCCGGTAGACGGCGGGCCGCGGGCCCGGGCGGCGCCGTTGTGGTCGTCCCTCCGGATGACGTGGCAGCGGCTCCGGTCGCGCTGAAGCTGGACCGAAGGGGTCTGGGGTACGACGACTTCGGGGGTCGGTACGCCGACGTGGCTGCGGCGGGAAGGGCCCACGCGAGGGCCCGGGGGGGGCTGACGAGCGGCGACGTGCTCGGCAGCGCGGGCAGGTGGGGCGGCGGCGCGATTGGCCAGCGGACGGGTTTGGGCGGTGGCGGCGGTGGCGGTGGCGAGGGCGGGGGGGCGGCGGGGCGCGTGGCGGCGATCCTGGACGGGACGCGCGCGGCGGCGGCGGGGCGCGGCGGAACCAGCTTGCGGTTCGTCGTCGATGACGCCTATGCGCTGGACGACGAGGACGGCGACGGTTTCGGGGGCGTGGGCGGCGGGTCCACGCTGCTGGCTCTGGCGGACGACGAGGACGGCGACGGGGCGGCGGCTGCCGGGGACAGCCCGGCCCGTCTCAGCGGAGCGCTGCGCCTCACGGGCAGGCAGGGCGCTGGCGGGGGCTCCTCTTCGCAGGGGCTCAGCGGCCACGTTGTATATGGCGGCAGCGACGACGACGACGACAATGACGACGACGATGCTTCTGCCGATGCTGCGGCCCCGACCGTTGGGGCTGACGGCCGGCCTGCGCTCCCCGGTTTCGCCTTTGCTGCTCCGTCGCGCGCTGCTCGTGGATCCGACACAGCCCCCCAGCCGCCTCCTGGGTGGCAGCCAGACACCTCCAGAACCCTCCGAATTCTCGCAGCCGACAGCGCCGGCAGCGGCTCGCGCCGTCGCTCCGTCGCTCACGAGACCGCGGCCGGAGCCCCCGCGGCCCAGCCTGCTGCGGGTGATCCCGAGGCTGAGCCGCAGCCGCCCGCCAGCGAGGTTGCGCCAGCGTTGGATCCGCAAGCTGCTGCGCCAGCGGCACCGCGCTCGCGCTGGGGCACCGTTGACTCCGCTGAGGCGCCGATTCCCGGACGCAACCCCGAGAGATCGGAGCACCCCATCGCGGACCGCTCTGCAGAGTCGATCCCGGCAGAGCCAAAACCGGCAGAGCCAAGAAAGACAGAGCTAGATCCGGCAGAGCAAGCGCTGGCGGAGGCCGCCGCTGAGGACCGTCGAAGGGCGATCGCAACTCTCGGAGGCCTCTTTGAAGAGGGGGATGCAGAGCCTGGCCGCGCGGAGCCAGCCGCGCAGGACGGAGGCGTTCCGGGCTCGGGCAGGGCGGAAGGATTGGGAAGGGTTTCGGGAGCAGCTGCACCGCGGGCCCCCGCAACGATGGTGGAGGAGCCGTGGGTGCCCGCTGCCATCGTGTCCCGCCGGCTGGGGTTGCAGCCCATACAGCCCCTGCCGCGGCCAGAGCCGGCAGCGGCTGCTCCGTCAGTGGTGGCGGCGTCGGCGTCGACGGCAGAGGGGTCCTCTGGGGGCGGCGCTCGTGAGGCAGCGGCGCCGCAGCCGTCAACCAGCCTCGGCGCGAGTAGCTCGGTCCACAGCGGTTCGGCAGGCCCCACGGGGCGTGCGTTGGGCGGGAGCGCGTCTGAGCTGGAGCTGGCGCAGGAGGCGGCGCCGGCAGCGAGGGACGTGCTCGCCGGCGTGTTCGGGGGCAGCAGTAGCGAGTCAGAAGAGGAGGACGAGGAGGACGAGGACGAAAACGAGGAGGACGAGAAGGAGGAGGACGAGGACGAGGAGGAGGAGGAGGAGGAGGAGGAGGAAGAGAAGGCGGGCGGGCGCGGCTCTGGCCCAAGGGGCAGCAGTTCAACAACGCGCCACCGCGGCGAAGCGACAGCCCCATCGCCCCACGGGCGCCACCGCCAGTCCCCTGTGGCTGTCGCTCGCCCCGAGGAGGCTGGGAGGCGTGACCGGAGTGACGTCGCCGGCTCCGCCCTCGCGCCGGGATTGATCGGGCCGGCGAAGCCGCCGACGCTGCCGCCCGGGCAGGCGGGTGGCGCCGGCGCTGCAGTTTCGAGCGCCGAGCAGAGTCAAGGTCTCGCCGATGCCGGGCGGTTCGACTCGCTTCGGCGATTGCTCAGGGCGTCGCTCAGGGCTGGTGGGGAGGAGGCGGGGGACGGGGCTGCCGCCGACGCCGACGCCGAGGTGGAGAGTGGGGGGCAGCGCCGGCGCAGGCACCACCGCCATCGCCACGGGCACCGGTCCAGGCAGCCCGACGCGGAGCGGGACTCTGCGGGGCGCAGCCGCTCGCGTCGAAGGGATCGCTCGAGGGATGGTGAGCGGGACCATCCTTCCGGCAGGCACCGGAGGAGGTCGCGGCGAGAGTGAGCCCCGGATCAGAGCGCGATTCGCGTGGTGTGAGTGCGCAGCCACAGCTATGCCGGCTCTTGTGGCCATAATCAGGCTGGGTTCCCCTCTCGCGCCGACGAACCACATGGCGAGAACGGGGGGCATGATTTCCTCACGCACGCCGCTGTATGAAACGCTCGCAATCCCAATCGCAAGCGCATGCGGTCGATGAAGGCCCCGGGACGAGCGCCGCTGCCGCGGCGCCGCTGGGGGGCCGGGCCGCGCCCCTGATGATTCCCAGTTGGTACGCTTCAGGCTCGAGGCGGACGGGTCACAGAGGCAGCGCCCTGGCCAGGCCAGCCGCGGCTGCCACTGCCACGCACATTGTCGCGTCGATGGCGGCCACGGCGGCCTCCAGCCGCCTCGCCTCGGCCAGCTCCTCCGGTGAGGCCATGAGCGGGGCAGAGAGCGGCCGGGACCGGGGTGCCCGGCGCGCCGCCGACAAGGGCTCGAAGGTGGGGCCAGCAGAGGGGTGCTCCACCAGCCGCATTGCGGCTCTGCTCGTGTGGAGCTCGACTTCGGCGAGGGCCTCTGCGCGAGACACTGCCAGGCATCGTGCGGCGGCTGCCGCCAGCACCGCGGCGGACGGACCGGGAACGCCACAGGCGGCGGCCACGGCGGCGGCTGGCAGGGCGCGGTCCAGTGTGAGCTGGGCGGCGGCGGATAGCGCTGCGGCCAGGCCAGCCGACACCGCCCCGTCCGCGCTGACGGAGGGGAGGACCCCGACGCGAGCGGCGCGCTGGAGCAGGCGCAGGGCAGTGAGCAGCGCCGGGGCCGCCCTGAGGTGGGCGAGGGCCACCCTGGCAGGGCTGGCAGCGAGGGCAAAGGGAACTGTAGAGGTGGCGGCGGCGGGCCGCGGCTGCAGGCCCCGGCGCTCCGCCGCGAGACGGCCAGCGGCTTCCAGCAGCCCTGAGGGGGACACGGGGTCGAGAGCCCCCCGGGCGGCGCGGAGGCAGCGCGCTGCCGCCGCCTCCAGCAGGGAGAGGCCGGACCGCGCGAGCCGGATGGCGGGGCCGGCCAGCACATCGCTGTCGACGTCCCTCGCCGTGTCAGCTGAGCGCAGCAGGTCCCTCGCAACGGCCTCGGCCGCGCACGCGTTCCTGACGGCCGCGTCCGCCTCCTCGGCGCGCCACACGTGGTCCCCACCGGCCCGCCCGCCGCCCCGCCGCTTGGAACTCGCCCCGCCGCCGCCGGGCTCCACCCCCGCGGCCATATCCGCCAGCGTCAGCGCCGCCTCTACCAGCGGGAAGGACAGCCCCAGCCCGCACCCCACCGGCCGCCAGCTGCACTCCAGCGCACCCGCCGCGGCGGAGGCGGCGCACGGGTCCGGGAAGCCCGCCGCTTCGAGCGACGCTGGCGTCTCCGCCGCCGCCTCTGCTGCGGCCGCCGCCGTGGCGGCCTCGGCGTCGTCGCTCTGCGCCCCCCTCCCCCGGTCCTGTCGCCGCCGCCGCTTGCGCTTCCGCCGGGGCGCTGCGCCCTCGCCACCGGCGCCGCCGTGACGACCGTTGCCGTGGCCGGTCCCGAGCGCTGGCTTGCGCTCGTCAAAGGCTCGGCCTCGCTGGGACGGCTCTGCCAGCTCTGCCTCGGCGCCATAGGTGGGGGCGCGCTCTCCCGGGTGCTGGCCGGTTGCTGGCCGGCGGCCGGCTCTTCCGGCGGCTTCACCGTTGCGCCGCTCTCCGGAGCGCGACCGCCTCGACGCGCCGCGCTGCGCGGGCCGGCCTGCAGGCCTTGCGGGCGCGCCGAGGAGCGCCTCGCTGGCTGGGGCGCGGCCCCTGACAGCGGCCGCCACCGGGGAGGAGGGCGGGGCAGCCGGGCCTGTGACGGGGTCGGCGTCGCTCGCCCAGTCGTCTTGCTCCCCGTGGGCGGCCCCGTCAGGCCGACCCATGTTGGCGCCTGTCGCGTGGGCGTCCCCGTAGCCTGGCCCCGTCGAGAGCACGGCGTCTTCCCTCCCTGCAGGGGACCCATCCCCTCGCATGTATGCCTCCTCCGCGCTGGCCAGCGACCTCACGCTGCTCACGTGCGCCCGCCCGCCCATCGCGCCCCCCCGCCCGCGCCACGAGCTGCGTCGCACGAGGAGGCTCTGCCGGAAACCGCTCCCAGCCCCGTCCCCGGCGCCCGGCCCGCCATCCTCCCCCGGCAGAGCCGGCAAGGCGGTGTCGGGCGCGTCGGAGGGGAGGCTTGCCAGGCCTGCCACGTCCGGCCGCCCCGCCAGGGCAACCAGCCCACCGCCCCCGTCCTCCATCCCATCCTCGTCGCCCGCGGACGGAGCGACGCAGGCCATCACTAGCCCCCCCACTGCAAAGGCTCGGCCCGTCTCCGCCGCTTCGAGCGCGGCATCCGCCGCCTCCTCCTCCTCCTCCTCCTCCTCCTCTGCCGGCCCCTCCTCCGCCTCCCTCGCTCTGCGTCGGGAGCTTGCGGTTTCGTCGTCGCCATCCAGACTCGGCCATGCCACGCCCTGGCCCAGCCACGTCGCGGACCACGACGGGTCGTCCAGCGCGCCCGTCCAGGTCTCTCCCACCACCACCACCGCGGTTTCGCACGCCCTTTCCTGCGCGTCCTCGTCGTCGTCTCCGCCCCGCGGGCTGCCGCTCTCAGCAGGCTTCGTCGCCGCCTTGCCCGTGCCCTCGGGGCCCAGCTGAGAGCCCGCCTCCGACGCGGATGGGGCAGCCCCCTCTGCGTCAGCGTTACCCGCCCCGCCAGAGTCTCCGCCGCCAGCTGCCGCCGCGCCCTTCGCCGGCGCGGGGCCTGTGGAGAGCGGCAGCGACGTGGCGAGCAGCACGCCCGACTCCCCGCCCGCCGCCGCCACAGCGTCTGACGCCCGAGCAACTGCCCTGGCAGCCGCGTCCAGCTTGCTCTCCGCCGCCCACCACGCCGCGGCAGTCTCTACAATGCTCTCTGGGATGCCGGAGCCCTCCTGTGCGGCGGCAGAGCCAGCGGCAGCAGGGCGCCCGGCCTCGTCCCAGGCGCGCCACAGCACGGCGACCACCGTATCCAGGCCGGCGCTCGCACCCAATGCAACGGCCACCGCCCACCCGTCCCCGGGCGAGCCCTCGCTCCCGGCAGCCGCCCCCGCCTCGGCAACCGCCGCCGCCAGGCGCTCCCGAGCGAGCCACAGCCACGCCGCGCACTGTCCCCAGGCAGTCGGCTCCCTGGATCGCCACTCCTCCTCCTCCAGCGTGGCTCCCGGCTCCGGCGCGTCGCCCAGCGCAGCGCGAACCCCTGCGGCAGTCAGCGCCTTGGCCCATGCGCGTTCAAGCGCCGTCCGCGCCGAGTCGGCCGCCAGGCTAGCCTGCGCGAGGCATGCTCGCGACGAGACGGCGGTGCCGCCGAGGCCGCTGGCGGTAACAAGCCGTCCAGCGGCGGCCAAACATTCCTCCGATACGGCGTGCGCCTCCACGGCGTCCTCCTCCGCAGCGGCGGCAGCGGCGGCGGCAGCGGCGGCAGCGTCGCTGGAGCCTCGCCTCCCGCGTCGCACGCTCGACCGCGCCAGGGACGCGTCGCCAGAGCGCGCCGCCGCCGCAGCGGCCGCTGCAGCGGCCGCCGCCGCCGCCTCGGCCTTCTCGTCCCCCTGGACCGTCAGCGCGCCGGGGGGCGGGGCCTCCAGCAGCGGCGACGATCGCACGCCTTCCGGGTCACTCGCCAGTCCGACACGGGCCCGGGCCAGCGTCACAAGCAGCGAAACCGCAGCAACGGCGCCGGAGCGGGACACCTCAGCGCCGGTCACGCCCCACCATTGGCTGGCCGACTCGAGCGGAACGATGGCCGAAGCGGCGGCCGCGGCCGAGCCAGTCCCCGCCGACGCAGAGTGGGAGCCGTTGGAGAGCTTGCTCCCGTCAAGCGCCTCGGAGGCATCGCCAGCAGCAGCACCCGCGCCGCCGCCGGCGCCGCCCTCCGCGCTCGCATCCATCGCCAGGACGCCCCTCGCCCCCGTCGCTCCTGTCACGGCCGCGATGCCGTCACCCTCCGCCGCCCCGAGTCCCGCCGCCATGACCACGGCCTCCTCCCACGAGATCAGGTCCTCTGGCAGAGCCGAGGCAGCAGAGCTGGCGGCTGCGCCAGCACCACTGGCAGAGCCGGCTCGGGCCGAGGGGTCGCGGCGCGCATCGCCGGCCGCCCAGCCGCGCGGGGCTGCGCTGAGGCGGCCAGACACCCCGGCGTCGATGCTCGCGCCCGCACCGTAGAGGGGGAGGGCGCGGCTTGGGGCGGCTGGCTCCGCGTCCAGCGATGCCTCTAGGACACGCGCGGCCGTGGCCGCGGTCGCTCCGGCTCTGCTCGTCGCCAGCGCTGCCTCGGAGGAGCGATGCACGAGCGACTCGGCTAGCTGCGCAGCCCACAGCGACGACCCTGCGTCGACGTCGCCTCGGAGCGATCGGCGCAGAGCTGCCGCAGAGGCAAACCCCGTGCCTGCGTCCACTGCCCTAAAGGCCACCGTCAGCCGGGCTAGCGACACGGGGTCCATGCGCCGGCCGGCGGCGCGGCGCGCAGCCTTGAAGGCGGACTGCGACGCGGCAGAGCTGAGCAGGCCACGGCCCGCCAGCGCGCCATCCCAGCAAGACACCGCGATGTGGGGGGCCACCGCGTCGCCGTCGACGTCGCCGTCGATGCTGACGTCGGCACCGACGGCGTCGGCGGCGGGTCGACGGACCAGCAGCTCTGCCGGCACAAAGCCGTCGTCGTCGCTGCCGCGGACGCGCCCGAGGCTGCGCTGGCTGCCTGCCTGGCGGGGGCTCCACCCGGCCTCCCTGCCCGAGGCCTCTGCCTCCATCACGGAGGCGAGGCTGCGCAGCAGGGCGAGGGCGAGCGGGTCGCTCTCCTCCAGGAGGCCCTCCAGGTCCTGGTCAAGTCCCAGCGGGGCGGAGGCGTCGGCGCCGTCGCTGCCGTCTGGGGCGTCGGCGGCTGCCCTGAGCGCTGCTAGAACCTGTGCCCACGTGATGAGCACGGCTGGGCGACGCACGGGACAGAGCCGTGCCGCGACGGCGCGCCACGCCACTGACACCGTGTCGCCATCAGCCCCAGCCGAGGTTTCGCGGTCTTTGGAGCCTACCCGCACGCCGCGGGGAAGGCCACCACGATCGGCCGACGGCTCCTCAGCGAAAGGGTCCTCCTCCTCCTCCTCCTCCTCCTCCTCCTCCTCTTCCTCCTTGCCCGCCGCCGCCTGCGCCGCAGCCTCCTCCTCGTTGTCGTCCTCGTCCTCGTCCTCGTCGCTTGTATCGCTCTGGATGTCACGCTGCGGCAAGCACACCATTGCCAGGTCGTGCCAGCACCGCAGCAGCCGCGCCGCGAGCATGCTCAACGCCTCGGCGCGGAGCCGCGCGTCAGCCACAGCCGCGCCCTCCTCCGTGGCCCCCGCCCCCTCCCTGTCGCCATCGCTCTGGCCGTCCGCCCGGCGCGCCCTGCCACGCCGACCGCCAGCCCCTGCCACATCAGCGGGCGAGTCGGAACGCCTCCCCGCCCCGAGCGCGGCGGCAGCTGCGGCCTGCTGGATGGCGCTGCCGTGCACTTGCCGCGCCGCCCACGCCACCTCCTGCAACGCTGCCCACACCGGCACGCTGCAGCCGTGCCAGGCCCCAGCCGCGGCCATGGCCTGCGCGCGCCACTCAGCGTCACGCAGCGAGAGAGGAGGAGCACGCGCCGCGCTTGTAGACCACTGGTGGTCGGCGGGTCCGTCGGTTACGGCGGAGCCTTCCGCCGACAAGGCAGTCGTCTCCCTGCGGAACGACCCACCATCGAGGTCGTGCCAGCCCTGAGGCACCGCCGCTGCCCGGCAGAAGCATGCCCATAGCACGCCGGCCACAGCGCCAGCGGACCACGCTGCCGGGTCCAGCGCCGCGGCCTCGTCTGGCAAGGCACTCGCCGGTATCTGGGGCGCCTTGTCGCTTCCGCACCAGACGTCGGGCGACGGAAGGGATTCGAGGGACACGGCGCCGCAGGCAGCGAGCAGCTGGATGCCCCGCTCCGCGGACCGCTTCGCGGACCGCCACTCGCCGAGCCGCGCCGCGGCCGCAGCGTGCAGACAGCGGGTCTGCGCGCAGACCACCCCGGCCGGAACGCGGAACCCGCACGCTCGCAGGGCCGCGTCTGCCGCGAGCAGGTCGGTCGCCAGCACCTCAAGCGGGGCAGCTCCGTCCTCGTCAAGGTTCCGCGCGCCGTCCGGGGCGGCGTCAAGTCCGCGCATGGTTGCGCCTGCAGTCTGCACGATCGCTTCAGCGCACGATGCCGCCTCGGCTGCCGCCTTGAGGCTCGCCACCATGGCTTCGGCGACTGCCACGCCCGCCGAGGGCTTGGCAGCCGAGCCGGGGAGCTTCGCCTGCTCGTCGTCGGGGGGGCAAGGCAGAGACCCCGTGGGACCAAAGCCAGCGCACGCTGCCAGCAACGGGTGGCTCAGAATGCCCCGCGAAGGCCACTCGACTGGGCAGTCTCCGCCCGCGTCGGTTTGCCGAGCAGCACCCCCGGGGACGGCGCCCGGGAGCTCGGAGAAGCCGCTGGCCAGCGAGCTGGATGCGGCCTGCTCTTGCAGCACGCATTCACGGCACGCTGCATAAGAGTACGCCAGCAGCCGGCCCGTGCTGCTGATCAGGGGCGCCTGCGACGACATCACACGCGGCCCGCGCTGCTGGCGGCCCGGCGCCAAGGCAGTGAGCGAGCGCCCTGGCGCCTTGGGCAAAGGCGGCCGAAAAACGGCACAATGACAACTGCCGCTCTGCTTCCCCGCGACGAAAACCTCCGGCCGCGCCCTCAGGGACGCACTCGCGTGGGCGTCGCGGCTTTCCCGGCCCGCATGGTTGCTTGCGAACGGTGCTTTCTCGATTGGGGACGGGGGCCCAGGTCGTGGCGAGTCGCCCAGCGCGGCAGAATGCGGATTCACTCCCCGGGCGATTATGTGCACGCGCGCAAGCGAAGCGCATTGGCCAGGTCACACCAGGCCTTGACGCACACACGATCTCAATGCAAGGGGTGGCCCCAAAGGGGCACTGCGGGCAGGCGACGAGGCGCCGGGGGCAGTGGGGCTTGCCCGCAACAACACAATCCCAGGCCTAGGCTCCCGCCGGGGGCTTTCCCTCCGCCCAGCGCTCGATCGAGTCTGCTGCTTTGGACACTTGCACGGCCACCTCGTGTCCCAGAGCAAGAAAGCGAGCAGGGCCCTTGGCCTTGGCCGCGCTGCCACCGTCGGGCGACCCGTTGAGGGATTTCGCCAGGCTGCCGGCAATGCCTTCCGCCGCCACCTCAGCACGTCCAAGCAGCTCAGCAGCCTCGCCGCTGGCGCCCACAGCATCGCCCTCTCCCCTTGCCCGCAGCAGGTCGCCGAGCTCCGGCTCTGCCAGCGAGCGCGGGGCCGCCTCCGCCGGAGCGCCACTGGCGCTCGCCTTGCCGCCCAGGAGGACGCTGCCAGCGTTGGAAAGGGCCGAGGTGCCGGCCGACAGCACTCCATTGAGACCCTGGGCCGTCGCGGCCACCCCTTTCTTGACGCCGCCGGTAACCTCTGCCACGCTGTGGGACATTTGCGCCTTAACCATGCAGCCGAAGAGCATTGAAACGGAGGACGACCCGAGCTGTTGGCATGGGCCAGACTTGGCCACCTCCAACGCCTGCTCCTGCGTGGGCTGCAGTGAGGCGGCGAACCGATGCTCGCCGCTCCGGGACATGGCGAAGAGGGCGCCCAGCTGCACCGCGCACCCCACCAAGACTTTCGAAGTGACGCCCTTCTTTGCCGACTGGTGGATGCACTGGTTCACCGACTGCACAGACCAATTGTCCTTGGCGGGCTTGGCGGCGCCTGCCGAGGAGTCACCAGCAGCTGCAGCCGAGTCGCTGCCCGCGTCAGGCCCCAAGGCCGCCTGCTTGAACGCAGACTGGCGCAGGAAGGCGCGATCCCGCGTGCCACTGGCAGCGGCTGCTGCCTGACCCGGTCCTCCGGCCTGGGGCAGCGCCGACCCCATCGACGCCAAAGCGCAAAGCAGCGCTGCCAGAGCGCAGGCGGTCCCGCGCATCATTTCAGGCCCCGGACGAGCTGCAGCAAGGGAAAAGCAACCTTTGGGGGCGCGGGGCGGGGCCGAGCGGCCTGGCGACGCGCGCTGAGGCCTCTCTGGAGCGGCCCTGTGGCGAGCAAAGGCCTGCGATGCGGCTGGCGAGTTCGAGCTCTGCAGGCCGAGCTATTGGGCCGCGCCCAAATATCGGCTGGCCGGGGCGCGACTCCGCGGCCCCCGGCGGCTCAGTATGTGGGCGGGGCGATCCGGCGCGCAGACCAGAGCCAGCGCAGGCGCCTGCCTTGTCCAGCAGCAGACCAGGAGCCCACGGGGCCCGGCCGGCGCCTCTCAAACGCGGGCCGACCGGCCAGCGCAACACACTCGCTCTGCCGTCTGACTGCGTGATTGGGGGTCAGTCGGTCACACAGTCCGCGGACTGTTCGCGAGGGAGGGGCGGCAGCGGCGGCCCTGCGAGCGGGATCCCCGGCAGGACGAGCGTGCTTTCCGGCATGTCTGGCACGCCGGCCGGCAGGGCGGTCAACCCGCGCCTGCTCGCCTGCGATCCGACGAGTGACAGCCTGGATTGGCAGGTGGTGAGCTTGGGCACGAAAAAGTTCTGCGGCGAGCCCTCCCCCGAGGCGCGCGATGCATGGCGCGGACTATCTCCCGGCAGAGAGCTCATTGTGGTCGCCGGCTCCCCAAGCCCCTGCGCGGCTGAGCGTCCCAACCGCCGGAGGTGCGCGGCACTCTCAGACACATGCGCGCGACAAGCGGCGAATCGTCGCGTCCGCACGCCCGCACCCTTTGGCCCCCGCAGGTCGCTGCTTCGCTGGATAGCGCATACTTGATGTGCGATCACGAGGACCAGGTGCTGCGTTGGGCGTGCGCATTCGACACAGCAACAGCGGCAGCCCGGACAGCTGCGAGCCCGCCTGAATGGTCGCGACTCGCGCTCTCTCGCGTGCGGCTCTCATGGCTCTCCCCGACTGCGTTCGCGGCGCTAGATGCTGCTCGCGGCCCGGCTGCTCCGCACGAGGACTGCGAGCCGGCAACGGAGAGTCTGGGCTCAGCAATCCGCGACCTGCTGCGCGCCTCATCGGAAACCGTCGCCACGGCCCTGGCCAAGGCCACAGCAAGCGCGGCAGCGGCTCGCAGCAGACGGGAAGCAGCGATGGCCGTGTCTGGCCGCGGCCTGACGCACCCGTGCCTTGGGTCTGCTCTCTTGCTGGCGTGTCCCAGCCCGGGCGAGCATTCCTCCCCAGACCCGGCACAGTCCCACATGCCGCAGCACACGCACCCCACGGCCCTGCCCCGCGAGAGCTGCCTCTTCACCACTGCCGCCGACGGCTCCCCGAGCCTGGGGCCTGTCATGGCCGCCTCGCCCGGACTGCACGCCCTCTCCCCAGAATCGTCGGACCTGCTCTCCGGAGCGGATACCCCAGCGGCAGCGGCGCCAGCGGCGCTGCTGGCGGAGCCCTGCCCAGCCAACCTCGGGGCCTTCTTCCTGTGGGTCGACCCCACCTCCCCCCTCGCCAACAACCGGCCAGCCGACACGATGCCGGCAGACTATCTCCGCACCGTCGAGGCTTGGGACGGCCACCTCAACCCAGCACGGGACTCCGCTTCCGGTGCCATCGGCAGCGGCAGCGGCAGCGGCAGCGGCAGCGGCAGCGGCAGCGGTGCCGCCTGGGCCCCCGTGTCCGTCCTCAACGGGGCGCAGTGCCTCGCTGCAGTGCGCGCGGCCTCCGCACACCCGTCCCTCCGTGGCCTCGCCCCCGCCTATCTGAAGGCTGCTGCCGAGGGCCGCTGGGTCCGCTGCGTGGACCTCGCCCGCCTCGTCCTGCTCTGGCTCTGTGGGGGCGTGTACATCGACACCGACCTCGCCCCGGGCACCGCGCCACTGCCCGCCTGGCTCACTGGATCCGCGACTGGCACGGGCTGTGCCGAGCCGGGCGGGTCGCTGCTGGTGGTGCCAGGAGACAAGGAGGGCGTCGCTCAAAACTGCTTTCTGGCCGTGCCGCGGGGAGGCCACCCGGTTCTGGGAGCGGTGCTTGCGGCGGGGGCGCTGGCCGCGGTGTCGGAGTCCCAGGTGCTGGAGGGGACCGGGCCGGTGCTGCTCAGTGCCGTGCTTGCCGTGCTGGACAGGTGTGCTCTGCCGGAGGGATCTGGCATGGCCGATGCGTCTTCGACTCCATGGCTCGATGAGCTGGCGGCTTGCGGGGATGGCGCCGACACCGCTGGCTCTGCACAGTTGCGTCTGCCGGCGGCCGGGGCACTCCGCCTCGCATCGGGCCCCCACGGCCCCGGCCGAGTCACGCCCCCCGCCTGGACTGCCTCGTCTCCCCCGGACGCGCACGGGTTGGCCTTGTCTCGGCCCCGCCTCGCTGCCAGTGCCGCGGGCCGCGCCGGCACGGCGTCGCTGCAGTCTCGAGGCGGCGCCGCTTCGGCTGCACCGTGGCCGCGTTCCGAGGCGGCGGCGCTGAACGCGCGCCGTGCAGAGCTGTCGGCGCTGGTGGGCCCCGCGCAGCTGCCTGTTCCGCTGGAGGGGGGTGCGTTGCCGTCAGAGCTGGGGTCGCTGGGCGCAGCGTCGCCTCGGGCTGCCGCGGCAGAGACCCGTCTCAGCGACGCGCGCTGCGACCCCACTGAGTACGGCGGGCACGTGTTCGTCTGCCCGGCTCAAGCGTTCTTCCCGTCGCACTGGCGCGACGCCGTTCCCAGGCACCTGGGGGGAGGGCGTCCCGACGGCGCCGCGGCTGGCGAGCGCGGGATTCTCGGCTCGCACGCCTGGCATCAGACCTGGGCCGTCGGCGGCGACGGGGACCAGGTGGACAGCGAGGCCATGCCCGAGCTTGCGGCGAGTGACTCCGACTCCGCTGGAGATTCGCTCTCGTGCACCGGGTCACACCTTGACTCCCCGCCCGGGCCAGCAGGGCAAGCGGCAGAGGGGGACCCCCAGATACCACTTCGCCCGCTGGCCTGGCGGCAGGCGCTGAGCCTCCTTGCTGAACGTCTGGCTCCGCCTGCTCTGCCGGAGCTCGCGCCGGTGACGGAGCCTTGCCCGGCGACTTCCGCCGCAGCGGCGGGCAGGGCCACTGCCACGGCTTCGGTCGGCCTTCCAAGGGAGCCATTGGCGCCAGATGCTGTCACGACGGATGGTTCGGCACTGCCACCACCTGCTGCAACGCTGCCAGATCGAGCTTTGCCAGCAGCTGCTCAAGCTTCGCCAGCAGCTGCTCAGGGGTCGCCAGCAGCTGATCAGGGGTCGCCAGCAGCTGCTCAAGCTTCGCCAGCAGCTGCTCAGGGGTCGCCAGCAGCTGCTCAAGCTTCGCCAGCAGCTGCTCAAGCTCCGCCAGCAGCTGCTCAGGCGTCGCCAGCAGCTGCTCAAGCATCGCCAGCAGCTGCTTCGAGGCCAGCTGCGGCCCTTCCGTTGCAAGGTGGCGGCGCCCAACAGCTGCAGCCGGCAGCAGTGCCAGCGGCGGCGCCCACATCACACCCATTCGCTCCGAATCCCGCGATTCAGACGTGGTGGGAGGGGGCGTGGGCCAGCGGCAGTGGGCCCCTCGGCGCAAAGACCTCCCCCCCCCAGATCGGCTCGGTGCTGGCGGCTGCGGGGCTGCCTGGCGCAGCGAGCAGCTCCGACAGGGTGCTCCCCGGTGCCTCCGCCGTGCTCTGCCGTGGCAAGGCGAGGGTGGGGGTTGTGATGTACGCCGCCGGAGGTGCCTGGGCTTGCCTCTCCGGCCCCGCTGGGGATGCCGCCGATCCCTCCGTCGGCGCTGTTTCGCACGCGCCTGGTGGTGTGTGGCCCACCTTCGTGAAGAGCTCGGATGCTTCGGTGGCGCTGCTGCTGACCCGGGGCCGCCTGGCCGATGGGGGCTGGCACGCCGCTGATGGTGCCGCGATGCGGGTGACTGCTGTGGTGGACGGGAGCGGCTGGACGCTCGTTCCCGTGCCGGTGCGGTGGCCCCCTCAGCCGGCCGCACTGCCGTCTCTCGATGCCTATGGCAGGCCCGGCGCCCCCGGCCTGATCCTGCGCAGGGCCGTAGAGGACGACGGCGCAACGCCCGCGTCCCCGCCGTCCGAGGCGCCCCTGTCAGAGGAGGGCTCGCCTCTCGCCGGCAGACGGAGCGCCGCAACCCGAGGGTTCTTCTCGCTGGGAGGGGCGTACGCTGTGGGGCCGCTCGGGGCGGCTGCCGGCGGCGCGGCGTATCGCGGCCTAGCCTACTTGGGAGCTGCTGGTGCTGGGCCCGGATCCCCGTATCTGGGCCGGGCGTATTTGAGCAACGCAATGCTGAACTGGTTTGCAGCGACTGCCAAGTCTGGCAAGGCCCCCTCTTCGCTTGCGGCGGCTGCTGGCTCAGCGTACACCTCCCCCGGACCAACACCGCCTTGGCAGGGCGCAGGGTCCGCCTACTCAGCCTTGGCTGGTGGCGGGCAGGCGTACTCGGCTGGGCCAGCAGGCGGCGCAGCCTACGCTAGACCCGCCGTCTCATGGGTGGCCGTTGTCCGCATCGCCCGCCGCCTCCTTCGGCGACTGGCCCGATCCACGCGAGCGGGGACGGCTTACGGCGCGTACGGCCCCAGGAGCGCCCAGCCTGGGCCAGTCAGCCGGTTCCTGGCCGCCCTCGCCTCGGCCTTGCCCGCAGCAGCAGCAGCGGGTGCCGGGTCATACGGCGCGGCCCTGCCGGCGCCTTGGCCTGCGCGGGGGTCTGGCCCGTACGCGGGGGGCGCATATGCCGCAGGCCCGTTGGCTTGGACGGGAAGTCTTGGCCCGTACGCCATTGGCGGTGCGGCAAGCCCTGGTGCGGGGAGCGCGTACGCTCGGGGCGCTGGCTCATCGTCGTGGGAGCGCGTGGGGCAGTCGCGGCCTCCCGCGAGCAGCGCAGAAGTCGCAGCGGTGCTGTCGTCGGCGATTCGGGGAGGTGACGCGACGTGTCTCAACGACGCGATTCGAGGACTGGGCCTCACCCCGCTGCCACGGCCCGTGGCGGAGGCCGCTCTGCGCGGGAGCCTCGACTCGTTGGGGTTGCAGGGGGGGAGCGCGGGGCGGCTGGGCGCGGTGCTGTCAGGCAGGGCACTGTCGGTGGGGTGGCCGGTAGACGCTGCGAACGCGCTCCGCAGCGCTGTGGCGGCCGTGCAGGAGGCCGGCTGTGTCGGCTGCGCAGAGGACTGGCACGGGGACCAGGCGGGCATGCCAGCTGGTCGCAGCACCGGCGGCGGCGGCGGCGGCGGTGCCAGCGGCAGCGGCAGCCTTGCGAGCAACGCTGCGCCGGCGCCGTCGGGCAGCGGGCCCGACCCGATGATCGAGGCGGCGGCGAGGGCCCTGGCCGCGGCTGCGGCTGCGGAAGGCGTGCCCCCGAACAAGGCCGCTTGGCTGGTGGCGCAGGCGGCTGAGGCGGCGGAGTCCGGCAGGCCGCTCGAGGGTGGGGACGCGGGGCTGGACGCGCGCAGCGTGCGCCACGCCGAGGCCTTCCGGGTGGCGGTGGAGGCGGCCGTCGGCGTGGCGTGGGGAGGCGTGATGGCGGGGGTGAGCGCGCCCAGGCTGCCGGGAGGCGGGAGCAACATGCGGCTGCGAGTGTCTGACCTGGCAGCCCGCCTGCGCGTCCGCATGGTCATGGGAGCTACGGGGGCGCTCTAAGGGCTCCGCGGGGTCCTGCCCCCCCCAGGCGGCAAATGGCCCATTCGCCAGGAGCCCGCCAGCGTGCAGGCTCGGTCGTGGGCTCTGCCGCAGTCCCCAGACATTCAATTTTTGAGTCGTCCTTGCCGTCCCGCAACCGCCCGATTCCAGCCATTTCGCCCGCACGCACACTCCCGCCGGCACACCTGTGGCTCGTTCTCCGCCCAGGCATCGCCCTCCGAAGAGCGGGCTATCTAGCCAGCCTGCAGGCGCGTGTCAGAAACGGCGCGGTTGCTCAGAACCCGATGCTCTCCAGCATGGGGCCGCCCGCCCCGCGCCCCAGCCCCCCTCAGCAGCGCAGGACCGGGGCAGTCGATTCGGGATCATACGGCCCAGGGCCTTCGGGCGGTGAGGCGCAGCAAGTCGCTGCGCCGCGGGGCTCGAGCCCAGCCGGCGTCCCAGAGCCGGACGTGCTGGACCAGCCCTGCGTGTTCCAGTGTCGCGCTTGCAAATCGATCGTCGGGGACACGACGTCCCTGGTTGTCGCAATCGAGGAGGCAGGCGTGCTTGCGCTTTCAACGGCCACGGGAGTGGAGTGTGGGGAGGAGCTTCGTCTGAGCCGCGCGGGCCCCGACAGCGGGTGCACGTTCAATGCGCTCAGCTGCGCGACGTGCAAGGCGCGCGTCGGGTGCGTGTACCGCACGACGGTGGCGGCACTGGACCTGGCGCGAGGGCTGTTCAGCCTGCAGCGGCGATCGCTCACCAGCTACCAGCTGGGATCTGGCGTCGTCGCCGGGGCCGATGAGGCGACTGCTGCGGGGGTCGCGACGATGCCGCAGCTGGTGGACGCGGTTGCTGACCAGGCCTGCCGCCTTGAGGACGTGGAGGCGGCTGTGCGGGCGCTGGGGGCAGAGGTGGCCCGGCTGGAGGAGGCTGCTGAGCAGGCGGGGCGGGTGGCGGAGCAGGCGGTGCAGGACGCCGCAGCCGCGAGGGCGGCTGCAGATGCCGCCGCCGGGGCGACGGGGGGCGGCGGGGCGGGCCGCACGCCTAGGCAGGGATCAGCCGGCGGTGCGACGAGCGCGTCTCGCACGCGTCGGAAGCGAGCGCGGGAGCCAGCGTCGGGCGCCACGGCGCCAGCACAAGGGGCGACCACCACCCCGACGTCCAAGACCAACGGGTCAGCGGCGAAGCGGGGGTCAGCGAGCCGCGGCGGAGGCGGCAAGGCCGCTGACGTGTCGAGTTCGCCCGCCAAGCGCGCAGCCGGCACTCTGAGCTCGCTTGGCGGCTCGCCAGCGTCGCTTGCGGTGCAATCAGCGGCGGCAGCGAGGCGGGCGTCCGCTGGGTCTTCGGGGAAGGCCCCTCGGCGGGCATCGCTGGTGTCGCTGTCGGCGGCGGGAAGTGGCGCGGCAGTGGGGGGCGCCCTCTCCCCGCGCCATGCGAGCGGCTCGCCCAGCCTGCTGAGCATCGGGGCAGGCTCGCAGGACCGCAGGCGCTCCTCAAGTTAGTGGCGTTTGCCCGCTGGGCCCTGGTTGTCGGTCTCACTCGGGTTTCGGCATGGCGCGCGCTGGCTGGCGGTCGAGTGCTCGGGCGCGTCGCAGCGTGTGCAATCGCGAGCCGGGAACAAAATTCAACGTGAGAGGCAAGCGGATTGGGGAGTGGGGGAGAGGACGGGGACGGAGATGGGGGAAGTCTCCGCGGGCTTGTGCTGTGGCCATGCGCGGGGCTGTGCGCGTGCCCAAGACACACAGTGGCGGAGCCGCGCGCAAGTTTCGTCACTCCCTCTCACACCGGCTCGTCGGCAGGGCAGCGCACTCACGCCTCAGCGCCCCGCACACTCGGCCGCAGCCAAGGCGCGCTAAACTTTTGGAGCCCCCCTATGCAAAGGGGTGCCCAAGGTGCCCGTGGAGCTCCGATGGACGAGGGTGTGGCTAGTGGCGCGCAGGGTGCCCGCAGCGTGCGCTTCTCCATGGCAGCAGTTGCCGCCGCCAAGCGTCGCATGATGGCGATGCGCGCGGTTGGGGGCACCGTCTCGTCCGAGGCCAAGAAGGACGCCAGCGAGGCTTTGAAGCGCCACTCGAGCTATGGCCCGGGGTCTGGCCCCAAGCGCATCGTGCCCGAGTCGGCTGTGACTTCAATGTCCAGCTTTCACCTCCGCGGCAAGGCCGCCACAGCCTTTCGAAAGGCTGCCCAGAGCGATGTCGAGGCTATGATCGTTCGCGCTAGCTCAGGGATCACCCGGGGGGGTGGAGACCGGGCCGCATCCGCAACAAACCTCGAGGTGGGCAGCGGTCCGAGCCTGGGGCAAGCGCTCAGCGCAGCCGGCGAGGACCTCGACGCGTGCCTCCTTGCAGCAGCACTGCGACACCAGGCGAGCGCGGGGGCATCTCGAAGCCCCGCGCCGGGGGGTGACCCCGGAACTGCCCTTTCCGAGGGAGGCGCGGAGTTCGAGGCAACTGCTGCGGCGAGCAGCGCATGCCGCCAGTCGTCGTCGTCCGTGGCATCGCAGCAGGGCAGCGCCCACGCGCTGAGCGACCCCTTACCAGCCACTGGTGTCACGAGTGGGGCCGGTGATCGCGTGCCCAACCCGCCCGTGGGCGCTGGAGCAGCATCCCCGCCAGTCAGCTCCTCGGGCAGCCACGTGGGCCCGGCTGGCAGCGCCTGCTCGATCCCAACAGCGCTGGCCGGCGCCAGGGACCCTCCTACTGTTGCGGCTGAGCAGGCCCTCGCAGGGCACGGGTCCGTCGCGGCGGGATCCGCCCTCGCCGCTGCGGCCAGCGCCTCAGCGGACGACCAGGCCGGGACCGAGGCCGGGACCGAGGCCGAGGGCGAGGTCGAGGACGAGGGCGAGGTCGAGGACGAGGTCGAGGTGCGTGTGGTGAACCAGTACCGTCTCACGGAGGAGATCGGCCGAGGGGCCACTGCGCGGGTGTTTGCCGGATACGACTTCGCCGGAGAGCCGGTGGCCGTAAAGGCGCTGCACAAAGCCTCGCTGCTTCGGAAGCGCGAGATCGTGCGCGACGGGCCGCTGATGCGCTGCGTGACAGGTCTTGACAAGGTGCGGGTGGAGCTCGCCGTCATGAAGCGGGTGGCCCACCCCTGCCTGGTGGGCTGCCGCGAGATCATCGAGCAGGAGGGCGAGGCGGGGTATCTTTTCGCCGTGCTGGACCTCTGCCCCGCCGGACCCATCGCCGAGTACGACCCTGCCACCGGTTGCTATGTGCCGACGTCCACGGCGCGGCGGCTGTCCGCTGGTCTGCCCTCGGGGCAGTCCCTGGCCGCGCCGGCAGCTGCGACACCCGGAGAGGCGCCAGCTGCCGCAACAGCCGCAGGCCCCGGCCCGCGCCCTGCTGGCGCTGGTCTCCCCGAGGCCGCCGTGCGAAGGGTTGCCCAGGACGCGTGTGCGGCCCTTGCCTATCTCCACGCGCTCGGAATCGTGCACAGGGACGTGAAACCGGAGAACGTGCTGCTCACTGGGACACCGCTGGTCCCAATGGAATCGGGCATGGCTGCCGCCGCCACTGTGCCCGCAGCGGCGCGGCTGGGCGACCTGGGAGTCGCTCACGTGTTCGACGAGGACGACGAGGACGACGTCTTGACCAAGGTGGAGGGCACTGAGGCGTTTCTCGCCCCCGAGTGCTTCCGGGTGGTGTCGGACGAGGCCGAACAGTGCGAGGCCGATGGAGAGTCGAAAGCAGAGCCTGATGTTGGGCCGCCCGCGCCGCCAGCGCCGATGCTGTCCCAGATGCGGCGGTCGCGAGACGGGGCGGCCCCCGCACAGGCGCCGACCGCAGCGCCCGCGCCGCCGGCGCCGATGCTGTCCCAGATGCGGCGGTCGCGAGACGGGCCGGCCCCTGCGCAGGTGCCGACTGCGGCGCCCGCGCCGCCGGCGCCGATGCTGTCCCAGATGCGGCGGTCGCGAGACGGGGCGGCCCCTGCGCAGGCGCCGACCGCAGCGCCCGCGCCGCCAGCGCCGATGCTGTCCCAGATGCGGCGGTCGCGAGACGGGGCGGCCCCTGCTCAGGTGCCGACTGCGGCGCCCGCGCCGCCAGCGCCGATGCTGTCCCAGATGCGGCGGTCGCGAGACGGGGCGGCCCCTGCTCAGGTGCCGACTGCGGCGCCCGCGCCGCCGGCACAGGCTGCAGCTTCGACGGAGCTCAAGGCTTGCCAGCCAATTGCGAGCGGCACCCCTGCCTTTGGCGCCCGCAAAGTGGACGCCTGGTCGCTCGGCGTCACGCTCTTCGCCGCGCTGAGTGGCAGGCTCCCTGTGCCCGGGACCGAGCCGGGAAGGGCCTCCCCAATCGCGCTCATCGAGGCAGCGCGAGAGGGCCTTGTCGACTGGTCTCGACTGGATGGAGTCGCTGTCTCGGAGGAGTGCAGATCCTTCCTTCAAGGCCTGCTGAACCCAGACCCAGCGGCGCGCATGTCTGTGTCCGAGTCCCTGCGTCACCCGTGGGTCAGCGTCGAGCGGGTGCAGGGCTCGCCACCGTCGCGCGGCAGGGGCAGGGGTGGCGACATCCCCCGCCCGCGCCAGCACGGCGATGCTCGCGCCTCACGGACGTTCGCCGCAGTGCCAGACGTCAGCGGGCCGCTGCTTCGGCTCCGCTCCCAGTCCGCGCCCGAGCCGCGTCACCCGAGCTCCGCCGGGCGGCGCGTGCCCGGAGCGGAGCAGCTGGACCCGATGCGGAGCGCGCGGCGGCTTCTGCTGGCAGGCGATGCAAGCTCCGCGATCACGCGCGCAGTCAGCGTTGAGACGTGGTTCAGGGTCGCGATCAAGCTGAAGCGCGTCCTAGCGCGGGTGCGCAGGCACAAGCAGGGAGGCGCGGGGGGCGGGGCGGCGACTGCCGCGCCGGCATTGGGAGCCGCTCGTCGCGGTGGGCTGCACCGGGCCCGCAGCGAGCGGATTCTGCGGTCGTCGGGAGCAGCTCGGCCGTCGTCGATGCGGCTGCTCCGCAGGGCATTGGAGTAGTATCCGCCGCATGGGTCCACCCGCCCCCCCCCCCACGCCAACCTGCGTCGTGGCTGAATTATCTGTTTGTTCTACTGAGCGCGCACGACGCGATCGTCCCTTTTCCCTGAGGGTCCGCTGCGTGGCAGCATGGCTTCGCGGCGGAACGATGCAGCGCGGCTGCGCGACCGGCCGCTGTTGCCCTTGTGCTTGTGGTGGCCTGCTAAAGCCCGCGCCCGCAGTGTGTGCCACGGACGCAGCGTATTAAATCATATTGCGGAGAGAGAGCAGTGGCGGCTTGCGCAGAGTCACACTGGACATCCCTGACACACGTTTGACGCTCTGCGACCAGACGCCATGGAGCCCGGCTTGGTCAGGCAAGCTGGGAGACCCCCTCACTCGAGGCCGCGGCGCCTACGCTCAGCGTGGCGTTCGCGGTCCTCGTTCACCGCCTCGTCGCCATCCTGAGCGGCGTTGAAAATAGAAATCGCTCCGTGGCCGGCGCCGGTGAACACGCCAGCAAACATCATGACGAGGCGCGCCTTGGGCGAAAAGCCGGCACTGCGACAGGGACGGAGCGGGGAAGACACAACCACGAGGCAAGGATGGCTCAACGCTAGCCCGGGGATGGGCGCGAGCTCGTGCCCCCCTCGGGGCGCAGCCGGCTGCGGCTTGAGCGCCCCTCGCGCCTCGCCAGTGTGACGACATTTCTTCCACGCGCGTGGCCACGTGCCGGCAACCTCGCAAGCGACTCACGCGCGGGCACCGTAGTTGATAAGGGGAAGGAACAAGAACACCAGGGGCGTGAGGTAAACCCACTTGATCTCGCGCTTGCGGGGAGCGGTGGCCTGCGCGGGGCCGAACTCGAGCGCGGGCTCCTCCTCGACAGCTTCGGGGTACGCACCCGCCGCCAGCACACTCTTGCGAGCAACCACTGCCATCCTCTTTCTCGGCTCAAGACGCTCCGGGGGTGTGCGGTGGTCGCCAGCGGGTCCGCTTCGCATGCGCCAGTCGCGCTTCGGTCAGCTGCGTCAGCTCTGCCGCCGTACGCTTGCGCGACGAAAACAAAACACGACTGCCAAAGCGGGGCTGAGAGCGCGGATGGCCCGAGCGTGAAGCGGTGCCCAGCGAACCAGTTCGCGCGGCTGGCACGACTCGTATGGGAATGCGGACACACACGCAGCAAGCTCGCAGCTAGATGCTGATTCCGCTGCGATGCGCGGCAAACCAAAGGGCCCCCACGGCGGCGCCCATGAGGTGCGTGGCATGCCCCGTGCTTGATCGGTGGTCCTGCGACCCTTGCAAGTCGCGGGCGAGCAAGAGGCAGCCGAGAAGCCAGGCCGGCATGGGGATGGCGAAAAACAGGTAGTAAGTTGTGGTGGGGCTTGCAAGAATGCTGCACGCGATGGCAGAGTTGACGGCTCCCGACGCGCCCAGTGCGGGCCTGCGGGCCAGCATCCCACTCTCCTGGGGGTAGCTGCTCATTGCCGAGCGCGTCGCTGCCAGCTGCGCGGCCCCGCCGAGCACAGCCGCGCTCAGGTACATTGCCAAGAATCCCGGCGCGCCGAGCAGCGCAAGAGCGGGAGGAGCAAGAAAATAGAGCTGCGGGCAGCGACCGCGGTGTGTTGGAGGCGGCGGTGGCGGAGCGCGTGAGAGCAGGCAGCGCGGCAAGCGGCGCCACGGAAGCCGCCCCGACGCGTCAGCCGGGGCGGACACGAAGGCGGGCCACTCACGGAGATGAGGTTGCCTGCGAGGTGGCCAACGCTACCGTGCATGAATGCCGATGTTAGCAGGGTGTGGTACCGTCCGTGGTTGACGACGCCGTCGTAGCTGACGGTCAAGTGCTTGAGCACAAAGTCGCTGTTGACGTTGCCCTGCATCATGAAGAACACTGCAATGTTGCTTCCCCTGCGAGCCGCAAGCGCGCGCGCGAAACACGCCCCCACAGCACCGGAGCGGAGGCGGAGTATTTGCGGTCGCTAATGAGCACTGCCACAAGGCCAGCTTGGGGAGTGCTCTGGGCAGCGGCGAAGCAAAACTGCTCGCGGCCATACGCGCCGGGTCCCTCCTCACACGAGCACAAACATCACCGCCTTCGCCTCCGCGTCCGGCCCGCCCTGGCCTTCCGGCCTGCCCACGCGAATGACGCGCCCGCGCTTTCCGAACAGCCGCTCCTTCGCTCCGTGAGTCCGGACCCGGATCCGCGGCGCCATCCGCAGCGTTCCGTTGCCGACCAACCGGGCGAGCGGTTGCAACCAGCCCCGCACCGCTGCTGTCCCAGCCGCGGTGGCATGCTGCCTGGAAACGAGGCCAAGCACTTGTTCGCGGCGCACGCCGCGCTCCAGGGAGCGGTACACCGGGCGCGCAGAGCGCCAGCCCGCTCGCGAGAGCATAGCGTCGGGGGCTTGCCTTCCCCTTTGCACCCGCCGCCTGGAGAGCCAGCGACTGTGGAGGGGGGCGCAGGCGTTGCGACGCTCGCGCATCAAGCAGAGCTGGCTGAAAAGGCGTGCGCTCTGACGAATCGTCAACGCCAATAGTTTATATAGTAGTGCGAGTGCCCTGGTGGTGTACCCTGGCATTTTCGCTAGGATCTTTGTTTGAATTTAACGTTTAATCCAATGTAACAGTTGGATACTATCTTCGGATAGTTTACTGTTGCTTCTGTTTGGAGGCGGAGTTCCACCCGCTGCTTGCATGGTGGGCTCGCGCATGGGCCTCGGCATTGCACCCACGCCTTGAGCCGTGCACGCATTTTTGGCCCGGAGCCCGGCCGGCTTGACGCAGGCCCGCCTGCACCGCGTCTCTTGGGGACTGCGCCATGCGCTCTCTCCGCGGTGCGCGCACCGGCCGCGTGCTGGCGCGGGAGGCGGCGGGCGACGCGCCGCGGCCTGCCCGGGCGGCAGAGCCACGAACTCGCTCGAGACCGCAGCACGGGCACAGCCGCAACCACCGGCCGCGATGGTGCCGCGGGGTGTCGCGACCGCGGCCCTGTGCACCGTGTGGCTTCTTCTCTCGCCTGTGGGGAGCAGCGACCCCGTTCGCGGTCCCCCCGCTGGCGCGAGAGGCAGCCACGAGCTCCATGCGCTGGCCGGCGCGCTGCACGCCGCCGTGTCCAAGCGCATCGACCACGACTCTTGCACGCTGATGATGGTGGCCAGCGGCATGGCGCCACTCTTTGCTGGTGAGGCCGCCCGGCCGCGCAAGGCCGCGGCATGCCCTTGAGGAAGCGGCGCGCCGTCGCTCGCAGCTTCGGCCGCTCGAGCGCTTGCCTGGGCGCCCTTGGGAGACGGCACGCGCCTGGCCTTTCGGCGCCCACTGCCTTCGTTGCTCCCCCTGCCATGCGGTGGGTCCGCAGATGTGGATAGCGTCGTGCACGATGGCCGAAGCATCAGCGGGCAGCAGGCAGCCCTCACCGGTGAGACGCGCGCCTGCCCCCGCGGTGGCTCTGTTCGGAGACTGCGTTGAGGCGATGCACGATGAGTGTGTGTGTGGGCGCGCGTGCGCGCTCGTGAGAGCGTGTGCGTGGATGAGCGGGTGTGCAGGTGCCCGTGACAGGCCCGCGACGAGGGCTTCGACCGGGCCTTTCGCGCCTGGTCCGGGCGGGGGAAAGGAGAACGCCGGCTGGGCAGCTGGCATTCCAGCGCGGTTGTGACTGGGCGGGGAGGTTGCGACGCATGCCGTGCTCGCCCGCGGCCGCTCGTGGCGTTGTCACCGCACCGTGCCATGCCGCGCCCGCTGGCTGCCCCGCCCTTCTCATTGCTCCACCCCCGCCGCTCCGCCCCACTCACCCTCCATGTTGCAGCTCTTTGCTCTGACAAGTTCCCCGTGCTCTTAGAGCTGGCGGCGGGGCGGCAGCACTCCGACCCAGCGGCGTCGGCCGGCGCCCACATGCAAGGCGGCCACCCTGACGGCCCTGGCGCCAACCCGGCCGTTGCAGCGGCGGAGGCCAAGCGCGGAGACAGGTTCGGCGGGCACGTGCGGAGGCTGAGCACCCCTGTGGCCCAGATGCTGGCGCGGGCTGAGAAGGCTCGCCGGATGGCTGAGGCCCTGGGTCACGGCGGCCCAGGCAGCGCAGTGGAGCCAGACAGAAGCGATGAAGTGGCAGACGGATCCACTGTCCCCAGCAAGGCCAGCAGCCGCGCTAGCGCCAGCGGCGACGGCAGGAGGAGGAGAGGGGGGCAGCAGGGCCAGGGGAGCGACGGTGGCTTCGGCGACGGGGGGGCAGTGGACCCGTCGCCGCTCTCTTCCGCTGGAGGGTCAGGCAACGGCAACCTGAGCGACTCTGCGCGATCAAGCGGCGAAGCGGGGTACAGCGAGGGTGGCGACAGGTGGCTGCACCTGCGGGCCGCCTTCGTGTCGACGTGGTTTCACTCGTTGCAGTCATTCGAAATGGATGCCGAGGCGAGAGTCATTCACGCAGATCTCAAAGCGGCACAGGCCAGGGAGGCCCTGGCCAACGCCACTGCAGAGCTGCTTGCTGAGGCTCAGAAGGCGGGGGAGGGCACGGGGCGGACGGCGGCCTCGCTGAGGCAATATGCAGCGCAGCTGACGGACAAGGACGGGCAGGATGGCACCGACGGCCCGCTGCCGCTTGCGCTGCACCGCAGCCACGGCGTGGCGCTGGCAGCCGTGGAGCGCGCCCTGGAGGAGGCGCTGCGCGATGCCGAGGCGGACGACGCGCTTGCCAGGCGTGATCTCGCGGCTGTGAGGCGCGAGCGGGCCAAGTGGCGGGAGGCGCTCACTGCGCTGGAGCGGCGGCTCGCAGAGCACGCGCCGCGGGCCGGAAGCGCGGGCGACACGCTCCACAGCACAGCCACTGCGCTGGTGAGCGCCGTCGGCAAGGTGGACCAGCTGCTGCGTGGAGGCGCTGCCCAGGCCGCAGCCGCCGCCGCCAAGTCCCACGCAGGCGCCGCCGCTGCACGGCTGACACTCGGAGGGCTCCCTGGGCTGTCAGCAGCTCAGGCGCGCTCCCTCACCGGGGACGCATCGGCGACGGGGCTGGCCCCGGGGGGCGTCGACGAGGGCGAGGAGGACGACTCGGGGCTGGGCGGCGGCGGGGCCGGGGCGGGGCGCGAGCCGGCTGACGGCGGCGGCTCTGGCACCGGCGCTAGCGACGGTGGGGCTGGTGCTGGTGGCAGCGGCGGGTCGGGGAGGGGCCGCGGGGGCAGCGGCAGCGGCAGCGGCCGCGGCAGCGGCCGTAGCGGTGGCGGTGCCGGTGGCGCCCCGGCATGGAAGCCGGACCTCGACTTCCCGGGCATGAGCGGGCTCATCGATGGGGCCATGCCCTCGGGAGGCGACCCCTCCGCTGGCGGGCCCAGCAGCCTGGGCGACGGCGCGAAGGAGGAAGAGGAGAAGAAGAAGGAGGAGGCGGAGGACAACTGGACTCCGCCAGAGAAGGCCTGCTTCACCCTGCCCGAGTGCAAGGCCAAGATGATGCTGCACTCCATGATGATGACGGCGAACTTTGGCCGCGCAGCCGCAGCGTCCAAGATCGGGGAGGCCTTTACGCACCTCATGGTGGTGCTGCCGACGGAGAGCGCGTGGATCCCCACCCGCATCTCCAAGATGCTCAGGGGCATCATCCCCACCATCTTCGGCCCGATCCTGTGCTCCTGGGACGGCGAGGCCTGCGGCCAGTCCGGCGGGAACATCATGAACCTGTGTCCGTTCCACGACATGGAGCTCAAGAGCACGTGCAACCGCGCAGTCGCGGACGCGTTCGAGTCCAAGACGGACCAGGGCGCCTCCGACATTGCCATTTGCTACGCCATCTCCATGAGCCGGTCGGGCTTCGAGGCGATGCAGTACCCCTACTTCGCGGGGCCGCTCTGCGAGGCTACGCTTGGGGTCGGCCTGGAGGTTGCCAACACCCAGGCCAAGAGCATGAGCTCCATGCTCGAGGTGCGCGGGCAGGAGCTCAAGGACACCATCCAGAGGATCGTGTCGGCCGTGCTCACCTTCGTCAAGTCGCTCGTGGATGGCATCCTCATCATGTCCACCAGCATGCCCGACTACCCCTTCCCGGCCCTGCCGCCGCTTGCGCGAATGATCGCGGCCTCCAGGGCGCGGTCCGCGCTGCAAAGCAAGGTCCGGTTCATGGCCGCCAACGCGAGCTATTGGCAGATCATGATCGAGATGAAGAACCCGTCGCTCGGGTTCGAGCTGCGCGACGTCCTCGAGAACAAGCCCCTCATCGGCTCGAAGGCCAACGTTGAGGCCATGTCGCAGCTGCGCAAGGCCTGGGGCGACGCGAAGCGGGCCATGTCGGCCGCCAAAGAGGTGCTCGGGGACGCGGAGAGCACGGAGCACGCGGCCGAGGGGCGAACGCAGACGTCGGCCCACTGCTCCCTGCGGAAGAAGCCGCCTGGAAACCCGTTTTCGGATCTAACGGACAGGCTAAAGGCGCTCAAAGCAACCATCGAAGGCGGGATTAAGTCGCTCCTGGCGCCCCTGCCCCCTCTCCCAGCCCTGGACACCTCGGAGCCGGATCTCTCCTCGTCGCTGGTGCTTCCCCCGCTGCCCAAGCTGCCGGATATGAAGATCAGCGTGCCCCCAATCCCGGCGATGGATGACGCGCCTGCCTCGACTGCCAAGGCCGACGACGCGCCTCCCGCCGAGGCCAAGCCGGAGGCGGCGGAATCGGACGAGGCGGCCGCTGCCACCGCGGACCAGGCTGCCAAGGTGGACGTCCCGGGCATTCCTGCTGGAGCGCTTCCCGCGCTGGCCCCAGGAGGCCCTGCTGCTGCGGCTGCGCGCCCCCAGAGTGCCCCCCAGAGTGCCCCCCAGGCCGCCTCTGGTCTGCAGCCGACGGAGGTTGAGGAGGAACCGGCCGTTCCGACGGGCGCGCTGCCGCCGCAGCAGGACGAGGCGGCTGCTGCAGCCGAGGCAGGGCAGGACCCGCTGCAGGCAGCCAAGGCGCTGGCGGCGGGGCCTGGAGCGCCGCCGGAGCTAGTGGCGGCAGCTGCGGCGGCCGAAGGGCGCCTCGTCCCAGGAGAAACTCCGGGCGCAGCCCTGCCGATCAACGTGCCGTCCAGCGACGGCGGGGGCAGCGAGACCCCTGTTGAGCTCGTGGGGGCGTCGGGCGGCATCCCCATGACAGGGTCGCAAGCGCTTCTGCAGACATCCGTGGGGCGCGGAGGAATCAGCGTCGAGGCTGACGCGGACGCCCTGCTGGTGGAGCAGGGCGGCCATGCTGCTGGCCGTGGCTCCAGGCGAGCGGCACGCGCAAGGCTTGGCCCGCGGGCGGCAGCTGCCGGCGAGGCAGCGGGCGCCGATGCTCCCAAGGGCGTCCTTGGCTCTCCTGTGGATAGGGACAGCGGCGGCCAGGAGTCGGGGCAGCGCTTCGCAGCTTCGTCAGCGGATGCTTCAGTGTCGCTGCAGCTGCGGGTGCTGCAGCGCCGGCACGCAGAGACCGTCAGAGCTCTGGAGCGCGTTGAGGCGCTGCGGCAGGAGCACGCAATGGGTAGGCTGCGGGCGGCATCAAGCGATGCCGGAGGCGGCTTGGGAGCGCTGGCAGCCGAGCTGCAGACGTCGCTCGGGCTCTCTGCTGCGGGCTCCGACGCCGAGGGCATGAACTCCGCGCTGAAGGCGTCGGCCGAGTCCATTCGGCAGCTGCAGGCCATCCACTTTGACGTTGGGGACGGCGAGGACGGGGTTGCGTGCGAGCTCGGCGATCCCGAGGACGCGGTCAGGGACGCGTCGCCCCGTTTTGCGCTCTCAAGGGCAGCGGCGGAGGGCTGGAAGCCGGAGGAGGAGGACGAGGACGCGCCCGGGGAAGGCACAATGGACGTGGGCTCGGGCCCTGGCAGGCCCGCCATGCTCTTGCAGCTTGCTCCAGACAGCGCGGCCGCAGACGCAGCGGCCTCCGCCAGAGCGCTGGGCGCCCAGCTGCGGACCGGGAGCCTCTCAGCTCCGTCGCCCTCGCAGCCCAGCAACCCGGGTGGCATCACGGCTTCCGACTTCGTCAAGGCGGATGGCAGCCAGGCCAAACTGGCGGCTCTCCGGCGCGTTGCCACAACCGGTGTGGGCCACGAGAGCCTGAGTGAGGAATTCAACTTGGACCACTGGCAGCCGGATGGGCCTCTCGCCACCGGGCAGCGGGGCGCTAGGGCGTTCTCGCAGCCTCCCGGGGCACCCATGCCCCAGCGAGGGTCACCCCCAGAGCTGACTCGCCAAGGCATCTTGCCAACACCGGGCTTGCAGGGCGAGGTTGCTGGAGCGGCTGGCTTGCCGACCGACGCCGCAGCTGCTGCTAGGGACGGCATCACTGGAGCGGCGGGCAGCGCGAAGGGCGCATTGCAGGGCGGCCAGGCTTCAATCACCGGGGGCGTCGCGAGGGGCCGTGGCCAGGCTGCAGGTCTGGTCGGCGACGCCGCATCTGCCTTGGCCGGTGCAGGCGCCGGTGCCCAGGGTCTAGTCGGCGGAGTCGCACAGCAGGGCGAGTCGCGAGCGGCCGGTGCTCTTGCCGGTGCGAAGGGTGCCATGGGCAACGCGCAGGGCGCCTTGGCTGGAGCCATGGGCAACGCGCAGGGCGCCTTGGCTGGAGCCATGGGCAACGCGCAGGGCGCCTTGGCTGGAGCCATGGGCAACGCGCAGGGCGCCTTGGCTGGAGCCATGGGCAACGCGCAGGGCGCCTTGGCTGGAGCCATGGGCAACGCACAGGGCGCCTTGGCTGGAGCCATGGGCAACGCAAAGGGCTCCGCCCAAAGTTTGGTCGGACAGGGCCAGGCGGCACTTCAGGGCGGGATCCCGTCGGCATCTGGGATCTTGAACTCCCTCGGGGCTGCTGGGGTAGACCCTGGTGCCCTGAGCGGCTTGTTGAGTGGTGCAACGGGGGCCGCTGATTCTGGCCTCGCTGCAGTGGGCGGAGGCCTGAATTCCCTTGCAGGCCAGGCCGAAGAGATCAAGCTGCCGGATATCCCGCAGCCGAAGCTTCCTGACATCCCCAAGATGCCGACCCTGCCGAAGATCCCGCTGCCCCAGTTCCCGCCGTCGTCGTTCAAGATGCCGGGCCAGCAAGGCATCATGTCAGGCGCAATCGGCGGGGGCGCTGCTGAGGCCATGGCCGCGATTGACAGCAACCCCGACATGCCTCCGCTCGAAAAGGCCAAGGCCAAGATGGAGGCGCTGACTGCGGAGTCGGACTTCCTGGACGGGGTCACTGATGACATTCTTGCGCTCGGAGCCAAGATTGCGCGCGAGACTGACGCTGCCAAGCGAGCCGAGCTTGTCAAGTCGATGAAGGAGAAGGCGAGCAACTTGATCAAGGCTCGGCTGGACATGGGAAAGAAGCAGCTCAAGGTTCTTGCGGACGCAGTCAAGCTCAGAGTCGAGAGGAAGGTCAAGGATATTCTTGAGACAGCCAAGGAGACCGCCATGGTGGTCGTACTGACCGTCGTGCGGACGGCCATCATGAGCGGGCTGCCGATGATCGAGCAGATTCCCATTGCCAAACTACGGGTGATGCTCCGGAAGTTGCTCAGCGATGCGCTGGACAAGATCACAGAAAAGGTCGACAAGATGAATCAGGCCAAGGGCGACCGCAACCAAGCCATGGTGCTCGACGCCACGGCGCAGGTGGACGCGCTGAAGAACCGAATCGAAGATATGAAGCGCAAGCTCAAGGAGCTGGCTTCGCCGGACAAGCTGCGCTTGCTGATGGACGAGCTCAAGAGGGCTGCAGAGCCGCTCAAGGAGAAGATGCTCGATATTCAGCGCATGATTGACGAACTGAAGCGGGGAATCCGTCCGGATCTCGTGGTTCCCAAAGTCAAGGACGCAGCCAAAGACGCTGCGGCCTCGCTGAAAGACGCACTCGGCGACCAGCTGCCGCAGTCTGGAATCGCCGGCAGACGGCCGTCGTCCGACAAGGGGGGCCTGCCGCTGGGCGTGTCGGAAGCAGACGCGGCCCGGGCCTCGGGCGGAGCATCGGACACAGGCGGTGAAGGCGATCGCGAGGGCACCGGCACTGGCGCTGACTCAGGAAATGGTGAGTCTCCGCAAGCCTCCCCAGAGCCGCTGGCTGCCGGCATGCCTGAGCCAGTCCCGGGAGCTGGCCTAGCCGACGCTGCCGCCGCAGCCAAGGATCCAAGCGTGCTCGGGGCGGCTGCCCTGCGATCGATGAAGCACCGGAAGCGACTAAGCCTGAGCCCCCTGGCGGCCCAAGCGGCATTGGAGGCCGAGCAGCGGGCTGCGGCGGCGGCCTCACCGGGGCCCACGGTCGGCGAGGACGGTACCCCGTCTGCAACACCTTCGCCTTCGTTCATGCCCGGCGGGCCGTTCGTTGGCTCCGACTGGAGCGACTTGGGCGCAGGGGAGGGTCTTGCCGATGTAGCCCTGCTGCAGGCTGAAGCGCTGCAGTTGGAACAGGCCGCGGGTGCGGTGTCCGGGGCCAAGGACCAGGCCGCCGGTGCGGTGTCCGGGGCCAAGGACCAGGCCGCCGGTGCGGTGTCCGGGGCCAAGGACCAGGCCGCCGGTGCGGTGTCCGGGGCCAAGGACCAGGCCGCCGGTGCGGTGTCCGGGGCCAAGGACCAGGCCGCCGGTGCGGTGTCCGGGGCCAAGGACCAGGCTGCCGGTGCGGTGTCCGGGGCCAAGGACCAGGCCGCCGGTGCGGTGTCCGGGGCCAAGGACCAGGCCGCCGGTGCGGTGTCCGGGGCCAAGGACATGGCGACAAAGCTATCGGATGCAGCGAAGGAAAAGATCCAGAAGCTGGAACAGCAGCTGCAAAAGGTGAAGGCGCTGTGGGAGGAGGCGGACAACAAGGTGATCGATGTCAAAATCAAGCTGCAGCAAGTGAAGCGGCTGGTGAAGCTCAAGGAGCTGGCCGAGATCCCGGCCAAAGCGGCTGAGATGGCGGTCAAGGCCATCAAGACTGTGCGCGTGGCCATCAAGACTCTCGAAGCCGTCCTCAACGCCCTGTTTGCGAAGCCGCCAGCGATTTCTTGCATCGGCAGATTCATCTGGCTCCCGCCCATCAAGCTCCCAAAGCTTGCAGCGCCTGGCAAGGGTGCGGCAAGCGATGCTGCAGGCGCGGTGGGGGGTGCCAAGGATGCTGCTGGGGGTGTTGGAGGCGGTGGCGGTGGCGGAGGCGGAGGTGGTGGTGGTGGCGGAGGCGGAGGCGGAGGCGGAGGCGGAGGCGGAGGCGGAGGCGGAGGCGGAGGCGGTGGGGACGAGGGCGGGTCCACAGAGCCCGAGGACAAGGAGTGCGGCCTCATGGCGCCCATTTGCCCCGTGCCAGCTCTCTTGGGGATCAAGCTTCTTGCAAAGCCGCTGGTCATGGCCTACAAGTCTGCGTTCAATAGCATGAAGGGCGACTATAAGTCGATGCAGGAGGCCAGCTTCCTTGAAGTGGCAGCCTCCGGAGTGGCCCAGCCGGCCCACGGTATGGCATGGAATGCCATCGACTGGGGCAATGTCAGCAGTGCGGCGCCGATGCGGAACGCCAGTTGGGACGATGTGATGTCGCCGCTCCTCCAGGGCTTGCACGAGGCGAGGGACGAGGCCGATGCAGAGGCGGCACGGCACGGCTCCGGCGCCCGCCTGCGAGGCAGCGCCTCCTCGGCTGCCGCCACCGCTGCTGTGTCGTCCACCGCATTCATCCGCGCTGCCCTGGACCAACTGGGGCGGCCTGAGCTGTTCGGCCATGTGGCAGGCTCGTCTCTCGCGGCTGGGACGACGGAGGGCGCAGACAGCGCGCCGTCGGCCGTGTCGCTCATGCTGCTGGCAGCGTTGGCCTCTGGGCTCACCAGCGACATGGATCCGCCTTCGCCCACCCCGCCGGCGGACCGGCCCGTGCATGCACTCACGGTGCTTGCAGACGCCCACGTCAACGCCTCGTCTGCGACGGGAGCAGACCCGCACGGGCACGGGGCGGTTGCATCCGCGGTCGCCATGCATCCGGACGAGCTGGCGTCTGCCCTGCTTGTCGGCCTGGGCGTGCCAGATGCCATGGTTGAGGCGGAGCACATCGGAAGGACCGGCGGAACGCAAGGGCCCTCGCTGCTGCAGGTGGGCGCGCGCAAGCACGTTGCCCTGCACCGTCTCGGGCACGTCGGCGAGCTCGGGCCGCAGCGGCCGGGTGGGGTGCTTGGGCTGCAGTTCCCCTTTGGCATCACGGGGAGGCTTGGTCTGGAGGGGGTGGTGTCGGCAGGCTCGCCGCTGCGGACTTCGCTTGAGGAGGAGGAGGAGGAGGAGGCGAGGGACGCGAGCGGCGTGGCGGGGTCGTCGTTGCTCCAGCGCGGGGCTGCGGGCCTCACGACTGGCAGCGCAGGCGTTCGCGCAGTGCAAGAGGCGATTCGGCGAATGGAGGCGGTCTCCAGCGACAGCGTGACATCCCAGGCCGCGCTCGAGGGCATCCTGGGCACGCCTGTTGCCCCCCCTGGCGGAGCCGCGCAGAGCGGAGCCGCTCTGAGCGGGCTCGTGCGGGACGGCGCGCGCTTTGCAGCAGCCGCCGCGGGAAGGCTAGGCCAGACAGCGTCCCACTCCACCGAAGCGGAGACAGACACGGGCGCCGATGTCGGCTCGAGCGCGGAGAGCATGCTCCCGCTGCTGGACCGAGTGAACAGCGGCGGCCGCATCGTCGAGGCCACAGCCTCGCTCTTCTCCAGGCTCCTGCGGGCCGGCGGCCTGGACGTTCCGGACTCCCTCCCCGCGGCGGCAGGGCGGGTTAGGTCTTCGCCCCCGATGAGCGACGAACCACTCGCCGTGCGAGCGATGCTGGCGCGAATGGCCCCTCCGGCCCAGCTCCCCGGAATCGGTTGGATCGGACACCACGTCACGGGGTCAGGGCCGGCCGGGGCCGGGTCGCACCGCTTCCGGCACGGCTCCGGGGCTGGGAGGCTCATGTCCGAGGCGGCCAGGCTGGCAGCGGAGGTGGAGGCCGAGGGGCGAGTGCTGGCCGGAGGCGACCTCCCCTTGGAGGCGAACCGCCTCCGGCGCGCCGTGGCTGCGTCGCTGGGCGCGGCAAGGGAGGCGGCTGCTGCAGGGCGCGACCCGCTGCTCGCGCAGGTCGAGGCAGCGACGGACATGGCCGTGGCGGGGATGCGCGTCGGCGGGGGGGGCATCGCGACCATTGCCAAGGTTCGGACCTCCCAGGCGCAGCGCGTGAAGGAGCGAGGCGGCAGCGCCCTCGACCAGATCCGGCGGGAGACTGCGGCAGAGGCGGGCGCCGGCGAGCAGCTGCTTGCAGCAGCCGAGAGGGCCGCGCTGGAGGAGCAGGCGCACGGGTCGACGTCCGGCTGGGCAAACCGTGTGGGCGGGGCCAGGGGACCCATCGGGGCGGCGATCGAAGAGCTAGAGAGGACCCAAGGGAGCGGCCGCTCGCGCGAGACTGGCGACACGGGCCAGCCTGACGCCCCAGGCATCGGGGTGGACGGGAGCCTGCTGCAGCTCATGTCATCGGGAGGGTGGTACCCGCCGCTCCGCGTCACTCCTGCGCAGACGCAGTCGGGAGACGGGCTTTCCGGGGGGAAGCGGGCGGCAGAGCGGGCCGAAAGGCAGCGGTGGGCCGAAGGGGCGACCCGGGCACTGCGCCATGCCGCCAGGGCCGCCTCTGGGCACGCCGCGCCCTCTCTCGCAAGCGCGCAGCACGTGTCCCCCGACCCAGTCACAGCGGCGCTTCACGAGGCTCACACCCGCATGACGGAACACGCGGTGGAGGAGGTGCAAGCGCTGCTGCAGGTCGCCGCGGGGGCGGAAGAGAGCGGCCCGGGGCGGCGCGGGAGGCGCAAGGGCAGAAAGCAGACTCGCTCCTCGGTGGCGGCGGCGCCCGCTGCAGGCCCGACGCCCGCGCCGTCGGCGTCCCCGCGGCCGTTTGATGGCAAGTACCCGGACCTTTGGAGCCCCTTGGAGGAGGAGGTGGCGCGGGAGGTGAGCGAGTGCGCCGACGGCCGCCTGGGCCGCCACTGCAAGCACTGGATTCCGCCGCCGGACTTTGACCAGGACAGCTCAGGGTTCGGAAGCGGCGTCGCGCCCCCGCAGTCTGTCGCCGACTCGGCCGCGGCGGCGGAGGCAAGGAGGATGGCGTCAGGGCGCGTTGTGGCCGAGGGCAGCGGCCCGCGCGGCGGCGTGGCTGGGCCTCCGGGGGGCGAGGCTCCGAGCGGGGATCCCGACTGGGGCGACCTGTACGAGATCGGCGATCACGTCGATTGCAACAAGGGCGGCTGGAAGCCCGGCCGCGTGGTCGGCAAGCACCGCTTTGCGCCCAAGTTCCCTGCATGGGGCTACGACGTCATCCTGGACAAGGGCGGCGAGTGCAAGGAAGCCGTGGTGATCCAGCTGCGGCCCATGATGGAAGGCAAGTGCCTGCGGTTTCACTTCCCGCTCATCCCGATCCCCCCAGTTCTCGTGAGTCGGCCGCAGCCCCGAAGCAGCGTCCGCCCCGCCCGGCTGGCCCTGCCTTGCCTCTGGCATCTGCTGCCGCTACGCCGCTGCTGCTGCTGCTGCTGCTGCTGCTGCTGCTTGCGTTCCCGTGCCGGCTGTTCCCCTTGCCCCTTGCTGCGCCCAGCGCCCAGCGCCCAGCGCAGTCGATCACACTGGCTCGCCCAATTCGTCCCGCCGCCACTGACCCGCAGAACATTCCCCCCGGCATCGCCAACCCCGCGATCGCCATGGTCTACGGCACCATGATGGCACCCTTCGCCATGGACCCTGCCAACCAGCCCTTCGTCGTGACGTCGGGCTTTTACATGCTACCGGGATCGTGGCTGGGTCAGGCGGGCGGCGACGTCTGCATCTGCCCCTGCGGCGTGGACAAGCACCCGTACGTGGCGCTGATGGACTGCGTCAGCCTGGCCCAGCTAGAGGTGAGCGAGGGCAAGCTGAGAGACGCGATGAACACAGCTTCCGAGATGGTCTCCACCTTCACCGGCATGTACCACGCGTACAAGGCCCACACCAAGGAGGCGCAGAAGATCAGCGGAGGGCTGCCTCCCGTGGTGATCCCAGGCGAGGTGGTGGTCATTCCCGACGAGTAGGCTCAAGTAATGTGTGCCAGGGCACGCCCTGCGTGCAGCGCGGCTTGGTCGCAGCGGCTGCCTCTCTCGCGTGCGTGCGCGTTCAACAGCGAGCCAGGCATCGCGCCGATTGCGCCGCTGCGCTGTAGCCCACTGCACCACACGCACTCCGCGCCCTCGCCGAGAGAGCACACTCGCCGCATGCAATGTCCCGTCGGCATCCCCGCACGCCAGGCTCCCAGCTGGGACATAGCGCGGGGACACTGCCCTTCGCGCGCTTGCGCTGCGCCCCGGGCAGCCGCGCGGCGGCCAGCTCGGGTCAGCGGCGCTCGTCGCTGCCCCCCGCAGCGCGCACGCGCGCCATGTCGCTGGGTGTGCGCACAAAACCCGTTTCGGGGTCCAGGTCCTCGCCCATGTTGGACCAGTGAAACCGCTGAAGATCGGGCGAGAGTGCCTCCACAGGAGCGTTGGCGCCCGGAGACACGCCGACAGGAGCAGCGTCTGGGCTGCTGGGCGTACTTGCTCCCCCTGTGGCCTCTGTGGCCAGGCTACCGGGGGCTGATGAAGCGCCGCCGAGTCCCGGGACGATGGGCGTGTCGGACACGGAGCCGTGGCGACCGCTCAGCGGGTACATTGCCGGGTCCGCCAGCGCCTGGCCCTCCATTTCCAGCTGGCGCTCAGCGTGGGCTTCCAGCTGGGCAGACCGAGCCACGCTTTGCTGCCGCGACGTCGCGGTGCCGGAGACGGCCTCGGCGAGCGCGTCGAGGACTTCTTCGCTTGTGAACCCGTAGTTGCCCCTGTGCAACAGCCGAGGGCTGAGGTTGCGCACCATTGTCACCTCGTTGGCAATCATGCGCGCGCGCCACATGTTCTTTTGCAGGCGCGCAGCCATGGCCTCTTGCTCCGGGGTCTGAACGTCGGTGAGCTGCTTTTGTAGCTGCCCGCGCGCCCTGCGCGCCCTCGAGACACTCGAGCCCAGCGTGGAGCCGGCCAGCCGCGCAAAGTTAACAACGCCTTGCCTGCCTGCGACGTACAGGCCAACGCCCGCGACGCCCACGACCGTGGCAACCGTGGACAACACGCCCATTGCGAGCTGCCGCTCCGCGTCTGGCAGGTGCCGCCTCCCAAGGGGGACGACCAAGTGCTGCGCACAAAGCGATTCCGGGGCTGGCCCCGCCCGCCTGCGCTGGCCGCCTGCTCGACGCCGTGGCAATCGCGAGCTTCGGCGGTTCGCTCGCCTGGCAGAGCCGTGAGCCGGCAGTATTCCAGTTGCTGATCGCCTCCGCGCGCAGCAGCCAGCGGCGCGAACGGCAGGGGGGCGGGGCATCGCTGCGACGCCCCTTCAGCGCCAGGCTGTGCTCCAAACACGTGTGCGGGGCTGTGGCGCGGCTCCATGGCCCCATTCGATGCGCGAGCTTCTCGGCAGTGCAGTCGGCCTCGGCCGCATTCGCGGCGACTCTGGTCACAGCGCTATCGTTTCGGCCGCCGGCCACTCGCCCGGGCAGTGACCGCACCCCCCCCCCTCAGTGCGGCGAGGATGGCAAGCCCGCCACCAGGGGCTCTCACGCTGGTGTTCAGGTACCGAGTGCACGAGCGGGAGCTGCAGCTGGCCAAGGGGCCGGCGGGGCCGCCGCTGAAACTCTGGGCAAAGCTGTGTGCCAAGGCATGGGAGGGCTTGATGCCCAAGAAGGTCAAGCTGGCGGCCATGGGCCAGGAAGCGTTTGACCTTGCTACCGAAGAGGACGCGGCAAGAGCATGGAGAATCGCCAATGTGAGCGGACAGCGGCCAGCGCGAGCGAGTGCGGGACGGGAGGCTGCAGGGGTGCTGGTTCCGAGGCTGTCCTGCGTTCGCAGCCAGGCTCCACGCCTCCCCGTCCCCAGGGGGTTCGCGCCCCTGCTGCTTTCAAGGAATGCGCGACGGCGGGTACATCCCTGTTGGCCCGAGCCGGTATCGCTCGCGGCTTCGCCCTGAGCTGGCCTTGCTTGACCGTCGCGACCACGCTGTGTCACGTGCCGCCTCTCCCCCCACCTGGCCCGCTCCCTTGCTTTCGCCCGGCTCGGGTGCGCAGGACAAGGGAAAGCTGGCACTGGAGGTCGTCCTCACCCGCGAGCAGCGCGAGGCCGCGCGGCTCAAGCTCGCGGGAGCTGCTCTTCAGCCGGCAACATCCACTGCAGCCTCGGCGCAAGCTGCAGCGCCGAGCGCCTCGCCGGCACCCTCGTTGCCCCAGGGTCTCTCTGGCCCGCCTGCGCACGGAAGCCCTGCGTCTGCCGTGCCCAGGCGCGTGCAGGCATCGGCAGCGCAGCCAGCACCAGCGGCGCCTTCGGCGGCCCGTCGCGGTCGCTCAGGACCATCGGCGCGCAGGCAGCGTGGCTTCCACGTCGGCAAGGTCTTGCGGACGGCGCTCGGTGGGGACGAGGTTCGTCTGTGCGTCGAGACGCACACAGGCCGCATGATCGAAATGCGCGAGTTGCGGCTTCCCGGCAACGCTGGCGCGGACGGCCGCTTTTCGGCGCGCGGCCAGGCCGCCGCCGCGAACGCGCAGCGCATGCTGCAGCGGGTCCGGACCATGCGCTGCCGGCACATCGTCCGGCCTCTCGGCATCCAGATCGTCCCCCCTCCTGCTCGCGGGGAGCCAGGCTTCGCCGCTGTTCGGGCCTTCTTCGAGGTGGCGTCGGGCGGCTCGCTCCGGCAGCAAGTGGCCCGGTTCGGCGCCATGGAACCGCCTCTCATCGCCCAGCAGGCCCGGCGGCTCGTTGCAGCGTTGGCAGCGATCCACCGCAAGGGGATGGCGCACGGCCGTGTGTCCCCAGACTCGTGCCTCATCGACTCGGCGGGGCGGCTTCGGCTCGACGCTGGGGACATGACGCGGCACAACCTCGACGCCGAACTGGGCGGGGTGGGGTCGTCGGCCGTCACCCGCATGGCCACTGCGGAGGACGACATGAGCGCTGTGGGCGCAGTGGTCGTGTTCATGGCCTCCGGCCAGGACCTCCAAGAGGAGGTGGAGAATGCGGCGCGCCGAGCCGCGGAGGACGCTGGGAACATGGCTGAGGCCACGGGCCTGCTGTCCTCCCGCACTCCGCGCTCGGACCGCGGTCGTCGGCTGACGGGCGGCGCGCTCTGGGAGCGGGACGAGGACGAGGACGCGGCCGCGGCCGCGAACGGCGACGGCGAAGGCGAAGGCGACGCCTCAGACGTTGAGCCCTGGGACGAGTCGGACGACGGAAGGGATGCCGGCTCGCGCGCCGCGCCGCGCGCCAAGCGCGGAAGCGCCTCCGGCGCGAGGCGCGGAAGCGGCAGCAAGCCTTCGACGTCTGAAGGCAGCGGCGGCGGCCTTCTCGGGATCGACACGTCCTTCCATCCCTCCCCGGACGCCACGCAGCGAGCTGCAATGATGCGCGGGGAGCTGTGGACCATCGGAGAGGCTCGCGAGTCCATGTCCACCTCCTTCACCACGCGTGGTCCCGGTTCGGAGAGCGACATCCTGCACTCGGTCCGCGGGGCCACCCCCGCGTTCGCAGCCAGGCAGGCCGCAGCGGAGGTGAGGCGCGACCCTGCCCGGGTTGCCCTGCAGCTGCTGCCTCCCAGCTGCCCGCCGGAGCTGGCTGACTTTGTCGCAGCATCGCTCTCCACCACGCCGGGCACGCGCCTCCCGCTCCGGGCGGCGCTGCGTCACGCCTTCCTGGCCACCGACGCAGCCGGCGCCTCTGACAGCGGCGGGTCCTCGCACTGCGCTGCTGACGGGACCTTTTTCCTTCCGGATTCTCTCGAAGTCCGGTGGCGCACCCCAACTGTCGGCAGGCGCTCGTCGCTGGCGTACAGGGTGGACCCGGTGAAGGTGGCGCAGGTGGCTGCGCGACAGGCGGCGCGTGAGGCAGCTCAGCGGGCCACGCTGGAGGGCTCCGGCCGCCTCAGCGAAGCGGAAGAGCAGGCGGTCAGGGACGAGGTGGAGGCCACGCTGGGGCCGATCCGGGTGCAGGTGCCGCAGTGGATGACCAACATCCGCAAGGCGGAGGAGGGGTCTGCCGAACAGCTCAAGGCCACGGTGACTGCCTCCTGGTGGGAGGCTCTGGGCAGAAGGCCCAAGAGCTGCACAGAGGAGGACTCCGTGGAGAGCGGGGCGTCGGGCCTGACGGAGCAGCAGATCGAGGAGAGCCTGAGGCGCACGGCGCCGGGTGTGGTCGCGTCTCTGGGTTACGACCCCGACGGCGTGACCGCGGCGCTTGGCGCAACCCCAGTTCTGCTGCAAGGCTGCAACGAGGCGACAGTGGCGGACAGCGACGACGACGACGACGCCTTCGTCGGCAGTGGCCGAGGGAGCGGACTCGATGCCGCCGGACACCGGTCGGTGCCGTCAACCGGAAGCGACAGCACACCCATTGTGGTCATTTCCGCCGGAGCGCAGTCCCGTGCCGGGGGAGCGCCGTCGGTGGGCCGAGTCGGCCAGGGCGGGCGGCTCGCCCAGGCGCCCAAGGCTCCAGACCCCACCCCCGCGCCGGGCCTGTCTCTGGCGTGGGGCAGTGAGATGCGGGACAAGGTCGCCCTTGCACCCCCTGCCCCTCTTGCCCTTCCCTGCCTCACCGGAAAGCCGGTCCTCATGGGGGAAGCTGCTGACCTGGCCGCCTCGTCGACCTCCGCGGGCACCAGCGTGATGCCTCCCGGGTTCATGGATGGCGACGACAGCGACAGCGAGGCCGACCGCCGTAGGCGCCGGCGGGCGCACAGCGATGCCTCGTCGCCGGGCCTGGGCTTCGCAGCAATGCAATCCTCTTCACCGGGCCTCGGCGCCTTGGCGAGAGAACCGTCCTCATCGCCTGGGCTTGGCGCCGTGGCTGCTGGCTCCGCCCAGGCCGCCATGCCAGCTCTCAGCTTGCCTGGCGCCCCCGCCGCCCCATTCCGCGCCGGCGGCACTCCAGCGGCGTCGGCATTGCCCGCCGCAGCTGCTCCCAGCGCTGTTGGGCCGGCTCAAGGCTCCTCCGGCGGAGACGACGACGCAGAGTATGTGGTGGTTGCTGGCCGCCGCATTCGCGTGCACAAGGAGAGCCAGGCGGCGCCAGCTGCTCCTGCGGCGGCCCCTGCTCGGCGCAAGCCTGGGGAATCGTCCCTCGCCGCTCTGCGCCCGGCGTCGCTCGGCCTGGCCAGTCTTGGCCTCGCGGGAGGGGCAGCGCCCGCGTTCAACGGCCAGCCCATCACGTACGAGCGGCGCCAGCCGGCAGTCGCTGCGCCCTCCGCTCCGAGCGGAGCTCCCGCGCTCAGCATCGGCGCGGCCACTGGCGGGGGCGGAGGGCGGCCTGGCCTGGTCATCCCAGGCAGTCAGGCTGCTGGCGCCTCGGGCGCTCCCGAAGCCGGCGCGGCTCGCACCAGCAGCCTCTCGAGGGCGGCGGCTCAAGCCGGCGCACGGGCCGGCGCGGCGGCTGCTGCGGCCGCTCTGCAGTCCACAGGCATTGGGCGGACCGGGCTCGCGGGCCTCCGCCTTGGAGGCGACCTCGGCATCGCGCTGTCGCTCCCGGACGGCCCGCCTGGAGTGCCGGGAGGCGGCGTCGCGGCACTCACTTCTCGGGACGAAGCGCTGCTGTCCCCCGCTTTCGGAGGGTGGCGCGGGGGCCACCGGGGCGCTGCGAGCGGGATGGATGACGACGATGACGACCTCAAAGTCTTTGGGATGGGTCCCAGCGGCGCGTCGTCGAGCGGCAACCAGTGGGGGCAAATCGTGGAGATCGACAAGCTCCGGCGCCAGCCCTCAGCTGACGTGGAGGCGCGGAGCATCAGCCTGTCGCTGAACGACCGCACCGGCCGTCCGATGGCCAGCATGATGAGTCGAGGCGTGAGCGCCGAGGATGCGGACCCGGACATCTCCGCAGACGGGGGAGGACCTGACGCGCAGGCCCGCGCTTCCAGGGCAGCCTTCGCTGCGAGGCCGTACCGCTCGGGTGGCGACTGGGGCAGCGGGAGGTCCTTTTCGGGCATGCTGGCTGTGCCGACGGTGCCCGAAGGCGATGACGACGAGGAGGGGGCGCTTAGCACGGCGCGCATTGGCGCCCATGCGCGCCCTGAGAGCCAGGCAGGGCCCCGCTTGCTGCAGGCCCTTGCGGCGCAGAGCCCCGATAGCCGCCCGTCCAGCGCTGCAGCTGCTGGCTCTAGAGGAGGCGGCTGGAGAACGGGCGGCCGCGGGGCTTGGATGGACGACATGCCGGGCGGCATTTCCGACCCTGGCGCGGTGGTCGCCGGCGGATCTTGGATGGGCCAGAGCATGGACGACCCGCGAATCCGCAGACAGCGGAGCCGCATGGTGCGCGGCGCCTCAGTGGCAGAGGTTGCCGAGGTGGACGCCAGCCTGAACAAGGCCATGGACGAGCTCGACGCGGCGGCCTCGGGCCCCTCACCCCGACAGGCGCGTGCTTCCAGGCTCGTAGTTCGCCGCACGGGCGACCAGCCCGGAGAGGCGCCAAACCCGTCCCCGCCTCCAGGCCCGCGTCCCATTGGGTCCCGCCCAAGCAGTGCCGCAACCAGTGTCAGGAGCGGCAACGACAGCCGCGCAACGGACGGCTACGACGACGAGGACGACGACAGCGACGGCCTTGGGCTCACGGTGACGCTCACAGTGACCCACGGCTGGGACATGTTCGACCCGCACGAGGAGGAGAACGATGCGTTTGGCAATGAGGCGAAGCAGCGCGACCGAAGCGCGCTCAAGGCAACAGACACTGACTCTGCTGGCCGCTCCCGCGCGTTGCGCCTCTTCATGGCCACGGCAGCAGGGACCATCTCGGCAGGCAGCTCCCCCCGCCACTCCCGTGCGTCCCCCGTTTCGGGGGGGCTTGCCTCAGGCCGCAGCTCCGCCGGCCCCAGCACAGCTGGCCAAGCCACCCCCGGGTCCCCGGATTTTCGGCTTAGCCCCAGCAGCAGGCCAGGCGGCACGCAGCGAGTTTGCGCGCCCGTCACCTGCGGCTGGGGCTGCCCACAGTCCGAGCGCGCTCCCCACCCTGAGCAGCTGCGAGTCGCCCCTCCAGCCGACCTTGCTGAGCAGGCACCGCTGGAAGGCGCGGCCACGCCACCGCTGACCCCCTCCTCCATTTCGGCTTCAGAGGCAGAGGCGCTGCGAGACTGGGCGCCCTGCGGCGCCTCGCCATGCCACGCCTTGCCTTTGGATCCTTGCTCTGGGACCAAGGCGTTGGTGTCCGTTGTGCCCGTTCAGGGCAGCTCCGCACCGCCTGGTTCGTCGCTATGGGCGGCTGACCCGGTCGTGGCGGGGTCTGGACGGGGTGCAGTTGCGGTTAGCAGCTGCGGGCAGCCCGCTGCCCGAGCGGCGACTGCAAAGCCAGCAGCTGATCGACGCGAGAGCCAGACCCAGAGCGTGCCTGACGACCCTGGCTTGCCACCGCCGAACCCAAGCTCGCTCTCCATCCGGTCGCCGGGTCTCCGGCTGCCGGCCGGAGACGCTGCCGCATCGTCCGTCGCTGACGACGGCAGCGCGGCTCTTTCGGTGAGGAGCAAGGTCGGCGCGGGCTCGCCCGCGCTGCCAAGTCCTTTTGCCATGCTCGGCTCATTCGCCTCCCCGAAGGACGGCGTGCTCCGCGCCTCGGTCACCCCCAAAGCGAGCTCTGCTGCGAGACGGAGCAGCCGCTCCAGCGCAGGCGCTGGTGCCAGGCAGCGCACAGCGTCGGGAACGACTGGTGAACCCAGCAGCGGAAGTAGCAACGGCAGCGACAGCAGCGCGAGTGGCAGTCGGCGCAGCAGCCGCGGCCAAGGCACGGCCGAAAGCCCCTTGGTGATTGGGGGCTGCCCTGACGAGCTCGCAGACGAAGAGGAGGAGGAGGACGAGGAACAGGGCGGCGACGAGGACGGCGCTGACTCGGCGTTTGGCAGCTCAGGCACCCCCTCGCCGGCCCCGCTCCCGGCAAAGGCGACTGCTGGGGAGCGCCTCTTGCTGGCTGCGTTCGGCCCGCCCGGCGACTCCTCCCTCTTAGCAAAGAGCAGGTTCGAGTACAGCCTCGGGCCGGTTCCGGGCAGCAAGCCGTACGACCCAGCAGAGGCGGTGGGCCGCGTGGAGTGCGACGCCCTCTGCGACACCCTCGGCCAGGGCTGCCCGGCGTGCAACCCCGACCTTGCTGCCACGGCGGTCCGCGCTCGAGCCACGCTTGCGCAAGTCGTTGCGGAGTTCTGGTTGCCCCGGGCTCGCCGCAGCCTGCAGCTGTGGGACAAGCTGGGCTACGACGTTTACGGCGTCGGGTTCGGAAACCGAGGCGAAGTGGGCAGCGGCGTCCGGCAGGACCGAGAGGCCATTGCGGCCAGGTTTGGGGTGGCGCCCGCTGTGCCCCCCACTGCCCCCAGGACTGCTGCGGCGAGCACCGCCAGCGAACGAATGCAGGCTCGGGCCGGGGCATCTGTTGCTCTCCGGCTCGGTCCTCCAGCGGTTGTCGCTGCGGCGTCCAAGCCCGTGCCAACTGCTCGGCAGCTTGCGCTGGGAGGCCGCGCCGCTCGCAAGAGCTTCGGCGCAGGCTCGGGTTCCAGGACTAGCGACGGGCCGCCTGCCAAGGCCGCCTCCCCGCGTCCCGGGGCGGGGCAAGGGGACATCAGCCAAGCAGCTGGTGTGCTGCTCGGGGTCGCCCTGCCTCGGATGGAGGCAGTGGAGGAGTCGCTGGCCAAGGCGAGAAGTGCGACTGGCATCGCGTCCGTGGCATGGGTGTCCAGACTCGCCAAGGAGGCCGCCGCCGCAACGCGGACCGCTGGCGGCTCCCCGATTCGCAGTGGTAGCGCTCGGCCGCACGCTGTCCGCAGCGCGTCTGCCGCGTACCCTTCGCACGACGAGGACCACGAGAGCCTGAGCAGCCCGGGCATTGATGGCGGCGCGCCTGCCCACGCAGCGCGCGGAAGGCGCGCGACAGCCGTCGGTTCGCGGCAGCGCACCGATGCCGCGCTTGCGTCCTTCTCCCCGCCGCAGCTCGCCAGCGAGCGATCGGTGTCCCCGGGGCACGAAGTCGCCAGTCCAGGGGCTGCTCCAGCGCCCCATTCAGAGGGAAGGCCCGCCACCACACCAAGAGCTGCTGGCGATGCTCCCGCGGCCGCGTCTGCCGAGGGGGTCGGGTTCCGTCGGGTCAGACGCCGCGCAAGTGTGGACTCGCCAGAGCAGTCCGACCGCCCCACGGCCGAAGCCGCTGGCACCCACCGCCCGCCTGAGTCTCCGGAACGCTGGGTTGCTCCGGCGGAGGGCATGGTCACCCCCGCAGCGGCCCACCGAATGGCTCGTCCCAGTCTGGACTCGCCGGTCGGCTCGCCGGACTCGGCCGGCCCGTCTTCGCTTGTGTCCACGGACGTGCTGGTCAGTCCTGGAGTTTCCGCTAGAGGACGGGCAGCGGCGGAGCAGGCGGGGAGAGCGCCTTCAGACGGCCTGGGGGGCACCTCGCCCGCCGGCAGCCGGCCGGGATCAGCCGGCCCTCGGCTCCCACCCCCCCCGCCGCCGGGCGCCCCTCCTCCAGAAGCCGTTGCAAGCTCCGTGGCCCGGGCAACAGCCAGGGCCGTCGTCGGCGCCAGCGACGCGCCTTCTGAGGTTGGAGGCAGTCTCCGTCGGACCGTGCCAGCCGCCATTCAGACCGTGTCGGAGCGATTGCCAAGCCCGACGGCAGCGCTGCCCAGGCGACCGGCGCCCCTCAGCACCCGGGCGCTGTCCCGCGTTGCTCTGGCAGTGTCGCGTCCCGCAAGTCAGGCCACCAACGGTGAGCCAGGCTCCTCAAAGCCTGAATCCCAACCCACCATCGCGCAACGGTCCAGCTTCGACTTCACGACGGCGTCGTCGCCCCGCGCTCCGACGCGGCCCAAGGGCGGTGGCTTCGACCCGGGCTCCGTGGCCTCCCCCACCTACCAAGGCATTGCCCGCGACGCAGGCTTTCTGATGGAGTCCTCTCGCGCTCGCGCAGACAGCGGCATCAGCGACGGCGGCAGCCTCGGCAGCCTCCTTCACGGGGGCACCGCGCGGGCCTTTCTGCAGGCGACCAAGCCGAAGCAGCCTGCAATCAAGTCCTCGCTTCGACCGACCGCCATGGAACCTGTGCACACTGCTGTCTCGCCTGCGGCGGCCGCCGCTGCGGCAAGAGCCCGTGCGTGGCAAAACCGCGCCTACGAGTCGTCAGGCGCCAGCTCTGAAGCGGGGCCGCTCTCAAGCGTGTACACGCAATTCAAAGCGAGCCACATGCGCTCGGTTCACTTCGGCACCGTTGACCACGGCGCACCGCATCTCCCCGGCCAGGTCGAGTCCCCCACGGCTGATCGCGCTGTGGTCGCCGACTCGGCATGGAATGCAGGCACGGCGACCGTCGGCCCGGCGGCGTCGAAGCGAGCCGCCGGCTCCGGCTCCGGCTCCGCCGGCTCCGGCCCCGACGGCCGGCCACAAGGGAGCGCTCACCACCCGGAGCAGGAGGCGCAGCACCAGCGCCTGGCAGACAGCCCGTCGCGGGTCCTCGGCCCTCAAAGCGCGCAGAACCATCCGCAGCGTTTCCCGGGAAAGCGCGCGGTGGACTTGCTGCTCGAGGCCGCCGAGTCGCCTGGCGCAAGCAGTGGCACGCCCGGCGCTGGCATCCTCACCCCATCGCTGGTGCAGGCGGCCGACAAGGCGATGTTCGGCGAGCCCGCCACGCCCGCTAGGGACGGCAAGCACGCTCCTGCTGCGGCGCCTGGCTGGGCTGGGGCGACCAAGGACCGCTCACACTCCCCCACAGCATCGCCGAGGGGAGGCAGTCTGTCCCAGCAAAGCTCCCCCCGCGCACCCGTTCACGGGCCTCGCGACGGCGGAGAGAACGAGGGCCGCAGCGGCTCGCCGGGGCGCCCGTCCGACTCAAGGGAAGTCGACGTCACCGAGCAGGGCGAGACATCCATCCACCCCACGCTCTTTGCGGAGGCCGACCTGCCCGAGGGCCTCCGGTGGAAAGACTCGGCGCGTTCGGGGCTCACCACGTTCCGCTCCGGCGGCCTGACCGGCCGGTCCGCTTATGGCGCGTTCGGGGAGGCCAAGTTTGCCGTCCGCACGCCCCGGGACGGCCGGGGAGCTGGGCTCGCGACCTGCATCGAGGCCTACCAGGCAGTGGACGACGGGGAGCTCTCGGTGCCGGCCGCAACAGTGGTGATGGTGGAAGAGGAGGACGAAAGCGGGTGGTGGCTCTGCCGCGTCGTGCCCATGCAGCCGGCGGACGGCGACGCGGAACCCGCTCAGGGGCCTGACCCAAGCCAGCCGCGCCGTGGGTACCTGCCCTGCACTTTCTTGCAGTGGGCCTCCGAGGCGGACCTGCCGCCTGGCGGGCTGGCCGCACTCAACAAGCGCGGCCTCCCCGTTGCGGAGCTCGTTGCGCCCACCAACGCCGCGACAGGGAGCTTCATCGGACAACCAGGGCAGGTCAAGCCGCGGAGCCCGCACGCCGGTCGGCACAACGGCCTTGCCGGCCCGTCCAGCCCGGCGGACCTTGCCGTGCTCACAGTGGTCCCAGAGGAGGACGACCACGCGCTCAACGGCCAGCCGCGGCAGCCGGGCAGCGATGAGCACACCGTTCCTGGCAACGCGTCGGAGCATCGCCGGCCGAGTCTCGCCTCTGGGCCCGTGCCGCGGCAAGGAAGCGGCCTGTGGCGGTATAACCTTTCCAAGGACGTGTGGGAGCGGCGGGACCCGGGCACCGGCGAGGTCGAGACTTCGGCCGATCCCTTCGCGGAGGAGTGGGCTGTGGAGGACATCGACGCGTTTGACCTGGGTGACGACGAAGGGACTTTCGACCTCGAGGCCGAGACTGCGCGCGCCGTGCCGGAGAATGCTACAGCAGGAAAGCGCGCCACGTCGAAGCGCGCGCTCGCCAGCCAGGGCGCGGGAAGCATGCGCAGTTTAGGCAGCGCGCGTGGCGCTGGCCTGCGGTCGTCCAGAGGCCTTGGGAGTGCCAGGGGGGACACAGAGAGCTTCGGGGTTCCGTATGTGGCTCACTCGGCGTACGAGGCGGCAGACGAAGGCGAGCTGTCCATGGAGCCCGGCGACGTCGTGTTTGTGCGAGAATTTGACGACAGCGGCTGGTGGGAGGGCCGTAGCCAGCGCACGGGCGAGGAAGGGTGGCTGCCGTCAACGTTTGTTGTCCCGGTGCATGCCATGGCGTCCGCGAGGCTGGGAGATGCTGCAGAGCCCCAGACCGACCACACTGGGGAGTCCTCGCAGCCCCTCGACGTCGTCATCGACGACGAAGCTCGCCACAACGTGCAGTCGTGGCACGGAGTCCCACTGCCGATGGCAGTGCGTTGCCCCTCGGGCTGGAAACCAACCAAGGGCATCGACCCTCGATTCGCCTACGCATCACTGCCAGCGGGCTCCGCGGCAACCCTGCTTGCGACAGACGAGGACGAGTCCTGGGGGCTGCTTGCACCTCTTCCCGGGATGCCGGACGAGCCGTGGGTGCCGCTCTCCACACTTCGGCCCGACCTCAGCGTGGTGTAGATTGTTGGTTGGGCTCCGCGCAGTCAGTGTCTCATTTGCGTGGCAGGAGATGCAGCCCCCACCCCCACCCCCACACACACACCTTGACATGAATTGCAGCGGAGTCGTTTTTGAGGCGGGCGCTCCAAGCCGACCACGCAATGCAGCAACACGCGGGCCGCCGCGGCCTGCAAAGGCTGCGCCGAGCGCGCAGGCACTCCCAACCCAGCACGCATGCACCAGCACGAAGCGAGCGGTGGCACCCAAAGGCTGACCCTGCAACGAGTCGTGAGGCGTGGGCGATGGCATCGGTTGGGCTCGCGGGCAACCGTTGGCGTGCGCATTGCAGCCGTTCCCAGGAATCCAACAAGCGCCCCAACCGTCACACGCGCTCCTAAAGGGGGGTGGAGGGGGGGGGGGGGGCAACTCGATCGGCAAGCCCCTGTCGCTGCTTCGGCAGACTACTCCAAGAAGCCCTGTAGCAGGCCAAGCATCTTGAAGTCGTCGTTGGCCAAGGCGATTTGAGCAACCGTCTCTCCTTTCTGCGGACGACGCGCGCAGCCGCCAGGCGTCGCTGTGAAAGGTCGCGATATCAGGCCTGAGCCGCATGTCCGTGCCTCGAGCAACGAGACCGGCCACGCAACAGCAACAGCTGCACCAAGGACAGCAACTAAATCTCTCACAGCTCCTGTTGCGGCCGCAGATGCTCCCCGCTCCAAGAGCGCGGCGGCAGTCTCCGCGTGGCGCTCCGCCACAGCCAGCATCAATGCGGTCCGCCCGTCCTGCAATTGGGCACGATGGCTCAAGAGTCAGCGGATAGCCTACTGCAAGCACAGGCGCTGCAATGGCGCCGACAGGCGCACTGACCCCAACGGCAATGCGTTGCTCACCGGCGCGCAGCCCTCGACGTTGGCGCCGCGGTCGAGCAGCAGCTTGACCATGCTGGTGTGGCCAGCACTGGCAGCGATGCCGAGCAGAGGCCGGCCATCCTGCGCCAAACACCCAGTCACCAAAGGACGGCACAGAAGCGCTCATGCTTGGCCAGACATTGCCCAGAGCATGAGCCCGAGGAGCTGTCACGGCGTGGCCTCCTCACCGGGTCCTCGCTGTCGGGCGACTCTCCCTCATCAAGCTTGGCCTGTGCGTCATCCAACAGGTTGTTGGCAACTGCGGACAGGAGAGAAACGCGTTCCGCTTCGCTGGCAGCCGCGGCACTGGCAGCATTCGGGGCTGCCTTTTTGGCAGCGGCGTGGGCCTTCTTCACGCGGCTCCTTGCAGCGCTGATCCGCTTGGAGGAAAACTTGTGGCGCTTGCTGCGTGGGCGAGGCTTCGGGCGGGTACCCGTTCCGCCCATCGCAGAGGAGCTGTCGCAGTCGACGAAGTCGGGCTCCTCTGCCATCTCCAGAGCGATGCTCAGCATCCTGAGCATGCTGGTGTCGCCTCTCCGGCACGTGTACTCCAGGGCGGACTCGCCACGCTGCGAGGTGCACCAAGAGAAGGCCAACCCTTGCTTTGGCAAGAGCCAAGCTGCGAGGGCCATGGAGACGCGCCCAGCCCCACGGCAGCCAGCCAGGGCCAGCCCGTGAGTACCACCCGCAGCATTTGCGCGCCACCGAGCGGCGGCAATTGACAGGATGACGTGCCGCCGCCGGGCAATGTCATCACGTGGTCTGCCGGCGGCTTACACTGTCGAGCAAAGTTGGGTCCGCGCCGTGGGTCAGCAAAAGGGCAACCAATTCAACGTGCTTGGTGTCCACAGCAACAGTCAGCGCTGTCCCAGCTCTCTGCGAGGCCAGATGCATCATTCAGTCGCCCGTCACCGGGACAAGGCAGGCCAAGGTTTGCAACAACCAGCGACCGATGGGTTCGTATCCGATTGGAAATCGTTGCACAGCCAGGAGAGTTGCGGTGCAAACGCACTTTGCTGATGGAATTTGCGTCCGCCCCGTGGGCCAACAGCAGTTCCACAACCTCCATTTGATCAGTTCCAGCTGCGGCCATCAGCGGGCTGCCACCTGTCTGCGCGAGCCCGGACGCATTGGAACGTATCGAGACGACGGAGGACGCGTTGGACAGGACAAGCGGCCTGCAGCAACCAATGCCGCGCCTGTCGACCGCGGTCGGAGTGTTCAGCGAAACAGCAAACGGACGCAACGGCTCACAAGGTCCTGATATTCGATGTCCGCCCCAAGGCCGATCAAGAGCTTGATTGCATCCAGATGGCCCACCATGCAGGCTGACCCCAGCGGCGAATACGAACGCTGCGACATTTGCTCTTCTCAACCGACGAGCCAGACACGGTCGTGTCGCGGGACAGGCGCCGCACGATGGCTCCCGCAATGGCAGCCTCGCTCGGAGGCCGCAAGCCGCTCAAACGCAAGCTTTGCGGTGTCAAGACCACCAGACAACGGAACCCCCTGTGCTCCAAGGGCGCGAGAGCAACCTTTTGCCCAAGACACGACAACAGGGCCTCACGCCTTCCGGGCCATTCAGGAGCGCGCCTGCCTCAGCGAGCAGCGAGATAATCTCGCAGCAGCCGACCCCTGCCGCCCTTGACAGCACCGAGAAGCCGTCCTGCGGACGCAATCGCACAGGAGAGCGCGCGCACGGTGCCCAGCGAGGACTGGCCAGCGCCTCTCAGCCGATTCGCATTGAAGCCAACACGCCGGCCGTGGGGCGCTGATGGCGCGAGAATAGGAACTCGGGCAACCTAATCACGCACCGCGTCAACTGCATCGACGTTGGCTCCCGCCTTGATGAGCATGCGGCACGCTTCCGCGTCCTGCTGGCCTGCAGCCACCGCGAGCGCAGTCTGGCCGCCCTGCGATCCCGGCGGGTACAAGCTGAGAGAGAACGGCTACTCTGGCGTACTCCCATGGCGAGTCGTGTGGTGCGTCGCATTGCCGCTGAGATTGCTGCGGACGCACCTTGACTTGGCATTCAGTGTCGGCTCCGAGGCTCGTCATGAGAGCAACAAACTCGTGGTGGTGGCTGTGGGTTGCGAGGATTAGTGGAGTCTCCCCATTCTGCGGAGACCCAAAGCCAGGTCGTTGCACACACACCACGAAAGCTTGCTCGCCGTGACGCTGCGTCACTTGGGCATTCTGCGGGCGCGAGCCTGGCTGCCGGCTTGAACTCACCAGGGTCCGGGCGTCAATGTCCGCTCCCTTGGCGAGCAGAAAGTTGGCCACGCCCACAAGGTTGCTCATGGAGGCGAGGTGCAAGCAGGTGTTCCCAGACTGCGCGGCGGGCCAGAGGGTTGAGCGGAACCGGGTCGAGCTGCGTCCGGCCGCAGCGGCAGAAGCAGCACACAGGCTGCAGGCGTTGCTCTCATAGTGCGACCCTTGGCCCACGACGGAGCGACCTAGCGCCGTTTGTGCCACCCCTCGCACGGTTCCCACGGTGGGCGGCACTCACCCTGTCCAGGGAGTCGTGGACGGAAAATCCGGAATTTAGCGCGCGCTCGACCTCGACCAGGTTGCTTTCGCAAACTGCCATGGCCAATCGGACACGAAAGGCATGACTGGCCATGCTCGCGAGCTGTTGCTGTCTCGCGGGGCCTAGCCCCTGACGCGGGGTGTCGCAGCCGAAGATGGGCGCTGTGAATGTTTGCAGGTGGTTCGAAATCGCAGCCTTGTGCCATGCACTTGGGTCACACCCGTATGTTTCACGCAGTGCACGTCACACCCATGCAATGCGAGAGCGCCAGACGCCCCGACAGACTCACTACAACCACTGACTCGCGGCGGGCTCAACTCATCGCCGCTGCCCACGCGGATTCCAACGCAGCGGCAACCTGGGCCGCGTCTTCGCCGGCGACCCAAGCCTTGTGCTGGCTTGCTGCTGGTGGTGGGGCCGCCATCTCAAGAGAGGGGCTCCCCGCTGTGCCCGGGACCCAATCCACCAGCGGCTTGCTCGGCACAATCGACGCAAGCATGCGCTCAACTGCTTCGCTGCCGACGTCCTTGGCCTCCGCTTCGTCCTCCTCGGCCGGCTTCTTCTTGCTTCCCTTCTTGGATGCTGCGCCCCCCTTGCCCCCCTTGCCAGATTCAGGCCCGGTCTCTTCGCCGGAAGCCGCTCGGACGGGCTGCACGCTCATGGCCGAAGGCCAGCTCCAGAGGGTGCTGCCAGCCGCGGTCGGGGGCCCAGCCACAGCAGCGGCCCTCGCTGCGCCAGCGTGCGAGTGAAAGGTCAGTCGCCAAGGCACATGCGGGCCTGCGTCTGCGGCCAGCGCGGCCTCCTCGCGGGTGACCTCGTCCTCCTCAGCGGCCGGCTCAGGAGACGTCGCCGTCGCCGCCGCCGTTGCCGTCGCTGCAGCAGCAACGGAGGCTGCGGCAGCGCTCGCTGCCTTCGCCTCCCCCGCCTCGCTGTCAGCCGGAGCCAGGGTGGCGGCGCTCCCCGCCCCCTCCGCCTCGCCCGCAGCAGAGGCTGCCTTGGCCAGAGTCGCGGACTGGGCGGCAACGGACTCAAACGGGGGGCAGTGCCGCCACTGCGGGGGCAGCGCTGCCAGCCGGAGGGTCACTCGCACCGTGAGGTCTGCGTCGCTCCCGCCGATCGCCGCCGCCTCCTCTCCGCTTGTGAGAGCGTCAACCTCCGGCCACACGCAGGCCGGAGCCCAGCCTCGGTGCAGGAGCGCCGTGGCAAGCGCCGCGCCCTCCAGCCCCGCCTCTGCCTCTGCAGGCGCGCAAGCGGCAGCCAGCTCGTCGGTTTCGTCGTGCGCCTCCCCGGCAGCGTCGCCAGAGGCACCGTCCCCCCTGCCCGCCACCGGAGGCAGCGACACAAGCAACGCCGCGCCCGCCCTGTCCGACACGCACATGGCCCTGACGGCCCCACCCTCCACAGCGTCGGCCACTTCCAACGACACTTCCCCGGCACCCAGCCATCCAGGGCTTGCTGCGTCGCCTGCCCTGAACGCTGCCGAGGCCCGCGTCAGCGCCCCCAGCGGCAGGTCCGCCGCAGCGGCGCCAGCCTCCTCTGCCGGCGCAGCGCCGCTCTCGCCCTCACCCTCCCCGCCTGTCGCAGGGGCGGAGCCGGCGTTCTCCGCGCCCGCGCCCGCGCCCGCGCCTGCGCCCGCGCCCGCGCCCGCGCCCGCGCCTCCCGTCTCGTCGCTGCATCCGGTGATTCGCGCAAGCTCCGGGAGGCCGAGCGAAGAGGCCAGCGCCGGCGGCACGCAAGCGGCAGAGCCTGCCACGGCGTGCAAGGACGTCAGCGCCAGCGCGCGCTCGCGGCTCCCGCAGGCCAATACACCATCAGCAGGCAGCGACACCGTGCCACGGAATAGCACGCCATCGCGGTTCGGCGCTGTTGCGCCCGCGAACAGCGCGGCGGCTCTGCCAGGCAGAGCCGGCTCGAGCACCTGGAGCGACGACGACGCAGACGCGGCGCAGAGGGACCAAGCTGCTGCGTTGGCCGGGGCGGGAGCCAGCACCACCAGTGCAACGTCGATTGGCACGGCAGCGGCGGCGGCGGCGGCGGCGGGCGCGGAGGCTTTCGCCCCGTCCGCTGCTGCAGCAGCAGCCCGGGCACCAACCGGGGGCAGGCTGAGGCTCCCCCCCGCGCCGAGGTGGGACGTGACGTCGGCTGTGTCGAGGCGCACGGAGAAGCACCGGCAGAGCTGTGAGAGGGGGCTTGGGGCGGCAAGCCACCAGGAGAGGACTGGGGGGGTCAGCGGGCCAGCGCCGTCAGCAGGCGCCGCAGGCGTCACCCGCACTACTCGCGACGCCACCGGCACGACGGCCCCTGGCAGGGTCCAGGCAGGGAGCGGGACGGCTGCTCCGGGCTCCGGTCTGGCGACGCTTGCGCCTGCGGCCGTCAGGACATCCTCAGCAGAGCCGCAGCAAATGCGCCACCCCGCCGACACCAGGGACAGCTCTACCACCGCCTCCGGCAGGCTGGCAGAGGCGCCACCGGCCGCTGCACCCGTCTTGCTGCCGTCCCCGGGAGCGCCCTCGCGGCCGTCCGCTCCGTCCTCCGCGAGGGCGTGCAGCGCCACCAGCAGTCTGCGGGGCCACTGGGAGGAGCTCGCGCTCACGCACGGCCTCCACAGCATGGCCGGCGCTGCGCCCCCCGGCGAGCCTGGCGCGCCAGCGGGGCCCGGACCGCTCAGCCCCAAGCTGAAGGCTGACCCTGTGGCAGAGCTGTCCGGCCGCGCACAAGCGGCGAGAACAGACCCGGCAGGACAGCGAGGCTCGGGCGATGCACGCGCGCCCTCCTCCGACCCGGCAGCCGGCGGAGCGTCCGGGCCGGCAGCGGGGGCGGGGAACGCGATGGAAGCTGGGTCGGGCGTCGCCGACGAGGCCAGAAGCGCGCGGGAGCCGGGCAGCTCGTGAACAGCCAGCCGAGCTCCGGCGGCGCAGCGGCCGCGCACGAGCAGGAGCGGCGCCGTCCCCGCGGCCTCGCCGTGAGGCTCAATCAGAAGCGTCCTGTGTGGGAGCAGAGCGGCCCGGTCGGCAGAGCTCCGCGCTCGCTGAACTGGCAGCCGCACTGCGACGCCCTCCCCTGCGCGAGCCCAGGCCAAGGGCCCTGTCTGGGCGGGCTCAGCCGCGGCGCCGCCCTTGGCGCCCCGGCCCGCAGCGCCGCCGGCACCCTTCTTTCCCGCCTTCTTGGCTGCCGCCGCAGGAGCTGGGGCCTTGGACGAGGCCTGCGGCTTCTTGGCGCTCGCCTTCCGAGAGCTCTTTCCGGAAGAGGCCCCGCTCCCTCCGGCGGCGTCCGCGGCCTCGGGCGGGTCGGCCACGAGCTCGGGCGGCACCGCTGCCACTGCCTGGGCTGGTTCCAGGGCAAGCAAGCAGCCCGCCGTGTCGAAGAACGAAGGCACCCTGTCGAATCTGACCCAAATCTCGCTGTCAGTGGGGTCGGTGGGGATGGTCACGTCCACCTGGCTGCCCGCTCCCTCGCTCTGCCCGGAGGCGCGGCGGTGTCTGAGGCGACGTCCCGCGCCGCCGCCGACGTCGCCGCTGACCGTCGCGCTCAGATCGCCAGCGACGTCGCCGCCACTGCTGGCGGCTCCAGCCGGGATTCCCGCTCGCGACGTCCCTCGGCTGGGGGTGTCCTCGCGGGAGGGCGCCTCTGCCGTGGCGGTGACGTCGACCTCCTCTCCCCCTACCCCGAAGGCCTCGACCCCTGGGCGCAGCGTCGGCCCGGCCAGCAGCAGCCACACAGCAGGAGCGGCCACGCCGGTATCCTCATCCGCCTCTGCATCCCCGCCGCCGCCGCCGCCTGCCGCGGCCCGCTGCTGGCCCGCAAGCCCGTCCCCGCCTCCGAGCAGCACCACGCCGCTGTCGGTGGCTCGGCATGGCCTCTCACAGCCCGAGGCCAGCACCACGCCGCGCGCCACCCGGCAGCCCACCACGGCGTACCCGGCACCGGGCACGAGGCAGCCCCCCGCTGCCGTCACGGGAGCCGATGCCGCCTCGCGCGCCTGGAGGAGGACGCGGTGTCTCCCCAGCCGAGTGAGGGCTGGGCTTGCAGGCAGCGGCGGCGCGGGCGGCGCGGGCGGAGGCGGCAGCTGGTTGGCAGCATCGGCCGCTGCCTGGTCCAGCAGTCCAAGCTCCTCGGCTCTCTTCAGGCCCTGGGTGGACGTGGGCCGGAAGCCCGCCCTCGCTATCAGCTCGTCCCGGCGAAGCCGCCTGCGGTCGACCAGCACCTCCATCGCCCGCCGCCAGCGAAGCACCGCAGCTGCGTGCCTCATGGCGCGGTTTCGCAGCACCTCTGCGGTGGTCGGGGCGTTGACGACGACGGCGCTGGCGAGAATCCCCTTCCACACTGCGTCGGGGCTTCCGGCGTCGCGAGGGGCGGCGGCGGAAGCGTCGGCCGACCCCGCGTGCTCCGGCCAGGCGAGCGGGGCGGAGCGCCAGCCCGTCAGGCACTCCAGCAGCGCCATGGGCTGGGCTGCAGCAGCAAGCGGAGCCAGCGACGGCGCGAGCCGCGCCGCCGCCGCCGCAGAGGCCTCTGCCTCAGACCCGGTCTCCCCTGCGCCGCTCCCGGCGGCACCCTCTGCAGCGGACGGCTCGGCGGGCGGGTTGTGGTCCACGCCCAGCGAGTGCAGCGCCACCCAGGCGGCCCAGAGCACGGCCGCCCAGAGCTCTGGACCCTTGGCGTGCTCCGCCACCGGAAAGAGGGGCAAGTCTTCGGAGGCGACGGCAGCGGGGGTGGCGCACTCGCTGTCGGGAGGGCTGCTGGGCGCGCTGTCGGCCGCGCTCCCGGGCTTGCCGGCCGCAGTCGCCGAGGGGGAAGCTGCCTGCTTCGCCTTGGACGCGGGAGCCTTCCCGCCACCAGCGCCAGCACCAGCACCAGCACCAGCACCAGCACCAGCTGTGACTTCGGCGTCCGCGTCGGCGTCGGCGTCGGGGCCGGGCGTGCCCACTGAGCCTGCCTGGCTCGCCTCTCCCGCCGCGGACGCGGACGAGGGCGCGGGCTCCAGGTCAAAGGTGGCCACAGGGAAGCACAGCGCGCCATCGACGTAGACAGTCCTCCGGGCCCCGGCCCATGAGAGCTCCACCGCCCACACGGGGGCGCCGCTGGCGGGACCCTCGCCAGCCGATGCTGCCCCCTCGACCCGGCGGATCCCCGTCCAGGGCACCCAGTCACTGCCGTGGCACGCTGCCAGGAGCGCCAGGGCGTCGCAGAATCGGGTCATGGCGGCCACCACGGGGTGGTCGGCCCCGAGACGCGCGACGAGGCGGCGGGGCGCGGAGGGGACGCAGTCCACGACGGAGGGGGGGCCAGCGGCGCCCGATGGGGCGTCTCCTGGGAGGCCGAAGGCGCCGGTGGCGCCGGCGGCGTCGGCGGCGGGGTCTGGGTCCCCCCGCTTGCGCGAGCCGCGCTTCGACGACGGCGCTGACTTGCGAGCGCTCGACTTGGCGCTCTTCCCGCCGGCTGCCTCTGGCCCGGCGTCCTCAGATGCACCACTGTCACCGCTTTCCGCCTCGGCAAGCGCTGCGGCTACGTCCTCTGGGATGCGGAGGCTGCCAGTGGGAGTGCGGACGAGCGCAGGGCCGACCGCCTCCGGGTCGTCGGGGGCTCGCCCCTGCGCCACGGCAGACGCCTCCCATGCGCTCGCCAGTCTCGCGTCGACGCCCGACAGCGCCAGCTCTCCGCGCAGCAGCTCCTGCCAAGCCTGCGTCGTCAGCGAAATGCCCTTGCCGGCGGCCGCCTGCTCCTCCTCGGCCTCTGCACCCCCGGCGCCGCCGCTTGACATGCCGAACCGCACAGCGGCATGGTCGCGCGCGTCGAGGAGTTGCGGGGCCAGCGATGGATCAGCGGCCACGAGGTCCAGGACGGCGCGCTCGGCTTCCGGGGACACAACGGCCACGGCAGCCGGCCGCACGCGATGGACATCGCGCAACCGGGCCGCGCCCGCATCCCCGTCCTTCCCCTTCCCCTTCCCCTTCCCCTTGGCCTTGGCTTTGCCAGGCATGCCGGGGCCACCTGCGGGCCGTGCCGGTTGTGAGCTGCAGCTCGCCGCCGCGCCACACATGAGTGGCAATATATGGCATTCGGGAATATATACGCATTGCGCAGCCAAGCGCCACACTCGCACTTGCCGGCACGGGGTGCGTGCCGCTTCCTTGAAGCCAAGGTGGACCAAAGTTGCCTGCTGTTGAAGGCCTGCGGGCGTGCGTGTGTGTGTGTGTGTGTGTGAAGCGGCTGGGGTCGGGGGAGGTCACGCGTGCAGTGCTTGGTGAGAGCCTGCGCCTGTCGCGGCAGACATTGCCCGCAAGCCTCGCTCACCTATGCGCGCGCGGCACGACCTGAGTGGCTGCGAGGCATATCTGACGAATGACCACTTGCGGCGCGGAGTCTCCGGCTATTGTTCGGGAGCAAGCTGCGGGTTCCCTGGGCGGCGGCAGCCGCGACAGCACGAAGGACGTCACGCGAAGCGGCGCGTGGCGCAGCAACCACGCCGGGGCCTTCCCGGACGCGGCCCCTGGACCAGGGCCTAGGCATCCGTGCCCAGGTACTCGCTGCTGCCCATTTCCATAAGCCGGCTGGTGCACCTGTCAAACGCGAACGCCTCGTCGCTGTTGGCCGCCGCTGCAGAGGCAGAAGGCTTCTCGGCTGCGGCCGCAGGGGCTGCAGCAAAGCGGTCTTCTCCCGGCTCGCGGTAGCGCGCCTCGAAGATCCGCTCCAGGGGCCGCGCTGCCGACACCACCAGCTTGGTGCGCTGCTCGTAGAGGACGTCAACGAGCGTGATGAAGCGTCGCACCTCGTTCCGCTCCGACAGGGTCATCGGCGGCACGTCGCTCAGCATCACCACGTCAAAGGCGCGCGCGATCACGATGAAGTCCGCGGCGCCTCGCGGCTCCTGACAGAGGTCCTTGAAGGAAAACACGCAGGCGGACGGACGGCCGCCGGCCGCCGAGACGCCCCGCGGCACGCGGATGGTCCTGCCCTGTGTAGAAAGGGTCGACGGCGTGCCGTCCGAGGCCCCTGCCACGCGCCGCCACGCCGCCTCCAACGCCGCAGCGCGCGATCGCGGGTCCGCCCCCACCATCCACGTGCGGTCGGCCTGCTCGCCGGCCTGCCTGTAGTCGACCTCGGATCCGAGGCGATGCACGAGGCAGCGCTCTTTGACCCGGTGGATGAACGGCTCGAACAGCTCGCGCTGGAGACCGCCCGCGTACAGGTCCTCGGGCGGGCGGTTCGAAGTCGCCACCATCGTCACCCCGCGGTCAAACATTCGGCCGAAGAGCCGGTTCATGAGCATCGCGTCGCCGACGTCCCGGACCTGGAACTCGTCGAAGCACAGCAGCTGGGCCTCCGCCGCCACCTTGGAGGCCACTGAGAGCAGAGCGTCCCCCTCCAGCTTTGCCTGGCGGTGCTGGTGCACGCGCGAGTGTACCTCGAGCATGAACTCGTGAAAGTGCACGCGCCGCCGACGGGAGGGCGGCACCGCGGACGCCTCGAAGAAGGCGTCCATCAGCATGGACTTCCCGCACCCAACGCCGCCCCACAGGTACACCCCGCGGGGGCCCTCCCGGCCAAGGGTGCCGGAGGGCAGGCCGGCGGGACGGGACTGTGGCGCGGGGGAGGGGCGGCTGGAGGTGCCGAACAGCCGGGAGAAGATGCCGCGGGGAGGCGGCGGCGGCTCGGCAGAGGTCTCAGCGCTGGGGGGCGCGGCGTCCGCAACGTCGGCGTCGGCACCTGCGCCGTGCAGCCGGCAGAGGTCGTCATGGAGGCTCTGCAGCAGCGCGGCCGCCGCGAGCTGGTGGGAGTCCTCAACGACGGCCCCGCTCGAAACTTGCGACTGGTACCACGACAGGGGGCCATCGCGCCCGCCGACGTGGTCAGCGCGAGGTGACCCCGTGCTCGACTGTCGGCGCCCAACGCAGCGCAGGCCAGAAGGCAACCGAAGGCCCGCAACGCCGCTTGCGACCGCTGCAGCATCTGTCGTCTGCGCCGCCCCCAGCAGCCAGCCCCCGCGCGCCGCTCCTGCGCTCCGGCCGCGAAGCGCGACAAGTCCCGCCCGGCGCAGCATTTGAAGACGCAACCCGCGGTCGGGCTTGCTGCGGACTTCTGGGCTCCAGTGAGCGAGAAAGGCTTGGGCACGCCTTACCCCCGCAAGGTCTAGCCGCAGCTGCCCTCGAGAGCGTGGCCCGTGTGCGCACGCCGGGCCAGTGTCGGGGAGCGAGCCGTCCGAATGCGCTGCCAACACGGGTGGCAGAGCCGTCATGGCTTCACAAATTTGCCTCCCATCAAAACCCGTGACCGTGCGCTCAACCAAGCGCAAGCCGCTCCACGCAGGCAGCGGGACGTTGCACCCCCACTCACCAGGCCATCGCGGGCCGCGAGGGCGCGCACCAGGGCACGACCAGGCGCCCGCTCTCGCGCAAGAGCGCCTGCTGGCGGCTGAATCGCCCAGCAGCGGCCCTCAGCGGCATGGCGGCATCCGCGGCCAGCGGGGTGGCGGCGGAGATCCAGCGCCTCCTCTCTGTCGCGCGCAAGTCCACGGATGGCGCGGAGCGCGCAACGACGCTCCGCAGCGCTACGTTTGAGCTCCTGGAGCATGGGACAGGTTTGCTGCGCGAGGTGGTGCCGCAGATTATGGAGTTCATGGTGAGCCAGGCGTGCTTCGGGGCGGAGCGCCTGCTCTGGGGTGCCAGCCCCAAGCCATACAGATTCGCTGGCACGGCCAGCTTGCTGGATTGCTGCAGTGCCGTGCAGGCAGCCGCACAACTGTCGGTGGTCGCCTTGATGCGGTTTGCTGTCGATTCGCGTGCCGTGCGAGTGAGCTTGCGCAGGACGACCGGGCTCCGCTAGTGCGAGCATGCGTGGTGCGCTTCATCGTGGAGCTTGCCCTGCGATCCCCCCTCTGTGAGTCCCGAGGCCGCTGCCGCACACGTGTGGGCTGGGCCGCGCCCGCAGCGTCAGGCCGGTGCGCGCCTCCCAGCACGCCCAGCGCAGCCCCGTCGATCGCCCCGGCCCCGAGGCTCCCATTTTCTCTGCTGCGTCGCAGGGCTCCCCCAACTGGCGGCCTCGCTGGAGCGCGCGAGCTCCGACGACCACGAGATCGTGCAGGCCTCCGTTGGCAGAGCCGTGTCGAAGCTCTACCCGTTGGCCCTGGCCATGCGCGTGGCCAACCCACAGACTGGCGAGGTCATGCCCACCACGCCGCCCAAGGTGGAGGCGGCGTGGGCGGTGATGGAGCAGCTTCGCGACGCGGTGGCAGCCCTGTCCATCTCGCCCGAGGCGCCGGACGCCGTGCGCCTGCCAGCCATTGCGGCGCTGCGGGGCGCTGCGCTCGCTCACTCCTTGCCGTCCGTGCTTGCGGTGCGCGTGGCGGAGCGAGCGGCCCGAGCCGCCGCCGCCGCCGGCGTGCTGAGCGTGTCGCGGTCGGCCCACGCCTCCGCTCCTGCCATCACGGGGCTCTGTCTGCGGCCGACGGCGGGCACCTCTGTGGCGACGGAGGAGGCTGCCAAGGCGCTGGCACGCTCCCGCAAACGCGCGAGCGACGCGCTGTCTCTCACCAAGGCGCTGGAAGAGGAAGACGCCGACACCTGGCCCGCCCCGCTCATCGGGGTGCCCCCTGACGACGTCTTCTCGGGCGCATCCATCCCGGGGTCGCACGGCACTGTGGACGCGGCAGCCTGCCTCTCCACGGGGGACGACGCCGTCGCGGTGCTCGCTCTCCTGCTCTGCCGCAACCCCTCGGCGGACGCTGCGGAGGCCGGCACTCCAGCCCCGCGGTGCCCATTCACCGCACGCACGTACAGCGCTCTGCTCTCCGCCCTCGCCGACGTCGCGGCCGCCCGCCCCGGCCTCGTCGACGCAGCGGTCCAAGGCATCGTGGGTTTCGGCGCCACGCCGCCGAGGGACCTTGTCCCCAGCGCCGGGGCCACCCTCGCCGACCTCCCCGCCCCCGTTGCCGCCGCGCTGCGCGCCGCAATCATCAAGGTCCTTCGCAAGGCCGGGTCCGCGGTCAGGCAGAGCCACAAAGTGGCACTGCAAGCGACGCTGGCCACGCTCGGGGCGGCTTCGGAAGGCGAGGCCGCGGCTGCGGCCGGCCTGCGCCTCCCGCTGTGGTCGATCATCGCGACGGACACTCCAGTGTGGGACATGGGGGCGGCTGCCCCGTCCGCGGCGCTCATGGGGTGGGGTGCCGCGGGGTCGCAGCCGCCGCCGCCCTCGGCGGACGAGCGCGCCGCCATTGCGGCGCTCGCTTCTGCGGCCAGGGGGGAGGACGCCAAGGACGCGTCGGCTCAAGCTGGGGCCAAGGCGCAGGGCTCCGCTCTGGACAGGGTGTCTGGCGCTGTGCTGAGCGACGCGGAGTTGCTCAACCAGATGCGGGCCATCACGCCGGCCGCGAGGCGGAAAGTCGCGCTCGCAGCCCTCGCCGCCCTGCCGTACCCGGTGCTGGAGGGGGCCGAGCATGGCGCGGAGGGCGGCGGCTCCGACAAGGACCGCCCGCAGCTGACCGGGGCAGCCTTCCTGTCGGCCAGGAGCGGCGGCGCTGGCGTGGTGGAGTGGGCGGCCGAGACGGGCGGTTTCGCGTGCGCGGGGGCTGTGAGGCTGGCGGTGGCCCCGCTGGTCAAGGAGTTCGAGGCCAAGGCGCCGCCGAGCGGCGCAGCGGCGGCAGCCAAGGCCTCGACCCGCGTGGCCGGCTCGCTCGACGGAGCGGGTGCGCGGGTTGCTGGCTCTGCCGCCGCCGGCGCGCAGACCGACGCCCTGGCTGACCTTGCAGCCGCCTTTGGGGCGGCGCACGACGACGACGACGACGACGACGACGACCCCGCCGCCTCCGCGGGTGCAGAGGCATCCAAAGCCGGGGCTGCGGGGCACGGAACGCCTTCGGGCCCGGGCGGAGCGGCCGGAGCGGGCGGGCGGCTCGCCCGAGGCGCCGGGGAGGTGGCGGAAGACGACTCTGACGCTGACGACGACGAGGAAGAGGCGGAGGAGGAGGGCGACATGGTCGGGGCAGGGGCCGCCACGCGGGAGCGGGCCGCTGCCGCCGCCGCCGCGTCTGCCGCAGCCGCCATCGTCGCTGCGCAGGAGCAGGAGCTCGGTCCGCTGTCGGCCAAGCGCGCGTGGGTGCAGGCCAACGAGGCCTTCCGCCGCGTGGTGAAGACGCCGCCGGAGCTGCTGGCTGCCTCGGGAAGGCACGCCCTGCGTGCTGCGGCGCGCGTGACGGCGCTGCTGGCAACGGACCCCGCTCTGGCGTGGGCCGTCACTCTGGGCGGGGCTCCGCTTCGCTCAGACGGCGCAGACGCCACCCTCCCTCAGGCGTTCGCGTCTGCGGCAGAGGCGGCGGCGGCCGCGGCCAAGGCGCAAGCCAAGGCTGCGGGGGACGGCAACGACAGCAGCAGCAGCAGCAGCAGCAGCAGCAGCAGCAGCAGCCTGTCAGACGCGCAGCACCAGGCGCTGCAGCGGTCGAGGGTCCTTGCAGCGGTGCCGGCCGCGCGCGCAGCTCGCGAGTCGATGGCCACTGGGCTGGCAGCGGCATCTTGGGCACACGGCTGGCGCGCCGCCTGCGGGGTCCTCTGGCGGCAGTGGGCCCGCGAGCGGGTCACGCTCGAGGGGCGCCTTGAGCCGCCGAGCGACGCGAGCGCGACCGACCCTGCTGGCTACGGCCCGGCGGCGCTAGCGCTGGTGAAGCGAGTGGTCGGCGTTGCAGCGACGCCGCCCGCCTCGGGCGGCTCCAGCGGCTCGGGCGCCGGGGAGGAGCTTGTTCGCGGCACCGCCGCGCCCAGCGGAACACTGCGCGGCCTCCTGCTCAGCCTGCCCCTCCCGCCGAGGGGCTTCGGCGCTGCAGTGTGCGATGCTGTCGAGCAGGGCTCCCTTGAAGCGGCGGAGGGGCTCGAGGTGCTCGGCGACGTCGCCAAGGCACGGCCCGGCGCCCGGCCAGAGGCTGTGGCTGCCGTGCTGCGGCTCTGCGTGGCGTGGTCCAGCGAAACGCGCCGGCACGCTGTCGGCCTCATGGTCCTCTCCTTGCTCGCACTGGCGCCCGACCAGGTGGAGGCGTTCGCCACGAGGGCGTTCTGGTCTCTGGCCGTGTCGGACGAGGTGGTGGAGGAGGACAGGGAGGGCGACGAAGACGCAGGGCAGGGCGCTGAGGAGGGGGAGGAGGAGGAGGAAGAGGAGGAGGACCCCAGCGACGGGAAGGCCGAGGCCGCTGCTGGCAGCGAGGGCGACGACGACGGCCATGGCGGCGAGGCGGCCGGCGAAGAGGCAGAGGGAGGCTCTGACGAGTCGGGCGACGGGGAGGGAGCGGAGGACCCTTCCGCCCTCCTGCCCTCTGAGGCCGTTCTGCAGCAGCTGGAGTCCTGCGCCCCGGTCTCGAAGGGGGACGCCGTCCGCCGGGCCCAGCTCCTTGTGGGCGTTGCCACGCGGAGGCTGGGGCTTCTGGCAGACGTCGTCGCGCCAGTGTACGCCGTGGCCCCGCGGCAGAGGGCGGCCATCGACCAGGAGCTTGAGCCGCTGCTGCTCATGCTGCTGGGCGCCCCGGACGGAACCGGCGCCGAGAGGGCAGTGAAGGCTGCATCCTCCACGGCGTCGGACGCTGCTGCCGGTGCGCTCGAGGCGATCCGAACTGCAGACCCCGTGTGGGAGCGGCGCGCGCTGGTCAGGGCCGTCGTTCGCGCTGCGGCCAGCAGGGAGCAACAGGCTGAGGTGAAGAGCCGCGTGGCGGCCGCTCGACAGCTGGGCAGGGCCATGGAGGCGGAGGCGGAGGCGGCCGTGACGGTGCTCCGCATGCCGTCCAAGCACCTGCTCTCCGTGGCAAGGCGGCTCTTCGTGCGCGGGTCCGTGGACGGTGCCCCTGTCGCAACTGTCCTGGAGGTCGGGGCGGAGTGGGCGAGCAGCGACGACCCGGCTGCCGATGCCAACGGGCAACGGGCTTCGGCCTCCTCAGCCGCACCTGCGGGAGATGCGGGGTCGGCCCCGGCGGCGGCGACAGGTGCAGAGCCGAGTGCGCCGGCCGGAGGGCAGGCGGAGGGCGGCGGGCTTGCCGAGGGCGCGGAGGACGCCGGATACGGCGCCACGGCGGAGGCAGCCGATGCCGCGCAAGTGGCAGCCCCAGCCAGTGCGCAGATGGCCGGCGTTGCAGCTGCGGTTCCGGACCCCGGCACCTGCCGCCTGGGTCCCGGGCTGCGCGGCGACGCCGGCATCCTGGTCGCAGTGGCGCGGGGTCTGTCCCCTTCGGAGCTGGTGTTCATTCTCGGGCGGCTCGCCGCCTCGTCGGACCCCAAGGCGGCCCGCACCTTCACGTCGTTTGTGAACGTTCTCTTCAGCGCCAACGCCTGCCCCGTCCCCTACCAGGCCCGCGACGACAGGCCCGGCGCGGCACCTGGTGCCATTTTCAGCCGCGCCACGTTCCTCCTCTCAGTCGTGTCCAGCGCGCTGGGGGTGCGGGAGATCGACCCTGCCCGCCACCGCTCGGCGGTGGTGTCCTGCGTGCGGGACCCTGCCTGCTTCCCGGACGACGTGGTCCGGTCGGCGTTGTCGCCCCTCACCAGCTCGCGCGCGCCCCCAGCCACCCTCTACAGCGCGCTGACGCTCGCGGCCCAGGGGCGCCAGGAGGCGGGCCGCCGCCTCGTGGCCGCCCTGCTGGACGACCTGCGCCGCGCCTCGCCGTGGACGCCGCGAGACGCAGCCAAGGCGGGGGACAAGGAGCCAGGCGCGAAGCGGGTCAAGACGGAAGCAGGAGCCAGCGATGCGACGGGTGCCGGCGACGAGGGGTCCGAGGATGAGACGTCGAGCGACCTGGAAAACCACTGGCGCGGCTTCGTGGGCGTTGCCAAGGCCTGCGTGCCGCTCTCGCTCCCCGTGGTGGCCAGGCTGCCGTCCGCTCGGGTGGCGATTCTGGTGGCAGACGAGAGCTGCGCTCTGCTCGTGGGGCGCCTGAAGGAGTGGGCGTCCAATGCCCGCGTCAGGCGAGCCTACGGCGTCACCGTCGAGGTGCTCGAGGCGCTGGGCGTGGAGGACACGTCGGACGCTCCCTCCGAGTCCGCGTCCGGGGCGCTCTCCAGTGCAGTTGCGCTTCCGCAGGCCGCTGCGGCTCACAGGCCCGGGCTGCCTGGCGTGTTTGGATTGCCGGGCATGATGCATGGGCCTGGCACGGCTGCAGCGCCAGGCGCCATGGGGCTGGCGCAGATGGGCCGGCGCCCGCCCATGCCGGGCATGGCAGGGCAAGTCGGGTTCAACCCTGGGATGGGGCTGGGGCTGCAGCCTGGCCTCGGGATGCAGCGCCCTGGCGGCATCCCGGCGGCGCTGATGATGCGGCAGCGGCAGCTCATGATGGCGGGTGGCAGGCAGGGCCCGTGGATGGGGGGAGCGCCGACCATGGGCGGGCGCGCACTGCCCGGCACAGGCATGGCACGAGCAGGAACAAGCCGCGGCCTTGGTCCGCAGCATGGCGCCCAGGGGGCTGCTGGGGCAGCCGGTGCCGGGGCTTCGCGGTCGCTCGCGGAAGGTGGAGCGGCTGGCCGCAGCGGCGCTCCCAAGCGGCCCAGGGACTCCTGAGGTGTGCCGTCGCGTCGCTGGCAGGTTAGCGGCTGCGTGGGTTGCGGTCTGCGACCGTCGCTTGCGAGGCCACGTGTGCGAGCTGCGCTTGAAACAGACGCTGTGCGGTGCGCGCCGTGAGTGGAACGGGCCACTCCGACCCCACCGGCTTAAGAGAGCTGCTGCTTGTGCGCGTGCGGCCCAAGGCCCGCGAAGAGGCGCGCGCCCTCGCGATCGGCAGGCGAGCTTCCGGAGTGTGGGGACGCACGGACACTCACACACACACAACTACGCACGCCACGCACGAAACTGGTCTCTGGGCACGCTATCGGTCGCTGCGCGAACGAGCACGGCTGCCGTTGGAGGGAGCAGTCTGTCGAGACGCAGCACGGAGACATCCTGAAACGAGACTCGGGGACAATTCCTGCCGAGCGCGAGCCGCGACTTGGTCAGGAGGACGGGGGGTGGGGGGGCCGCACCGGGCTGGCGATGGACGGCCATCGAGGAAGTGCGCGCTGGGGAGGCGGGAGGCGGGAGAGGGGACGTGCTGCAGCCTGCCGGCCGCATGGCCCCAGGCGGCGATGAGGGCGACGGGGCCCGGAACGGCGCAGCGGCAGAGGCGAGGCCCAGGTGGCGCTGAACCGGGGCAGCCGAGCAGGGAGCGCGCTCAGTAGGAGCGGCCCCAGAGCGCCCACACGGTGGCCTTGCCTCCGCGGCCGGTGAAGCACATCTGGCCCTCGGGCATGGGCGGCTGGGCGAGGGGGATGCAGAGAGTCTTGGCAGCGCCGGAGAGGGCGGCGCGGGCATCCGTCTCCTTGCCCTCCTGGGCGGCGTTGAGCTCGGCGATGCGCTTGGTCTCGTCCTTGACCCACTCCTCCGTCTCGATGGTCTGGCACCACGGGGCGAGGACCATGTGGCCCTTGTCGAGGGCGGTCATGAAGTCGGCCCACTCGGTGACGATGGTGATGTGCTCGTCGCGCTCCTTGCGAGCGCGCTCCAGCATCTCTGCCTGGATCGTCTCGAGGAGTCGGAGCACGCCAGCGCCCATGTGGTCGTCGACAGCGACAACCTCCTTGACGCCCGTGTGGCGCCGCACCATGACGCAGGTGCCGGCCTCTGCGTCGCGGGTGCCGATCTCGATGCGGAGGGGCACGCCCTTCTGCTCCCAGTGCGCGTACTTCCACCCGGCCGTGTAGTTGTCGCGGAGGTCCAGCTCCACGCGCACACCCGCGGCGTCGAGGACGGCCTTGGCGCGCCGGCAGAGAGCGTTCACGGCAGCGGTGCCCTCCGGGTCCTTGGCCTTGGCCACGGGAACGATCACAGCCTGAAGCGGCGCAACGCGAGGCGGCATGACGAGGCCCTTGTCGTCGCCGTGCACCATGATCATCACGCCAATGGTGCGCGTGGTCAGGCCCCAAGAGTTCTGCCACACATAGCGGCGCCCGTCGGCAAGGAGGTCGCCGTCGGCGGGACCCGGGGTGTACTCGCTGTCGGTCTCCTCCGGGGCAACCGAGGCGGCAGCGACCGCAGCGGTGGCCTGCTCCACGGCCTGGGCCGCGCTGGCCTCCGCGCCGGCGTCCGTCTCGGCGTCCGCAGCGGCAGCAGACGCGCCGGCGGCAGCGGCGGCGCCGCCGCCCTCCTTGGAGCTCTCGTCGCTGAAGGCGATCTTGAACATCTTGGCGAAGTTCTGGCCGAGGCAGTGGGAGGTGGCGCCCTGGATGGCGCGACCGTTGGAGGGGATGAACGCCTCCACGGTTGTGGTGTACAGGCCTCCGGCGAACTTCTCCTTCTCGCTCTTGCGGCCCTTGATCACGGGCACAGCCAGCAGCTCCTCGTACACGCGAGCGTAGCGGTCGAGGATGGCGAGCACCTCGCGGTCCGCCTCGCCGCGCGTCGCGAAGGCGGAGTGCCCCTCCTGCCAGAGGAATTCGCGAGTGCGGATGAAGGGGGTGGCGTGCTTGAACTCCCAGCGCACCACGTTGGTCCACTGGTTCAGGCGCAGGGGCAGGTCGCGGTGAGAGCGGATCCAGCGCGCGTAGGCAGGGTACATGATCGTCTCCGAGGTCGGGCGGATGGCGATGCGCTGCTTGAGGTCGGTGTCGCCCGACTGGGTGACCCAGGCCACCTCGGGCGCGAAGCCCTCCACGTGGTCCTTCTCCTTGATGAGCGCGGCCTCCGGCACGAAGATGGGGAAGTATGCGTTGCGCACGCCTGCGACCGGGCAGGAGGGCGGTGTGGCGGAACGGCGAGGTGGAAACAACGCGCGGCGCGGGGGGGGGGGGGGGGGTGGGGGGGGCGCAGCGACGGTGCGGGGCACTTGGTCCGCGTGGCAGGCATGAAGGGCGGCGCTCTGGGCACGCATTCCGACCCACCCATGGCCTTGATCTCGCCGTCGAAGAAGCCCTGGATGAACTCCCAGATTGCATAGGCATCGGGGCGCAGGATGAAGCAGCCGCTGATGTCATAGTACTCGATGAGCTCTCCCTGGGTGATCACTTGCGTGTACCACTCGCCGAAGTCGCCGGCCTGCGCTCCCACAAGGAGCAAAGCGGGGGCAACGGAAGGTTGAGGAGGTGCGCGCGCGGGGGAGGCAGGGGGGCGAGGAGAGCACGGCCCGGCGTGGCGCTGGGAGGGGTGGGAGTGGCAGGAAGGCGCCGCCGGCCGTGAGTGCCGCCATAGCATCCGCCGACCGGAGCAAGTCGACCCCATGGAACGGCAGCATGGCCCACAGTGCGGCTTGCTGCTGCTGGGACGCACCTTGGTTGCGCGCAGACCGAGCCCGGTCGCGTTTTTGGCGCCCTTGTCGCCCTTGGGGGCCTTGCCCTTGCCAGCCTTGCCGCCCTTGCCCGACCTGAGAGCAGCCGACGACAGCGAAACACTGCGTCCGACGCAAAGCGGGCGCGACACGGGGGGGGGGTGCGGTTAGAGTGGGATGGGCCACGCCGGCGGGGCGGGGTGGGGCGGCTCACGGGCGCCATCGCAAGCTCTCGTGCGCGAAGCTTCTTGTCGCCTCGCCCTGGCACGGCGTTCCGTGCGCTCGGCAGGGCAGGACACTCACCACAGCGAAGGAATGGGGCAGATTCAAGGCGACCAAGCGAGGGGCGTTGCGAAAGGGCGGGCCAGGAGGGCAGGGGAGCGGGGGCGAAGACAGGGGTGAGGCACGGCAACGGGGTCAGGGTGGCTGCTCGCGGCAAGCCTGGCGCAAGGGACGGGCTCACTTTCCCGCGTCCGCCATGACGGGCCTGAATGCGCCGAGTGCTCCGACCTGGTCGAGTGCCGGTCGCGCTTGCGCGGGCCTGGGAGGCGCTGGGCGCGGCGGCGTCCTCCGGTCCGCTTGCTGCAACTGGCAGAGCAAGCCGATATTTGCGCCGCGCGGCCAACTGGCGCTGCACAGCCTCCTGGAAAACTCGCGGATCTGTGGACGGAGGATCTGCCGCAGCGCGCGCACGCTCGACGGCAAGAGTGGCGGACAGCGAGGCTTGTGGGCCTGCCTACCATGGCAACCGAACCTTCGCGCACATTCCAGCTGGAGCAGGAGCAGCCGGTGGCCCGCGGCTTCGCGCTGACGGTGCTCTCCGCAATCACGGAGGCCATTTCGCCCGCCGAAGCCGACATCTTGGCCGAGCCGCTCCGCGAGGCCGCCTCCAGCTTCGCGGCCTGCGCGCCGGGCTCGCTCTTCGCGGAGTGGGCTCCGCTCAGGCGCCGCACCATGGCTCCAGTGTCCCTGCACAAGGCACACGCCTTCGCCTCCAGCGCAAAGGACTCGAGCCCTGCCCTGGCCGCTCTGGGCTCCGACGCGAGCGCGGCCTGGGTCTCGGCCAAGTCCAAGACCCCGAACACGTGGACTTTGCACATGGACAAGGTCCTCCAAGGGCCCATGCAGCTGGAGGTGACGGTCGGGACCGAGCACAGCGCTGTCAAGCCCGCGACCGCCACGCTCGAAGCGAGCATCGACGGCGTGGCGTTTGCGCCTGTTGGCGCCCCGTTCACGCTCAAGGGCGACGATGACAAGGCCAAGGACGCGGCCACGAGCGACGACTTGGAGAGCGATCCCTTTGCGGCTCGCGCTGCCGGCGTCCTCGAGGCGGACGAGGACGTGGTGTGCCTGGCCATCCCCGCCGGCCGCCGCTTCCGCTTCCTGCGCGTGTCGCTGTCAGGACAGGCTGGGAGCACCACGGATGATGCCGTTGTTCACAGCATCGTGACCGTGGCGCTGCTGCGGCCGGACCCGAGCCCGTTTGCACTTTCCACTGGTGCTTCGCTCGCCGCCGTCCTGCAGGCCTGCGAGGTGGCAGGGGGCTCCTCTGCGCCCGAGCGCGCCCGCACAGCCGCCGTGGAGACGGCCCTCGCCGTGGCCGCGGCCACTGCCAGCCCGCAAGCGGCCGCTGTGGCCCTTGGGCTTGCGATGAACCATCTCGCTGCTGGGGGCACGACTCTCCCCGGGACCGTCGGCGCCAGCATTCGCGCGCTCGCGGTCGCCGCCTCGAGCGCTGCTGCCGAGTCCCGCGACCTGGCTATCCGCTCCGGGGCTGCCCCGGCCAGCACCAGCGCCCTCGTGGAGGTGGCAAGCTCTGGCGGCGATGGCCCCGAGGCACTGCCCAAGTTCGATTCGCGCCACCACGGGAGCAACTGCCGGTTTGAGTCCGGCGACCGCGTGTGGTGCAGCACCGGCAGCAGCGACAACTACGGAATGGCCACAACCGGTGTGCGCAAGGGAGTAGCCACGTGGGAGTTCGAAATCGTCTCCGACAACCACGGCGACGAGCAGACCTGCGTCGGCTTCGTGCGCCGCCCCGTCAGCGACCACCGGTACCAGAACAGCGACGACATGTGGATGGTGCGCTGCTACAACGGCGGCGTCTACCACAATGGCATGTCCTCGTCCGTCTCCAACATCCATCCCGGCAACGTGGTCCGCTTCAAGGCCAACATGACCGCGGGCACCGTGCACATGTGGATCGACGACGAGCCCCAGAACGGCGGCGACCCCGTCTTCACCGGGCTCACCGGCCAGACAATCTACCCTGCCGTCTGTGGCTACTCTCGCGACAAGACGATCCGCTTCAAGTCGTTCAAGACCGAGGGCAGCGGCTCCGGGGCCAAGGGGCTCGTTGCTCTCGTCACGGCTGCAAACTCCACCTTCATGAGCGCAGTGGAGGACGCGCCGGGAGTCTCGGCGCCGGGCATGGGCGCCTCCGACGAACCCGGGGCTGACGGCGCCAAGGCCAAGCCCGTCCTGGTGGCTGGCATGCCCCGCAAGGACGCCGTTGTGTTCCGCCCCGGACTGGACAAGGATGGCACCGCAGCAGCCGCAGCCGCTGCCGCAACGCCCGCCATCCTTGCGCCCCCTACGGGCCCTGTCTCGCTGAGCTTCGGCCCGTCGCCCGCCGTGTCCACGTGCAAGCCGAAGCTGCCCTCCGGCCTGGTTCCGCGCCTGTTCATGGCCTCCTTCGGCTGCGCGCCCGGCGCCTCGCTCTCGGCCTCCGCAGCCCCCTCTGTCGTCGACGTCAGCGTGGACGGCAAGGTTGTGTGGCGAAGCCCGCGCCTTCACGCTCTGCCGGCCAGGTCTGGCCTCGCCGAAGGGGCCGCCAGCCTCGCACCCTGCCGCGTTGCGATTTCCGCGTCCAGCTCCGTCACCGTCACCGTGCGCGCTTGCGCCGGTCCCAAGAGCAAGACGGCCACGCCTGTCGCCATGGTCCTCGGCGGTTTCGCCATGGGCAAGGCGGAGTTTGAGCTGACGGAGGTGTCGCCAGACCCGCACGCTGCCTGCGTTGAGCTCCTCGGCGCCGATGCCGTTGTTTCCCCGCCCCTCTGCCGTGGCGGCGCCATGGACGCCACCGGCACCCTTCTTGCTGCCGTCCCAACTGCCCAGGTCCTCACGGAAACGGCAGTCATTATCGAGGAAGCTGTTCGTGCTGAGGCGATGCTCACACGTGCGGCTGTGGAGGTGGTCGGCGTCGGCGCGCGCAAGGCTGCGGCCAAGGACAGCAACGACGCTCCAGCGGGTGCCGATGAGGACGAAGGCGCTGCGGAGACCGAGAAGGATCTGTGCAAAGCCGTGATGCGCTTGGAGACGCCGTGCTGCCTGGACACCAGCGACGACGGCATCGGCGCGCTCGCCGCCGCCCTTGACAGGGCTGCCAGCATCGCCACCTCTGCCAAGGACTTGATTCCCGTGATCGAGCGCGTGGTCAGCGTGCTTGCCCACCAGGCAGGCGCAGTGCTTGCCCGCATCGAAGCCAGCGGCATCCGGCCCGCCGACCTTGGCGTGACGCTGCCCGGTCGCGCAGCCAAGGCTGCGTCCTCGGCCGGACCTGGCGCTGCTGCCGCCGCTGCAGGGGCGGCTCCAGGTGCTGGGTCGGGCTCTTCTGCAGCTTCGGTGGACGGCTCGCCTCTCAACGCGCTGCGCCTGGCCCTCTCCCGCGTGGACAACAGCGTCGATGACGCTGGAGAGCAGGTCTTCGCCAAGGCGTCGGTGGCCTCCGTGTCGGCGATGGATGCCGGAACCACGCTCTTCTACCCCACCAAGGCGCTGCGCCGCGAGCTCTTGGCCCTCCTCCTGGGCCGCGGGGGCACGCTTGAGCTTCAGTTCCGCTTCCCCACCCTCACAGCCAACGCCGTCGAGCAGGCCTTTGGCGCAAAAATTGCCAAGAACGCAAAGTCGGTCATCGCCTCCGGCCTGCTCGAGCGCCCCGCCGAGGCCCACCCGTCCCTCCGCGACGGCCGCTTCGATCGCGCCTTCCTGCTGATCCAGGCCGAGGCGGAGGCAGCCGGCTTCGAGACCAGGGTCGTGGGTGACTGGGGAGCCAGCCTCCACCTCACCATCGCGCTGCCCCCCGCCAAGAGCACCGAGTCGGCCTCCGTGCGCTTCATTGAGAGCACAATGCGGGACTGCATGTCCCGCGCCGGCATGGGCCTGTGGCGCTTCCCCTCGGGATGCAGGACCCCCCGCGTGTCGCTCCAAATTCACCGGAGCGCCGACCTGCCCGCCGGGGCCCGCACGCTCAGCCCGCTCGGCTGCGCCGCTGTGCGCCTCTTCCCTGCGAGCGCTGGCCCGTTTGCGGAGATTTCATCGGGCATCGCCACTGTGGCATCCGACGCCAGGACTGCCATGGCAGCCTCGCTCGCCACCGCCAAGGCACAGGCCGCCGAGGCGGAAGCCAGGGCGGCCAGCGGCTCGGCGTGATTGAGCAGCAGGCGGAGCAGCCACCTGGTGCATCGGCCACCGGGCTGTGCGTGCTCCTGGGCGCCTCGTCGTGACTAACTGTTCGCATCACCGTCGGCCCCGAGGACTGTGGCGCTGCCTCGGTGATGAATGCGAGCGAAGTGCTCCTAGCTTGCCACGCTCGCGCACCCTCCCACTTACGCACGCACACGCATGCCTGCCCCGGCCTGAGGCGCATGCACGCACTCTCACAAGCACAAGCACGCACCATGCCCGCCATCACGGTCGCTGACAACGCCCTCCACAACATGGCTGCTTCTTGGGGTGCCCTCAAGCAGTCGGCTCGTCCTCGTCGTCCGAGTCGGAGCCTGCAGCCTGCTCCTGCATCTGGCAGTGCTCCCCTTCGCCCTCCTCTGCTGCGGGACCGCCTGCGCTCTCGCCCGCTGCGTCAGAAAACACCGATTTTTCGTTCCTCATCCACTCGAGGCTCCTCATCCGCCACATGTGGGTGTGCTTGGGCATGCACTCTCCTCGGAGCCACGGCTCCAGAGAGCAAAAGTGCATCTCAACGTTGCCCCATGACGAAGACTCGAACTTGTACGAGGGAAATTCCGACACCTTGCCCTTTTTCCACCGTGCCCCAAGCGTGGCCTCCCCAGTCTCGCCGCCGAGCCACACCTCGACGTGCACCATCCGGAACTTTTGCTGCTTGGCAGAGGGGCGCGTGTAGTCCCCTGCGTAGAAGACCAGGTCGCCAGGCTTGAGCTGCGATGGGTCGGACACCTCCGCGTCGGCCAGCGTGTCCCACTGGTACGCCTGGTTCCAGCCCCCGAGCCGGAACCCAAAGTCCTCCTGCAGGTCCCACATGACCCGCCGCACCAGACCGCAGCAATCTAGAAAGATGGGAGACTCGTACTCGGGCGTGCCCTCGTCAAAGTAGCGCTTCTTGTACGGCTGCGGAATGGCAATGCACATCGGGCGGCAGCCAGCTGACGCGACCTGGAATGTGCTCGGCGCGAACACTGTCCCACCGCCTCCTGGACCCCCTCTCCGTCTCCACTCCCCCCCCATGCATCCCCACGCGCCCGCTGACCCAGTGCTCCGTCGCAAGAGGCGCCCAGGTCGCCTGGCCTTGAGCTCACCACTCCCAAGTAGTGCCGGCACCTTGCAAGGAACTTTTCGCGCAGCGCCTGCTTCTCGTCGTCGGACCGCTCCCGCTTTGCCGGCCCAGCGCGCAGCTCCAGGGCCTTGGCCTTTTCCTGCCTGTACTTTGCGAAGGCGCTTTGCAGCGATCCGGATGCAGCGTCGGTCTCGCCGAAATTGATCGTGTAGCAGCCCACGCTTTTGCACTTGGCTGCGCCAGCAGTGGCCCCTTCGTCGGCCGCGCCGGGCCGAGTTGTGCCGGCAGTGGTCGTGGCGTCGGCCATGGCGTGCACAGTGAGCCTCTCTTCCAGCTGTGAGGGCGCTGCCGCATGTGGTTCCGCGCGGCAGAGCAACGGGCGGCAGCAGCGCAGCAGCGACAGAGGGCGAAGCAGACCGCTCGGGCGCCAGACGGCCAGGGCGAGGGCGGCCTTGCGCTTCCATTGGTTTGCATAAAGTAGAGGCGGGGAAGCCAAACACGCAAAACACGCACAGCGGAGCTGGGACTCGGAGCTCGGAGGCGCCCGTCAGGCCGAGCCGCCGCCCCGCACGCAGCTGCACAAGCACGACTGGATAGCCTGGCGCGCGTAGGGGATGTACGAGGCGGTGTACCACACCAGGGCGCAGAATTGCAACAGGAGGAGGACGATAACTAGGACGATGTGCTGTTTTGTAAGCCCGGCCCAGAGCGTGGCGCCGAGGCAGACGAGGTAGATGAGGGTGGCCACGACGCGCGTCTTGTCGAACATGTACTTGACTTGCTTCCTTGGCCCCACGAGGAAGGTCGTGCTGCGGGGGAGCGGCACAGAGGGGCAGCAGGAAGGGCACAGAGCAGGCATCGGCCGGCGGACGTTGCCCGCTGGGCTCGAGCGACGACAGGGCCGCCCGACAGCACAGCGTGGCACGGGCGAGGCTCGCTGCGCCACCCGGTGGGCGTCCCCTGTCCCCCCCTTTCGGCCTGCTCCGGCCGAGAGGCCACCGGCTCGTGCGGGCAGCGCGTCCCGGCGCCGCGCCGCCGCGAGCCCGCTCCGCCGCAAGGCTCACCTGCCAATGGCGAGAAGATTTCCCACCGTGTACGTGATCGCGAACCCAGTGGGGTTGAGAATCATCACAGGGCTCTGCAAAACGCCGCGAGGGGGCGACGGGGGGCGCGGGAGCAGGGGAAGCGAGGCGTCGCTTCAGGGGGGACGGTGCCCAGAGCACGCGCCCAGACTGTCTGGCGCGCCCTCCGCTTCCCAGGCGGGCCCTGCTCACCAGAAACGACAAAAGCATTCCGATTCCGAAGCAGCAGGCGAAGCCGATCATCCTCTGCGGGGGGAAACCAGCGCCGATGCATCTGCCTCAACAACTGAAATCGGACTTGCGAGACCCAGACACCCACGCACGGCGGGGCATCCGCGCTGCGGCCGCCGATCTGCAGGGGCTTGGGCATCGCAGTCCCACTTGGCTCCTCGTCCAAGGGCGCAGTGCCGCTGCCCGGCTCATCCTGGCGAGCCGTGGCATCCTCACCGTGCGCCTGCTCATGCGGCAGCCCTCGCCGATTTCGCCAAGCAGGTCGCCGCCCTCGCGCTGCTCGCCCACTCCAAGCTCGGAAAGCATGTGCATGGTCAAGAGCCTGGAGGCAGGGACGGGGGTTGACGCCAGCCGTCGGGGTGTGGCGCCCACCGCTTTTGCGCGTTTCCTCGCGCCGGCAGAGCAAGATGCTGTTGCCGCCCCGCGTCCGGCCCTCGGCCGCGAGCGGCGTAGATGGAACGATGGCGCTCCCCTCGGACTCGCACAACGCGCGCGACTGGCAGTGCTTGCGTCCTGGACAAAAATAAAGGGCCGAGTGTGCTGCGTGGGGTATGCAAATTGCTCGCAAGCGCGCTGCGTGCCCACACAACTCTTGCTCAAGGGCAGCATGCATGTGGCGCGCTGGGTATTACTGTCAATGGAGCCGGAAGCGGGCGGAGGAGCGCACCGGCGCCTGTCCAACACTCGCACTCGGCGGCCGCAGCCACTCTGTGATGACGTCATCGGGCGTGGCGCCAGCCCAGGGCCAACCTTCGCGGCACCCCGCGCGGCTCCAGCAGGCGTCATGCCCAAGCGTACGGCGAGCGCGGCCCGGGCTCGGCCCAAGAAGGTCAAGATGACGAAGTAGTGAGTCCGGCAGGCCGCACTGTCGACCGCCGGGTGAGGACCCGGGGCCGCCCGCGAGGCGCACACTGGACGATGGCTTGCTGCTCTGCTCCGCGTGTTCGCCCGCCGTCGCAGCGACGACAAGGACCCGAAGCCCCTGAGCGAGGTGAACCTGAACAAGCACATCACGGATGTGAGCCGCGCCGTGTGACGAGCGCCCTGCGGTTTGCTGGACTTGTCGCCACCGGCTCAGCGAGCCCAGCGCGGGCGCTCCACTTGAAGCGCGGGCAAGGGATGCTACTGCTCACAGGCGCGGCGGCGACGTGTTGTGTGTCGTGTGCGCCTGTTCCTGCGCGTCGCAGGAGCTCGAGGCCATCCTGGCCGGCTTCAAGCGCGAGGGAGCCGACATTTTCAAAATCCGCGGGCTTGCCAAGGTGAGCAAGCCCGCCGCCGCTGCGCTGCGCGCACCCTGGCGTCGCTGCGGCGAGCCTCTGAAGTGCGTGAGTGCGGTGGTGTGGCGTTCGCTGCCGTTCGCCCGCAGGCCATCGGCGAGCTCAAGACGTGGGGGGTGGAGATCAAGACGCCGGAGGACGCTGCGCTGTCCGCGCGCATCAAGGGCGTGGGCAAGAGCACCGTCGCGCAGATCGTGGAGATCGTGGAGCACGGCAGCAGCCTTCGCGCCGCCGCCGCCGACGCCAACAAGACGGACGCGGAGCGCGCGGTGGAGGAGCTCAGCACGCTGGAGGGCGTCGGCCACACCATCGCCTCGCGCCTCGCGGACAACAACATCACGAGCTTCAAGGACCTGCGCGCCGCCATCACCACGTCGTCCACCGTGCTGCGTGATTGCAAGGTGCCCGAGGCTGGCATTGCGCACGCCCCTTGGGTGGAGGAGACGCTGATGCCGCTGTCGCGCGCCGATGCCGAGCGCCTCAGAGACGCGATCGCCCCTGTGGCCAAGGAGGTGAGTCTCGCCGCCTCCGCGCTCCCCCGCCCCCTTCTCCCGACCCTCGCTCTCGTACACGGTGCCGCTTCGAGCTCGCGGGCCAGTTCGCGCCATGCCCGTCGCTCCGGCCGCTCCTCCAGTCTGCGCGCTCCCGTTCGTGCCCCTCGCGCCATGGCCCTGTCACGCCACAGCTGGGTATGTCTACCGTGGAGCTGTCGGGCGCCTACGCCCGCGGGGCGGAGGAGATGTCCCGCGTCAAGCTGCTGGTTGTGGCGGACGACTGGACCTTTGAGCATCGTGTGGACGAGCTGGCGGCGAAGACGCGCTCCGCCGCGCGTGCCTTCGCCAAGGGCGGGAAGCCTGAGGACAACATGCCCGACTTTGAGGGCTTCGTCGACGCGCTCACCAAGTCAGTTCTGCAGTCCGCTGCCGCGCCTTGTTGTGCAGACGCTCAGCCCTTGCGTCGGCGCGTCGTGCGGCCTCCGGCGTGCCGCCAGTGCGCTTGCCGCGCCCGGCAGCTGCGCCTGCCCCGCCAGCTCCACCGCCCTCCCTGTGTGCCCCCCCCCCCCTCCCCTCGCCCACCGCGCCCCCAAGCCCCCGCAGGGCACATGTGGCGCATGCCACGCTCCGCAAGGCAGCGCACATGGCCACCGTCGTCTGCGTGCCCGGGGCCACCGGCACTGTGGTTCCCGCCGGGACACTCTGCGACGCGGGGAAGCGGGCAGACGGCAAGGCCATTAAGGCCGAGAAGCCTGGCGCTGGCGGGGCGGCCGCCGCCGCCAAGGCGGAGCCTGCGGACACGAGCATGGCCGCTGCCGCGCCCGTGACCGGCAGCAAGGCGGCCAAGTCGGCGGCCTCCAAGCTCGCGGCCATGCTGCCGGACCTGGACGACGCAGAGGCCGAAGACGAGGCCGCCACCAGCGCCAGCGCCGTCTGGGACAAGGGCCAGCTCTCGGCCGTTGCGGACTTCGGCTCGTCGTCCTCCTCCTCGGCGGCGGCGCCCTCCGCCACAACTGCGGCTGCGCTGACGGCCGCTGCGGCGTCCGAAGACTCGGTCAGCCGCGACGAGGTGCAGGCCAAGGCGGCCAAGGAGCGCGGCCGGCTCGGGGAGCTCGCTCGCGAGGCCATTGAGCGCAGCGGGCGCACGGCCCCCTTCGGCGCAATGGTGCAGCTGGTGCTCGTGCCCCGCAACTTCCTGGTCTCGGCCCGGGTCATCTGCTCGTTCTCGTCGGACGCCCTCCAGGGCCTCCGGGCACGCATGGGCCGCAAGGGCGTGTCGATGGGCTCCATCGGACTGACCAAGCACTCTGGCGAGTTCAAGGAGTCCGTGAGCAAGGACGGCGCCAAGAAGTCCAAGACCCCCATCCTGTGCGAGAAGAGCGAGGAGATCACCTCGGAGGCGCAGTTCTGGGCCACCCTCGGCATGGAGCCCATCCCGCTGCCCGCGCGTGGCTGAGCCTCGTTCCCTTCGTGTGTGGCGTCCAATGCATGCGTGCGTGGCTGTGGCCGGGCGAATGACCGCAAGCGGGTGGGCGCGCGCGACTGAGTGCGCGGCCGAGTGCGCGGCTGACAGTGGCGCGACGAGACAAGAAGCGACATTCACCATGGCGGCGAGCTGGCTGACGCGCCGCGAACATGCAGCTGCACATACGTAAAAATTGACGCAGCACCACGGCTGGGCCACCGCCACACGGACTCCGCGCCCAACTCAGCGCACAGGGGAGACGAAGCCGCCGAACTGCACGGCCTCGCCCCCGAAACAGGGAGTGGGGCTCCGGCGCCTAGTTGAGCCTGCTGTTAATGGGGTCCGCGTCGGTCACGTTGACTGCGGCCGCGGAGGCGGACGGGAGCGGCCCGGCGACCTCGGAGTTGACCAAGGCGTCTGCCTGCCACGCTTGCGTGGGCGACGTGAACGGGACGTCGGCGCCGAACACCTGGACCGACATGCGGCCCGCGCCGCCCTCCATGTCGAGCACGCGCGAGTTGTAGAGGGAAACCACGTCGCTCATGGCGATGTGCCCGTTGGCCAGCACCTCGATTTGGTCCTTCTTGCGCTCGAAGCGGAACGTGCGGCCGGAGATCTCGCCCCACATGGCGCCGGTCCCCTCTGAGAGGGACAGCGGCTTGCGGCGCTTGGCAATGGTCTGGGCCGTCACCATGCCGTCCCACACGGTTGTGGCGGCGGAGCCGCCTTCCTCCGTGGCTCTCGCGAGCTTGGCAAGCGTCTCGTTCACTGTGGCCAGGAACTGCGTCACGCGCACATCGAGAAGCGCGGGGCTGTTGTCCGGGCCCTGCACGATCACGTAGAGTGCCTGCATCTCGTCCCCGCGCACGGGAAGCGGGGGCGCGGCCAGGGCCACGGCCTCGCTGATGCGGGGGGCAGGCGCGGGCGCGGTGCCATGGACCAGGGCGCCGCCCGCCAGAGCGGGGCGCGGCGCGCCCCCAGCAGCGGCGGACGCCGTGTGCGGCTCCTCCGCGCCCAAGGTGGGCGAGGAGGTGAGCCCCGCGAAGACGAGATACCCCAGCTGCTGCTTCGTCCTGAGCTCCTCAAAGGCTGGCTGGTAGAGGGCGTCGCCGAGAAGCTGGGCGGCCAGCTCCCGCACCGTGCACTCCCGCCGGCGCACCAGCTCGGCAAGGTGGGCTGCCTTCTCGGGCGCGTGCTGGTTTTCGAGCGCCTCCGAGTGGGCGGCGTCGCCGTCCGGTCCGCGCGCCTTGGACGGAACGCCCTCGCGGCGCGGCGCTTGCCTCAGCCGCCTGCGGCCTGCCCGCTGCAGCATTGAGGCAGCATCGTTGGTGGCGTTCGCCGCGGCCGCGAGCTGGGCGCCGGCACCCGCAACGGCCGCCGAGGCCGACGCGTTCTTTGCAGGGGTGAGGCCTGCAAAGCAGTCCTCCAGCAGGCCCAGCTGGTGCAGCACTGCCACGGCTGAGTCCCCCTCGGCGGGGTTGCTGACGCGGCGCTGGATCATGCGGTTCCCACGCACCCAGCGGACGGCCCTGCGCGAGGCAGTGGCCGCCTGCTCGGTCAGGGGCTGCGTCCCGGCCGCCGACCGGGCGACAATGCGCGCCAGCGTCGCCGCGCCCGTTGCGTTGACGTTGCCGTGCACGAGCATGACGACACGCGCCGCCTTCCACATCTCCTCCGCGTGGGCCTGGAGGCCCTCCAGCGTGGCGTTGGCCACCGCCACGCGCAGCTCCGGGATGGTGAAGGCGTTCTCGCCGATGAAGGTCTTGTAGAAGTAGAGGGCGCGGGCGTAGGGCTTGGAGGTCTTCTCGTTGTTGTCCAGGGACTGCTTGAGGAGGCCGAGGTGCGCCTCGAAGCGCTTGGCGTCCAGCTTGGGGCTGCGAACGCCGCCCATGACGGTGGTGAGCCAGAGCGGCATCGCCTCGCTGAAGCCGCCCGCCACCACGCTGATGCCAGACACCAGCCCGGCCTTGGTCGCGGCGTACACGTAGCCGGCCGTCTGCGCGCGGTAGGCCTCCGCCTGCAGGGTGTCGTCCACTGAGGAGAGGTACAGGGTGGAGTAGACCGAGGCGCGGGCGTCTCGGATCACGACGGGAGTTTCCACCTCGAGCATCACGTTGACGACGGGCTTCCGGAACGTCTCGTCTTGCCGCCACCACACGGAGATGCCACTGGCGGGCAGGGGGGGCTTGCCCTGCGGGAAGCCCGCCTTGGCTTCGATGGCTTTGGTCGCCTTGGCCTCGGCGGCGGCTGCCGCAGCGAGCTTGGCAGTCGCCTCGTCGGAGACCTGCGCTGCCTCGGGTTCGCCCGCGCTCGCTCGGCGGAAGCGCACCTGCCCGCCGGCAGAGCCGGGAACGGGGGGCTCCGGGGCGTCGTCGGTGGGCTTGTTGGCCGCCTGGCCGATTTCTCCGGGGTTGGGCCTGGCGTCCAGGTCCAGGTCCGAGAGGGCCTCCGGCACCGGCGTGTAGGGCTCGTTCGGGTCGAAGGCGGTGACGCCCCAGCCGAGCGGGAGGACACTGAGGTCCTTGGGCACGAAGGGGTTGCGGCGGGGCAGGGAAAGGGCGGCCACGGGGGAAGGAGCGGTCCATGCCTTCATGGTGGCGGGCGGAATCGGCTTGGAGGAGTGGCGGGTGCCGTAGATGGGCTCCGAATCGGGAAGCTCGGCGTCGGCAAAGGCACGCGACCCCACGACGACGATGCAGCGCTGCGGGGTGAGCAGGCTGATGGTGGCGTTGAGCTGGGCAGCGTCCCATCGCCAGCGCGCTGGGGGCGAGAGGAGGTCTGCGGGGGCGCGGTCATGCAGCGAGCGCGCCGCGCCGCTGACGAGGTCGGAGGACTTTGAACGGGTGGGGAAGAGGAAGTCCGCCTCCGCCACGCTGCGGCGCTCGTCCCAGAGCCAGCGGGTGGAGGCCAGGGCAGTCGTGGGAGCGGGGGCGCCGCGAGTGGTGTTGCGCGTCTCTCCGGGGGCAGGCCCGCGCAGCATTGCCAGGTAGGCGAAGATGGCGTTTCCCACGGCAGCGACGGCCTTGTCGACGTCCGCAGAGGTCTCGCCCGCGGCGGGCGAGAGCGTCACTCCGATGTTGAAGAGGGAGAAGCCGCTGTTGTCCATCTCCAGGCCGGCGACGAGGTCTTCGGCGATGCCAAGGTCGCGCTTGATGTTCAGGAGGATGGACCCCTCTGACTCGTCCCCGAGCAGCACGGAGAGGTGCGAGGTGGGGGCCGCGAGGTAGTTCTGCTTCTGCGCCGGCAGAGGGAAGACGAACTTGACCGTGTTTCCGTCCCCGACGGGGCGCCAGCGGATGATGCGGCCGAGCCGGCCGGCGGGGAAGATTACGGACGGGTCGAGGTCGGCCGCCGTCCACCGGTCGCCGACCTGCACCTCCGCGCCAGCGGCCGGGAGGCCCTTGGCCACGTTGGCCGCGATGGCCTCCTCGGCCTTGAGCGCCTCCTGGGCGGCAGCCCGGACGGCCTCGTCCGTCACTGCGCCAGTTGCCGCGGGCGCAGGGGCCCCAGCATCCGCGCCGCCGGCAGGCTCCTGCCCGCTGGGGTCCTTGGGGGCGTCGCCGCCTGCCGGGGCAGGGGCGGGACTGTCCTTCTTGGGAGCCGGCGCGGGTGCGCCGGCTGCGCCCGCGGCCTCCTCCGTGCCAGCGCTCGCTGCCGGTGCCTCCGTGGGGGGATCGCGGCGCTTGGGCGCGGGCTCTGCGGTGAGGCGACGCCGGCTACGCTGGGCGGTGCCGCGATCGGCTGCAGCTGCCTGGAGCAGCGCGGCAGCAGCTGCCCCGGCGGCGCTGGAGGCAGAGCTAGTGGCGTCCAGGGCCGCGCCGGCGGCCGGCTTGCGGCTCTGCAGACTCCGACGGGCCGAAACGGGAGCAGACGCGGCAGCGGCACCGCGGGACTGCAGCTTGTCCCGGCGGTCGTTCTTCTGCTTGGCTGCCGCGGCGGCGTCGCTTTCAGCCTGCGCGCGCCGGGCGTCCACCTCGTCAGCGGAGGCCGGCACCTGGCCGAATGTCTCCTCCGCCAGCTGGTGCAGCTCCTCCAGGGACTCACGGCCAAGCAGCGCGGCGCGCATGTTGGCGGCCACGTAGTGCGCCGAGTGGAAGCGCAGCAGCTCCTCGTCGATGTTGGTCTTGTTGAGCGTGGCAAGGTTGCCCGTGGAGAAGCGGGAGACGGGGGTTCCAGGCAGTCCGGCGGTGCGGAGGAGCTGCTGCAGGCGCCATGCATCCTCCTGCAGGTTCTTGTGGTGCTCGGACTCGATGGCGAGCATTTCCTTGGCAGCGGCCTCGGGCGCGAGCAAGGGCGCGACGAAGAACTCTGCAAACTGCTTCAGAGCGCCGCGCAGGTGCCGCCAGTCGACCGCAAAGTAGTAGTTGCTGCGCGCACACGAGCAAGCGGAAGCAGCGGGGAAGGGTCTGGGGATGAAGCAAGTTTGGCGCACTGCGCCAGCACAGCAGAACCAAACCTTGGCGCGGGCGCGGCAACGCGACCTTCTGCCGCCAGGGCGACAGAGGCGGTGCGCGCCCTCCGTGAAGCGGCCAGCCTCCCCGCCAAGGGGAGCCTCACGTGTGTTCGGAATCGGTGTACGCGTTGCTAAAGCCGCCGTGGGCGGACAGGTAGCGCTGGTACCCGTCCGGCTCCGGGAAGCGCACCGTGCCGAGGAACAGCATGTGCTCCGTAAAGTGCGCGAGCCCCTCCACGGTTGGAGGGTCCTTCCACGATCCGCTGCCCACGTCTGCGGCGGCTGCCGCCTTGTCCGCCTCGGGGTCGGAGACGAGCAGCGTCTGCAGGCCATTCGTGAGAGTCACAACCGTGAAGGCGCGCTCGTCGTTCGGCGAGACCACAACCGTGTCGGACTCCGAGTGCTGGGCCGAGGTAGTAGTGTGCACGGCCAGCGAGACGACGATGAGGCTCAGCAGCACGACGCCGGCCACGGCAATCAGGGTGTAGAACCAGGAGGCCGAGGCCTGCGCCGCATTGCCCGACGACCCCTTTGCCGCCTCGGAGCCCGCCCGCTGGCCCTCCTCCTCGCCCATCAGGCTGTCCGACTCGTTGGCTCCAGACGCTGAGGCGTCGTCGTCGGCCCGTGACCCCATGGTCCACCAATCGGCCGCGGTGGGGTCGTGCGGCAGGCTCGCCGGTGCGTTGCTCTGCTGCAGAGCTGCGGGGTTCGCGGAATGCCAGAGCCCAAGCATTTGCTTGGCGCATCTGCAGTCGCGCCCGCACTCCGCGCCCCGCGTACCGGAGCGAGGCCCAGCTGCGGAGACATGGCCCTTTCGCGCGCACTTCGCCTTCGCCACAGCGTAGTCGCGTCGCGCGCATCGCTGCGGGCCGCGGCGGCCACCGGTCGGCCTGCCCTGGCTGCGGCCTCCACGCCGCGAGCCCCTGCCCAGGCCCGCGATGCGACGAGCGACGCGAGGCAAAAGGCACTCGACGCCGCCTTGAAGCAGATCGAGTCGGCCATGGGCCGAGGCACGGTGATGCGCCTCGGTGATCGCCACTCGGCCGAGGGAATTGAGGTCATCTCGACTGGCTCACTGACGCTCGACGTCGCGCTCGGCATCGGAGGACTCCCGCGCGGGTGAGACCGCTGGGCGTCCGCCATCGAACTCTGGCTCGAATGCGCGCCCGCGTCGCGGCCTGCGCCCTGGGCTCTTCTGAGCTGGCCGGCGCGCCGAGCCGGCAGCCCCAGGCCGTCAGAGCGCGTCGGCCGGTTGGCCTGCCCCGGCCACGCCGCCGAGGGATCTTCCCTGGCCGCGGCGTCCTGCTCCCGCCGCCGTCCGGCACTGCCCTGCCCTGCTCTGCTTTGCTCTGCTCAGCTCCCGCCTCCTATTCCCCCTCCCGCTCCCCTGCCCGTCCTTCGCAGCCGCGTGGTCGAGATTTACGGCCCCGAGTCCAGCGGCAAGACCACCCTTGCCCTGCAAGCCGTGGCCCAGGCGCAGAAGCGGGGCATGTCCTGCGTCTTCGTCGACGTGGAGCACGCCATCGACCCCGCGTACGCGCTCAAGCTCGGCGTGGACGTCGACAACCTCCTGCTCTCCCAGCCGGACACGGGCGAGAACGCCCTCGAGATCGTGGACACCTTCGTGCGCTCCGGCGCTGTGGACGTGGTCGTCCTCGACTCCGTCGCTGCCCTGGTCCCGCGCGCCGAGCTGGAGGGGGACATGGGCGACCACCACATGGCGCTGCAGGCCCGCCTCATGTCCCAGGCTCTGCGCAAGCTGACGTCCTCTATGGGCCGCTCCAACACGCTCATCATCTTCATCAACCAGATCCGCTCCAAGGTGGGCGTGATCTTCGGCTCCCCCGAGGTGACTGCGGGAGGGCAGTCCCTCAAGTACTACGCATCCATCCGACTGGACATCCGCCGCTCCGGCCAGGTCAAGAAGGGCGACGAGATTGTGGCCAGCACCACCCGCGTCCGCGTGGTCAAGAACAAGCTCGCGCCGCCCTTCCGCGTGGCGGAGTTCGACATGACCTACGGAGGAGGTGTCTCCCGCGTCGGCGAGCTTGTTGACCTCGGCCTTCGCGGCGGATTCGTCAAGCGCGCTGGCGCCTGGTACTCCTTGGACATCGGGGCGTGCCGGGAAGCAGCGGGAGAGGGGCCCCCCGCCGGCGCAGCACCGGCGGCGGCCGCCGCAGCTGCCGACTCGAGCGCTGGCGAAGATGCGGCCCCGGCCAAGCGCGGTCGCGCCAAGACCGCTCGCCGGTCGAAGAAGGCCATTGCCGAGGCTGAGGCGGACGCGGAGGCTGCTGCCGCTGCCGCTGCCGCTGCCGCTGCCGCGGGAGATTCCGAAGGGACAGCGGCGGACGATGCCGGTGCAAAGCGCGAGGACGAGCCGGAGCAGCTGGTGATCGGCATCGGCCAGGGCCGCGAGCATGCCAAGGCGTGGCTGGAGAACCCTGCCAACGCCGATCAGGTCGCGCTGCTCGAACGAGCCATCCGCGCGGAGGGGCGCCGGGGCAAGCTCGACTCGCTAGAGGCGGAGAAGCGCAAGCTTGAGGCCTCCTGAGCCGCCTGCTTGGGGTGCGCGGGAGAGGGTGGGGTTGGGGGGGGGAGACGTGCGACTGCTGGAGCCACTCCTGCTCCAACGCCTGTGGCGTTGCGACCAGTCCTCCGAGTATGCGCCGACCGCGTGCCCGGAAGGCACTCCGCGCGCAAGAGAGTGCGTGGTGGTGTCCGCGTGGCTGTGTGTGTGCGCACGCGGGCGAGCTCGCCCGCGTGCGAGGGTGCCAGGGCAGGGGGGCGGGCGGCGAATCAAGCATCAAAGTGGCAGCCAAGCGCTCCGATGCCGAATGGGCTTTTGCTCGGCGCCAGCATGCATGAGCTTGATCTCGCGCACGGGCTTCGCGCCTCATGGTGCAGCCAGCGGTCATCGGCAGGCGTGCGAGCAGCCACGCAGCCGAGCAAACGGGGAAAAAGCTGGGCGAGCTCGCCGTGAGAGAGCGGGTCAGGCGTCGTCGAAGTGGGCGGCGCCCCAGCGCAGCCTGTTCCAAAGCACGTCCAGCACGGCAGGGTGCTCGCCCAGGACGTCCGCGACCAGAACGCCGCGGGTGCGAAGTGCAGCTCGGTGAGCGTCGTCCGACCGGCCGGCGGGCGAGGCAACAGCGAGGTCCAGCGCCGAGGCCGCAATCTTGGCCACGTCGCCGCCGACGCCAGCGTGCTTTCCCGGCAGCAGGAACATCAGGGCCAGCACCACGCGCACGCCCTCGCCGGCGCCCGCCTCGGCGCTGGCACTCGCGTCCGCCACAGCATCCGGGAGCGCCCTTGCCAGCATGGGCTCCGAGAAGGCGTACGCGTCGCCGGGCTTGCGCTCCATGGCGCAGCCGCGAACCGAGGCAACGTTGACGCCGCGCGTGGCCAGCGCGGCTGCGAGCCGCGGAGCCACGGCTTCGCGCACGGCGTGGACGTCCTTGGACGGTGAGCCGTGCTCGCAAAGGAGGATGCGGAGCGGCGCGGCCGTGGGCGGGGCCCCCGACGCCTCGTAGTCGCGCGCGAGGGCCTCGAGCACGCGGTCGGCGAGCGCAAGGGCGACGCTGTCGAGGCCGGAGATTTGGACGCGTGGGCCAGTCGGGGTCGCGATGGCGGGCGCGTCCGAGCGAGCAAAGCCGACAGCCGCCACCTCAGAGGCGCGCTCCGGGTGAGAGAGGCGGGGGGCCACCAGCGACGGGACGATGCACTCTTTGGAGGCCGGGTCGAGCCATGCAGCGCCCTCTGGCGACGCAGCCGCCTTGGTGAGCAGCGCGGCTGCCCTGCCCATGGGGGCCGGCTTGGTGGCCGCGATGTCGGGCATGCAGAGGGGCGGCACGATGACGACTTGGCCGGGCTCCACGCCGCGCACAGTGCTCGCCTCCTTGGCTGCCTTGTCCACCTCGAGGGGCAGGTGCATTGCGATGGTGGCGCTGGGGCCGAAGAAGAGAGGGAGGACGACGATGCGGCGGCCCGCGGAGGCCTGCCAGGTGCGCACGAGGGCGTGGTGCAGCAGTTCTGCGGGCCGGCCGTTGAGTTCCGCTGCGTCGATTCGGTCCGAATAGCGGGCGGATGCGGGCACAGCCCGCACGCCGTAGCGGTCCCAGAGCGCGCGGCAAATGCGGCGGAGGGCAAGGGTGGCGCCGGGCTGGATGGAGCCGTTGTCCACGACGATGGCGGTGATGCCGCCTCCCGCAAACCAAGGCACGTCCTCGATGCGGCCGAGGAGGCCGCCTCGAGGCCGAGGCACCGGCGTGCAGCCCAGGGCGGCAACAAACGCGCGCCCAAGAGCGGCCCCTGCAACGCCCAGCACGTAGAGCAGGGAGTGGTCGCCCACCTTGGCGGCGTCCTCCTCGGCGAAGGGGTCGGACCCCCACGGGCGGGGGCCGGGGCCGGCAAGCCGGACGAGGGAAGCCTCCTCCGAAACGGCCACCACGGGGGTCGCGTCGCCCTCGCCGGAGACCCTTGCCATGTCGTCGGTTGCGAGCATCGTCGCGCTCCGGCAGGAGGTGGCGCGGGCCACGGCGACGGCTGCGGCGCGCGGTCCGCTCACTGCCGCGAGCAGCTTGTCGGGCGCAGGGACACCGGAGCGGGGGGCGGCCCCCGGAGTGGACCCAGCAGGCGCTGTGATGGTCTCGCGCAGGGCAACGAGGGCCGGGGTGGGGCCGATCAGCTCCACCGCCGTTGCAAGGGACGATGGCCCGAGGCGCACAGACGACTCCGGCCACGCCAGGGCCGAGCCCTGGGCTGGGGCACGCGCAGGCCCCACCGCCGACAGGCCGAGGGCCGAGATGTGGTGGGCGGCGGCCAGGGCTGCCGTGGGAGTGAATGCCACCCCGCCGAGCAGCGCGGTGCGGCCGGACTCCAGCTCGGCCTCCTCCTGGACGCAAGCGGGGAGGCCCTCCCCGAAGGAGGGGAAGGCAGGGAGGAAGCCCAGGACGTCCCTAACGCGGCGCGAGGAGACTCTGCGGGACTCGGTGAAGAAGCTTCGGGCCATCGGGGACATGGAGCCTGCCACGTCATCGAAGGCGACCGGCTCGGGCACGGGCTCGCCGAGGAGGCGGCATGCCAGCGCTGTCACCGGGCCCTGGGGCCCGGGGGCATCGTCTGCGACGTTGAAGATGCTGAGGTCGCCGCCAAAGGGCCTCGAGGGGTCTGCCGTCGGCCGGATCGCGGACGCCAGCACGGCGCCGGCCACGTCCGAGGCGTGCACGCGCGAGAAGTACTGGCCGCGCTTGGCGATGATACGAGCCTTGCCGTCGCGGACCTTCGCCAGCGGGCCGCGGCCGGGGCCGTAAATGCCGGGGAGCCGGAGCACGTGCGCGGGGAGGCCGCTGCTGAGCCACGCTGCCTCGGCGGCGACTCGGCGCTTTGCTCGGGGCGAGCGAGGCTGGGGCAGGTCGGCCTCATCCACCCAAGCGCCCTTCCTGTCGCCGTACACGCCCGTGGTCGACAGGTAGCCAACCCAGCGCACGCCAGCCAGGCTGCCGGAGCGCAGCAAGCCGAGCAGCGTGGGCAGCACCGGGTCCAGCTCGCCGGCGGCTGCGCCTTCCGCGCCCTTGGCCGGCTGCGCTGTCGAGAGAATGTGCGTGGCCTTGCTCAGCGCGGCGCGAAGGCCCTCGGGGGCGATGGCTGCGGCCCCGGAGTCGCCGCCGGAGAACACGTGAACTCCGGCGATGGCGCTGCCGAGCTCGGCGGTGAGCTCCTTGGCCCGCTCCGCGGTGCGGGCCGTGCCGTGGACCTCCCACCCGGCCGCCGCGAGCAGGCGAGCCGTCGCGCAGCCGGTGAAGCCGAGGCCGAAAATGACTGCGCACAGGCTCATGGTCGGCTCTTGGCTTCGTCGACGAGGGGCAGGCAAGCGCGGCGCTAGAGTCCGACGCCGGGAGGAGAGGCGCTGCGCCCTGGGGCAGCTGGGTCGCGCCTCGGGGGCGGGCAGGGGTGGGGGGGCGGGGTGGGGCCGCGGCGCGCGCGGATCCGGGGCGGGCAGGCTCTGCGGGCGAGCACTCCCCGGGCCGCGGACACGCAACATCCGCGCGCGAGTCATGATCGCGGCCGCCGAGGTCGTGCGGCAGTCAACTCCAACGGCCCCAAATAGGCGCCGGAATAGGTGCTTGCTATTTGGGCCGGCCTGCAGAGCCGGGCGTGCGCAGCGTCGGGAGGGGCCAGCAGGCTTGCGAGCGCACGGCCTGCCCGCCGGTCAGCGCCCGAGGGCTGCGGCCGGCGGAGCGAGGCAGCGCGATGGCACTGTCTCTGGATGAGGTCTCCGGCCTCCTCAGCTTTGGCGAGGGGGACGAGGCGGAGCGCGCGCGCAAGCACGGCAAGGTAAGTCGGCCCTGTCATGCAACCGGAGGGGAGTTGCCTTGCCCTCCAAGCCGCCCCGGCCGGGTCCCGCCGGCCTTCTTTCTCGGGCGCGGGGCGCCCTTGGGCTCGCGCTCGTTGACTCGGCGTGCGCGGGCCTCTCGGCTGCCCCCTCGCGCCGCTGGATGGGACTTGATGGGCGCGTGCACGACCGGTTGGTGGTCGCGCCGCTGACCGGGCCGGCCTCCCGGCTTGATGCGCCCTCCTCGCGCCGCCGCGGACCGCGCCCTCGGCCTCCCAGCCGATGGCTAGGCGAAGTGTTCGCCGCAGGGGGGGGCGCGCGGCGGCGACAGGGGAGGGACTCCGAGCCGCCGGCCTGCCGGCGCGGGCGGCAGCCTGGCGTGGCCGGAGCTGCAAGCGCGGCAGCCAGGCAATTGCGCGCAGCTGGCGGGCCCCCTGGAGATGGCGGGGCGCGCACAAGCCCGAGCCGGGATGACTGCTCCGTGTCCAGCACGCTTCCGGTGCTGTCGTGTCGCCTCGCAGACGCTGGCCGAAATCGCGCGGCAGACCACTCCCGAAAGCCTGCCAGAGTGCGACCGCGTTGCGCTCCTGCTGCACGAGGGGACCTTCGAGCAACGAGAGGCCGCGTGCGCGAGCCTCCCTCGCCTAGTCACGGCGCGGCCAGGCTCCCCGCGGCCCGCAACGCCGCCAGGGGAGGGTGCTCGGCCGGAACGGACGGAGCGCAGCGACGGGTCGTGGCCCGGCGTGGTGAGCGCGCTGGTGACGGCGCTGGGATGGCGAGCGAGCGGCCGGCGCTCCCCTTCGGGCCACTCGCCCGTCCCCTCGCAGTCAGGGGCTCAGGCCGGGGGGGCTGGCGTCCAGAGCGGCGGCGGCGGCGGCGGCGGCGGCTCGGGCAGCGGCGGCGGCAGCGGAGGGCACTCTGCCGGCCACCGCAACCCCCCCAAGCTGTGTGCCGTCCCGGGCGTGACTGGCCCGTCGGCCGTGCTCAGCTCTCCAGCGAGGCTGCGCATCGCATCGCCGTTGGCCAGCCCTGGCGGGGCAGGGGGGCCTTCGGTCGGCACTCCGACCGAGCCTGGGACGACGGCGGAGCTGGAGGCCGAGGTTTCGGCGCTCCGGCAGGCAGCCGCCGATGCGGTGCAGACCGCCTGCGAGGCGGAGCTGCGCGGGGAGGCCCGCTACGCGCTGTGGCTGGCCTGGTGCGACGCACGGGCCACGCGTCGGCGCGCCGGCCACCCTTCCGGCCCCGCCGCGCAGGCAGGCCGCCGACCCCACGCCAACGCGCCCCCCAGCACAGCCCCGCAGCAGGCGGGACGAGGGGGGCAGAGCCACCAGCACCCGGCCAGACCCGACCAGCTCGGGCCTGCAGCCGCCGCTGAGGCCGCCCGCTGGCTGGCGGACGCGGCCTCCCTCGCCCCCCTCGAGGAGGAAGGCGACGCCCCCAGTGCCGGCGCGGGGCTCGAGGGCGGCGACCCCCGCAGCCAGCACGCGCCGGGCGGCCGGGGCAGCGGCAAGCCAGTCCTCCCGGTGTGGCCCGGGGCGCCGCCGCGGCTCGTGCTGCTCGCCAAGCGCGCCCTCCCCGCGCTGCTCTCGCTCGTCCGGCCGACGGTGGCGGCAGTCCACGACGACCCTGCGGCCAGCCCTCTCACCACAAGGGCCTCGGCCGCCCTGGCGGCCCTGATTCCCTTCGTGCCCCGCCGCTCCATAGCCAGCACCGTCCTGCCGGCAGCTGCATCGCTTGCCGGCCTTGAGAACACGCGGGGGGCGCGCCAGGCCTACTGCCGCCTCCTCGGCGCGCTCGCGCACCACCGGGCGCTCTCTGACGGCGCCCTTGCTGCGGCTCTGCCGAGCGTTTTGGACCTCTGCCAGGACACGTCGGGCCACGTGCGGGAGGCCGCCGCCCGCCTGCTCGGCGTCCTCATCCTCCGCCTTGCACGGCGCAGACTGGCCGTCCCGGGCATCGCGGCAGAGGGCCATGCCCGGCTGCACGAGGGCCAGCCCCCCAAGACTGCGCCCTCCGCCTCCGGCGCCACCGCCTCCGCAGCCGGCGCTGCTGTTGCAGAGGCCGATGACGCCGAGGAGCACGACGGTGTCCTCGCGCTGTGCGCCGCGGAGCTTGGCCCGGCGTGCCCGCCAGAGGACGCGGCGCCGCTCGTACGGCTCTGCCGAGAGCTGGCTGAGCTGCTCGAGGACGAAGAGCGCGCAGTCAGCGGCGCGGCGTTTGCGGCCGCGAGCCGCTGCCTGGCGTGTCTTCCCCAGTCGCTGCGCCGCACCGTGCTTCTCCCCTCCATGACGCTGCTGCTCACGGCCGCCAGGGTCATTGCCCCGCCGGGCCGGCTTGCGGCTTCGGCCGAGGACGCCGCCGTTGGCGTGCCCGGCGCGCCGTCGTCCGGCGGCCACGCGCAGGCCTCGGCGTCGCCCTTCACTCCCCCGCCTCCCGCGCGCCGCCCGCGGCCGGCAAGCCTCGCCATCGCCGGCCTCTCCGTGGTGAGCCCGCCGGAGAAGCGCAGTCCCGCGGTGTTTCCGCCGAGGCAGGGACCAGGCGTGCCGAGCGCTCAGGAGCGCCGCTTCTTGCACCTTCGCTCGGCGTTGGCCGCAGCCCTGCCCATGTTCGTCCGAGCCCTCGCCGCGTGCGGGGACTTGCTCGCGTCTGTGGGGGCCGGGGGAACGAGAGCCGCCTCGTCTCGGGCGCTGGGCTCGCGCAGGCAGCCGCTGGAAGCCTCTGCCGGGCACGGGTCCGGCGTCAGGCGTGGCGCCAGTGCCTCGGGCAGGACCTCTCCCGCGGCAGACGGCCCATCAAGGCTGCCGGGAAGCCAGGGCCGGCACCGCGGGTCTCGCCGCATGTCTTCAGGATACGAGCACCTCGCCGCAGCGGCACAGCTGGCGTTCCAGGGGCCGGACTCGCCACCCTCCCGCCAGGCCATCGGCGACCAGGTGTCCCCGCTCGCGTCCGCCGACGTCACCGATGCGAGCGTTGGCTTCGCGGCTGACGCTGACGCGGCCGGGGGCAGCTCGGCAGCAAGCCTCGCCGCGGCTGGCGGGTCCAGCGGAACGGACCGCGAGGCGAGACAGGCAGGCGCAGGGCCGGGGCCGTCGTCGGGGTCTTCGTCGTCGGCGCAGGGCTCGAAGCGGGCCACCGTGCCCGGGCCCAGGTCTGGGCACGATCCCGCGTCAGCCTCTGGCCAGTCGGCGGGTGCCTCGAGGCGCCGGCTCACCGAGACCACCATCACGCCGCAAGAAGCCCTTGTGCGCTTCGCCGCCTCCCTCCGCCACCATGACGACGCCGCCGTCAGGGCGGACGCTGTGCGTGCCGTTCCGGCGCTCGCGCTGTCCCTGGCCCCGCAGGCGGCCGACACGGCCGTGCCCGTGCTCGTGGAGTCAGCAGCGATCGACCCGTCCGCGGAAGTCCGCGCGGCGCTGTCCAACGCGCTCGTGTCTCTGGCGCCCCGCCTCCGCCCGCCGACGGCCAGCGCTGCCTGCGTGTTCGACGCCCTGTGCCAGCTCTGCCTGGACCCTTCGCCCGCCGTGTCCGGTCCCGCCATCCTCTCCAGCTTCGACTGGGCCCCGCGCCTCTGCCGGGGCGCCGAGGCCGGCGCACGGGCGATTCAGCGGCTGTGCGGCGCGGGAGAGCCGGTGGCTCAGAGCAAGGCTGGCGGGCGCCTTGCGGCTTGGGAAGCGTCGGCCACTGCGACCCGCCTGCCGCCCTGGCACGCCGCGTGGCCGGCGCCGCTGGCCTCGTCGCATGCCTTGACTGCTGCCGCGCTCGCTGCCGTGTCGCCTGACGTCGCTTCGGCGGGGAGTGCTGGCGGGGCAGACGCGTCCTTTCCTCCGGCCAGCGGCCTCGCGCTGGCCTGCATGGCCGCATCGTCGTTCTCGCTGGGCGGGGCAGCCCTCTCGCCCCGGGACGCGGGGCCGTCGGCAGCCGGGTCGACTGCGTCCCCTGCCGCTCCCAGCATCTCTCCGCCTAGCACGCCGCTCCTCGCCGGTCTGGCCTCGTCCTCCTTGAGCCAAGCGTCGGGCTTCGGCTCCGTTCTCAACGCTCTGGGCTCGGAGGCGGCGAGCTGGGCCGCCGACGGGCCGGCAGCTCCAGCCGTGGCATCGCTGACGCTGGCTGCTGGGGCCGCAGCGCTGACCGGCCTCCCTCTGCTGGACGCGGAGGGGGTGTCCAAGGCGGTGTGGTCGGCCTGCGGTGGGCTGGCGCCTCCGCTGCTCTCGCCCGCTCTGGGCAGCGCAGGGCTGGGGTCTCCAAAGGCGGGCAGGCGCGCCTCTGCCGCCTCGCACTCCGGCCAGTCGGCCGCGGCTGCCGGCAGTGGGGCGCCCGCCACAGCTGCTGCAGCGGCAGCGGCAGCGGCAACCGCAGCTGCTGCTTCTGGAGAGGCATCCGTGCCGCCGCCCCCTCACCTTCGCCCGGGGAGGGTGAGCTGGCGAGCCGCAGTGTCGCTGCTGCACGCCGCCCGCGGCCTGGCCTTGCGAACAGGCGCGCCAGGCGCAGTGGCCCTGGCCACCAGCCTCGCTGAGCGAGGCGTCGACGACCGCAGCAGCGCCCTGCCGGTGCGCCGCGCCGCTGCCCACACGCTCGCCTGGCTCGTCCGCTTCGGCCCGACGTCCCAGACGCGGGCCGCGGCAGAGCGGGTGCTCTCCTCCCGGATCATGGCTGCGCCCGACGCCGCCACGCGCTCCCTCCTCCCTCACGCCGCTGCGGCGCTCACGTGGGTCCTCTCCCGCTCGGGCGCGTGGCGCCAGCTGGGCCGGCCGCTCGCTGTGCTCGCCCTGTGCGACGCTGACGAGGGCGTCAGGGAGGCCTGTCTCAAGGGGCTGGCGCTGTGGCGTGCGCGCCTCGTGTGGCCGGAGGACGCCCACGCCATCCTTGTCATCAGGTCCGTGGTTGCGGACCTGGCCTCGCACTCTCAGCTGCCCCCGGTGGCTGGCAAGCATGAACGAGCCGGGGCGGGCTCAGATTCGGCCCGCAGAGCGCGAGCCGCCTCCGGCTCGCCCACGAGCCCTGGCCAGACCCGCCGCCGCCCCAGCCTCGACTTGCTCTCCTTCGGCGGGACCAGGGCGCCGGGCAGGGCCTGGCTTCCGATGGGCGAGCACCCTCGCCGCGCTTTGGTGCTGGCCCTGCGCCCGGCGGGGTCGCCGTTGCCGTACGCGCGGCTGCCCGTGCCACCGCGGCTCGCCGACCTCGCCTTCGCGCTGGATGCCGCGCTGGCCGCCATCGACGGGCCGATCCAGGCCGTAAGAGACGCAGCCGAGTCGTCTGCCGCTTCGGGCGCGGGCGCGCCGCTCATCTCCCTCGCTGCAGGAGCAAGCAGCTCGTGCGAGGACGATGACGTCGGCGCTGGCGCGTCGCCGGCCGCCCCTGCCCAGCCCCCCACAGCCGGGAAGGGACCCCCCAGTCGCCCGGTGCCGCTTCGCTCCCCCACGGCCAGCTCATCGGCCCTCATCTCAGGCCCGGTGAACCGCCAGGTTGGCGGCACGCGCAGCAGACGCGGATCGAAGACTCGCTCCAGCGGCCCTTCGCAGCTCCCCGCGCCCGGGCAGGACGCCCCGTCCTCGTCCGCGTTCGCCGTGCCAGCAGCCGGCCCGTCGTCGGCAGGGCCTGAAGGAAAGGCCCTTCACGGCCAGGGCGGCAGCGAATACGCGCCGTGGCTGGCCACGATGGGAGGGCGCGCCGTCCCGGTGGCACCGGCTGAGGAAGGGGGTGGAACCGGTGGGCGGATTCGCTCGATGCGGTCTCATCGCCGCGCAGACGGGGCTCTGTCGGCACGCAGCCGCGGGGACGGGGCCTTGTCGGCACGCAGCCGCGACACCAGCCCGGAGAGTGAGGTCGGGGCAGGCGACTTGAGCGCGCGCCGCAGCGGGCGGCGGTCGCGAGCTAGAGGCAGGACCAGCAACGCATCGCCGCACTCCGCGCGGGGCACCCCTCCCTCTATGAGCCGCCGCAGCCTCCTCGGCGGGCCGGGCGCCATGGACAGCGTGGGGCCCGGCGCTGGTGGGCGCCGGAGCGGAACGCTGTCAGCGCGAGGCAGCGGCTCCGTCACGGGAGTGGGGAACCAGTCGGCGCGCGGGCACCCCCGCCAGCTTGTCGGCGCGCCCACTGGCCGCGGCTCGCCCCCGCGGTCCCCAGGGCGAATCGACCGGCCAGTCTCGGCGGACGCTCACTCCCCATTTCACGGCGCGCAGCAGCCACTATCGCGCACGGTCAGCGGCACCAGTGACGACGAGCCCATGTCGCCAATGCTGCTCGGGAACCCTGTTGCCCGCGCCCCGGGGCCCCTGGCGCTCGCGTCCGCCGCCAGCGGTCCGCTCGCCAACAACACGTTCAGCCGCTCGAGCGCGACCGCCGCCGGGGCGTCGCTCCGAGCCGGCCGTCGAGGCACCGGCGCCGCTCGCCTCTCCAAGGCCTCCGCTGCCTCGGGAATGCCGCTTGCCCTTGCGATGCCTCGCGCCGCCGGCGGCGATGCCCAGCCCGGGCCGGGCCGAGCCGACGAGCCCCGGCGCACGTCGTCCATGCAGCCCCAGGTGCGCACCCCCGCTGGGTCCAGGGCACGCCGGCGGCACCTGGCCTCGCTGCGAACGGGGGCGGGGGGCGCGCTCGCCGACGGCGGCCAGGACGCCCCGGGAACTGAGCCCAGCACCCCGGACTTTTCTCGCCGCCGCCGCCACCACGTCGTGTCCAAGTCGGCCTCAAGCTCCCCCACTGGTCCCGCCAGGGCCGGCGCCTCGCTGGACATGAGCGATGTGCTTCCGGCAGTGGACGACGGCCTGCCCCACGTCCCCAGCCCGGCTCTTGCCGTGGCTGCGGGGGCGAAGTGGCCCACCGTTGGGATGGCAGAGCTCCTCGCTCGCACCTCCCTCCTCCCCGCAGAGCCCGTTGGCCCCGCCCAGGCCGTGGCGCCGGGCATGCACCGTGCCGCCGAGGCCAGGCGGTCGGCCCCGGAAGGCGCCGACCTGTCTGGCCGTCCCTCCGCCGAAGCCCTGGGCATCTCGCGCTCGGGCGAGGGCGCTTTGGGCGGCGCGGCGGGGGCTTGCGCGGTGTGGGGCGACGAGGGCGATGAGGGAGGGGGCGCACTTGCATGGCTGCGCGGCCTGGCTTCGGGCCAGCTGACGGCTGGAGCAGCGGCCTCGATGGCCGATGCAGCAGCAACGCTCCCTGCCGCTGCGTGGCCTGCGCCGGTTCTACCCGACGCGCCAAGCTCGCCCATCGGCTCGTCATCAAGCGCCTATCTTGCGTGCGCTGCGCTGGACCGGTGGGCCGAGTCGTCGCCCTTTTTGGCCTCACCCTTTCGCCTCTTTCACGCCCCAGCGCGGGCTGCGGCGATGCGCGGCGCCAGGCGCAAAAGCACGCTAGCGCCTTCCGCCGCAGCCTCAGCGCCGCCACAGCAACAACAACAACAGCAACAACAACAACAACAACAACAACAACAACAACAACAACATCAGCGACAGGGCAGACAGCACGGCGCAGGCGCCGCGCCGGGCCGCCAGGCGCACAGGCCGGCAACGGGTCCCCAGCCCTCCACCCCTGCCGAGCTTGCTGCTGCTGCCGCGGCCTGCCTCGCCGCTGCTGCGCAGTGGGTTGCCAGCGAGTCGACCGCCCCCCCGGTTGGCTTCGCCGTCGCCCCCGCACTCTCTGGCGGGCACCACCCGCAGGCCCTTGCCGCTCTCCCGCGGGACACGAACTGGCTGGGGGTTGACTCCGGGCTTGCACGGGCCGTTGCAAGCCAGCGGCTGCGGCTGGGTCTCGGGCCGCTTGACGGAGCCGCCAGCGCCGCCATCACCGCGCTGGCGTCGGCCTTCGGAGCGGCGGCCGGAGGGCTCGCGCGCAGCACGATGCCGCCGCCCGCCCCTCCCGCGTCCGGAGGCAACTTGCCCGCATGGCGAGCCCGCCCTGCGACAGCGCCCGCCGTGGCTGCCCCGCCGGCCTTACAGTCCGCCTGGGTGGATCTGTCCCCCGCCCCGCTTCTGCCCAGCAGCGCCGTGCCGCCGCTCCTCCTGTCGTGGCAGGCCCTGGGTCTCTCGGTTCCGGCTCAGATCGCCATGCGTGAAACCGCGACGGGGTGGGCCCTGCCTGGTGACGTCAGCGCGCCAGCCTTGGGCGCACGTGACGCAGAGGCGGTGGCCGCCACTTCAGCAGACTTGATCCACAGCCTGCGGGAATGGGCGGCCGCCGCGGAGACGAAGGCAGCGGGAGCCGCCGCTGCGTTGCCGGCTTCTGCGGCTCTCAGGAGCTCGGCGGCTGCAACGGCTCGTGGCGAGAGCAAGGCTCTGACGCCCGGGCGGTCAAGCCGGGCGGCAGGGGGCGCCCAGCTCGCCCCAGCAGGAGGCAAGGCCTCGGCTGCGGAGCCGGTGGGAGCGCCCGGCCAGACGGGAGCAAGCGTTGCCGCAGCGCACGCCGCTCACGTGGCCCGCCTCCTCGCCGTTGCGCTGGAGAGGGCAGAGTCGGAGTCGCTCGCTGGGCGGCTGTTGCTCCCGCTAGACCCTGCGCCGAACGCTGCGGAGGAGCGCCGTCGCCGCTTCGCCGAGGCGGTGCTTGTGGAGGCTGCGGTGGCTGAGCTGGACGCGAGCCGGCGCCGTGAGCTGGAGCACAGGCAGGAGCGCGAAGCGGCCAAGGACACGGCAAAGTCGGGGTTTCGCGGCGCTCTGGGTGGGCGATCGTCCGTGGTGGCGCCCGGAGCAGCCGCAAACGCGGCGGCTGTCGCCGCAGCGATCGAGCAACGGGCCCGCCGCGGCGGGGCGTCCGGCAGCGCCCATTCCTCTGGAGCCACGGGGCAAGGGGCGGGCGGCGAGGCCCGTTCCCAGGCCGTGTCTGAGGATGCGGGCGACGCCTGGGCCTCGTTGCACTCGTTCGGGTTCGTGCCGCAGCCGCTGAGCGAAGGCGGGCGCACCACGGCCACGGAGGGGGCCGGATCAGCTGAGGACGGCGGGCGAATCTCCCGCCGGCCCTCCGATCTTGCGCAGGTTTTGGCCGGGGGGGCGCTTGGCTCACAAGCAGGAGGAGGAGGTGGCAGCGGCGGCGGCAACGGCACTGGCAGCGGCGCATGGCGTGGCGGCAGGGGCTCGTGGACTGGGCCCGCAGCGCACACGGTGGGCGGGCCGGCGTCGGCTGCCGCGAGTGTTGGAGGCGGCGCGCTCGCGAGCTCCGCCAGCGCCGCCTCTGGCTCCGCCTCGTCCGGGTCGGGGAGGCGGGCCACAGCGTCGGAGCTCGCCGCGCTCAGCCCAGGCCGCGGGCCGCAGGCTCAGCGAGCGGGGGGCGCGGCGGGAGACGCGGCCGAGGCGGACGAGGACGCCTTCGTGGCCCAGCTTGCCATGGACGTTGGCCCCGTGACGTCGGGCGGTCCGCGCGTGGGGCTGGAGCGCGGCTGGCCGGGGCTGCCCCTGCCGCTGGCTTCGCTTGGATTCTTGGCCCGGGGCGCGCTGCTTCGGCTGCCGGACGGGCAAGGCGACTACGCAGCTCGGTTGTCGCTGCCGATTGACTGCAGGGAGGCAGTGCTCACCGCCTGGCGGCGCGGTGCTGCGGCGGCTCGGGCCCGCGCCCAGCGCTCCCGCGCGAGGACGTTGCTGGCGGAGCAGGAGGCAGACCAGCACGACCTGGGAAAGGCGTCCGCTGCGACGGAGGCCACGCTCGGCTTGGCTGGGAGCGGCGCGGCCCAGCGGACCGGCACCGCTGCCGCCTGTGGGACGGGCGGGTCTGCTAGAATGCGGGGGGGGCTCCCTGGGAGAGGCCCGACCGACGGGGCGCCCGAGGAACGGCCGCCGCTGCAGGTGGGAGGTCCGGGCTCGTCGTCGGCCACGTGGGAGGAGCCCGAACCCGGCGTGGCCGCGTCTCAGCACGGCGACCCGCACGCCCGCGCATCGAAGCGGCCCTTGCCCCCCATCCGCGCTGGCGCGGCCACGCACCTGCCCCACGCGCCGTCGGGCGGGCCTACGTCAGTGTCGGCCACCACGTCGGAGCTGAGTTCGTCGGATGCCGACAGCCTGCGTCGCGGCAGCCTGCCGATTCCCGCTGCCCGGCGCAGGCCCCTCGCCCCCATCACGCGAGCGGCCGCCCCCGCTGCTGCCCAGCCACCGCCGCAGAGCGACGCACTGCTGGCCGCTCCGCCTGCGTCTCTCGCTGCGGCAGCCTCCGCGGTCCCGTCAAGCCTTCCCTCTGCAGCGCTGGCGACGTCAGACGCCCTGGCTGCCCCCGGCGCCGCGATTGTCCCCGCCTCCGCTCCGCCGCCCCTGAGCGTGCCATCGGCTGCCCCGCTGACAGGCAAGGCCGACCAGCTCTCGCCGCTGGCGCCAGGGCTGCGGGGCGTGCCTGCCCCGTTTTCGCCGGAAGCCAAGGGCTCAGCGCCGCCCTCCCACGCACCTCCGCCGCTGGCAGCTCTCCAAGCTCCCGCTGGGGCGATGGCTAGTGCGCAGGGCGCGGGGGCGACACTCTCGGCGTTCGGGTCGGCACGAGGCCCGGGATCGGCCCGTGGACCCGCCTCCGCCAGAAGCTCCTCCTCGGCCGCCAAGACGCTGACGCCGAGGCAGACGGGGCTTCTGCCGGCGCGAGAGCCCGTTGGCTCCGCCCCTGTCGCTGCGTCCAGGCGGCCAGACCGCCGCGACCAGCCGACCCGCGCCACTGCGAGCCTGCGCGTGGACGGTGCCCGAGCAGCGGCTGCCGACGCGCTGGCGACGCCAGTCATGCGACAGCCTGCTCTCGGCGCTCACCGCCCGGCAGCGGGACAAGCGCGTGGCAAGCCCTCGGCAGCTCCGCAGCGCGCCCTTCCGGCCACAGTCGGCCAGCCCCCTGCCCTGGGCGCGATTGCAGTGTCATCGAGCGCAACCGCCCAGGCCGCGCTGCGGGGGCTGCGCGTCGGCCGGACGACGCCCCGAGGCGGGAAGACGGGGTGACCGGGGGTCGCTTTACCCCCGCTGTTTCTGAGACTGCGGGCAGGTGGGGAGGGACTGCCGCACTGGCGACAGCACCTGCCAAGGCTCTGCTCTGCTCGCGTCGTGTGTCATGCCCGCCCCGCCCCACTCGGGCCGAATCACTGTTGTGGGCGCGCTGCATCTACTGACTGTCTCCACGGCTGGCTGGGCCGCTTGCGCGTCAAGACGAGCGAATAATGCGTGGTTTGGCTCCGCGCCATGCGGCCTGCGATATGCGTGACTGTCCGCGATGCCTTTGCCCCTGGGGGAGGACACGGCCCCGCCCACACCTCCCCCCCTTCCTTCCTCCCAACACACCCACGCACGCACACGCAATGCCGATCCACAAACACTGAACGCATCGCAATCGATCTCGGGCCCTCTCACTCGCTCGATCACAAGCGCGCGTCTCAGCGGCGGCCACGGCGGCTCACTCGTCCGCGCCCGTCTGGCCCAGCTGGCCAGCAGCCCAGCTCTCCTCGTACGCGTCAGGGTCGAGCGCCTCCGCCCACTGCAGCAGGGCCGAAGCTTGAGCGTCCCAGTCGGGCGAGTCGAAGTCCACCGGACACCCCATGGACTGCAAAGCGGTGCCATCACTCTGCTCTGCCTCTGCCGGCTCTCCGGCACGGTCCTGGGACCCCCCCCGCGCCGCGAAGGGGCCGCCATGCTGCCCCCCGCGCCCCACTCTGTCGTCCACAAACTTCGCCTCCTCGTCATATCCGGCCCCCTCCCGCTCCTCCTCCTCCTCCTCCTCCTCCTCCTCCTCCTCTAATAGCCGCGACAGGAACGCGTCCACGGACAGCGGTGCCCCGTCCTGCAAGCCCAACCTGCGACGCACGCTTCGCTCTGCCGCCGCACGAAGCTCTGCCTCGGGCAGAGCCCTCAGGTCCTCCGTCGCCCACGACGCGTCGCTCAGCGCGGAGCCCGGCCGCTGGTGCTCCTTGGACGGCCTTGGCAGCGAAACGCTGCGCTCCGAAGCGAGCTCTGCCGACGCGTCCTGGCCGCCTCGGCGCGTCCCCGGCTGCGCGGCTGCGACGCCGTACTGATCGGTCGCCAGGCCCTCTCGGTAGAGCCGCATGAGCCAGCGGCGGCGCCGCTCCTTCCGCTTGGCCTGCCTGTCCTCGTTCCTCTGCAGGCGGCTCCAGTGCCACGGCTGCCTGCGCGCAGCGGTCAGCTTCGTGAGTGGATCGGCTTCGGCCTCCTGGAGGGTCTTGACCGCCACTGGGCGCCAGCCATTGTTCTCCCAGCGAGTGTACCAGCCGGGCCGCTCACCCGCGCCGGAAACCGCCGCGCCGCCTGCCCCGGCGCCGCCAGCAAGGCGCCCCCTGCCGCCCGATGGTGTGGGCCCCGCTCCCGGGCCGGCCGGTGCAGACGGGAGCGCGAGCAGCGACGCCTTGGCACTGGCCAGCGCGGCTGGCCCTAGCACCTGGTCTGCGTCGCGCTCCCGCAGGCTGAGCCGCTCGGTGGCGTACGACCGAGGGGCGAAGGCGCCGACGTCGCACACGGGGGCCAGCGTCGCCACCTTGTAGTACACCGCGGGCGGGAAGCTGGCGCCGCCAAGCCGGAGAGACACCGTGAGCCCCGACGCGGCGTCTACCAGCCCCGCCTCCGTGGGGTTGAGCACCCTGAGGAGCTCTACCGGCGTGCAGTCCCGCTGGAAGCGCAGGCACACGCCCTTGAAGTATGCGAAGGCTGCCCGGTCCTGTGCCGCGCGCCGGCGCGCCCGTAGCCAGCGCTGCACCCGCAGCGCCGCCAGGCCGGGGATGCTGCGCCGAGCCTGCCGCTGGATCTGCAGCGCCGCCACGTGGTAGAGCGGGAGCTCCGCCCATCGCTCGGGGGGCAGGACATCGACGAATCGAACGGCGCCCGGCTGCGGCAGCGGCATCGCGGGCAGGCACTGGAAGCGCCACCAGCGCTGAACGGCCGTCGCGGCGATGTGCATCGCGCCTATGGGCATGCGCCAGGGCTCGCGCACTAGAAGCCGCCTCGTCGACACGGGCTGCCGTCGAAAATGCAGCGCAGTCCAGGGCGCAGCTCGGCGCACGTGGAACGCAACGGCGGAGCCGGCAACTGCGTCGTCCTCTGCGCCTTCAGGCCCGCCCTGCGCAGCGGCAGCCGCGCGCCGGAGCGCGGCCAGTGTCGACGGCTGCACTAGGAGCGGCAGCGAAGGGGCGGCGCCGACACCGTCGGCGGCTGCCGTGTGCAGCACCGGGTTGTGAGCCGCCTGAGGCATCCAGTGCGGCAGCGAGCTGCCCCTGCCCTCCGGCCCAGGCCACCCGCCCTCGTGCACCGTGCTCGCGGAACTCATCGGCCCGTATCGCCGGCCGGGCTCCCGGCGGGGCGTGCGGGCTCCGCCGCCACTGCTACCGCTGGCACCGCGCGCTCCGTCGGCCATTCGCCGCAAGGGGCCACTCGCCACTCGCCACTGCCCTCCTTCAGCCGGCTGGCGCTGCCCGGTGACTTGGGGCAAAGGCCGTGCCAGGGCCTGCGGCTCTGGTCCTCGCCGGTGGCGCGGCCGGGGGCAGCTCGGCGCCCAGCAGAGCCTGCAACCAAGGCTGCGGCAACGGCTGAGAGGCGAGCGCCACGAAAACCACTGCGCGGGGCATCATGGCCGCTGCGGCTTCCGACGAAAAGGGCTCCGGGCCGTCCATGGTGGCGCCAGGGAAGTTCAAGATCCTGCTCGTCGGGCCCTCGCGCTCGGGCAAGAGCGGCGTCGCCAATTTCCTCGGCGGGCTCACTGACTCGCTGGACTTGGAGAACCACACCCCCACAGCGGCCTGCCGCATCGTGGAGGTCGAAAGGGACATCCCGGGAAGGGGTCACGTGTCCGCGGAGCTTTGGGATGTGTCCGGAAACCCGCAGTGAGGGCGTGCTCAAGCGGCGCAAACATGCCTCTGGCCCCGGCTGCGTTGCCTCGGCGCAGTGTGCCGCCCGCCGCGGCCGTGCTGCGGAGCGGGGCTCGCTTGGGCGCCCTTCGCCCGCCGTCCTGGGGCCTGGGGGTGACGCATGGCCGCCATGTGCCGCACCGCCTGAATTTCGCCTCGCAGGTACGAGGGGTGCTGGCCGGCCATCCGCAAGGACGTCTCTGCGACCGTGTTGTGCTTCAACGCGGCGGACGACGCCCAGCTCCATATGCTGGAGAACTGGTGAGCGGCCTCCGTCTCCCCGTGGGCTGGCCTCGGCAAGCCGGGCCTCGGGATGGCTCCAACGGCAAATGTCGTGCTGCCGCTCCGCTGCGGCGCGGGCTCAACCAGGCCACCTGGCAGCAGCCAGCGGAGAGGGGGGGGGAGCTTGTATTTTCCGCTGCTGCTTTTGGCTGTTCGCGCGAGGCTCGCCGGCTTGCCTCGGGCTGCGCTTCGCCAGCGCCGCCCCGACTCTCCCTCCGCTCGCCCGACCCCGCGCTTGCAGGCACGCCGCCTTCGTGCTGGAGAGCAAGCTGCCCAAGAGCAAGTGCCTAGTCCTCGCCAACTACGGGAGCGAGGCCACAGCCAAGCCCGCGTTGCGTGAGTCGTGCCTTCAAACAGCAACCCTGGCCCGCTGGGCGGCGCAAGGGTGCCGACCCGCCACTGCCGCCTCTCCCGCCGCTCTGCACCGTCCCCCGCACCGCGCAGCGCACAAGCTCCGAGGCATCCCCGTCGTCCCTTGCAACCTTGAGACTCCGGCTGCGATCCGCGACGGGCTTGACGACCTGCTCTCGCGTATCTAGAGCCTGGGCGCCAGGCGCGCGTGGTGCATAGTTTTCGTTTTCAACCTGTGTCGTGCACACTGCCGGGCTGCCCTCAAGAGCAACAGAACACACAAAAACACACAACCATGAGCGCGCGCGCGGCCTGGTCCCGGACTTCCTTGCCGCTGCTTGCCCGGTGCCACGGCCGTGTGCTTCCGTCCGCAACCCTGGCGGGCAGAGCAGCAGCGATCCAGCCCGCACCGCGGCCTCGAGCGCACGCGTGGCGGCCGCCGCGAAGGGTCCCCGAGCGCCTGTTCTGCGGAGGAAATGTTCGGCGACTGCGACTGCGTCCTGTGGGGCGTAGGCATCGTCGCTGCGGCTGTTCTGGCGCTTGTGGTGTACGTCTTCCAGGCCACCTCGTTGCCCGTGGACCCCTCCGCTGCTCCCAAGGGCGGCGCCGCCGGCAGCCCCACTGTCGTAAAGGTGCCTGCCGACTACAACCCGCACCCCATGCTGTTCATGCTGCGCGGAGTGCTGTGCTGCCGCATTCGCGGCAACTTCCGCCGCTCCGAGCCGGTCCCGAAGATGCCCAACCTCGAGATGTCCCGGGACATCGTGCTCGATCCCAAGCAGTACGAGCGCTTCCACCAGCATTTCGAGCCGTCCGACTCGCTCAAGGGAGGCGAGGCGCACGGCAAGTCGGGCAAGCCCGGGAGCCTGCCTCTCTTCATCACCTATCCCAACGTGGCCGGCGAGGTCATGGGCATCGCCTCCCTCGCGCACCCAACCAACCCGCTGCCGACCATCCCGTTCCCCGTGCACATCGGGCAGCGCGTGGAGATGTACCGCGACCTGCCTGTGGACGCCACCGCGGGCTGCAAGTTCAGCGTGGTGGCCCGCCCCCCCACCCTCACCCCTTGCGACAACGGCCTCGAGCTCCGCATCGTCTTCGACGCCTCGGGGCCCGACGGCGTCCTCTTCTCCCGCTCCACCCTGCTCGCCCTCTACAAGTTCGCGGGCAAGCGCAAGGACAAGGCTGCCGACGCCAAGCCCGCCACTCCCCCCGACGTCGAAGCCCTGCGCCGTCGCGACGCCGAGAAGGCCTCGGAGCCCAAGGAGCGCTGGGACGTGCCCTCCGGCACCGGCTCCACCTACGCCGCTCTCTCCGGCGACTTCAACCCGATCCACGTGTCCCCGATCGCCGCAAAGGTCCTCGCCGGCTTCAAGGGTGCCATCATTCACGGCAAGTGGACTCTCGGCAAGGCCTGCGCCGCCCTGCGCCGCGACGGCCACCTGCGCCCGACCAAGGACAAGGGCGTGTTCGTCGACTGCAGCTTCCGCTCCCCGCTTGTCATGCCGGGCAAGGCTGCCTTTGGCTGGTGGGAGACGGCAAAGGACGGCGAGGTCGAGTTTGCGGTGTGGGGCAAGCCCCGTAAGCGGCGCGCCATCGCCGAGGTCATGGATGACGTGTACTGCCATGGCACTGCGGGCTTCTGCCCCATTCCGTGAGCCCCTGCCGAACTTAGGCTTGCAGTCCACTGCACTTGTGCCAAGCCTCGTGCATCTTGAGCCTCCCCAGAAAGCCAAACATCACAAAACGGGTGCAGCAAGACAACAAACAGTCGGCTGGGACTGCAAAAGTAATCAAATTGTCAACTTTTTGAAAAATAGTTGTGTTGTTGCTCCTTGGTGTAATGGTAGCACTTTGGACTCTGAATCCAGCAATCCGAGTTCAATTCTCGGAGGGGCAAGTCACTAAACATCTTTTTTAGCTTGGCGGCGCCTCATGTTGTGCTCCTAGGGTGCTGTTGAGCTAACCTCTTCACCCCCCACCCAAGCTGCAGGAGCGGATGCGCACGCTGCAGCCTTGCAGTGGTGAGCAGCAACGACCCACATTGCCATCCCGCGTCGCCCGGCGAGCAGCCGTGTACAGAGTTGAGGACAAACGCTGCGACTTTGCCGGGTGCCTTGGGAATGCCTGATGGGGGGGGTTCTGCTTCGTTGGTCGAGGCGATCAGCGCTTGCGCGACGGTGCCGGAGCCGGAGGTGAGCCCACAGCCGAAGCTTCGCAGCGACACTGGCCATGTCGGGAACCTATGGCAAAAGAAACCTCAAATTTTTCGCCGCCCGGGAGTGTTGTTGCTCCTTGGTGTAATGGTAGCACTTTGGACTCTGAATCCAGCAATCCGAGTTCAATTCTCGGAGGGGCAAGTCACATACCTCTTTTTGCGTGGGGATTCTTCCTGTGGCGAAAGCTGTGGGCTGCCGGCCGGCCTCCTCGTGCAAACGGCAGACAAACGACAGCAAGCGACCCGATAGCCGTGTCATTGCGAGCCTCAGATAGCAGCACGCGTTGCCATAACTCGCCGGTCCTGTCTGGGTGTTGGGAGATTGCGAGGCAACCCTCCTCAGACGGAGGCTAACGCAGCACTCTCGGTTCGGGCCGGCATCGCGATGTGCGTGAAGACTGTGATGGCCTGGAACCATCCAATTACAAGCGCACCACGTGAGGCGCCGCCAAGCAAAAAAAGATGTTTAGTGACTTGCCCCTCCGAGAATTGAACTCGGATTGCTGGATTCAGAGTCCAAAGTGCTACCATTACACCAAGGAGCAACAACACGATGGGAAGTCAAATTTTTGACAATTTATTCTATTTACGGTTACTCAGCCTCAGTGCCAGCATCAGCGAGCCCAGTACTCGTGCAAAGAGTGCGAAGACCAACGCGGTGGCAAGCCTCGAATGGTAAGCCCGCGCCCAGTCGCGAGCGGCATGCGCCGCGGCTCCGAACGGTGTCGCGCCCATGGACCGCCTCAAGGCCCGGTTTGACCTGGAAAAAAGCTCGGCAAGCCATGTCGATCTCAGTCTGCTCTGTGCGACGAGGTGGCTCCTCTGGCAGCGGGGCAGGCAGAGAGGCCACGGACCAAAAAGGGTGCCAGAAGCAAAAAGAGATATTCAGTGACTTGCCCCTCCGAGAATTGAACTCGGATTGCTGGATTCAGAGTCCAAAGTGCTACCATTACACCAAGGAGCAACAACACATCTGCTTAGTTAAAATTTGACAATGTGGTACAATCATGTTTTCGACGACATCACTGTGGCAGATCTCGAGGACATGCAAGGTGCTCTCAAGCGCTTCAGAGAGTCAAGAGCTTGGCTTCCCTGTGTCGGGTATCGTGGCTCTCGCTGCAAGTCCTTTCTTTCCGCCCAAACGACCTCTCTTTGCCTGCGGATTGAGTAGTGTGGCCAAACAATGTAACGCATGGCGCTGATGCAAGTTAAAGGAGCGGTGCTTGGCGACGCAGAACGTGTCGTTGCACTATGCATCTGGCAATACAATGCACGCGCGAGAGCAGCTTCCAGGGACGAGACCGCTGCCGAAGTGTTGGTATTGTGGTGCCAAATCCCAAGAAAGTTGCAGTGGCGGTGGGGTGGTTACACCCACAGGCTTTGAGCACAGTACCGTTTTCGTTCCAAAGGATGTCGCCACTCGCTCCTTGTTCTACCTGTAGTGCTTCAGCCACATCGCGAGTGGCACTTGCACGTCCGAATTGGCCTTTTGGTTCTCCTTTTGCCTCAGTCTTGGCCCTCGTATCTGTCACCGATCCATTGTCGACCAGTGAGCTGAACAATAATAAGTATCGATTGACAAAATCAGCTCCGTTGGATATCTGGTTGCTCCTTGGTGTAATGGTAGCACTTTGGACTCTGAATCCAGCAATCCGAGTTCAATTCTCGGAGGGGCAAGTGATTTTTGTTTTGTTTTTGTTTCGGTAGACACACACCACTTCGTTCTTGAGTCACGATGGCTGGTGGCACACCCTGAGAGGAGACGCCACGCACACCCTGGCCCCTACGCACTCGCTAGCCCCCCCCCCCGAGTGTGGCGGAATCTTCCCATCGTGTGAGGACGAGGCGCCGTGCAAACGCGATGGGAACCGTAGTTCAATGCAACACGCACACAGGACGAACGGACCTTGCCCTGAGATGGGGCTTGGGAAGCCACGCCTGACCAGGCAACCAACCAATGGCTCTCCGAAATGGGAAGCCGCATCGACCCGCAAATATGCATCCTGCCCGCCACGCCCCTCCCCCCCACCTCGCGCGCTCTACAAAACTCCTGCCCGCCTTGGCCAAGGAAGCCTAGGGGCGCTCGGGCTTGCCCCAGGTCTCTGCGACCCGCGCCTCTGCTCCATCGGCTGCATCCTGCTCTGTGAGCTTGCCCCCCGGCTCGAACAGATGCGGTGGCGGCAAGCCCGAGGCTGCGCCCCCGAGCTCGCGCTCCTGGCTGGCGGCGTCGGCGGCGGCCTCGTCCTTGCGCGCAGTGGATGCTGCGTCGCGGAACCACCGCTGCCACTCCCTCTCAACGTCCTCGCGGTCGTCCTCGTCCGAGGCAAGGATTGCCTTGGTGGTGGCATCAGCCGTGAAAGCCCCCCTCGCGTACTCCTCGGGGGTCGGCACGTAGGGAACGGCAGACTGGTCGCTCGCCAGGGCTGCCAGTACCGCGCGAGGAGCCTTGCCCGCAGTCAGGCTGCGGGTTAGGTCAGAGGGAGTGCCCCGCTCAAGCTGCTCGATCTTGGCAAGGCAGTAGATGGAGCGGCAGCGCAGCTTGAGAGCGGCCAGCGCCTCGAGGGACGCCTGGCGCTGCGTCCGGCCGAGGTTGAAGGCCTTGAGACCATCAGCAGTCGTGCCGGGGTACGCCTCCGAGAGCGTGAGGCCGGAGGGCGTGATAGGCTCAACGGCCGTGAACTCCCGCAGCCCGATTCGGAGCCTCTCTCCCGCGCGCACTGACCCGCTCACGTCCTCCGACGTGCGGGCGTAGGGGGAGCCCTTGGAGACGGCCACGTGCCCCGGCAGCAAGACGCCTGCGCCGGAGCCGAAGAGCACGCGGTACGCCGGCATGGCCTTCTCGGTGGGGCCAGTGTAGGCCTCGGAGAGGGTCAGGGCTCGGTCCGTGAAGGGGGTCACCACCGTGTACTCGCGCTCGTTGGGCGCGAGGGGCGTGCCGGTGGCCTCCGACACGCGGGGCTGGGCGCCGGATGCGGAAGAGCGAGACACGATGACGATGACCTCCCCGACCGCCACGGCGCCACGGGTGTCTTGGCTGGTCACGCAGTCGGGCTGCCCCTCCGAGCAGTCCAGGCGGCCCGGAAGCTCGAGGCGACGGTACATGCGGGAGGTGGGCAGGCACTGGGCAGTGGGCCCAGGCCAGGGCACCGTGAGGCGGATGGAGCGGGGCGCCGGCGGAGAGGCCACCACCAGCAGGCGGCGAGTGCCGATGCGCAGGGCGTCGCCCACGGTGACGAACTGGGTGAGGTCCGACGTCGTGGTGATGTAAGGGGAGCCGTGGATGACGTGCGCGCAGCCCGGGAGGCGGCCGTAGGCCACGTCCTCAAAGGCGGAGGACGGCCCCGCGTCGCGCGTGCTGGCGTAGGCAGGCACGTCCTTCCTGGTCGGGCCAGGGTACGGAACGCGCAGGAGGGCCGTCGTGGGGGTGAGTCCAACCGGGTCGCCCATCGTGAGGCGGCGGTAGACGCCCACGCGAAGGGTCCCCACGCCGAGAAGGACGTCGGTCATGTCGCAGAGCGTGGTGATCTCCTTGGACCCGTGCACAACGGACACGTTGCAGGGCAGACGCCGGTAGTCCTTGGCAGCCAGGGTCAGCTTGGCCTCCGTCTTGCCCTCGTGGGCCGCAAGCGTCTGCAACGTGGAGCGCGCCACCGGAAGGCGGACGTCGCCGGCAACGCCAGTCATGGCCGCGGACGGGGCGGTGCCCCCCGCCACGGCCGTCTCACGGTAGATACCGGCCTGGATGACGTCACCCGCGGCCAGGAGGTCGCGGAGGTCCGCGCTGGTCTCGTAGACGGCGGTGCCGTGGGTCACCGTGGCGGTGCCGGGAAGCAGCCGCCGACCCTCACGCAGCACCAGGCAAACGAGCGGCTTGCCCCCCCCCGCCCCGGCCGGAGCGCCAGTGGTCGCCAGCGCCGTGGCGTCCGCCTGCAGCAGGGACGCCGCCGCTCCCTGCAGGCCGCTGCCGGACGACGACGAATCGGCGGCGCTCGCGTCCTCAAACGGCTCAGACAGGGCGATGCCGTGCCGGGTGACCGGGGCAGTGTCCTCGCCGGCCACGATCACCCGACGCGCGGTGGACCACACGGTGCGAGGCTCCACGAAGCCGGCCACATCGTCGTCCGCGCCGTCGCAGAAGAGCTTGAGCTCGTCTCCCGCCACCAGCGTGCCCCGCGGGTCGGGGCCAGGCTTGCCGTCCGCGCCGACTGGCACCGCGTCGGCAGAGCCCGGAGTGACGGCGAGGCGCATCACCGCCGGAGGGACCAGGCGGCGCCCGTCGTGGAAGAACCACGCCCTGTTCTCAGCGGTTTCGCCCTGGTACGGGTGCGAGAGGCAGACCGTGTCGGCGGTGACGGTGGGGCCGTCGCCCTCGAGAAGCTCCCCGCGGGCCGCCTTGCCCGAGGGCCTGGAGAATGCCACCACCAGCCTGGCTGTCCGGTCCACCATGATGATGTCGCCGGGCCCGAGGATGGTCCGGACGTCAGAGGTCACCTTCATGCAGCGCCGGCCGCGCACCGCCGAGGCCAGGCCAGGGAGCACGCGGTAGCCGGTGAGGTAGCCGGGCAGCTTGGCGCTGTCGGGCCTCCAGCGAGCGAGGATGTTGAGGGCGTCCGAGCGCACGCCGGGCGCCGGAGCCACGACGTGCGGGTAGGTCGGGCCGACGCGGAGCACCGCAAGCGGGAAGAGGTACGGGCGGAGGTCCTCCGTGGTGCCCACCTTGGTCTGGTCTCGGGTGGGCAAGAGGAGGCCGGGGAGGAGGGCGCCGTCGATGCCAGCGCCGCCGAACTCGGCGTCAGCCTCCCCCTTGATCGAGGCGATGACGCCTCCCAGGTCGGGCGGCAGCACCTGCGAGCGAGGCCCCTTGCCCGGGACCACTCGCCAGCAGGGAAGGGCCTCGCCCGTGAACCGGGTGACGGGCTCAGCAAGGTCGAACCCCTCTTCCGAGATGGAGCCCGCCACCACCACGCGCCCGTCGAGCTGCTGCGAGAGGACGACGGTGTCCCCGTCCCGCAGCGCAGGGCGGGCGTCCTTCGAGGTCCGCACCCTCGCGGAGCCGCGCTCCACCGAGCAAAAGGCGGGGAGCCGCTCCAGGTTGGTGCCCCAGACCGGCAGCGTCTCGCCCGTCGGTCCCGGAAAGCCATGCAGCAGGGCGAGGCCGCTGGGGACCATGGCGCTGGTGGCATCCTGGTCCAAGGGGCGCTCGTCCGCGATGCGAACAACGTCTTCAGGGGCCAAGTGCGGCCGCGGGTCGGACGAAGTGGGCGCGAAGGCCTTGTCGGTTGTCGGCGACGCGGTGAAGGGCAGGAGCCACTCGCGGTAGCCGATGCGCACGTCGCGCGTGACGTTGGAGGTGGAGAGGCCGCAGGCCGGCGGGTAGGCGGCCGCCTCCGCAGGGGTGAGGGCCGCCCCCGGAGGCGGGCAGGAAGCCTCGTCGCGCGGCAGGTGGGCCGGCAGGGCGGCCTGGAGGCCGGCGCGCAGGGCCGCAGACCGGGACGAGCGCGCTGACATCGACCGCAGCCGCAGAGGGTTGCTCGACACTGCCTGCGGCACCCGAACAGCGGAACATTGGCTCGTGAATAGGGCGTCGGCAGGCGCGTGCGGCGTGCAACGCGGGACTTGGCCAGACGCACGCTTCCCCGCCGCCTTGCCGGCCTGCCCTGAGGCTTTCCAGCGCCCCCCCTCCCCAGAGCCCGGCCCGACTGCCCAGGCTGCCACGCTCGCATGGCATGCACAAACAGCGCAACGCAGCCCCAGAGGGCTGCCCGAAGCTGCGGCAACGCAGCGGCAACAGGGGCTGGGGTGCGGTGCGCTCACCTCATCCTGGGCTGCCTTGGCCTCGTGCTGCGCCTCGGACTCGTCAGACGCGCCCGCATTGCCTGTGATCGCGGCGGCAACGCCGGCGATGGCCTTTGCGATGCCCTCGACCGGGCCGAGAGTCTGCTGGGACGAGCCGGTCCGTGCCCCGCGCCTTTCGGCCCTGAACGCCGAGTCTCGCGCCGAGGCCAGCACGCCCAGCAGGAGCAGCGCGAGCGCGCCAGCGGAAGCTGCCCGCATCCGTCGCCCTCGGAGCTGTCTGGCGGCCAGGCGGGGCTGCGGCACCCCGACCGCCGCTGCGTGCGGCTGTGGCGCTCTGCTGCTGCCACCCGGCGGAGCTCTGCCGGCCGGCGGTCCACTCCCGACGGCAACTGCGGGCCCACCCCGCCCGGCTCGGGACGGGCGCTGAGGATCATGTCCTCGCTCCAGGCGCGCATCGAAATGCTCGCGGTCTACGCATACGCGGGCCTGCTCGTGGCCCTGATGTCCCTGTGGATGGCGTTCGGGGCGGTGAAGCGGTTGTGCCAGGGCAAGTGCTGCCGCGAGGCGAGGCCGCGCGCGCTGGTCGAGGCGGCGTGGCATGCGGCCACGCGCTGCGAAGAGGGTGAGTCGCGGCGCCAAGCACCGGGCTGCCCGCGCGCCGCGTGAGCGCGCGTGCTCCGCGGCCTCGCCGGGCAGGGGATTGCAAGCGGCTCTCGTAGCGTTCCTCGGCTGCGCCTCGCAGACCCGGACTCGCCGGCGACTCGCAAGTCGATGGTCACGTCCGCGGGCGTGAAAGCGAGCTGGCTGGAGCTGGGCAGCCCCGGGGAGGGCCCGCTGGCCGTGCTCATCCACGGCTTCCCGGACCACGCGCGAAGCTGGCTCGGCACGATGCAGGTCCTTCGCTCGCTTGGGTTCTGCGCTGTGGCGGTGGACCTCCGTGGGTACGGCGAGAGCGGGGCCCCCGACCCAGCCAGCGGTGCCGTGTACGACGCGCGCGCGGGCGCTGAAGACGTGCTTGAGGTGCTCGCGGCAGTGCAGCGGCGCCAGGCCACGACGCCGGCGCTCAAGCCGCTCCTGGTGGGCCACGACCTGGGCGGACAGGTGGCCTGGCTTCTGGCCACGGAGCACGCCTCTTCCTTCTCGGCCTGCGTGATCGCCGCCTCCCCGCACCCCGCGCTCGCAAGGGCCAACGTCTCCGCGTCGCAGGTGGTGCGGAGTTTCTACATCCCGCTCCTGAACTTGCCGAGCCTGGCGGTGCCCTTCCTCCGTGCCAACGGCGCCCGCCGGGTCGGAGGAGCTCTCGCTGAGACGCGCTCGCTCTCTGACGTGGCAGGGCCGACCGCCGCCGCCCTCCGCTGCAGCGACGGCTCGACTGCCCCGCCACCGCCCGCCACGCTCCCCGCCGGATCCGAGGCCCTCGCCCCCGCCCTGGTGCCGGCCAGCACGGCGGCTCGAGCCTTTGCCCGCAAGGCCGTGTGCACGGTGCTGGACGCCGCCAGCCTACGCCACCTCAGGGAGGAGTTCTCGCGCCCCGGACGCGTTGCGGCCGCCCTCGGCTGGTACAGGGGGCTGCTGGCCCCCGAGTCGCGCGCCCGCATGGCGTCACTGGCGCTGCCGGAGCACGGCGGCGTCGCGGTGTCGCTCCCCTTGGCCAACCTGGCCGCAGAATACGACTTGGCTCTCGGCCCAGAGCTGGTGGCCGGCACGCGACGCGTCGCGCCGCACGGCGCGAGCGCTGTGGTCCCCCGAGCCAGCCACTGGCTCCCGCTCGAGCGGCCCGGAAGCATCGTCGGCGCCGCGCTGGAGCTGCTCCTCTGGGCCGGCCACGTTGGCAGCCTGCCCGCCCGCGCTGCGGCGGTGGCCCGGTCCCCGCTCGGCCACCCCGACGGCAGCGCCGCGATGCTGGCGCCAGACGCGCCCCTCCCGGACGGCACCGTCCACTTCGTGGACACGGGACACGGGCTGATCGCGCCGCTCGTCTTGCCGCGCTCCGAGACCGCGGACGACGTCACCGCGGTGCGGGCCGCGCTGCGGTCGGGCTTGCGCGAGGCCTTGCGCCCCCCGCGCTCCAAGTAGCGTTGGCTCGTTTCTCGGAGCTGCTCGCTGTGGTTCGTGTGTGTGCGAGCCTCGTTGGCTCTCGCTAAGGTGAACGCAAAGCTGCGTTGGGGCCGCCGCGCAGCGAAGCGCTGCCAGCGCGAGCGAGCGCTGCAGCAGCACACGCGAAGCAAAGCCGGCTCGGGGCGCAGTTGGATTGGTCGCGGTGCTCCTCAGGCGCCAACGCGGCCCTGTCCCCGAGCCGAGCCACAGACGCAACGTTGCTGCCGAGCGGTCCCGCGCTCAGACGCAGCCACTGGCGAGGACGTGCCCGAGCGGCTGCCCCTGCCCGCGCCCTGCCCGCGGCGCCGACGCCGATCGGCTGCGATCCCAGGTGCGCTGCTACCGCGGCGTGCTGGTGCGCAAGCGCTCAAAGTACTTGCGCATGACGTCGCGAAACCGCGAGATCTCGCGCTGGTCCGTGCCCGCCGCAATGTCGTGGCGCTGCATGCCCTGGGCGGCCTTCTCGGCGTACAGGAGGCAGGCCACGCCGCAGTCAAAGCCAGTGTGCTGGTGTCGGTGCGGAATTGCCGGCAGGGAGCGGCTCTGCCAGCCGCCAGCCACCGGGCAGACCGCATCGAGCCACGTGACGAGCCCGGGGGGCACGCCTCGCTTGGACAGGCCGCCACCGCCGCGGCCAGAGCCTCGCGACGAGGGGGTGCTGCGGCGGGGAGGTGGGAGGAGGGGGATTATGGAGCTCGGGGAGCAGGGGCAGTCGGGGCGGCGATCGCACAGGGTGGTGGCAGCGCGCCGCGCGAGAGCCCCGGCGCACGAACACGCAACTGCGGCGCCAGAGGGGGGCGCAGCGAGGAGGGCTCGGACTCAGGCGAGGGCGCTCGGCTGGCGCTGGATGACTCACCCGAAGGGCTCGAACACCTCGATCACAGGCCTAGGCGCCGTCTGCACGCGCACCAGGTTCCAGTGGTTGTTGCCCGGGTTCCAGAAGAACAGCACCGGCGCGGACACGCGCTGGCGAAGCGATGTGCAGAGCAGGGGCCGGTTGGCGAGGGGCGCGCAGGAGGCCGAGAAGCCCCCGCCCTCTCCAGCCGGGGCTGCGCTGGGGCAGTCCGTCCCAGGCTCGGGGGGCGGAGGGGTGGGAATGGCGGGGCAGGCGGGTGGAGAGGGCCGCCGCTTGGGCGCTGGCTGGTCTGCGGCGGAGGGCGGCGATGGCGACCGGCCGCGCTTGGTCGCTGAGCGCGCGGGCGCGGCGGCACCAGCTCTGCCGCCCCCTTCGGCGGCTGGCCCGCCGCTGCCTTGTCGCTGGGCGGCAGCGGGCTGCGCGGCTGCCGCAGGCGGGGCTGCGCTCGCGGCAGCCCCCGCCGCCCGGTCCCTCGCAGACTGAGCGATGACGCTGCCGATGAGACCGGCGAGGCCTGTGAGGTGCGCTTGCATGCGCTGGATGCGCTGGGGGCGCGGCGTGGCCGCGCACCACTGCAGCACCTGCACCGCGCACGCCTCGAAGGAAGCCGCCCCCGGCTGCTGGGCCGCCACGGCGGCGTGCAGCAGGGCGTTCCCCGTGTCAACGGGTCCCAGCTGGCCTGCAGCCGCGACGATGCGAGCCGGAAGCCCCGTGCGCACCGCCTCAGGGCTCGGCGGCGCCGCGGGAGCGAGGGCTGCGAAGACGTCGGCGGCGATTGCCGATGCAGGCCGCACCTCCTGCCCCGGACAGACTGCCTTGCCGCAAAGCACGCCGACCACCCGGGCGTCTGGCACCTTCCCGGAGGCCGCGATGCGAATGAGCGCCCCCAGGGCGGCATGGATGGCCACCTGCACCAGGGCGCGGAGGGAGGCCGCCGGGAGAGGGGCGCTCCCCACGGCCGGGTGGCCTGGCCCCCCAGCCGGCGGAACAGGAGCCGCCGCGTCGGCGGGGCGATCGGAACCCCCAGCCGCGCCCGTCTCGGCCTTGGGCTCCCGAGCAGCCGCCTGCGCCTCTCTGGCCAAAGAGGCGCAGGCGGGGGCCGACGCGGAGGAGCCACGCGCCTGCGGGGCCGCGGCCGCCTCAGCGAGCTCCGCCTCCGCCTTGGCAGCGCTGGCCCGCGAGAGCTCTGCTGCGAGTCTCCGTCGGCGGCGCTCGGCCCGGAGGCGGGTCTCCTCCGCGGCGGCGTCGGCGAAGGCGTCCTGCATCGTGGCCGCCCTCGCCAGCGCGACGCCGGCCCCGGCCCCGACTTCTGGCAGAAGATACGCCAGCTTGTGACGCGACACCGCGGTGGTGAGGGCGGCGGGGAGGCCGGCCCGGACGGATGCTGCGGCTGCAACGATGCGGGCGGCGTGGGCGCGCCGCTGGGAGTCCCTGACCGCGCGCCGCTCCCGCCGCGCCTGCGCGGCTCGCACGGGCAGAGCCGGGTCTGGGAGCGAGAGCATTCGGGCGGACAGCCGGACGGAGAGCTGGGGCGGGGGCCACGCCGTCCGGGGCGCCTGCGCTGCCGGCGGAGGCAAGGCGCACCCCGTCCAGCCGGAGGGCCTGGGCTGTGAGGCAGCAGACGCGTCCAGCCCGGCCGCAGTCGGCGTTGGCGCCGACTGAGGGGCTGCTGCTGCTGCTGTTGGGGAGCTCTTCGCCGATGCCCCCCTGCCCGCATCGCCCCCTCGCCGGCTGGACCCCCGCGGGAGGCGCTCGTCAGCGCCAGCGCCAGCACCAGCGCCAGCGCCAGCTGTCGCGATTGCGTTGCCGCCCATGCCTGCCGCTCCACCGTCGTCCTCCTCGTCTTCTTCAGCTTCGTCGTCGTCGTCGTCATCGTCGTCGTCGTCGTCGTCATCGTCGTCGTCAGATGCGCTCTCCAGAGTCGCGAGGCTGTCTCCGTCGTCAGTGTCCACGCCGGCAGCGTCCCTCACCGCTGCCAGGAGCGCCTCCTTGCTCCGCCAGATGCTCGCATCCACGCCCTTGGGGGCTCGTGCAGAGCCGTTGGGAGCGAAGCCGCCCCCAGCGCCACCGGCACCGCCGTTACTGGCCGTGAGGGCATTGCCGCTGCTGCCGCTGCCCCCACCGCTGCCGCCGCTGCCGGCTGTGGCAGCGTCGCTCTTCGCCAAGCCCGCCGCTCCGCGCGCCTTCCCCGGCACAAGCCCTGGCCATGCGCCGCGCCGGCCCCTGTGGTGGGAAGGGCGCAGAGAAGGCGCGGCAGCGCTTACGACCATGTCATCGCCGCCGCCGTGGTGGTGGGGCGTGGCGCCAGCGGCTGTAGCCGGGACGGGCTTCCAGTCCGGTCCCGGCGGGTCGAAGACGAGGGCGCGCCCGAGCAGGTCGCGAGGCATGCAGTCAGGCGCCGCGGCAAGCGCGGCGGCGGCGGGGCCGGGGCGGGGGAGAGGGCCGCCCGGCGGCGCTGCGGCCGCGTCCGCTGCCCCTGCGCGAGCCCAGCGAAGCAGCGAAAAGGCGGCAAAGTCCGTTGGGAGGAAGATCGCCCCCGGGTACGCCCCCTGCATCTGCAGAGCCACAAAGTCGAGAACCGTGCCGTCGAGCCAGGAGTCGCCGCTGACGGGGGCGGTGTTGAGGTCACAGGAGAGCGTGGAGGCCAGCACCTGGCGCAGGAGGGCGAGCGACGAGGAGGACGAGGGCGACGGGGCTGCCAGGGGCGGGGACGCGGCGCGGGGGGAGGTCGCCCCCGCCACTGCGGCCTGTCTCGCGCTGGCGCGCCCGGCTGCCGGGGCCGGCGTCGCTGCGGTCGCTCCGCCCGCCTGGCGAGAGATGGCGGCCCGCAGGAGCGAGGGCGGGGGAGCAGTCTGGCTCCAGGGGCGCGGCTGCGTGGGCGACGCCGCGGCGCCCGCCGGCATCACGGGTGTGCATGGCCGGAGCGCGGACGGCGTGGCGGGGGTGGGTGGCAGGGTCGGCGAGACCGCCGCCGAGCCCGCCGGCGTTCGGGAGCCCACGCGGCGGCGGGGGCCGGCCGACGCGGCGTCCGAGGCGCGCCGGGGGGAGGCGCCCCTGCCGCTGGCTCCCGCCGCTGCCGCCGCTGCTGCGGACCCGGAGCCCGGGCCGGGGAGCGCAGCCGGCGGGAGGTGTACCCCGTGGGAGGGCCTGTGCGGGGGGGTGACTGGCCGGACGAGGGCTGTGGCATCAGCGAAGGAGGCCGCCCGCGACGCCGGCGGGGAGGCCGTCGGCAGGGGGAGGTGCTGCGGGTGCGGGTCCGGGCCGGCAGAGCCGCCCGACGATGCCCCAAGGAGCGAAGCCGTGTCGCAAGCAGGTCCAGGGAGAGGGGCGCTGGTCCAGGGGTCATCCTGCTCCGAGAGGCGCTCCAGCAGGGAGCGAAAGCGAAGACACGAGGAGAGCGAAAGGCCGCTGGGAGGCCCGGGAGCGACCGCGCCGGCAGCAGGCGGCCCGGAGCCATTGGCTGCAGCCGCCGCAGCTGCCGACGCAACCACGTGAGCGTAGGCCTCAGCACGGAGGCGGGGCGGCTGCAGTGCAAGCGGGAGGCGGACGACCGCGAAGATGCCCGAGGGCTCGAATGTGGCCTTGTCCGTGCGGAGCGGCGCGCGCCGCGGCAACGCCGCAAGCGCTGCTGTTGGCGCAGTTCTCGCCGGTGCCGGGGACGCCCCCGGGAGCCATGCACCAGGATCATGCCACTGGACGGCGCTCCGGCTCGCTTCGTCGGCCTCGGACCCAGCGCACGGCTCGGGCAGGTCCAAAACGCCGTCGCCGTCGGCAAACGGCGCGCGCCGTGTCGCCTCGCGGCGCCGGCGACGGGTCGAGCGCCTTCTGTCCATGGCAAGCAGCCGCACACTCTGCTCAGACGGGCAGGAAGGCGGCGCGGCCAGGGAGTTCAGCCGCGCGAGGTTGCTGGGCTTGCTCGAGGCCGCGAGAGCGCCTGCCGGCCAATCGCAAGCAGCAACAAAGGGCCGCTGCTGGCCGCAAGACCACCGCCAACGCCCTCCTGCCGCTGCCCGGCGCGCCTCGGGACAGCGACGCGCCCTGATCAGCTCGCGGGCGATGCGGCGGGCCCGCGTGGGAGGCTGTAGGCAATCGCAACAGTCAGCACCTCACCACTGGTGATTGATGCTGCTGCTGCAGAGCAGCGTCCGAGGGGAGCTACGCCACCAAGGCCCGGTGCCACGGTCGCTGCGCGCGCGAGAGCCCGAGAGGTGCGATGCGGCGCCCCGGGGCAGGACACTACGCGAGATGCGGCAGCGCCGACCCTCTGGGACGTGCCAGCGGGCGTGGCCGGGCTGCCAGAACGGGCTAGGTTCCCTCGCCTGAGTCGAAGGCGCAACTCACCCTCCCCCGTCGATCGACTCTCAGCGGTCTGCGGCGACTCTGCAGCGCCGGCTGGGGCGCCGCGGCCGCGGCCGCGTGCCACTCTCGACCCCGGGCAGTGAAGCCGATGCGGTCATCGCTTGTGTACACGTCCCGGCGGCTGGGCGGGCTGGCCGCAGTCCTGGCAGGTGAGGCGGCTGCGAGAGGCGGGAGGCGCTTGAACGTGCCGTGCTGCGACAACAGGCCCGTCCGCCGCCCGACGCAGCCGCTCCGCGCTTCGAGCGGAGCGTCCCCGCCACGAGAGGCGCGCGTAGGCCTCCCCGCACCGTGGGCGGGCGCGATGCAGGCTGCATGCGCTTGCTGCTGCAAGCGACTGGCTCGAGTCGCTGCTGCCCGCTCGCCACGTACACCCCTCGCCCTTTGCACCGCACGACTGGCCCTCGGCGCGACTCAGCCTCCCGCATCGGCAGCGAGTCACACTGCGGGCCCGAGGAGCCGGCCAAGCGGCCCCTGAACCCGCGCGACGCGCCTGTCCGCTTCCGCAAGGACAAGGTGTTCGAGTCCTGCACTCTCCAGCCGTTCGCGACAGTCCTCGAGCCGGTCCCCAACGCGAACGGCAAGCAGGGCATGCTATGTGGCACCGCTGTTCGGTGCATGCTTGGCATGTGCTGGCTTGAGATGACGCGCGCGTACGCGTTCGGCCTCTACGTCGACAGCTCCGCTCTGCGGACGCTTGCCAGGCGCAAGTACGAGTGGACGCCGTCGGGGGAGGGCGCCACCGCCAAGCCGCAGCCCACTCGGTTCCTGATTGACTCCAAGGCGCGGCAGCCGCGCTCCTGGGGAGAGCTGTCGCTGTCGCTTCGCATGGCCATCGACATCGACGGGCCCCACCTGGCGCACGGCTTCAAGCGCAGCGGTGAGTGTGTTGAGGGGGGAGCAAGGTGGGGCAAGGGGGTCAGGGGGACGGGAGGGAGTGTGCGTGCGCGCCACAGCGCACCGCCCGCCCGACGCGCCGATTCCGCCGTTGCCCCCGGCAAGCCGCGTTGAGTGTGCGCCAAGCCGCGGCGGGACGCCGTGTTGTCGGGCGCTGGCTCACGCCCCCCCCCCCCTGAGTTTGATCCAAGCCGCCGCTGTGTGCCTCGCAGTCGCGAAGCAGCTCATGGCCGCGCAGGCCCAGGCGACTGCGGCAAAGGCCGGCGATGCCGCCGCCCAGGCTGCTATGGACGCCAAGCTCCTCAAGGCGATGGACCTCGACTCGTCCAAGGACCTCCCCGAGGTGGAGGACCTGGCCAGGGTGTTCGAGGCCATCGGAAACATGAGCAAGGGCACCCTCGTCACGTTCACGTGGCGGCAGGACGGGACCCTCTGCATGGCCGTGGACGGAGTGGCGCGCAAGGACTTCGTGCTGCGCAGGACGGCCGTCATTCGTGCGCTGTTTGACGTTTACTGCGGCGAGCAGCCAGTCTCTGTCGAGGGCGCCGAGGCCTTCCGTGCGGCGCTGGTCCGGATGACGGACGCCATCATGGCGGGCGACAGTGTCACCGACGCGGCAGCTGGTTCCCGCGCCTGAGTGTTTGCCGTTTGCCCCAATATGTGCAAGATGTAAAATTCGGGTGCGGCTGCACAAGCGCACCGGGCTCGCACGGGCGCACCCTCCCGCCGCTGCATCCGGGTGCTGTGCCCAGCGCTTGTTGCGGCGCACGCGGTACCCGCGTGCTGCTTTGCAGAGGCACAGCGGCATGAGCGGAGCGGGCAGGCGCCCTCGGCGCCGCCTGCCACGGTTCGACGCGCCGCCGCCGGCTCGTGCGGCGGACCTTGCGCCGTCATTTGCACTGCTGAGCCTGTCCAGCACGCCAAGCCGGCACCCGCAGCGCGACCCGACGGGGTCCGAGAGTCGAACAAAGCGCCCTCGCAGCATGTCTCCCCAGCAACCAACAACACCCACACCGGCCAAGGGCAACACGTCGGAAGCAAAGCGAGTGCGTCGCACGCCGCCGGCAGATGCTTCCCACGGGTTGAGCGAGGTTTCGGTTCCCGGCCGGCGTCCGGCAGCAGGGCCATCTGCGGGCAGCGGTGGGCGGCTGCCCGACACCACGTGGCTCGACGTGTTTGAGGGGCGTGACTCGACGGCGGCGCAGTGGAAGCCACTCGGTCAGAGGGTGCGCCGCGCCAGGCAGCGGCGCGCGCCGGGGTGAGGTTTGGCTTTCGGCTCGGGGGGCTTCCCGAGTCGGTCGAGTTGGCTCAAGGCTGGCTCGAAGCGAGGTCCACGCTGCGGGCGCACGGACCCCGGGCGAAGCGCGTTGTTGTGTGAGTGCCAGTGATTGCGATTGTGAGTAAGACGGCAACCGTGCGCAGTGGGGCGGGGCGAGGGCGCGGTTCATGGCCGCCAATCAGTTCATTGCGGCGTGTTGAAGAGCAGCGCAGAGCAGCGCACGCGCCGCCCCGCGCGTGGTCAGGTCAGTCCACGGACGCAAGTGCCGCGTGCCCAGGGTGGTCGGCACGGAAGCGAGCGACGGCATCCGGCGTCATGAGCGCCCGCACCACCAGCGCGGAGGCCGGCGAGGCGTCCGTGGGCACCACCGCCGCAGTGTCCACCACGCGCACGCCGGGCCGGCGCTGGAAGAGCCAGTCCTGAACGAGCGCGTCCTCTGGGCGGGAGGAGGGATCCAAAGCCACCGAGAGCGTCCGCAGGCCGCGCTGCTGCCTCACGACGCCGTCCACCGCCTTCATCAGCTCGCCCAACCCGTCGCCTCGAACAGCGGACGTCAACACAGGGGCCACAGCCTGCGCTTCTGGCCTGCCCGCGGCGGCGCCGAGGCCGTCGTCGTCGTCGTCGGACTCGGGCCCACTCGTGAGCGCCCCTACCCCCGCCTCTTCGCCCGCGTCCACCCAGCCAGCGCCGGCTCCGTCGTCCGCCCAGCCAGCGCCGGCTCCGTCGTCCGCCCAGCCAGCGCCGGCTCCGTCGTCCGCCCAGCCGGTAGCCTCTTCCAGAGCTGTCTCGGCCGCGTCCGCATCCGGGCCTCTGGCCGCGGCGGCTGCGGCCGAGGCGGGGCGATCGCGCCTCCGAGGCTCAGGCGCCTCCGCAGCCGCCATCAGCGCCTCAACGTCCGTGCCGGCTGGCAGCCTGTCGACCTTGGTCCAGACCTCAATCACCGGCTTGCCGCCGAATGGGTCAGCCGCGGTGGCGCCCCATGGCTTGAGCACGCGGGCGATGGTGCTTCTCACGGCCTGCGCCTGCTGTGCGCATCGGGGGTGGGTGGGGTCCCTCACGTGCAGAATGACGTCAGCCTCGGCAACGTCAGCGAGTGTGGCTCGGAACGACGCCACGAGGCTGTGGGGCAGCCCCTCCACGAAGCCCACGGTGTCCACGATGCGACACTCCACCCCCGACGGCAGGAGCAGCCGCCGGCGCGTGCTGCCCAGCGTCGCAAACAGCTCGTCCTTGGGGGCGAAGGCAGCGTCGTCCCCGGTCAGCGCCCGCGCCAGGTGGCTCTTTCCCGCGTTGGTGTAACCAGCCAGCGCCACAACCACGGGCTGCGATGCGGCGCTCGCCGGGTCGCTGGCGTCTGCAGCGGAGCCTGGGGTCTGACCCCGGGTCACTCGCCGGGTGCGCTCGATCTCGGCGAGAGACGCTCGAACGGCATCGGCGCGCGCAGCCAGGCGGCGCCGGTCGAGCTCGATTCTACGCTCACCGCTGCCTCCGATGAAGCCGAACCCGCCCCCAGCAGCGCGCTGCTGCTCGAGCGAGTGGCCGCCCTGCGAGCCGTCGCCGCCGCCGCCCCCGGACGGCATCTCGGCTCCCCCACCGCCGCGAAGATACGCCTTTTGCCGCTCAAGAGCCGCCAGCTCCACCTGCAGCCGCGCCTCTCGAGTGCGGGCCCTGCGTGCAAATATGTCGAGGATGACGCCGTGGCGGTCCGTCACCGACAGCGCATCCACCGTGGCTTCTGCGACGCCGGCGCCTCCAGCGTCCCATCCATGCACCGTCGCGACAACGTCGCCATCGCGGTCCTCCAGGGCCGGAAGGGCCCCGTCTGGCCCGGCCTGCCGCAGAAGCAGCCTCGCATCGGACTTGATATGCCGCCGCACGGCCCGCGCCTGCGCTGGCCCGAGCTCGCCATCGACCACCACAACGCGCGCCCCCGTCGCCAGCACTGCGTTGGCCACCTCCGAGAGCTTGCCCCGCCCAACAGGCAGCCCACCACGAGCCGACCGCCGCCCTGCCGCCTTTCGGCGCTTGCCGTCCGCCCCTCGCTCCGCGCCAGGGTCGTCTCGCGGCGCAAGGACGCACGCCGCAACTCGCCACCCAGCGGCCTTGACAAGCGATGCAATCTCCTCGGCGCGAAGCTCCGCGGCCTCTCGCGAGGCTGTAGCCGTGCCCCCTGCGACCGACGACCGCTTGTCGAATGGAACCACGACCACAGCCGACCCAGCTTCTGCGGGGCCCGTTGCCAGGCCTCGGGCCTGCGCCCCGCAGCTCCCGCTCGTCAGCGCCAGGCGCGCGCGGCCTGGGGCAGGGGCGCAGTGCAAGCCACTGGCGAAGCCGCGCGTGACTGCAGGCGCGTGCTGCACACTCCCAATGGCCGCGCGGCACCGCCTCAGGGCCCGCACTGCGGCAGCTGCCGGTCCGTGCAGCGCAGCCCGCATCGGCTCGCTCGCTTGCCAGCCCGGGACCGGTGTGCAGGTCCCACATCGAATCTCGGGCTCCATGACATTTCGGGGCATCCGGGCGGCGCAGCTCTGTCCGTCTTGGCCGCAATGTATCGAAAACCCGCGGAGCCGAGCTGCGAAGCAAGCGCCCCCGCGGCTCGGAGCCTTCCCCCGGACTCCAGCCCGCATTTGCGCTGGACGTGTGGTGCAGCGTGCTGGGGCGCGTGGTTCTTCCACATGGGCGAGGGGCAAGCCTTTGGCTAGTTTCAGATCGTATGCACGCACAGCTGCCCAGCCGTCTAGAGCTCTGTCATCGCGGCTCCGCTCGAGGCCGCCTCGGCCTCCCGCTTCTGGCTGGCGTTGATGCAGTGCGGCACCATGGTCGTGGCTTGGTCGCTGACCTGGTCGGCCGCTTGGCGGAGCAGGGCCGTCTTGGCGTCTGTGCCCCCCATGCGCACGAGCAGCGACGAGAAGTGCGAGACGATGGTGATGAAAGTCTGCGAGGGTGCACGCGGCGGGGCGCGGAGAAGGTGAGCAGTCCAAGGGGCAGGCGCGCAGCGCGAAGCGCCCGGCCCCGCCTGCGCTGATGGCACTCACTCCAAAGAAGGCATCCGTCATGCTGCCGCCGGCAAGCGCGAGCTTGTGCAACGCCTTGTCGTCCATGGCTCGCAGCGACCGCACGGTGGCGCCGATGCCAATGGCCGCCAGGGGGAAGGCGGCCGGGTCGTCCTTCGCGCGGATCCACACGGAGCGGAGCAGGCGGGGATGACGGTCCACGAAGTAGAGGAGGCACAGCGGCCCGAGCATTCCCCCGCCGCGCAGGTCCGTCTGGAACTGGTGCGGGTTCTGGAAGCCGATCTCCTGCGAGGCAAGCGTTGAAAGGGGGCCGAGGGGGGGGGCGGGGGGGGGGTGAGGTTGTTTCGGGCCCAGCGCCGCTCCAAGGCGGGCTGGCCGCACCGGGCACCAGAGCGCCAGGGCTTGCGAGCGGGTGGGGGGGGGGCGGTTACGGGCTCGCGGTTCGGCAGCGGCGCGGGGCGATGGGAGCCCTGCTGGGCAGCCGCAGGGCCGCCCGCCGGGGCGTCTGCGGGGAGGGCACGCGGGCTGTCTGGCGCTGGCCGCGGCGCGGTCTCACGGTCCAGTCGGGAGCGGTCACGTCGCCGCCGCTGAGCTTCGTGTAGACGGCAGACATGACGCGACGGTGGATGGCGTTGCTGTCATCGTACGCCGTCTGAGCGATGCGGTGAATGGCGCGTCGCTCCTTTTGCATGGCAGGGGTGATGGACGGCCCGGGGAAGCAGAACCAGCCCGGTGCCGCGCCCAGCTCCAGCGGGACGTCCGGAAGGCGCCAGTCCCCGGCCTCCTCCGCCGCAGCCACCTCCGCTCGCAGGGCGGGCAGCGCCTCGCGGAAGGTGATGGACAGCTCTGCGCGCGCCACAGCGGCGGCCACGCCGTGCCCCGCCGCTGCCTGCCGGGCCTGCGCCGCAGAGTACGCCTTGGTGGCCTGCTCGAAGTCGGCTTCCAGCGCCTCAGCGGCAGACGGAGCGGGCTTCGCTCCAGGCGTGGCAGAGCCAGCGGCAGAGCCAGCGGCATCTGCGGACTTGGACGCGTCGCTGACAGCATTCGCCGCCGCGATGGCCGCGGCCTCGCCATCGACACCCTCGCCGTCCTCGTCCTCCTCCTCGTCGTCCTCGTCCTCGTCCTCGTCCTCGTCCTCGTCCTCCTCCTCGATGAGCGCTGCCTTGGCGCCCTTGGCCGCTGCTCTGGAGGCCTCAACGGCGCCCCTTGCCTCCGCCTCCACCGCGCGCTTCTCTGCCTCCTCGGCCTCAGCGCGGACGGACCGGATGCCGCCCCGCACCGCCGCCAGGGCCCGGCGCGCCTCGCCCGCCGCGTCGTACCCGCCCTCCCTGTCAGCAGCATCCGAGGCCATTGGTACCACGGCGCCGCCCGCCAGCCGCGGCTGCTGCTGCGCGCTTGCAAAGTCGCCGCCCAAGTCCTCGTCCTCCGCCACGATGTCACCGACCCGCGCACTCGCTCCAGCACCCGCACTCCCGTCAACGGGACCAGAGCCACCTGCTGCATCGGCAGCCGCCGCCGCGGCCTCCGCCTCTGCCGCAGCCCGTGCGGAGGCTCGGGCCGCCGCCGCCTCCTCCGCGGATCTGGCCAGCCGTTGGTCGGGGTCGTCACTGCCCGCACCGCCCGCTGCCTCGGCCTCCCCGTCCTGGGCCGCGCCGGGCTGCTGCTGCTGCAGGATCGCCTCAAACTCGTCCTCGTCCGACTCCTCGGCCGCGGCGCTCCCGCCGGCGCCCGTCGCAGCCGCGGCCCGGGCCTCGGCAAGAAGCTCTTCCTCGCCCTCAAGAGCGGGGGCGGCCTGCCGGGCGCGGGAGGGGTCCGGCACTCGCGCGGCCTCGCGTGCGCGATCGAGCACGTCCACCCCGCCGCTGGCAGCTCCAGCCGGATCATCGCCCACGGCTGCCGCAGCTGCACCGGGCGCATCGCCGTTGCTGGCGGCCGGTCCGGGAGCCGGCCCTCGCGCGGGCAGAGTGGGGGGTGCCACGCGCTGCTTTGGCGCGGCCGCCGGCACCGCAGAGGGCGGCGGTTGGGGGGGCGACCGTGCCTTGGGCGCCAGCCCAAAGTGCTCCACTTGGCCCTCGTCCTCGTCGTCCTCGGCATCAGCAAACACGCGCTGCTCTTCAGGGCCCTCTTCTGTGGACCCAATGCTCTCTTCGTCGTCGTCAGGGCTGGCCATGCTGCCCACAACTCCTGCGGGTCGGGCGCGCAGGACCCAGGGCTCAAGCGAGCCGGGTTCGTGCCGAGACGCTACGGCAACGCGGGCAGCGAGGAGGCATCCCCACGAATGCACCGGCGCATCCAACGGCTTGGAGCACCCCTGTTGCGCGCGCGCCCCCGCAACACACTGCTGGCCGTTTTTCAGCAGCTGTCAAGAAGCGTGCTTCTCGGCGGCAGCACTGCACCGAGGTTCAGCGCCGCCGCGACGCACCGGCAACTCGAGACGTAGACATGCTGGCAGACGCCGTGGGTCTTCCTGCGGCCCGCGGATCTTCTCCGAGTGCCGCAGCCGAGGCCCGGCCCATTTCCTCGGGCCATTCTGCAGAGCTGCAAGCACGGAAGCTGCGAGCGCCGGCCCCATGCACACTGCCTCCAGAGGGCGCTTCCTAGCCATGGCCACGCCCGTGACAAAGGTCACGCACGTTGGTGGCGCACGCGGTGAGCGGTAGGCGCGGCACGGCGCACGTGCCCGTCCGCAGCTGCACCTTTGCCGGGATGTTGTCACTCCGCCTGCCACTCTCTGTCTCGACTGTGCGCCGCAGCCGGAGCCGGGAGCCCAACCGTCTCAGAAGAGACGATCGGAGGTTGGTCGTTCCGTTCTGTGTCGGCCCCCATCGCGTCCAGCGCCCGGGTGAGCCCGCGTTCTGCGCTTGTGCGGGCGGTCGACGTGTTGCCGTATCGGCGCTCGGCCGCTTCTCCCAAGCCCAAAGCCTGCCTCGCTGGGTTCACTCTGTGACGCAGATCGAGGAAGTGGAGGCGGCGCTCAGCCTTCCGCACGGCGTGCCCGTGCCCGAGGCGTGCTTTGCGGACAACAGCCTGACGATTCGCCACGACGCGAGCGGCACCGAGCTGAGGATCAACGCTGTCGACGCGCTGCGGTCGTGGCACTCGCGCCAGTCCCGCATCGCAGCGGACGCAGGCGGCGTAGTGTGCGCCACGAGCTTCGATTGGGCGTACGAGAACGAGTACGACGGGCTGCTGGTGCGCGGACCCGGCGCCGAGGCGGTGCCCATGGAGGACAGCCCGAGGGGGCTGCCGATGGAGCTGCTCCGCTTGCGCGAGGACATCGTGTGGAGCTGCCACCTGTCGCTGTACGAGGACGACCTCCACGACATGGGCGTGAGCGACGCCTCGATGCCGCGACGCCCCTCGCCCGCGCCCAACGCGACGCCCCTCGCCCGCGCCCAACGCGATGCGCCCCCCCCCCCCCCCCCCCCGCCCCCGATGTCCACCGCGCCTCTTCGGACCCGACTATTCAGCCCTGTTCGCGACTGCGCGGCATTGGTGCTCTGCGTGCGCCCCCGCTGGGCCGTGCCTGCCGCAAGCCTCGCCCCCCATATCCAGCCTGATGTCGTGATGCGTTGGCTGGCGCTCGTGCCGCAGGTGGTCGAGTGCACTGTCAAAGCTCGGGTTATGGCCAGCTGCTTCTTTGTCCTGCTGGAGACCTTTGTCCGAATCGACGGGGAGCGCACGGCGCTGCGGCAGGCGCGGTTCTGCCACGAATTCGGCTCCACCAGCGTGCTGCGCGACGTGGAGGTCAGGTCCGCCTCAGCGCAGGAGGTGGTTGGGAGCGGCCGGCCAACGGGGGCACCGTTGGGAATGACCGCGGCTGCTGGCGTGCCGCCGGTGGCCCTCGCTGCTGGCGTGGTGAGCCATGCGACGGCGCGGCCTTTGCCGGAGGAGACGGCCTTGCCTGCGGCTGTCGCCTCCGAGGCGGAGACTACAGCTGCCCTTTCGACCTCCCCGTTCGCGCCCAAGCCAGAGCAGAAGCGGGCGAGGGCAACGGGCTTTCGACTCGCCTATGACGCTCTGCGCGTCCGAGCGGCTGTCGAGCCGAAGGAACACAGGGTCGAGCGCGCAGCTCTGGCTTGAGAGGGCTCGCGCGTGGAGCAGGCTGGTCGTGCGCAGTGCGCCGGGTGAACGAGAGCGGCCGAGACCCAGCCGTTGTGGGCCATTTCCGTGACTTGGTGCGGCACGAGTTGACGCAAGTCGAGAAACGCGCGTTCAACGAACTCCCATCGCCTCCATCTGGGGCCCCAAGGAGCGTGTTCCCGCCACGGCGTCGGCGCACCTCCGCCACCATGCACGCGGCGCGTTGGTGCACCGAAAACGCGCGTTCAAGCCCTCTCTCGGCGGGCCAGCTCTGCCGCGCCCGCCAGTTTTGCCAGCGTTTTGTTGCTGCACTCGTCGCCCGCCAAAGTCTTGCCGAATGGCAGCCCTGGACGGCGCACCAGCCCCCACTGAGACCGACCCCATCGTGTACGGATGCAGCCGTTGCCGGACGCCGCTCTTTCGCCACAAGCACATCATGGTGAGTGCCTCGGCTTGAGCGGAGCGCGTCGTTCCGCGTTTGCCTGCGCCCAGTCGTCTGTTTCCGGGACTTGTGCCGGTCCGGTCACCCCTTGGGCGAACTCTCTGTGTCTGGTGTGTGTTCGGCGCGTTCGCAGGACACGGGGTCGGCCGCCTCGCAGTCGAACAGCTTTTTTCTGTCGGAGGCGCTCAAGTGGATGGAAGAGGCCAGCAAGGACACCGAGAGCAAGCTGTACTGCCCATCCTGCAACGCGCGGGTTGGCGCCCTCAACTGGGTTGGGGTCCAGATCCCGGGTGGCGACTGGGTGAGCCCCGCCATCATCATTCACAAGAAGGCGGTGGACCCGCGGTCGACGTCGATCACAGGACCGCCCGTCGTGGGCGCGTCCGCTGGCCCTCCGCGCCTGGAGGCCGTCGCCAAGCCGGAGGCCCGTGACTCCGCCGCGGTGGCAGCCGGGTCGTCCGCAGCGGCCCCGGCGTCGGCAGGGGCCGCTGCTGCTTCCGCTGGCGGCGCTGGCGGCGTCGGGCCTGCGTAGGCTCGCTGCCCCCCGCTCCCTGCCGCTTGGACAGCGACCAGCGCGCCCCGGCTCTGCACTCTGCGCAAGGGCACGCTCAGGCCCGCGTGCGGCCGCGGTTCGGGCGTTCGCCCGCTCCCGCCAGCGCACAGCCGCGCTGCCAGCGTCCCAGCGGCTGTGTCAGGCCCGCGGAGGAACGAGGGAGGAGTCGATTGTGCGTCCGATGTCCACGCTGGCCCGCAAGCGCCTGCGGCCGTCGAGGAAGAGCATGGCGTCGGGGTACGTCTCCGGCCGGACCGCCAGCAGCTCCGCTCCCAGAGACGCGTCAGGAATGCCCGACGCGTCCACGCCAGGGACCCGGCTCGCCCCGCCCGCGATGGCAGAGCGGCTCTGCCGCGGCGAGCAGAGGAATGTGAATTGGAATGTGTTGGACGTGCTCCGCGCCCCGCTGCTCATGTCAAGAACTGTGGTCTCGGCGCGCACCTGGCAGAGCTGGCCCTCGGTCGGCCACGCGTCGGCGCGCTGCGGCCCGCCGTCGCCGCTGTCTGCCGAGGCGCCAGTGTACACCACCGACGCGCTGAACGTCAGCAGGCGGCCCACCTCCACCGGCCGGTCGAACGTGATGTTGTCCGCCGCCACCAGCAACGGCACGCAGTCCACACCGCTGCGCAGCGCAAAGAGCGACGCGGCCGAGTGAGCGACCTCGAAGGCCTTGCGGCAAAGGAAACCGCCGAACACCTTGCCCGCCGTGTTTCGCTCCTGGGGCTGCGTGAGAGTGTTGGTCGTCACGACGGTGGAGCGCAGCTGGATGGGGCCCGTCGCAGAGCACTCCACCTCGCCTCCAGCAGGGCCGCTTGCCTTTGCGGCGGCGGCTGCGGCTGCGGCCTCGGCGGCGGCTGCGGCGGCAGCGATGCCAGGCGACCCCGCAGCCCCTCCGTCGCCGTGCGTGCGGCTGTCCCCCCAGCCGTCGGCCATGAGCAGCTGGTGAATGAGGGCCGCCTCGTCGCTCCTGGGCGCCGTTCGCTCGAGCGATGAGCTGCGCTCTGAGCGACGCGTCTGCGCAGCGGCGGCAGCGGCGTCGAACCGGGCCTGCTCCGCGTCATTGGTGGGAGTAAGGGGGTTCACGGGCGTCGCCTTGCCTTGCTCGTCCACGGCGACGAAGACGAAGCTGGCCGTCAGCACGGGGTCCTCCATCGGCCGGCTCGTGCTGGAGGAGGCCGCCTTGCTGCGCGGGCCCAGGCTCATACTCACGCGCAGGCTTGACCTGCCGGCCCACGTCACGTTGCCGCACATGGCGAGGTCCTCCACGGGCACGGGGCGCCGCATGTCGATGCGGTCGATGGACGCGGTGACCAGGCGCTGCGGGGCGGTGTGCGACAGCGCGTCGTCGCAGTGCAGGAAGGCCACGGTCCCCGCAAACGCGTCTGCGTCTTCCAGCAGGCGGCCCAGGCGCACGGACCCGCGCCAGCTCAGGTACTGGTCTCGCAGCTCGGGGTCCGAGCCAAGCGGCAGCTCGATGCACAAGCTCGACGCCGAGGGCGCCTTGGGCAGGTTCCCCTCCGGGAATCGCGTTGCATCCCGCCTGGAGTTGTCGAGCTTGCGCCGCATCTCCCACAGCTGTTGCGTCACACCGGTTCGGGAGCGGATCACTTGCCCAATCGGCCCGGTCAGGGGCGCGACGGTGGAGGCCCCGCGAGTCGCGCCTCCCGCGAAAAGCAAGGGGTTCCTGCGAGGCGCGGCGGCGCAGCGATTTAGCATGGCTGCACTCGGCCTCGAGGCGTGCGCGGCCCGCGAGGTGCGAGTGCCGAGCCTCCGGGAGGCGAGCGTCAAGCATATTGCGCGCAGCCATAGAGTGCCGAGCACGCCGCTCCGAGCGCGCGCATGCTCCGCCAGCCCACCATCTCCCACCACGCGCCCATCCAAATCAGCCGACGCGACACCACAGGCGTCGCTTGGTGCCAGAGAGGGCGCCCGGAGGCTCGAGCGCTGGGTCCCCGCTGCCGCGGCGACGCTTGGTTCGGGCGCTTCTGCGTGCTGCCCTCGAGCGGCCAATCGGCAGCTTGCCCATGGCAAGCGCGGCCGCAGGGGCCGGCGGCTATGTGTACATTATGCGCCACTCGGAACGGCAGGACGACGGGTTCTGCGGGGAGGGCTCCTTTGCGCATCTGCGGGAGACTGGCGGCCACAACACCGACATTCCGATCACGAGACGGGGCATCGTCCTCGCCGAGCGGGCGGCGGCCCGACTTCTGCGTGAATGCTCGGAGCGGGGGTGTACGATTGAGGTGGTAGTGTCGTCGCCATACTTGCGGTGAGCCCAAACGCCGCGCGCTCAGTTGCTGTCGAGAATGGCCCGGGCCGCCTGGTTGCCAGGGATTCCCCTGTTGTCTGGCGCTCACAACGATCTCGCAGGTGCATACAAACGTCCCTGGTCGTGGCCAAACGTGAGCAGGCTGCCTGGCAGCACCGCGGGCAGCCGCTGCGAGAGCTTGTTGTGCGTGGGCGGGCGGCGTCGGCGCTCACCTGAGCTGCGCACCTGGCCTTCGGTTTCGTGCCGCGCAGTGCTAGGGAAGGACGCCGTGGTTGTGGACGCGCGTTTGCGCGAGTTTCACTCGCCGGGGGACCAGACCGTCCCCGAGAAGGAGGACGTTTTGCCGCGGAGCGCGGGCGGAACTTGCGAGTGGAGGGAGCGGCTGCCCGCCGCGGTGGACTGGACGCGCTTTGACAGGCAGACGGAGGCCACAAGCAGCAGGGGCTTCTTCAGGACGGTGCGCAGTCTGGCGGAGTGCTCTGGGTGAGGCCTTGGGCGCTTCGCAGGCGCGCTGCGAGAGCGAGTGCCGCAGGCGTGCGCCGCCTTGGGGCTAGCAGAACGCCGGCAGCGGGTGGACCACCTCGCGAACCGGCAAGGGCGGTCGAAGGGCGGCGGCTGGCGGTGGTGCGGCTCCCCAAAGTATCTGCGCCCCTGTGACTGACACTGCGCCCCAGCGCAACCACCCCACTGCGCCCCAGTGCCCCCCACCCCATTGCCACCCTTGGTGCCGCAGCCATGCGCTCGAGGCGATCACGGAAAGTTGCGGGCCTCCGGGCTCTGCGGCGCTGCTGGTTACGCACGCAGAGATCTTGTACAACCTGGAGAGCACGGTGCATGGGGGCGAGGACGATGACGCTTTGGACCCCGAGTACACGTGCATTTCGTGCGTGCAGCGCGCAGCGGGCGGGGGATGGGACATCCATTTCTCGGCAGACAGCGAGCACATAGACGAGGTGCCAGAGGCGGCTCGGGGCAGCCCCGAAAGCTACGGGTTCCCGGCAGACATGCGGCCGTGGCCCGCCGGCTCCGGGCCACGCGGCGGCTCGACAACATGCTCGTCAGCATGAGCGGAGCGTCTTGTGCACGGGTCGACCGCGGTGGGCCCGTTTAGCGCGAGCGATCAAAGATGCGATCGCTGTGCCCTGCAGAGCGATCGCGCCGCGCTGCAACCACGCACGCAGCGATCCGGGCGGGCACTCGAGCGGGCGCCCGAGGAAATGGCATCGATTGCCGACTTGCCCATTCTATCCGCTGCCGGCTTTTACGCTCGCGATGGGGCGGGGCCAGAGGCCGGCTCTCGGTGCGTCATTGGGGTGCTTGCGCTGCAGGGCGCGTTCTTGGAGCATCTGACGTACCTCCGAGCCTGCGGCGCCCAGGCGCGTGAGGTGCGCACCGCCAAGGATTTCGACGGAATCGACGGGCTGGTGATCCCGGGCGGCGAGAGCACCGCCATGGCCCTTGTGGCCGCGCGCACGGGCATGGTGAGGTGGCGACTTGTGCTTCGGGACGCATCGCAGCCAGCCATAAATTGCAGCTGCGCCCGCGCACGCGGCGAATGTTGACCCCCGCTGTGTCGCAGGTGCGACATGCGATGCGCCTCTATTCCGCACATCGCCCTGTTGGTCCGCGCAACGGTCGCAGTGGGCGCACATTCAGAAGTTCGTGGACTCTGACAAGCCCGTTTGGGGCACTTGCGCGGGCATGATCCTCCTGGCCACAGAGGCGGAGGGCGCAAAGGCGGTCAGTGCAATTTTCCCGGTCCCATGGTCGGGGCTGGCTCGCGTTTGCGCTCGCGCTTGAGCTCCCGTTGGCCCGTGCCTGTTGCACCCGCGCGCCACTGACCCCGCCGGCCGCGTCGCCACGTCATGCTGCAGCGCTTTTCCGCCCCTGCCGCATGCACGCGCAGGGTGGTCAATCCCTGCTCAAGGGGCTGGACATTTGCGTGCATCGGAACTACTTCGGGTCGCAGGTGCACTCGTTCGAAGCTGCAGTCAAGGTGCGGCCCGAGTTTCAAGAGAGGCTGGGAGGCGCCGCCGAGCTTCCAGGGGTGTTCATCCGCGCTCCTGCGTTGCTCTCTGTCGGCGACGGCGTGGACGTGGTCGCCACTGTGGTGGCGGAGCGCCGCGATGTCCACGGGGCAGCAGCGGAGGGTGCCGAAGGGTCTGTTGCGACCAGCGAGGTGATCGTCGCGGCAGCACGAGGGGCCACGCGCCTCGTCACCGCGTTTCATCCGGAACTGGCGGCTTCCAAAGTTTGGCACGAGCTGTTCGTCACTATGGTGGAGGCAAGCATGGCGGGGGCGGCTGCACCAGGGGGGGTGACGACAGCATGACTCGACCTCGACGGCCAATCGCAACCGGCCTCCAATGCCTTGCTGGAGCCTGAACCAGGCCGACAGTGCAGCGGGCAATGGCGCATCGACAATCACAGCGGCGTGGCATCGCGGCTCAGGTTGGTGCTGTGCGTGGCCCGGGGCGGGCGGTGTGACGAGCTGTTGCCGCAGCGGCGCGAGGAAACGGCAGAGCACGTCGCGAGGCGAACACTGCCAAGGCCTCCCAGCACTCATTCAAGGCGCTTTCACAAGTCTGGTGCAAGCGATGCGGGCTGCGATGCGCACGGCGGCGGTGGGAGCGAGGGCAAGCCCGGCGCGCTTGGGCCAGATGCGGGCAGCATCTTCGAGGCCGGCATTGCCGTCGTGGGCAGTGCCCCTTCAAGCGGCTGCAGCCTCGCCCAAGGCCAAGCCCGACCACCACAGGCCCGGCGGAGTGTTCAACAACCCATGGTCATCGTTCCGCAACCACACTGTGGGGGACTTGTTCAAGCTGTGAGGCCTTCTCCGCCGAAGCGGGAGCCACGAGCGATCAGTGCGCTCGTGGCACTTGCCATCCTCCCCCCCCCCCCCTTCCCATTCTCCCCCGCCCGAGCTGGGCAGCCAGCCAGGGCCGCCGCCAAAGATATCCTTCCTCGTTCTCTTTGTTCTGAGCAACGCGCCGGGAATTCGGTCCCAGTTGTCGAGACTGGCCGATGCTGAGCGCGTGACCAAGCACACGTGCCAGCTCCATGGCGAATCTTCGGCGCCCCCGGGGTTCGGCGCAGCCGCCGCCTTGTGCTTTCAGCGCCCCATTACACCTATTAGGCACGGCAAGGCTAGGCATGCGTGATCCGGCCCGGACGCGGTGGAGCGTGGCGGCTTGCGGGCGCAGCGGCTGTGCCACGTCCGTTTGCAGGCCGAGTTTACGCGCAAACTGCGGCATCTTTTGCCCCATGCTCGGTGCTCGCTCATGCTCCCCCCCCCCCCCCGCGTTTTCCCACTGCTTTGCAGTATCGGGTCGCTCGGGTCCTTGTTGATGGACTCAAGTGGCCCCGCTCCCACGGTCAAGCCCGACCTCAAGGCCATTCACGCTCCAGCAACCGACCTCCAGGTCACGTGGCTGGGTCACGCCACCTTCCTCGTCCAGCTGGGGGGAATCAACATCCTCACAGACCCCGTGTTCAACGAATGGTGAGGGCACGCTCCCGGGCGCCGCCGCTGTTGTGGCCACCCTGCCGGTGACAGGGGGGCCACCCTCCACAGCTCCGCTCACGCTGCCGCCCGCGCTGCTCACCGCGGCTGCCTTCTCTTGAGCTGCTTTCGCTGCGCGCCGTGGCGCAGGGTGTCGCCGTTCATGCGCATGGGGCCCGAGCGGGTCACGCCGTTGACCGCCCGCGCGGCAGACCTGCCGCCCATCGACGTTGTTCTCGTCTCGCACAACCACTACGACCACCTTGACTTGGCGACCATGGGGGAGCTGCAGTTCGCGGCGCGCACACACAAGGAGGCCGGCGCGACCGTGGAGGGCGTGGCCAACGGCAAGCGCACAAGCCGCCGCTTCACCGGAACTACGTACCTTAGCCCCTTGGGCGCGCTGGCCGCAGCGCGCGAAACAGGGGTGCTGCCCGAGAGCTTGATCAACGACAGCCTCGACTGGTGGGAGGCCGTCGACATCTCCATGGGGCCTGAGGGCCCCGTGATCACCCCGGCGCCAGCCGTTGACGTGCCCGAGGCGCTGCCCTCTGGGGAGCTGGTACCAGGCGCAACGGTGGAGGCCGGCGCTGGCTGGACGCAAGGGAAGACGGCGGGGGAGGAAGGGCTGCGCGTGGTGTGCGTGCCAGCGCAGCACCACACACAGCGGTTCATCACGGACCACAACAAGAGCCTTTGGAGCGGTTTCGCGCTGGAGAGTGCCGGCAGGAGAGTTTATTTTTCTGGCGACACTGGCTACTCTGCGGTTCCCAAGGACGTGGAGGAGACGGAGGAGGAGCGGTCAGACCCCACGCGTCCGCTCGGCCGCCCTTTCTGCCCAGCCTTCAAGCAGGCTGGTGCTGCTCTGGGGCCTTTTGACTTCGCGGCCCTGCCGATCGGAGCCTATAGCCCCCGCTGGTTCATGTCCTCCGTGCACGCCGACCCGTGTGACGCTGTGCGCATGCACAAGGACCTCGGGGCACGCCGCTCGGTTGGAATGCACTGGGGAACCTTCCGGCTGACGGACGAGCCGCTGCTTGAGCCCATGGAGCGCCTCAAGGTTGCTGCAGAGCGCGCTGGCATCGCAGACGACTTCACTGCCGAGCCGGCGGGGACCACGCTGGCGCTCGGAGAGGCGGCGCGAGCTTGAGCCGCCGCGTGTGTTGCGTTCAGGTGGGCGCTGGTCGCCTTTGTCCTTGTGGGTGTGAAAAGTCGAGGCAAGCCAAATCGCGCTTGTCCTTGCCTCCTTGGCACCACTTCAAACAACATACGCCTTTCTCGCCACTCGCCGGGCGGCGCCACAGCCAAGCGCAGGCCTTGCTGCAGCCGAGCCGCATGGCAGAGCCACGCGTCGCGCAGTGGCGCCGCCTGCCACGCCATGGGCCGTTCCCAGGCCCAGCCGCCCCTCGCAGGAGACATGCAATGGACCTTCGCTAGGCCGGCGTGGTGTTGCGGGCGCGGCTGCGCCAAAACTCTGCGGCTGCGGCGAAGCTGGGACTGCCTTCTGGCCCGATAGCTGGAGTTCCTTGGCCGCGGAGGCGTTGCGCCGCAGTCACGGGCGTCGCTGGGGCGGCTGGCGGCGAGCCCGGCGCGCGCTCTTGAGACGGAGCTGCGCGTTCGGGCTCGTCTCGAAGCGGCGCAGCAGGCGGGTCGCCCACAGAGGAGGGCACCCCTGCGTCGGCAGCGGGATGCACCGGAGGCTTTGGGCGGAGCCTAGGCGGAGCGGAGGGCGTTGACCTCCTGAGCGTCGCGCCGCTCACCGAGCCGGCGGATGCCATCGATGCGAGCACGACGGCCGCTAGATCAATGCCACACGAGTCCCATGCGCCCGGCGGCATGCCCGCGGTGCTGGTCGCTCCCGGAGACGAAACCTCAGGGGGGCTGCCCCACGCAGAGGCTGCTGGCTCGGCAGGGCCCCACGGGCTCGGCGGCCGCACGTGGCCTGCGAGGAGGAGGTGCGACGCCTCGGGCCGGGCGCGCCTGGCGGCCTCACGAGCCGCCGCAGTCGCCGTTGCAACGCTCACCAGGGCTCGCACGCTCGCGGACGCAGCGGCCGCGATGGCTGCATCGTCCGCCTCCGCCCGCGCTGCGACCCCGTCCACTGCGAGCTCTGTCGCTGTTCCAGCTGATCCAGTCGGCGAGCTTGCGCCGCCAGTCTCGGTCGCAGCATGGCTTCCTCCCGGCTGCCGGAGACGGTCCCAAGACGAGCCGCCTGAGGTCAGCACGGCTGCGGGCGGCTCGCCCTCAGCGATTGACGACGGGGAGGCCAGCAAGGGCGAGCCATCGGCCGCCGCCTCGGCTCCCGAGTGCAGCGCGGAGGTCCCCCCTGATCCGAAAGCCGCGCTCTCGCCGTCAGGTGCGCTCTCCTCGGCAGCCGCACTCTCTTCGGCAGCTGCGTCTGTCGTCGCCCACCGCACGGGCTGCGGGCTGGCTCCCGCGAGCTCACCGGTGCCACTTGCCGGGCCGCTGTCTCCCCCCTCCTCGCTCCCGGAGGCGCTCGCGCCGTCGTCGTCGCTGTCAGTAAAGTCCGTTCCAGGCCCAAGCATCGCCGCAGCAGCCAGCGCCCCAACCCCCGACTGCAGCCGCGTGAGCCGTCCAGTCCCGCCGCCCGCCGCCCTCCGCTCCTCCTCCCCCGCGGCCAGGCCCTGCGCGTCCCTGGCCGACGCCTCGAGCTCCTCTCCCACAAGCCCGGGCGCAAGGGCGGACATCATCGACCCGCCGAGCCCCTCCTCCGGCTCGCCGCCAAGGAGCTCCGCAGTGCCCGCACGCTCCTGCCGCTCGGCGCGCCGCGCGTGCCTCTCAAGGTCGATCGCAAAGGTCGCCCCCACGGGCACGTGGTCGCTGCCCTGAAGCGCCTCGCAGGATCGGTAGGAGGTCCAGTGCGCAGTCGGCAGCCGCGGCCTGGCCGCGCTCGGCCGACGCAGAATGACGCGATCCGTGTAGGACGGGGTGCGGAGCTTTGACGCCTTCACGGGGGGCTCGTGCGGCATGGGAACGCTGAAGAGGCGCGAGGTGGCCGCAATGTCCTCGAACAGGCCCGTCGCGCGATCCACCAGCGCAGCTTCTGCCGGCGTGCGCGCCACCCGGCGTCGATAGGTGGGCGGGTAGCAGATGGCGGCCTCTGAAAAGCCCGGGAACGCCGCCCCACGGGCCATGCAGTCCCTGAGCTGATCCACCGCGAGCAGGCGGTGCCACGGGCGCTCCCCAAGCCAGTGCCCGCGGCCGGACGCCCGCTCCGCGGCCACGATTTCCCTCACCGCTTGCTCCGGTGCCATCTGCAGGCGGTAGTTCAGGTCCCCCAGCACCACCGTGTACCACCGGGACGGTGGAACGCTGGCCCTTGCGCGAGCTGCGGCCTCCTCCTCGCGCTCCTCGTCGCCCTCGGTGGGTGCCGGCAGATGCCGCGGGGCCGCCCCACTCTCTCCCGAGGACGTGGCAGGGGCGGGCAGGGCCTCACCGCCCCCCACCGCCTCGCGCGCCGAGTCTGAAAGCGCGGTGAAGGCCGCCGGAGCCGCCGCCGCGGCCCCCCCTGCAAGCCTCACCCTGTCCCGACGGGCAACGTGCCTGCGCGTGCTTCCGTGGCCGTCGCTGGCGTTGGCGCTGGCCCCGGCCCGGCCGCCCCTCGCGGCGCCCATTGCCTCGTCCTGCGACACCCCATCGGCAGCCGCGGTTGCGGCCGGCGCGGACGGCGGAAGTGGCGCCTGAGGCAGCGCCTCGAGCGCCCCAGCGAGGGTGGCTGTGGCCCCGTCAGCCCCTGCCAGCCACTCGCTCCCTGGCGCCCACAACAGCGCGCCCCCGCCCCCGCCGTCCCCGCCTTGCCCAACTCGTGCATCGGCAGCCGAGGCATCGTCCCAGAAAGACTTGCCCCTGCCGCGGCCCTCCTTCCAGTTGTCGGCGCTGGAGGCGAAGCGGGCCCGGCCTTCAGCGGTGGTCGCAGCGGCACCCGAGCCCGGCGGCGTGGCTGCGGTGGGAGGCGAGCGAGCTGCTGTCCCGCCACCTGCTTCCCGCGCGACGAGCCCGCCGCGGCGGACTGCCGCGGACACCGACCGCGCGCGAGTGGGGCGCAGGGCCACGCGGGGAGGCGCGAGCGCCTCTGCGCTCGAAGCGCCAGCCGCGCGCGACCTGGAAAGCCGGACGGCAGGCTGTCGTGGCGCCCCCTCGACGTCCCGCGGCAGGCCGGGCGCGGGACCCGACGCTCCGCCGTCGGGGCCGTGGGCCCAACGGACGGTGCGCGCCGGCGCGTCCAAGGCGCCCCCCCTGCTCCCCTTCGGCCGTGCTGCTGCCACGGGGCGCCCTGAGCCAGCGCGTCTGGCGGGACCGTCTCCGGCCGACTCGTCGTCGTCGTCGTCGTCCGAAGACACTGAGCTGAGCTCCGCCGCAGCATGGGGGCGGCGAGCCCGCACACTGACGGCCATCCCAAGGCGAGCCAGCATGGTGGCAGCGTCGGCATTGCGCGTCACAACCCGAGAGCGACCCTTGGCGTCGGCGGCCAAGTGAGCGCCCGCAAACGCCAGCGCCGACGGCACCGTCAGCGCTCCAGACTCGTCCGGGAGCAGCAGTGGGACCGTGATGCCAACTGCGCCCTTGTTGGCTGCTCGGCCCACTGGCGTGCGCTTGCCAAGGTTGACTGTGCGCACTCGAGCGTCTGCACACCGGGCGATTCCCGCCCGCACCAGGGACGCGCGCACGGCCACCACCAGGACCACGAAGCCGTGAAACCCCAGCTGGGTAGCACCACTACCAACGGAAGAGTGAACCAACAGGAAGGCCGGGCCCAGCCGCTCCGCGACGGCGCGAACAAACACCGCCACCTCGACGCACTCCTGAGCGCACGCCGCGTACACATCTTGCCCCGCCGGGAGCCAAGCGCGCATCGCATCGGCCGCAATGGGACCACGCCGTTCTCCCATGTTCCACGACCCCGAGAAGACGCGAATGGCCTTGATGGCGCTCGAGTGAACGGGCGCTTGCGTTCGCGCGAACGCCGGACGCCCCTCCTGGTCGTCTGCCTCGCGCTCCCGCGCCCCCGCAGCCTCCGCGGCACCGGCAAGCATTGTAACATTGCGTTGGATGCTGGCCGTCCACGCCTGCGAGCAGAATGGCCCAGCAAGGGCAGTCGCAAAGACGCAACGCAACGCTGTTGCCAAGAATGTTTCCTCGCTGTAACCACAACGGCCGCGCCGGCGCGGCGCTCACAGGCGTTGCGGGTGTGCCAGCGCGAAAGGAGGCAGGAGACTCACCGCACGCTCGTTCGCGTCGTGGCACTGGAAGAGGAACCGCTTGCCGGAGCGCTCGATGATGGCGAACACGTTGCCGCGCCTGCCAGCCTTGAGTTTCGGCACCTCCGTCTCCACCTTGGCTCCGTCGAGGAAGACCGTGCCCCGCGGGACGGCCTCTCCCATGGCGCGAAAGTATCGCAGCTCCGACGCACCGAGGCTGCAGAATCGCCGGCGCCACGACCGCACGACGTGGCCCCGCTTGACCAAGAAGCCGTCGCGCAGCGCAGGCGCGCCGCTGGCTGGCATGGCCCCCGCTCGGCCGCTCGGCGCCTCCCTTGCCCCCAGGCCAAGAGCGTGGACCGTTCGCTGGGCAAAGGCAGTCGCCGCGAGCTCTGGTTGCAGGGGTGCCGCGGTGCAGGTGAGGTCCCCCACGGTCAGACCGCCTGCAGAGGCGAACGGACTCGCTCTCTCGTCGGTCATCCGAGCGTTCTGGCCGCGGTTGGACCATTCGTGCGGAGCGCCTGGGTGGGAAAGGCGCGCCCTGTTTTGCAAGTGCTTTGCGTGGGGACTGGCGCGTGCCGCGCAAACGCAGTGCTTGTGCGGACGGCAGGCCCAGCGCACCAAGTCGAACTCAGTTGCGGAGGGAGCGCAAACACGCAGCCGATCCGAGACACCCAAACAAGTCTGGACGCAAAGGCGGCGAGGCGAGCGAACCCAATCGTCACCAGTGCCAGCGTCAGTTGACAGGAAATTCGGCGAGCGTCGGCGAGGGCGCGGCGCCGCAAGCTCCGAGGCGCAGCCAGGACAGCGACTGGAAAAAGCGGTGCCGCAGCTCTGCTCGAAACTCAGAATTCTCCTGCGACTGACCTGTCACGATGACGGCCCGCGCGCTTCCGGGCGTGCGAGCCCATAGTCTTGCGCGTCACGGTGAGGCGACCTCCCTTGATTGAGCGCCGCTGCGCGACGTTCTTGCCGGCGAAGGAGGCTTTGCGGAGCAGCAACCTCTCGGTGCCGGCGTCCAGCGCCCACGCGTTCGCTTGCTCGGAGTCGGACAGCCGAACGCACGCCTTGTCCTTGCGCCGCTTCGTCATGCGCCGAACTTCGCGGGCGGCCTTGACGATGTCGCGCTCCTTGGAGGGCGGCGCGGATGCCCGGCTTCGCTTGGGCCGGGTTTGCAGCGGCGACGGCGGCACCGCCGCGCTTGCGGTTGAGTTGTCCTTGATGGAAACGGAGATGGAAGCGGCCATTGCAGAGGCTACTGTAGCTGGGGTCGAGAGTGCTCGTGGCGGCTGTGTGGAAATTGCTGTGCTGCGCGAGTGTTGCGCCGGCTCTGCCCTGACAGAGCCGTGTTTGCCCGAGCCCGCGTGTGGGGCGCGCAGCGCTCGCGCAAGGGGGCCGGCGAGGACACCGTCACATCTCTTGAAGGGCAGTCAGTGGAGTCAGCAATAAGCCATATCGGGGGAGCCCGGGCGAGCGCCTAGCTCGGTGTGAGGCGGCTGGAGCCATCCGCCTCAATGGTGCGCGGCCGGTCAAAGTAATCGCGGGCCCCGGCGTGCAGCTTGGCATTGTCGCGGCCGCCGGGCGAGACCGCGTGTCGCGTGTTCCAGCCGGCCTCCTGGCTGGCGTGCAGGGAGCGCACCCGGGCAGCGGACCTCGGCGAGGCTGCCGTGAATGCAGGCAGCGCCGCGGGCGGAGGGCTCCTGGGAGACGCCCTTGCCATCGCCCGGGCGTGAGCGATGACGAAGGACTCCTGGGCCCCGCCGATGGGGGAGGGTGCGGGCCGGGACGACGCGGTGAAGGGGGACCCGGCAGACCGAGCAGCCGTGCGCCCAGCGGACGCGGGGCCCGACGAGGCGGTGCGGGGCCTCGTGGCCTGCTGCAGCGCCACGACCACGCCGGTTCCCCGCTGGCTCGGGTGGGCGAGCTCGCGGTCGCGGGCAGAGCCGGTGACGCCCGGAGCGGACGCGCCAGTCTGGTCGAAGCCGCCTGCACTCCTGGCCGACGCACGGCCCTCGCCGCCCCCTCCCACCCGCACGAGCGGCGCCGGGGCGCGCGGTGACCGCAGCTCCGCACTGAGCATGGCCCCGCGCGGACGAGGCGGCCCCTGCCGCGGCGGGAGGAACTGGCTTGCCCCTGTGACGGGGGCAGCCGCGCCGTGCCGAGCCGGCCGCCGGACAACCGTTCGCCTTCCCGTCCTGGCGGCCGGCCGAGCGGTGCGTGGCTGCTCCGGCTGCACTGGCGAGACGGGAACTCCGGCGGGCCCAGAGGCGGACGGCCGAGCCTTGCTGCTGGCGGGGCGGCGGCCGCTGGCGGGGCGGCGGCCGCTTGCGGAGTGGCTCCGGTCCGGGACGGTGGGGTCGGCGTTGGCGTACGTGGAGGCCGCTTGGGCCAGCCAGGGCGCCGTCTTGCTGGTGCTGCGGCGGGAGGACCCCGCGGCGGCGCCCCCCGAGCGCGCAGACGCCGGCCTGCGCGCTGACACAGGCCGAGCGCGGCGGGGGGCGGGGAGGCCACCGCCGTCTGCCGCAGCGCCGCCCTCTGCCGCAGCGCCGCCCTCTGCCGCAGCGCCGCCCTCTGCCGCAGGCAGTTCGCTCAGACTCGAGACGCCGTCGTGGCCACCAGGGGCAGCGCCACTGCCAGCGGCGGCGTCTGCCCCAGAGCGCCGCGCTGATGCTGGCCTCCGCGCGGACGAGCCGCGAGCCGATCCTGGGCGCGAATGGGTGGACCCCCGCGCGCGCCGGGGCGTCTTGCCGCGGCCCCGGGCAGCCTTGGCCGGCGCCTTGGACGGAGCGGTCCGGCCCAGCGTGCCGGGGCGCACAAAGGGCTTTGGGCGCTCGGTGAGCGCCGCCCTCTCAGCGTTGCGGAGAGCGTAGAAAGCCAGGTGGAAGTTGCCGTCCTCCGTGCGAACGAAGCCGTCGATGGCGCGGGGGCTGATGGCGCGGGTGGACTCGTCGAACGGCTTTGGGGCGTCAAAGTACTCGCGATCACTGCGGGGGGGGGGTCGCGCACACGAACAAAAGGGGGCACGTGGGGGGGGAGGTTGCGGCGGGGCACTTGGAGCCGCAGCGGCGCTCTCGGCGGCAGCACGGTCCGCAAGCTGTTGGGCTTGCAAGAGCGGCGGGGGGCCGGTCGTGCGAAACCGGGCGCCTCTGCTGGCAGCGTGGCAGACCACGGCTGCCACGCGCCGGGACGGGGCAGGCCCCGAAGCGAAGATCAGGCTCACTTGAGGGGCAGGCTGGAGTTGTCCTTGGCTCGCGTGACGGTGGCCCGCGAGTCCCACGTCTGCTCAAGCGCGCGGAGCTGCTGGAGCTGCACCAGCTTCCGCTTCAGCGCCTTTGCGGCGCGGCGCTTGCCGGCGGGAGGCCTGGCCGACGGGTCGGGCAGGCCCTCGCGGTCCTCGATGGCGTCGCCCCCGCGAGAGGCCGCCGCCTGCACATCGCTGACAACTGCTGCTGCAGTCGCAAACTCAGGGTCCTTCAGGAGGGGCTGGGGTGCGGGTGCGGTCCCGAGCGCCAGCGGGGGCACGCCAGCAGGCCGACCCGCTCCCCCCACGGACGCCTCAGCTCGAGGTGCACCCGTCGCATCGCCATCCCACGACATCCAGTCGTCGTCTCCCGCTGCGAGGCTGCCCTCTGCGTGAGCCTCTGCCGCGGTGCCTGCGCCGGCGCCGGCTCCGGCGCTGGCGCCTGGAGCCTTCGCTTTGGCCTCGTCCTCAATCAGCTTGTCCGCCACAGCCGTGGCCAGGCTTGGACCTGCAGCACGCCAGAGCCTAGCGGCATCGGCGAGCATCGTGGCGTCCACCCCGCGAGGCGCCTCGGCCAGCTTGGCATCCGAGCGGCGTGTGGGCAACGCCGGTCGGTCCCGCGAGCGCGCCTGCTTGCCGAACTGGGCTCGGAAGAACGGGTGTGTGCGCTCGTTGTTCCGCGAAGGGTCGGCCGACGTGGTCGTCCAGCCCCTCTCCAGCTTTTCGAGGCGGGCCCGGCGCGACGAAGCGCGCTTGCCTCGGGGGCCGGTCGTCACAGGCGACGCAGCCTGCATTGAGCCGATCGGGCGGGGCGCGGCCTGCGAGAGGCGCCGAGGGAACACAACTTGCAGCTAGCTCGAGCGCGCGAGCCACGAGCGAGGCGGCCGCCGCTGGGCGCGGCACGGCGGCCGCTCGACTGCATCGAAACCCCACAATCTTGCTTTTGAAGCCGCACTTTGCCTTGCTCCCTTCCCGCACCCGCCTCCTCGTCCGTCCCCGGGGTCAAATTCAACCCAGGCAGCCGCGCGTTGCCCCATTGCTGGCGGGCGCAAGCCGTGGTCGCGGCTCGCGCGACTCGCGGCCAGCCCTAGCACGCTCCGTGGGTGCGCCCGACAGCGCCACACGGTGGTCACGCGCGGTCGCTCACCTGGCCGGGGGTCGTGGGGAGGCAGCCCGGGCTCTCGAGGCCAGGGCAGGGACGAGAGTGCAACGCACGGCGCGCGCTGGGTCGCGAGGCGGACGCGGAACGTGCCTCGGGGCTCCCGGCCGAGAAGCGTGCGGCGAGCAGCGGGAGATGCAACTGCGCTTGCTTGCGATCGGTTTTTCGACCGACTGCAGAGCTGCAGTCGTCAGCGCCCGCAAGCCGCCCCCTCCACAGCCGCGGCCACGAGACCCGGGGGCGGCCAACTTCGCCCATCGAAACGGCAGGCTCCAGCCATGGGCAAAGACGCGGCCCCATGGCGCGGGTCGGAAGGACGCGTCGTCGCACGCATCCGAGCGTCGGGCCGCCACGCCACTCGCGGCGCAGGCGAGCACACGGCAGTCGCGCGCGCTGATCGGACCCGCAAGGGGGAGCGTGTTGCACTCGGGAAGGGGCTGGCGCCGGCCTCTCGACAGCGAGCCAAGCACATGGCCGCTGCCTGGGCCTTGGCCAGCGCAGTGCTCACGAGCTCCGTGGCCAGTGCAGCCGTGGCACCTCCCCACTTGCAGCACGCGGCTTCTTGGGTCGGGTCTCGCGCTGCGCCGTACCCTGTGCCGGAGGAGCTGCCTGCGAGCCCGGTCGGCTGCGAGCTGGAGGGCGTCGTGCTCGTCGCGAGCGCTGGCAGGGCCTACCCGCCGCATCTCAGTCGCCTCAGGCGCACCATCGCCGGGCTCGAGGCCAGAAGTGAGCGCCTTGGCCACCGCTGCAGCAAGACGAGCCGCCGCCGGTCGCTCGCCCGGTCGCTCGCCCGTGTGCCGGCGAGCGCTCTCGCGGCTCAAGGCCGCCAAAAGCGCCCTCGACCTCCCGCACCCCCCCCCCCCCCGGCGCCAACACACACTCCTTGTCATTCCCCCGCAGACGCTTCGCTGACGCAGGGCGGCGAGCGCATGCTGGCCTCGCTGTCGGCTCTGCGAGAGGCAGTGGCGCCGCTGACAGGCAGGCTGTCCGGGCTGGGGGAGGCCGACGCGTTCGACATCGGGCAGCGGCTCGCGTCGCAGCACGGGCAGGCGTTGGCAAGGGCAATTGCCTCACGCAGGCAGGTCGTGGTCGAGACCGGGGACGAGCCGGCAGCGGCTGCAAGCTCATCTGCGCTCACATCAGGGCTGCTCGGGGGCCTGGCGCGGGAGCTCGCTGAGGCAGCAGCGGTCACTGGCGACACTGGCAGCTGGGAGGAAGGCGACTCCGACCCAGAGACCACGGCCGCACGCGCCATGACGTCTCCTGACCGCGCAGGGGGCGTGCCCCTCCTGCTGGGGGTGGCGAGGTCGGACTATTGCTCGGGCGGCGGTGCGGCGAACCCGCACGCTTCCGAGGACCCAGCTCTGGGGCTCGGCAGCGAGGGTGAGAGGACGGCCGGGTACCGCGCTTTTGATGGCGCGGGAAAGCTCTGTAGGCACTTTCGGGAAGCCAGGGGCGGGCAGTGGCGCGCGGCGGCGGCGGCGGAGGCGGAGGCAACGGCGGCAGCGCTGGGAACCAGCGGCAAGGAGGCCGCGGACGCGCTGCTGGACAGGCTGCTGGCGGCCCGGGGAGACGGGTCAGGCGCTGCCAGGGAGGCGGAGCTGGCTCGCGGCGTGGCAGCGGCCTGCCGGCTGGAAGCGCTCGCTCGCGCGGACGGGCTGCTGGGCGGCTCTTCCGGGGCGGAGGCGACAGATTCATGCCTGGATGTGCTTTTGGAATCAGCGGGTCCCGGCTCAAGCTCCGGCGGAGGTGCCCAGGCGGATGCCGACGTCATGGGGGCGTTGGTCGTGGCCGCGGCGGCGGCTGACTCGGCCGAGGCGCTGCGGGGCCCTGAGCGGGAGGCGGGCGGAGCGAGTGCTGCGCTTGGCTGCTCGGCGGCGGCGTGGGTGCTGGGGCGTGCGCTGGACGCTGCAGCCGAGCTCGGTGGCAGCGCCCGGCGGCTCCGCCGGCAGGGCATGGCAGGGAGCCGCGGCACTGGCCGCCGCTCGGCTGAGGCGACGGTTGACGCGGCAACCGGCGATGCCGTCGTGCCCAATGCGGCATCTGTCCCTGCGGCGGAGGAGCCAGCGGACTCGGCTGCCTGGTCGGCGCTAGGGCCGCCGCTGTCGTCCATCGCAGAAGCAGAGGCGCTGCCTTGGATGCGGAGGCTGTCGCTGGAGCAGCAAGCCGCAGCGGGGCAGCGCCTGGTGCTCAGGGTGCTGCAAGGGGACACGCCCGGGGCACCGGAGGAGGACGGCACGGCGCAACGCCTGGCCGAGACGCCAGCCGGGGATGGGCCCGTTGCGACGGTGGACGGCTACGCGACGCAAAGCGCCACCGAGGGAGGCGGGCGGCCGGTGGTGCGCGACCCCCGTGCTGCCGTGATGCTGGCCCGCGACCGGCCGGAGTGGGCGGCTCGCCTGGTGGACGCCTTTGGCCAGCCCGCTGCAGTCTTTGAGGGGGAAGCGCTCGCCTTGGCGCAGCGGAGGGGGCTCGAGGTGCCCCACAGGGGGTCATCAAAGCGCCTGGTAGCGCCTGCCCGCGGCCCTGTGCCGGTGCTCCGGACCGCGATGCGAGGCCCCGTCCTCTGGACCTCGGTGGGAAGCAGCTCCCATCTCGCGCACTTGCTGCGCGCGCTTGCCAGCAACACCACGAGGGGAGACTGGCAGCGCGGTGGCTCCAACCTCCGGGTGGAGGCGTGGCGGTGCGGCGCCGAGGGCCCCGATGCGGGGCTGAAGCTGGGCCTGTTTGTGAACGAGCGACGGAGGGCGTGGGCCGCCCCCGCGTGCCGCGGCAGCTGGCTTTGCGAGGCGGACACGCTTGTGTCGGCGCTGGCCGCCGCGTCGCCCCCTGGCGTGTGCGGTGCCGCAGAGTGGGACCGGCGGTGCGGCGGCGCGCCCTCTTGCCCCGGCTGACAGCGAGGCCACAAGGCTGTTCAGGAGTCGCCCTGCTAGGGGCCGACGTGACGTGTGCTCGAGGCGGTGCGGGGTTGTGAGCCGCTCGCGTGGGCGGCGAGCTTGAGCAGCCCCAGGCAACGGCTCCTACGGCCAGCTGCGCGCTGTGCGCCATCGCGCAAACGAATGGAAACAACCCGCGCGTTCACTCAAAGCTTGGAGGCCCGCGCCGCCTCCACATGCTCCATAATCACGCCGAAGACGTCCTGGTTCGTCTCAGGGTAGTCGGCGTCCTCATACGAGCAGATAGTCTTCCAAGCGCGCGCCACGTCCTCCATCTCAAAGCCCTTGGCGCCCGGGTTCTGCGCAGCGGGGAAGAACACGCCCTTGGCGCGCTGGCGGCGCAGCTTTCCTGCCCAGCCGCCCCCGCACTCCACCACGGCGCCGTTGTCCGCGCACGATTCGTGGCAGAGGTAGGCCACGATGGGCGCCACGAGGTCGGCCCGCAGGCTGCTGAGCAGCTCGTCCGGCAGCACCGTCTCTGTCATGCGAGAGCTGGCCACGGGGCACACCACGTTGACCGCAATGTTGCGGCGCGCGCCCTCGATGGCCAGGGTGTTCGCCAAGCCGACCATGGCCATCTTCATAGCAGCTGCGTGTCGCAGTGGGGCACGTTGGAACTAAAGCACGGCACGGTGGCGAGTCTGCGCCCTCGGGGGCGAAACGCGACTTGGGGCAACCGGGGGGGGGGCAGCGGCAGGGGAGTCCCCACCACCCGTGGACACTGGCCGGGGCCGCCGAGGAGCACGTGCGGGCTGCCTTACCGTAGTTGGCCTGGCCGAAGTTGCCGTACAGGCCTGCGGCCGACGATGCCATGACGACGCGGCCGTAGCCCTGCTCTCGCATGAGGGGCCACGCTGCCCGGGTCACGGCGAACGTGCCGCGCAGGTGGACGCGGTACACTGCCTCCCTGCGGGAAGAGCGGGGCGCGCGGCAGCAGCAGGGGGCGCGGGACGATCGACACGGCCGCGGGCCGCGTCTCTGCCCTGCCCGTCCCTCACCCCGAGTCACGAAGGTCCCTGGCCCCCTTCGTCCGTCCCTCAGCACACGCGCACATGCGCTGGCAGACGCCCCGCCGCCAGCGCCTCACCAGTCGGCATCGCTCATCTTGTGAAAGCTGACGTCGCGCAGGATGCCGGCGTTGTTGATCAGGATGTCCACCTTCCCCCACAGGTCGACAGCTGCGCACGGGCAAGGCGATACCAGCAGCAAGGACGCAGCGGGCTCGTCGGCAGTGCTGGCTTTGCAGCCGTCGCCCTCGCTCGCGGCATGCTCAGGACGGCGGCGGCAAGGGCACATCTCACCCGCCTGGACGATTTTTGCTCCGTCCTCGACCGAATCAAAGTTGGCCGCCGCGGTGCCACCAGCCGCGGTAATCTCGTCAACGACAGCTTGCGCCGGCCGTGTGCTGCCTCCCTTGCCGCCGAGTGAGCCGCCAAGGTCGTTCACCAGCACCTGCGATCCGACAGCCGCTTAAGCGCCGCAACCCACCCAATCGCTGACGCCTTGCCCGAGGCCACGCACATCCAGCGCGCCCGACCAGTGCCGCCACCGCTTCACCAGCTCGACGCAGCGCATTCCTGGCTGCCCCTTGGAAGGGGCGCCGGCGCCGAACATTATCCGCACCTTGGCGCCCCGCTCCGCCAGCAGGATCGCGTAAGACCGCCCCAGGCCGCCCCCAGCCCCCGTGACGATGGCAACGCGGCCATCAAATCGCAGCGTGTCGCTGGCGGCTCCAGCAGCCATGCTCTCCCTGCCGAGTGCGCAGGTGCAGGCCGGCTGGCTCGCGGCGAGCAGCGGCAGAGCCACCCAAACCAGGCGCGGCGATGGGCTGGACCCAAGCCTGGGCGAAGGCGGCCCAGGTGCGGGTCGGCACCCGCATCCGGAAGCACAGGGCGGCGGCCTTACCCAGGGAGGGGGCAAGCGGCCTGCCGGTGCGGTTTCTCGCTGGCGAGTGGGGCTGCCGGCGGGCATCGAGTGCGTCAGGCCTCGCACCAAATGCGCCGGCGCGTGGCAAGCGGCGCTATGGGGCCTGCTGGCCTGCTGCGGCCGCGGCGCTTGTACCGCGGGGCGCGGTGTGTGGCGGCAAGTCATGCCCTTGCTTCGGGGCAGCAGCGAGGGCTGGTGTGGTTTGACGCAAGAGGCGGTGCACGCGTGACAGCGGCGCAGCCGAGGCCTGGGCAGCGCCTCCCCAGGGCAGACGTGCACCGATCTTTGACCTCTTCCGTTGGAGGGGCAGCGGCGCAGCCCGCCCCGGCGGCGAGGCCGCAAGGCCAGTCGGACGAAGTCGCCATCGCTCTCGCACACAGCTGCGCGCAGCAGGCGGCCACGCTCGCGGGGGTGGAGGCCCAGCAGCTGCACCTGCCCGCAATCATCGGCCCCCGGGCCTCGCGGCTGCTGGGGGGCGCCTCTCGCGACGCCCCTTCGGAGCCCCGGCAATCGCCCTCGAACGAGCCGGCGAGTGCGACGCTGCCCGGCGTGGCCGCGGCGCTGGAGGCCGGCGCGGCGGAGCTGCTGCGCATGAGCGAGGCGGGGCTGCTGGCCCCCGCGGCGGCTCTGCACTCTGGCCTGGTGCTCGCGGCGGCCGCGCAAGCGGCCTCATCGTGTGTGACGGGGGCTGCCGCTGCGGCGGCCAGGGCACCGGCACCAGCACCGGCTCCTGTGGCCATCACCAAGCCAGTGGCCCGGCTACCAGGCGCTACGGACCCACACGCAGCCGGCGAGGTCGGCGCACTGGCGCGCGCTGCCGCCGCCGCAGCAGAGGCCGCGGCGCTGGGTCTGCTCGGTCGGCGCGATGGCGCGGGGGCGGCGATGGTGGCGGAGCTGGCCGCCGCCGATGCCCTGGCCGCCGCAGCGCTGCTGCAGCTAGTATGCCTCGTACGGCCCACCCACGGCGCACCCGGGGCTGGCTGGCTGCGTGCGTCGGAGCGCGATGAGCCGTGGCCGCTAGCGGACGCAGTCCCCGGCCTCGGCGGTGAGGCCGCTGGCGTCGCTGCGAGCGCGGCCGCCCAGGACTCTGAGCGGCTCTGCGGGCGGCTGGAGGCCAGTGCGTACGGGGAGGGCGGCAAGCCGGGCTCCCGGGCATCGGGCGCGTTCGACGGGGTCAGGGCAGCGGGGCGGATGGCGCGGCCAGGGGAGCGAGCCGCGGCGCTGCTGGCAGCGGAGGTGGCGGTGGGCATCGGCGCCACTCTGGCCACGGAGCTCTGCCGGGCGAGCCGTGGCGCGTTCTGTGGGGAGTCGCGTGCCGGTGGCGGGGGCTGGCACGGTGCGACGGCCGGCGCCGGAGAATCCTTCTGGGCAGCGCCGGGGCAGGCGCGGGCTCGTGGCGGCAGCGGCGGCGGCGGGGAAGCGGCGGCGGCGGCAAGAGTGGCGACGCTGCTCCTGGCCGGGGCGGGCCCGGGCGCGGCTTGCTCTCCTCTGGTCGGGGCGGGACTGGCCTGCTTGCCGGCGTCGCTGGCGCGCCAGGCCCCAGAGGAGGCCTTGGCCTGGTGGCCGCCTGAGACAGTGCTAGCGCTGCTCGAGTCGGCTGCAGCGGGGAGCGCCGCAGTGCAGGCCTGCGCGCCCTCGGCCCTCGAGACGCCCGTGGCCCGTGCCGGCGTAGGGGCCGCTGGCGTTTGGGCCCGGGTTCTGGAGGCAGCCTTGTTTCACGCCGAGCGAGCAGCGGAGCGGCGTGCGGCTGACGGCCCCCTGTCAGCGTCATGGGAGGCGTCCGCGATCCAGCTGACGCGATGCGTGGCCGCGGCGTCGGCAGCGAGGGTGCTCGACGACGCGCGCCTCAGGCTGGATGCCGCCGCAGCTGCCGCTCGAGGGCCGCAGCAGAAGCCGCAGCTCCCGCCAGCTGCTGGGCCTGAGGCGGCGGTGTCGCTGCTTCGGCTGTCCCAGCTGGCGGCGGAGCGGCGGGGTCAGGCCACCGGCCTTCCCGCGGGCGGCTGGCTTCCCTGGGCTGTCCTACGCGGCTCCAGCGCCGCCTGCAGCGACAGGCTGGCGGTGTCGGCCGTGTCCGCGGCGGCTGCCCTCGCGACAGCGGTGAGGGAGGCGCTGGCGGCATCGGGCGCCCACCTGCCCCCGCTGCGCGCTGCAAGGGGCACGGGCGGGCCGGCCGACGCGCTCGAGATGCTCGCTCCGCCGGCGCGCGGCTGGCGCGAGCAGCTGCTGGGGCGCCGCGCGGCGAGGAGGGCAGGGCGGCCGGAGCCGCCGCCCGACCGTGCGGACCTGCCTGTGGCGGCGGCGCCCTCGGCCGTCCGGCTCGTGCCTGCCTCCGAGGCAGGGGCTGCTGCGTCGGCGGCGCGGCGGCGGGTCCAGCGGCGGCTCGGCTTCCAGCGGCGGGACGCGCCATCGCTCCACGGCGAGGAGCTTGCAGTCTCGCCAGGGCCGGTGAGCGGGTCGTTCTCCGTCCTGGAGCGCCTGGACGGGGCGCGACCCCCGCTGGCGGCGGACGGGTCACCGGTGCTCAGCGTGGCAGCGGTGGACGGCGGCGCGCCCGACGGCGCCATTGACGAGTGCGTGGGGCTGGCCATCGAGGCAGAGGGGGCGGCGGGGAATGCCTCAGCCGCCTCCACCAGCGGCTCCGCGCTGCTCTGGCTGGCCGAGCCGCCCCCGAGGCCGGCAGACGAGCCGCAGGAGGACGCCCTTGCGGCCTTCTTCGCGGCAGACGACTCGGCGGCGTGCCTTGTGATGGACGAGGAGGAAGTGGATGCGACGCGGACGTACGCGCTGGAGCAGCGGCGCACGGGGCAAGGAGCGGCCGTGCGGACGGTGCTGCGCCTCTCAGAGGCGACGGCGTCGTTGACCGCCGCTGGGGGAGGCGTCTTGCCCTGGGAGCCGGCATGGGCCGGCGACGACGCCACAGCTCGCGGGGCCTGGGAGGACGCGCCCAAGGAGGGGGACGTGGAGGGGTGGGCGCACGTCACGCAGGCCCTGGTGGAGGCGGCGTCCCAGCGGTCGGGCATGCGAGAGCGGGAGGGGGCGGCGTCGAGCGTGAGGCCGGCGGAGCACGCGGAGGCGGGACCGATGAGCGCGCTGGCGGCGGCAGCGCTCCTGGCGACCGCCCGCTGCACCGGCGCGGAGCAGGCCGCCTATTTCGCGTGGTGCGTCTGGCCGGCCGACGCCGAGCCCCGAGGCGAGGGCGACTCTGAGGCGGCTGCGGCGGTGCTGGCGGCCCTCGCGTGCGGCTTCGGCCCTTGCATGCCCCCGAGCCTCCGCCACGTGGCAACAGATGCGTCAGCGGCCGTTCTGCAGGCGCTGGCCGGAGGGGCCTCTCGCGCCTCCGGGGCGCTCAGCGCTGCGCGCAACCTCGGCCACGTTTCGGTGGGGGGGCAGGCGGGGGCGGCGCTCGGAGCTCTGCTGGCGGGTACGGCAGAGCCGTATGGCATGCTGCAGCCTCCACCCCTGGGGCTGGCTGGGAGAGCGTGGTTCAGCGCGCACGCCCGAGCGGTGGCTCTGCCGGCGCAGGAGTGCGTTGCCGTGCTGAGGGAGGCGGCGGCGGGTCACGCTGCCGCCCCATCGGGGGAGGAAGACGAGCCGGGCGCCGCGCTCACGCCCGGAAGAACTGGCCCCATGGGCATGTACGCTCCTCTTGGGTACCCGCTGCTGCGCCTGCAGCCCCAGCTGTCGCGACTCCGAGCCGAGGGCGCCTGCTCGCTGCGCCGAGCAGCGTGGCTGGAGCTGCCCGGTCTCGCCGAGGGCGACACGGAGGCGGCGCTGGACGTCGCTGTGCTGCTGGTGCACGCTCTTCACAGCGCCGTGTGCGAGCCCGCGGCCGAGGCCGACGGGACAAGGAGCGAAGGCTTGCTTGCGGAGGCGAGGGGCTGCCTTGCCGCGCTGGCCGAACTAGCGCGCTGCCCGGCAGTCGACGTGGGGGTATTGCGCGCTGCCGCCGAGGCAGGCCCTGGCGCCCGCGCAGACGTCGCACGGCGCGTGCTGCGGTTGCGAGAGGAGCGCCTGAGAGCGCAACCTTGAGCCGCTCTCTCGCCCGACGTCGCGACCTCCCCCCGCCGCCAATCCAGCACAGCGTGAACGGTTGCCTCGACCGTTGAGCGTGCGTGCTGTTGGGGCGCCGCGCAGCCGCGTGTGTGCGCGCCCCGTGGCGTCAACGCGCGTGCCGAGCCGGCCGGCGCTTGCACCGAATGCAGCTGGGGCGAACCTTCACGCAATGTGGCTAAGCGACAAAGTGCAGGTGCTGCCGGCAGCGAGGGTAGCCGCGTTGAGTCACTCGCTCGCCGCACCACCCAGCCCGTCGCTGGCGGCGGGCAGCTCGAGCTCTGGCGGAGCGCCTGGGCCGGCTGTGGGCATTCGCCGGTCGGGGCTGCGCTGTGCGTGGATCATGTCAAGCAGCGAGTCCATGGACGCAGGCTCGCCCCGCTCGCGGAGCACCGCCGCAGCGTTGGCTGCCGACGCGGGGTCCACACCCAGGTCCGCCGCCTGCGTAAGCAGGGCCTGGAAGCGCATCGTTGAGTTGAAGGTGTCCACCCATCCGAGCCCGCCGCAAAAGGCCTCACTGGGATCGGGAAAGAGCGCGAAGAGCGGAAGGTGCGCAGTGGGCTTGGACAGGTCGCCGGGCAACGCTGCAGCCGCCGCTGCAGCAGCGAGCGACGCAGAGGGCGCCGTATCGACGTTGTCCACGCCAGGCACGTCCGTGGATCGACAGAGCACAAGCGTGTCCGGGCCAAAGTAGCCGGCGCTAAGCCAGCCGCGCATCTGCTGGTCCGGGAACGGCCCCTGTTCCCGCCCAAAGTCGTCAATGAAGCTCCACATGATCGGCTGCTCTGGGTCGTACTTTGGCCACGCGGCACCGCCTGGGCCAGCGGGCGCGCCAGTGGCAGCAGGGACGCTCGGCGCCGGGGCCAGACCCCCAGCAGGAAGCGTGTCTGCGCCACCCAGCTGGAGCTGCAGCGCCAGTGCCAGGCTCGCGTCGTCGTCAGGCGACGCAGGGGCGGAGTCGGCAGCGTCGCTGGCATCCCTGGCATGAACCGAGTCGCGGAATCCCTCAAGCGGAGCCAGCGTGAGCGCATCGCGGTGAGACTCGATGGCAGCTGCAAGGCGCTCTGCATCGTGCTGCGAGCCGCACACCAGCGTGATGCTGGCGGAAACCTCTGCCGCCGCAATCGACGCCCTCGCGCGGAGGGCGGAGAGCCACAGGTCCCTGTCCTCAGCGCTGGCGGCGCGAAACTCGTGAAACGACGTGGGGGTTCGGACAGTCAGGTCCCTCTCGCAGTCCTCGTCAGCGGACGCGACAGTGGTCGGCCCGACCTCCACCCACGGAGCGTGGAGGGAGATGGTGCCCTTGAGGCGCCCCCCCTCCTTGGCCGAGTAGCTGAGCCCGCCACGGCCCAGCCAGCAGTGCCGCTGCCGCCAGTCCTTGGCGGTCAGACCCGCAGGCCGCTTCTGCAGTGGGCCGGAGCGCAGCCCGACCGCCGCGCCACCCGCAGCCGAGCGGCTCACTCGGAGGAGCACCGATGACGTGCCCGTCTCCGCCGAGAACGCCAGCAGCACGCCCACAGCACCAGGTGCTGCCGCCGCCGCAGCCGCCTCTGCCGCCTGTGAGTCCGCCTCGAGCGCCCTCGGTCTTCCGCGGAGTCGCGCCGCAAGGGCACCGGCAAAGCCGCGGCCGATGCCCTCCCGCGGCTTGGCAGCCGGGACCGCCATCTCGCCCCCCAGCGCTTGCACAGTGGCGAACGACAGCTGCGCCAGCGATCGCTCCCACACGAGCGAGCCCCGGCCAAGCTCCGTCGGGTGCGCGGCAATGGCAATCACGGTGAAGGGGGTCACTGCGAGGTAGACCCTCCTGGCCACCCCCGGCTCCAGCAGCTCGGTGCAAGCCATGAGCGTGACGCCCGCCGCCAGAGAGAGCGACGCGGTGTCCAGCAGCGTGGGGTCCTGCTCCGGCCGCAGCGGGCTCAGGTGGGCGCTGTGATCGTCAGCGCGCGCCGCGAGGGTCGACCGGTAGAGCCGCCTCGGGGTGGAGGGTGGCGTCTCGGCCCCGGGCGCGCTGGCCGAGGCGCTGGCAGGGAGCGGCGCATCGGCTGCGGCAGCCGTCGCCGCAGCCGGGCCGGCGGTGTCTCCGGAGTCGCAGCTGTCATCGCCCCGGTCGCTCAGCACGGCAGCAGCCAGCGGCGGCGCGAGGTGCGACGCTGCCGGGTCGGGGGCGCCCGTCGCTTCGTCGGCTGGGAGAGCTGCCCCGTCCGCGGGATCCTCCCCGCTGTCGAGGGGAGATACTGCGGCGCTTGCGTTGGGCAGTGTGTTTGGCCTCTCAGCGGTCGTGGTGGTGGTGGTGGTGGCGGCGGCGGCGGCGGCAGCAACAGCAGCTGCGGCTTCGTCGCGTCCAGCCGTTCGCGCTATGGAGCCGGCGCCCGACGGAATCCCAGAGCCGTGGGAGCCGCCCTCGGGGTCGGCTCCCAGGGGCGCCTTTGTGGGGACGCCGGCCGGTGCGACCCCGCCAGCGGGCGGCTCAGCAGGGCCAACGGCACCGGTTGCGAGCTTGGGCTGTGCTGCCGCAGCGGCCGGTCGGGAGCCAATGGCACGGGAATCAAGCCCCACGGGACGCGCCTGCCCGGGAAGCCCCCCACCGGCTCGTCCATCCTTGTACAGCGACCAGCCTCGCCGCCTCGCTGCGGGAGCTGCGAACTCCGGCCCGTCGCCTCCGCCTCTGTCGGACGAGCGAGCCGCGGGGACGGCTGCTTTGATCATGACACGCCCGTCTTTCCGGTTAACGAATGCACCTCGACCCCCAGGGCCGTCCTTGACTTCCTCCCACTCGGCATAGTGCGCGGAAATCGGCAAAAAGCAAGCCGAACAAATGTACGGCCGGTATAACTGTGGCACGAAGCGCGAGCAGCCCCCTGACTCGGATGCCTCGGCCATGACGGCGCGCCAGAACGCTCCTGCGGGTCGCCGCTTCGCTTGTCTGGCCCAGTGTGCCCGGCAGCGCGCTGGAGCGTCGCTTAGTGACCTGGACGGGCTCTGCAGTTGCACGATCCGGGACCTGTCGAGGGGGTTGCAGCTGCCCCACCGCCACCGATCCACGGACGCGAGGTTGACAAGCACAAGGCATCGATTGCGGAGGAGTCGGCCTGCGCGCGAGCGCGCGAGGCTTGCGGCGCGCAACGCGTTTGCAACTGCGTCGCCTGGCAGAGCTGATGCTCCGGACATTGCCACAGCGCGTCACCCCACTCGTCGAGGAACCATGGACGGAGGCAGCCAGCAGCAGCGCCAGCTCCTGTGAGCCCGCCCCCACGGGGCAAGTTGGGCGTCCCCGCAGCGCACTGCAGCTGCGCGGACGGCCGTCCGCGCAGCTGCAGGAGCCATCGGCAAGCAGCGCCGCGTTTGGTCGGGCTCCGCTTCGCGTCAGCCGCCGGCGCCCCGTTCCCCGCCGCGCGAGCGTGGCTTGCTCGCATCGTGCCCTTGATGACAACCAACTGATGTTGCCCCGCAGTATGGCCGTTCAGGCCCAGGCAGCGATGATCGTGAGCCCTTTCACTGGCGCGATGTTTGCGCACCCCTCGTTCGGCCAGTGTTCCCGCCCTTCTCCCGCTGAGCGCCAAGTTTCGCCCCCGCGTTGATTGTGAAACCTCATTGCGCTCGCAGAACATGTCCTTGAACATCACCAAGGTCGCCTTCGAGAGGTGCATCCGCGGCACTCCCAGCGCCGAGCTCACCAACCGGGAGCAGACCTGCGTTCGCGATGTCGCCTCCGCCTACACCACTGCTCAGCAGGCCGTGAACAACACCTCCGGCTGAGGCCGCTGGTCGCGACACATGGGGGCCAGGTCCGCGTGCGCTTGTGAGAGGCTGTGTGGCTGGACGAGCTTTCCAACTGCGCGTCGTGCTCGGTTGGAGCCAAATGTCGCCGAACACTTGCGAAAAGGCAACGGGGTGGCGCGGGGAGCATTTTCTGCTCGGGGGCGACTGCCCCGAGCTGGGCGCCGACTGGGCTCAAGGCCGATCGGAGGTGGCCAGAGAAAACACACTGAGAAATTGCAGAGCAAAATTTGGCTCGATCCACAGCGCCGGGAGGGTCAGCATACCGCGCGCCGACACCCCAGCCTCGTCACCCAGGCGCACTCTGCGTCTGTGCCAGTGACAGCAAGATGATTCCGGGGCTGCGGGAAGCCCTCGCCTCGCGCAAGGCCTTCGTGGACGAAACGTCCGAGTCCTCAGAGGGAGTTGGCGCCGGCGCCACAGGGACTGTCGGAGCTCGCCGGGGCTCCAAGTTTGCGAATGTCAGCTTCGTGGAAAAGTCTGCCACGGGCTACACCGGCCTGGTGAACCAGGGCGCCACATGCTACCTGAACAGCTTCCTGCAGATGCTGTTCATGACACCGGATTTTCGCCGCTCGCTGTTCGAGTGGAAGTTCGACGAGGCCGAGCATGGCGATGCGCGCAGGTGCCTCGCCTACCAGCTGCAGCGCCTCTTTGCCCAGTTGCAACTGACGACCCGGGGGGCCGTGCGAACATCCGACTTGACCCTGAGTTTTGGCTGGACAGGCTCGCAAGCATTTGTGCAGCATGGTGAGCCTCGGCCCTCGGGCCAGTCGTGGATCAAGTGTGTGCATTCAATAACAGCTGGGCCGAGCTGGCGTTTGTGCATGTGCGCGTGCGGGATGAAGCGCGCGCGCCAGTCGTGCGCGTGTGCCAGCAGCTGTTCGAGCTGGTGCCCGCACCGCTTCACTCGTGCCTGCCCGCAGACGTCCAGGAGTGTATGACCCATGTGATGGACCACTTGTCCATGACCGCCGTCGGCTCTTCGCTCGGGCACCATGTGATGGAGGAGCAGCAGGGGCGCATGCGGCGGTACGTGCTGTGCCACGGGTGCGGCCATCTCAGCGCCAGCGCAGAGGTATTTGGATCGGTTCAAGTCCCGATCAAGGGCTTTGCAAACCTACAAGCCGCGCTCCAGGGCCTGGTTGCTCCTGAGGTCTTGGACGGCACCTCCAAGTACAACTGCTCCGGCTGCGAGAGCGAGCAGGCCGCGTCGCTCGGCCGGTACTTTGACGGTGAGCGCCGGCGCCCGCCGTTGGAACCAGCGAGCAGCGCCGCCTGTCGGTGGAGTGCGCCTTGTTTGACCTTTTGAGACGCGGTCGCCTGCCATGCGCTCGGCAGGGAGTCCGGCGACCGAAGCCGCGACCCCGTCCTGCCGTCAGTGCGCTCCGGTCACCCCGCGCTCCGCCTTGTCGTGCCCCCCCCCCCTCATCATCATCTCTCTGCACCGGCCCCCGCAGGAGCCGCGCTGCCGCTGGTGCTGACCCTCCAGCTCGTGCGTTTCGACTTCGACTTGGCCACCATGCAGCGCCGCAAGCTGTCCGACGAGCTGCCCTTCCCGGCTGAGCTGGACATGGCGACGCTGCTCCAGCCGCCCGCAGACGCTGTGGCGCGGGCCGCGGAGGCGGGCAGCGGGGAGGCGTTTGAAGCAGCAGCGGAGGCAGCTGCTGCCGCCGGCGCCGGCGAGGGCACCGTGTACGATCTGTTCGCAGTGATGCTGCACACGGGCGGGGCGCACGGCGGCCACTACTCCGCCTTCCTCAAGGAGCTGCGACCGGCAGAGGAGGCCCGCGGGGCCCGGTGGCTGAAGTTCAACGACAGCTCGGTCAGCGAAATGAGCGCGTCGGACATCCGACGCGCCTTCGGCGGCACCCGTGAGGCGCCATGGGACCCGGCGGCGACCGCGGCGCTTGCGAGGGAGCAGCAGGAGGACGAGGCCGCGGCGCCTGACGCCGGCAGTGCCCCGGCGGGGGCGGAGTCCGGGGCGAAGGCGGGCTCCAGCCAAGGCGCAGCTGGTGCAGCAGTAGCTTGCGCCAGCTCCGCCAGCGCCGGGGCAGCAGCCAGTGGAGGCGACGCCGCCAGCCAGGCCGTACCCGCTGCTACCCGCCACGCGTACATGCTGGTCTACCGGCGGCGGTCCGCGGCGCGGCCGCCCCCGCCGGTGGCGGACACCTGCGTCCCTGCCTCGCTGCAGGCGGAGGTAGAGGCGGACAACGACGAGTTCCGAGCGCTGCGCAAGGAGTGGCTTTGGGAGCGCGAAATTGTGCGCACCAGCGTATATTTGCCAACGTCCGAAAAGACAGTCTCTGCAGCCGAGGCGCTTGCAGCAAGGGCGCCGACCGCCGGCGAAACCTCCGCAAAGCGCCGCTCCGCCCCGATTGCGTTCCACAGCAGCGTCACGGCCGAGGACGCCACCGTGCTGGCGGCTGCTGCACTCGGCCTCATCGACCCTTCGCTCGCACCGGACGCCGGAGTCTCGCCGCCGGGCGCGACTCGAGAGACTGGCCCGCCGGCCACGCGCCCGCCTGCGTCCCAGCGCGCAGAGCCGTTTCGCTTCAGCTCCCGCGAGGAGTGCCTGCAGCTCTGCCGCCTTCGGCGCTTCGACGCCCTGCGTGGCGTGATGGAGGCGCCACTGGGCGGCGCTGCCAGCGAGCCGCTCTCGGCGCAGCCAGACCCGCCGCAGTCGCACCGGCCGCTGGCGCTGGAGGTGCGGGCCAGCACCGACACTGAGTGGGCTGCCTGGTCGGCCGAGGCGCTGCAAGTCATGCTCCTCCAGTTTGAGAGCGACGGCGAGGGCGAGCGGTTTGCCCCAGCTGTCCAGCTGACCGTGCCGAGCGATTCGCTTGCGGCCCTGCGGCGAGCCGCAGAGGCAGCCACGGGGCTGCACGGGGCCTGCCGCCTGGTGCGCATGCGCGGAGACAAGGCCGAGGTGCTTGCGAGCGACTCCGGAGAGGAGGACGTCTCGCTCAGGCTGTCGCTCAAGCTGCAGCCGGGGGACAGCGTGTTTGTGGACCCCACCACGGAGGGGCCCTCGCCCGTGGTGCGATTGCTGGAGAGCATCGCCAACGAGGTCACGATCAGTTTTGAGCCGCTGCGGCCGCTGACAGAGCTTGAGGCGCGGGGTGTCGCAGCAGACTGCCCTGGCGTGAGCGAGGCGGACTTGCATGGCGAGGAGCTGGATGCGACGGCGTGCTCTGTCCAGGTGGACCAGCGGCAGACCCTGGGGGAGCTGCGGAGAGCTGTGGAGGGGGCCACGCGCGCCACCCCGGGCACGGTGAGGGTGATGCGGCCGGGGGGCTTCGAGATGAAGGACGCCACGAAGCCGCTGGCATTCCACGGCCTGCTGGGCGGAGGCAAGGTCCGCCTGGAGCGGGGGAGGCCCCTTACCCCCGCCGAATTCACGCTCAAGGTTGTGGTGTTCCGCTCAGCCGACGAGGGGAGTCCTCGCGAAGCCGGCGCAGCCAAAGCCCCCGAGCTGACTGCAAAAGCACCGGTTGCGAGGCCCGGCCGCCCGCCTGCAGGCCCCGGTGCGAGGCCCGGCCGCCCGCCTGCAGGCCCCGGCGCGAGGCCCGGCCGCCCGCCTGCAGGCCCCGGTGCGAGGCCCGGCCGCCCGCCTGCAGGCCCCGGCGCGAGGCCCAGCGGGCCGCCAAGCGCAGCATCGGGGGCCGGCAGTGAGGCTTCCAGGTTCACCGAGCTCGGCTTTGTGACCGCCGACCGCGAAACTCCCGTCCCTCAGCTCAAGGAGCTGATCGCGGCCCGGCTGAGCTCCGCTGCAGTTCCAATCGACCCAACCCGGATGCGACTGCGCGAGCGCACGGGCCGTAGCCTCGCGGGGGCTCTCCTGGACTGCCGAACGCTGGCCGCTGCGCTCTCGTCCCGAATCGTTGACGGCCGAGAGGTCGTGGTGCAGACGCTAGACCACGGGGAGGCTCTTGAGGAAGGAGACCTGCTCATCAACTTGCGGGTGTGGCACCCGCAGGAGGCGGTCCTCGATCCGGCCGGACCGGAAATCGCGGTCCGGGCCAGCACGACGACCGAGCAACTCAGGGCTCTGGCCGCGGCCAAGTTGGGAGTGCCTCCTGTCGCAGTCGTCATGTCCAAGGTCAGCGCCTTCATGCTGAGAGACAAGGCGGCCATCGCGAATCTGGAAGCATTCAAGCTGCGGGCCGGTGCGTCTGCCGAGGCCGCCGGTGCTCAAGCCGGGGCGGACGCCTTGGCTGATCGACCGGTGCTTTACGGGCGGCGCCAGCCGGCTGACGATGCCTGCATCGCATCGGACCCCTGGCGCCTGCGCTCCGGAAGCACGGTGGTGGTCAAAGACGGCCGCGCCGTCGAAACCTTGCAGGATCATGCCGGCGATGGCGGAAAGCCCGCAGCAGCGACACACGGGGGCACGCGAGCCGAAATCGCTTTCCAGATCTTTACTCCGCAACAGCAGAGAGAGCGCGAAGCGGAGAAGGCTCGACGAGCCCAAGAGCAGCGGGAAGCGGCTGAGCGAGCGGCCGCAGAGGCAGCCAAGGCCGTCAGCAACAAGCCTGAACACTCAATCCCCGGAGAGGCTGACCTTCGGAAGTTTGTGATGCTGTTTCGTGGCGGGGTGACCGAGGAAGGGGTCAAGGCCAAGATCAAGAGCGAAGGGTTCGACGAAGTTCGGACTTTCGCCAAAGTGCTTGAAAATCTGGACATGGTCACGGGGTCGGATGAGTGACTTGGCTGAATTGTCGAGCAACCAGATGCTGAAGCCGTTCCGCGGGTACAAAGGACAATGCTGCAACAGGAACAATCACAGCCGGGCAGCTGCCACGCTGCCAGCCAAGGTTGGCGCAGTTGCCTTGGGGCAGCCGTGAAGGTCACCAGCCACATTGGCCCGAGCCATTCAGGCTGCATTGCCACACTGAAGACAAGCACATGAAAGAACTAGGAAGCACTGAAACAAGCAAGGAAAAGATCCGGACAAGAGAACGAAGGCCCGGGATCTACCCGTTGCCGATACTGGAGAACAAGGCAGACCCTTGCAGACAGCTAGAGGGCTCTCAAGCGGACGGGTGCTGGCAAACACTGTCGTTGCGGATGCACCTTGCTCACAAAGGACATTGGACCAGTCGCCTTGCAAACCGGTATCAGGCTAATTCACGTGTGCAGCTCGCGGAGCCTCACAAAGCAAACAGGCTCAAGGGCCATTTTCTCGCAGAAGCAGAAACGAGAAGTACGGCTCTCTTGCCTCGAGGTGGGGATGATGCTGCGGATGCGCGAGAGAGATTCACTGAAGGCTGGCAGCATGCCTATTAGAACCCCTCCCCTGCAAAACGATTGGAATTGCGCGGACACCCATCGGGGGTCCAAAAGCGCGAAATGACTGACATCGGAAGTCGTGCAGATTCGTTTGCCATTCATGCTGCCAGCCAGCAGCCTGACTATCTGCCACATTTGAGTGCAGGCGCACAAACGCAACAAAGCATCCGCGCGCACCAGTGAACGAGCCGATGCACACGGTAAGCAACGCGCTGGATGGTCGCTTCGCATTGTCGCACATTGAACAGTCTTCGGACAAGGCAGCCGCCAACACCACTGCCAGGCATCGCCCGACGCTGACACGACCTCTTTGACAGGAGTGCTTGCGGACAAAGAACTGGGCGGCGATGTGAAACGTGCAAAAGGTGGGCCCAAGAATGCTGTCGGGGTCCGAAGCCTCAATCCCAGAGCTGAGGTGTGGAGATGGCGGCCCTCACGATCGTGCCTGCTTTATTTGGCAAACACCATCTCTGTTCTGCAGACGATTGTTTGTTGGTTCGCACAGCAGAGAAGGTTTGGCCGCTTGCCCCCGCTGTTTTTGGCGGTTTACAATCGTGTGACAACTCTTGCCGAATCCAGAACTGACAATGCGACACTGTGCTGTCCAGCCCACTCAGGCAAGAGGGTTTTCATCCAGCTGGCACAAGTCACCCATACACACAATGGATGCAGAATGTGCTAGCAGCAGGCAGGCGAGTTCACCGCTTTGTTTCTTCGGGCCTCGCCCCGGAGCAGCAGATATCCTTTCGTCATTATCATGCCGGAAAGCAAATTGTCGTGTGGCCTGTTGCTTGGCGCAGGTGCAAGGCCATTGAGGCAACCGAACAGGTTGCTTCGGACTCTGCAGCGCCAGAAAATCGGCGAAGCCGAGTCGGCAACGTTCACTGGCTCGCCGCAATCCCCAATGCCTCCGATTCCGGAGGGTCTGGCTCGGACATGCCACAAGTGACTTCGCATGCATATGCGCAGTTCTTGCAGTTTGCCTTCTGCGTTGTTGGCTCCTTGCATGGCCTGAGCAGCCTGCCGAGCAGGCTTGGCAGATGTTGCGGCGCATCACTTTGGCTGGCAACATGCACTCCGGGTGCCATGAGACACCAGTCACTCAGCTCGCTTCTTCTGGTCGAGGTCCAACATGCTCGCTCGGCCGCTGGTAGGCTCACGAGCAGTGAATGGAGGCGACTCCGTGCATGCCCTGTGTGGTGATTTGCCTTTGCGACCGCCTATCGGGCCCTCGTTGCCGCACCAAGGGAGTTTCACGCTTGCGCCCAACGACTCGAGCTTGCGTGACGGCGCTGTTGGTCCATGGATCGGTTCCGGAGGCCGATGAGCTCCGCATTAGCTCTCACACCCGTGTGCTTTTCGTTTGCCTCTCTCGGAGCAGCCTGACTGCTAGTCCGCGAATTGACGACGAGCTGGTCGATGCGACCGAGTCACAACTGCTCTTGCAGCCCCGGGCCATCAGTCAGTTCAGATGGTCCCGCGGAAGTCCACTTGCTCTCGGGTGCTGCCCAGACAGTACACCCGCGCGCGCAGCGGCAAGTTCTGTGGCTCGCTGCGACACTCGCTCGGCATGGGCGCTCGCGGCGTGGCTGCCATTGCTGCCTGGAGGCTTGGGAACTCGATTGGCTACCGTCGAGAGAGGGGACGAGTGCTATCATGCGACAGCCTATGCCCTTCGATTAAAGCGGCGTGGCGCGGCGCCCTGTTGCATTACTTCGTGGCGAAATGTGCTCGTCTGAGGGCGTCGTCAAAGTGCGAGGGGGCGCGGAGCGCGGATGGGACCTTGCAGTCTCAGGTCAAGGAGCGCGGTGAGCACCGCTTGTTGCTTGGCCGCCAATCGCCAAGCCAAGAATCGAATGGTTATTGCTCTCCCTTCACTTGGCCACGCATCAGGTCCACGACGGCGCCTCGGCACGCTTTGAGTCTACTTCGGGTTGCTCCTTCACGGAGCCCGATGCGGCACCGGAGATGACACTGTGTGCGCTTGTCCAGCCAAGAGTGTTTCCCAACGTCGAGACGAGCGGCGAAACGTTTCCAGACATGCAGTGCCTCGTGGCTCGTGTTGGCTGGTGCCTGGGGGGCTGCTGAAGCGTGGCGCTCCCGCAAGCCCCTTCTCCCGCGCCTTGCCAAGGTTTGGGGACAGAGGGGGCGGGGTTCCCGAGCCACTTGCCTTGGTGCTGCGGCCTCAACGGCATCGCGCCTGACGCCAGCTGTCGCTCGTCGCTGGTCGCAGGCCGGCAGAGCCAGAGGCCGCCTTGCCCAGCACACCGCTGGCTGCCGCGCTCTCGAGGCATGGCGGTGGCAGGTGCGCGCCTGGCTGGTGCCACCGTGCTGTTGCTGTGCTTGGCGCTTGTTTCCCACGCGTCCGACGTGCCTGCAGGCTGGCGGATGCGCGACCGGTTCGGGGGGTTCAGGTTTGAGTGCCGCGGTGCGTTTGATCGGGACGCGTGGGCTTTGCAAGTTCGAGACTACGCCGACGAGCTTTCTGGGTTTGGGTGGGTTCAGCTGAGCCCAGTGGGGACGGTCGTTGGCGAGTTCCGCGGAACAAAGCAGACCGCGCCGTGGATGAGGGAGTTCCTCGAGGCCGGCCCAGACGAGTCGGCAGCCTTTGCCTGCGCCGTCGAGGAGTACCCGGACACAAAGATCCGGTTCCACTTCTCTCACTTCAAGGTGATGGACCCTCGCCGGCGGTCGTGCTTCCGCAAGCCCCCGCATGCCTGCGGGCCGATCGATGCCGCCGCTGCCGAGGCGTCCGCTGGGGCGCGCGAGGAGCTTTGAGGTGGTCGGGGGCTGTGCGGCGGAAGTATCATGTGTGACTGGGGCCCTGGGTGGGCTGTTGGGCGCGCTGTCCGGGGCGCGGGTCGCGCGCGGCCGCGGGCGGGTCGTGGCGCGGCCGTCACTGACCCTGGCATGAGGGTGCACGCTTGTGTGGTTGGTGGCGGCCCTGGCCCCAGCGGTAGCGTTGTTGCCGCGTGGCCAGGTGTGTTGGCAAACCGCGTTTGGTCTCTCAACACTGCTACGAAGCGCTCATTGCACGCCTGGCGGCGGCCCGCGCTGGCACACCCGCGGCGTTCCTGCTACGCTACGCCTGCATCCTCGCTTCCTCTTGCACAGCCGCAAGCGCCGCCGCCGCATCCAAAGCCGCGTCGCAGTCCTCGCCAGACGCCTCCCGAAAGCCCTCCGCTGCCGCCGCGCACAGCTCTGCAGCCTGGGCCAGATTGCCCCTTGCCCACTCCAGAAGTCCCAGCGTGAAGTGCGCTTCGTGGACGGCGGTGTGGCGCGGCCCCAGCCTCGCGGCGCACGCTTGCGCAACCGAACTGACCACGGCCGACCCCTCCGCCATGACCGCCCACGGCGCGATCTGCGAATTGGGCCTTCCGGCGGCGTCCCCCCGCGCGTGTTGCAAGGCCCTGTACCAGCACGACACCGCCTTGTCGAAGCACGCAAGCGCCTTGGCGGTCGCGGGACTGGCGCTGGCCCCGGGCGAGGCGGCCGGCCCGTCAGCGTCGCCGTCGCCAGCCATCCGGTCGAACACAACTCCGAGCTCGAAGTAGATGTGGGCGGCGTCCACGCTCTCCGGACCAGTGGCCAGAGCAACCTCGTACGCGGCTTCCGCAAAGCTCTGCGCCGCCCTCTCGAGGTCGCCCCGGGCAGCGTTGAGCCTGCCGAAGCCGCGAGCCACTCTGGAGCGCTCCGCCGGCGGGGCGTCCTCCCCCGCGCGAACAACGGCCCAGTTGGCAGTCGCAAGCAGTTCTTCCGCCTCGTGGGCCTTGCCGATGCCCAGGTGGGCCGAAGCCAGGAGCGAGTAGGCCGGCACCAGCTGCACAGCCCCCTCGCCGTAGAGCTCCACGCTGTGCTTCAGGCAGACGCGCGCGCTGTCCACCTGCGGCCGCAACAGGGACACACACACCGCCATCGTAGCAGGGGGCCCTGCGCGAGCGAGCGCTGCACCAGCACGCGGCAGGAAGGGGCCGACGCCGGAGGGTGCAACTCACAGCTTGGGCGTGGTCCTCGTTCACCAGGGCCAGCGCGGCATCAGCGGCCGCAAGCTCAACCAGGGCCGCCCTGAGCTGCTTTTGCTTCCTCGCCAGCCGCGCTCGGTCGGTCGCGGATCCCACGGCGGGCCTGACATCGGACAGCTTGGACTCGAGGTCGGCGATTCTCCGCCGGACCGCAGGCACATCCTTGGCAGTCACCCCGAGCGTGGCCAGTCTGCGAGCGGGGACAAGAACACGACGTCCACACGCAGGGGCGCGGGCGGTGGTCTGCGAGCGGGTAGGGCGCGGCTTTCCCGCCAGCGGTCCAGCCGAGCAATGACAGCCCAGCCGTTGCGGCCTCACGACGAGACGCTGCCGTCCGTCGCCAGTGCCATGTCGCGCGTGCGCCAAGAGGTAGCGGCGATGCCGAGCCGGGACCAATTGACGGGGCTGGCGGTCAGGCAGATGCCGGGGGCGGGCTGGGTGCTCGCGGCGCGCGCGGGGCCGCCGACAGGGCGCCTCGACCCTGCAGCAACCCTCCTCACGCTCTGCCGCGATTGTGATGCCCGCTGGGTGGGGGACCCACGGGGGAGGTCCACAGCAGGCACACTCACGCCAAACGGGTGGAGCCTCGCGTGGTTCAACGAGCTGGCAGCGCCCTCGAAGGCGCCGAGGGTGGAGCCGAGCGGGCGGTGTGGCGGTTGGCGATTTTGTTGGACGGGGCAGGGGCTGCGCGGAATCCACCTCCCCGGGGCGAGCAAGCCCAAGCCAGCTCAATCACGGCCTCCCACCAAGAGATTATGCCGGGTGGTTGGCGTTTCTGAGAGCATAACCTTCCCATCGAGGCCTCAAGCTCCTCCGACAAATTTCGTGCAGTTGCCCGCCGCCACGTGACAGAGCTGAGGGCGGCCGCGGGGCGCACATCCGACTGGCCTTCCCCCCCCACCGGTGGCGATGGCTGCGGGCGACGTGCCCACGTTCGCTGTCTCCGACATTGGTGCGTCTGGCGTGCGCGGGAGGGCGGGGAAGCAGCTCGGCACATCGTGTGACCCTGCTTTCCGAGGCAGTCATCGGGACAGCACCCGGCCGCTGGATCGAAGCATCGAGCCCGCACGGGCCACGCTAGCGTCGAGACCATAGCGCCCCAGCTTCAGGTGCGATGCCCATCCACACCATGGTGCATGTCCCTGCTCCTGAGGCGTCTCTGTTGCGCAGAGAGCTTGACTCCCGAGGAGCGTGACGCAAAAGTCGACGAGCTTGTGTCGTTCGTGCGCCATGCGGCGGCCAACCATCTGGACACGCCGGTGAGAACCGTGTCTCCGTTTGCGGGATGGGGGCTGTGGATCGGCTGCGAGCCTCGGGTGGCGGGGGGAAGCCGAGAGCCATTTTGGTTTTTTGGGCGCTCGCTTCACGGAATTCGCCCAAACTGTCTAGTCGACCGGCCCACTCCCCCGCTTGCGCAGGTTGATGTTACCATTCGCATGACTGATGAGTGGGGCATTTCGCTTCTCAACCGTGAGTCTGCAGGGCGGCACGCAGCGACGAGTCAATGACGCGATGGCCGCGCAAGGAGCGGATCCGGAGCGCCCGCACGCAGCCACGTTCCTTGTTTCCCACGCGGAGCTTCGGGTTTTGAACCCCGCCCGCAGATGCACTGGAGGGAGGCTTCTCGTCCAAGACGAGCATCATGCCGCGGCCGCTCTTTTCAGCGCTGTACACGTTCGGCCACCGTTGTTCACGCGAGGACGACTACTGCGACGAGCTGGCGCAGCACCACCAGGACAAAATCCAGGAATACTTGCGGTGAGAGAAGAGTTGATCCCGGCTCGCCAGCGCATTCGGCAGCCTCGGGGCGCGCGTCTGCGAGAGCTCCCCGTCGATGTCACGCGCTCGCGAGCGACGCAGGACGACTGTGGTCCCGGCTCTCGATGCCAAGCACGGCGACGGCCTGCTCGAGGAGTTCCGCCGCCGCTGGGAGGACCACAAGATCTACTCCGAGTGGATGCGCAAGCTGTTCCTTTACCTGGACAAGCACGCCGACGACTGCAGCGGCGCCGAGTCGCGCGAGACCACGACGTCCGTGGCGCTGCGCTACTTCAAGGAGACGGTGTTTGACGTGAAGAAGGGGGACATCGTATCCACGATCCAGGAGTTCGTGAACAAGGACCGTGTCGGTGAGTGACTCCGCGGCATGCTGCGCGCAGCAGGAGATCGCTCGAGGAGGAGCAGGGTTAGGGAGGGGAGCGACCTGCTCCACTTGTGGGCGACGCGCGCTTCCTCCGCACGAGCTTGCCTGCGCAGGTGAGGCCGTGGATAGGTCTCTGCTCAAGTCTGTGGTTGAGCTGTTCCTGGTGATGGGCGTGGCTGCGACAAAGGTCGACTTCAAGAACAAGCTCGACGTCGAGGCGGCTGCGCGCGATCGCACCACCGGCACTAACGAGACGTACATCAACGATTTCGAGACGCCCTTCATCAGCAACAGCCAAGCAATCTACCGCACCATGTCAACGGACTGGCTGAGCGCGGACTCCATTCCGGCCTACCTGGTCAAGGTGGAGGACACGCTGACGCGCGAAAAGGCGCGCGTGGACGCGTACCTGAACCCCTCCACCTGGACCAAGCTCCGCGCGGCGCTTGTGGAGGTGATGCTGCGGGACCGCGCCGTCGCCATCCGGGAAGCACCAACCGGCCTGGCCGACATGCTCGAGTCCGACCGCAGGGAGGACATCGGCCGCATGTACCGGCTCTTCTCGCTGTGGGAGGGCGGCAGCGCGCCTGTGGCAGCTGGCATCGCACGCTTCGTCCGCACCGCGGGCGAGGCCATCGTCAGGAAGCGCGCCACCAAGCTCGGCGCACCCGACGGCAAGCAGTACGCAGGTGAGGCAAGCGCGCGCCAGAGGCGACCCCGCCTTGCGGGCGCATCCCTCCCGCCTCCTCGCGACCGCTCTAGCCGTGCGGCAGCAGCCATGGCACCCGCCTGCCCGACCCGCAGCGCCTGCCACACGAGACCCTCCCGCTCCCACCCCCCGCCCCATTCTCTGGCCGCCCCTGCCTTGCAGCCGAGGACCACGAGTTCGTCGAGGAGATCATCGCACTGCAGACTCGGTTCGACACCATCATCGCGGAGTGCTGCGAGTCTGACCCGATTTTCCGCAAGGAGGTGCAGGGCGCGCTCAACGTGATCATCAACACAAACGCCCGCGGCGAATCGGACGCGCATCCCACCGGAGAGCTCATCGCAGCCTTTGTGGACATGATCATGCGCGGCAAGCGCAAGGACACCAAGATTGGGGAGACGGCGATCTCCGCAGCCATCGTCGAGGTGAACGAGCTGCTCAACCTGCTCAACGACCGCGATCTCTTCCAGGAGAGCCACCGCACGCTGCTGGCGCGCCGCTTGCTCGGCGAGTCGTCCTTTTCAAACGAGTCCGAGCGTGAGTTCATCGGCAAGCTCAAGGAGTCTCGCGGTCCGTCGTACACGAACAAGTTCGAGGGCATGCTCACCGACCTGGCGTCCCCGGACGACGTGTCGCGGGAGTTCGCCGCAAGAGGCAAGAGTGATTTCGACTTGGAGGTAAAGACGCTCTGCCACGGCCATTGGCCGCCGCCGTTCCAAACAACGTCGGTGACGCTCCCTCCTCTGTTGAGGTCCGCCACGGATGACTTCGTCGCGCTCTATCGGAGCAAGCAGTCTTCGCGCAAGGTCGACTTCGCGCTGGCTGAGGGCACTATGACGGTGCGCGGCTTCTTCTCCAAGGGGGGCAAGGACGCCTGGTACGACTTCCGCTGCAACACGCTGCAGGGGCTGCACCTGCTGCACTTCAACGCCAGCGAGACGTGGAAGTGCGCAGACCTGGCCAGTGCCGTGGGCGTGTCGCCGGCAGACTGCGCGCAGCTGATCAAGCCGTACGTGTTCAGCAGCAGCTGCCGCGTCATCATCGACCAGACCCTCGCCGACGACCACAAGGCCGGCAAGAAGATCCGCAAGGTCATTGAGCCGGAGCACACCCTCGTGTTCAACGGCAGGTTCGTCTCCAAGCGCAAGCTGGTGACGGTTCCCGAGGTGCAGCTCAAGGAGACGGCGAACAAGGCCGCCATCGACGTGGGCCGCAAGCACGTGCTCGACGCCGCTATCGTGCGTATCATGAAGACGCGCAAGACGATGAAGCTGCAGGCGCTCGTGCTGGAGACGGAGGCACAGGCGCGCCGGATGTTCGCGCCCGACCCCCGCCTCACCAAGAAGCGGATCGAGCACCTCATCGAGCAGGACTACATGGAGCGCGACGAGGCCGACCACGGGCTGCTCCACTACGTGGCGTGAGCTGGCTGCCGTGTGGCGCGATGGCCTCCCGCGGCGTCGGGCTAGCCCCATTCCCCGCATCGCTTGTGTCGCGGGAGCTGTGAGACTGATTTCGTTGTTGGCCGGTGCAGCGGTGCCTGGACGAGACGTCGCCGGGCCCGCGCCCGTGCACTGGATTGCAACAAGACTTTGTGGCCTTCCGGCCCCCGGCTGGCTCCGCAGCCGCCACACAACCCGGCTTGTCACATCACGGCGCAGCACGCACCCTTGCTCTCGCCGCTCGCCTCGGCCTCCATGGCCGCCATCATCCGCCTCTCCGCTTCCGCGTCTTCCTCTCGAATCTTGGCCAGCTTGGCGTCCTCCTGTGCCGAAGGCGCAGTCCCGCCCGCACCACTGTGCGCAGTCGGCGCGCTGTACCCGACGACCGTGTCGTGGAACGCGAGGTCGTGGGCAGACATCTCGACGCCCGCTGCCTGCGCTGCTGCGGCGTAGAAAGACTTGGTCACCCGGTCACCGTTCCGCGCAGAAACGAAAAAGCCCCCGTCCAGGCCGTTGGTCGCCACGAACTCATCGTGCTCGCGCTCCGACACGGCGCGGGAGGCAATCATGTCGGCCTTGTTTGCGACCAGAAACACATGCTGCTTGGGCGCATCGGCGCTGCGGTGCTTGGCGGCCGCCGCCCGCGCCTTGGCCAGCCACCGGTCCACGTCCGCAAAAGACCGGGTGTCAGTGATGTCATAGCAAAGGAAGACCACGTGGGCGCCCCCCATGTACTTGTCGAGCATGGCAGACGCAATGGACTGGCCGCCAATGTCCCAAACCTGCAGCGTGGTCATTTCATCGCCCTTGAGCCGCATCGCCTTCTCGAAAAAGTCCAGCCCCACAGTCTGCTTGTATTGGCGGTCGAAGCCGTCGGCGACGAAGCGCCGGATGATGCTCGACTTGCCCACGCTGCCGTTTCCGCACAGCACCAGCTTCATGGCCTGCGCGCCGGCAGCCATGGGGCAAGCGGCCTCTGCTGGCTGCTAGGCGAGCCGAAACACTCCCTGCCTCAGGAGGAAGCGGGGGTCGCGGGCTCGGCAAGCCGCAGCCCGAGGGAGTGCTGCCAGTGCTGAGATTTGGCGACGGTGCCTGCCGGCTCGGCGCTCTGCATGTGCGCTTGCGATTCAACATCATGACGCCGCCAGCCGAGCGCGCGCCGACGCGTGGCCCATCAAACACACACACGCGCGCGAGCGCGCAAGCTCCCCCCCCCACACGCCACACGCACACATACATGCCCCGGTGCGTTTTCCCGAGCGCTGGGCCAGATGCCAAGGTTCCGAGTCGCAGGCACGGGAGAGTCTCTCGGTAGTGGTTGGGCCTTCAGAGCAACGCCGCCAGCTCCGACGAGATGGACAGCGCCAGCGGGTCTCCCAGCGAGTGGTCTGCACCGGCGCGCCCTACCGGGTCAGGCGATGCGCACGGCGCCCACCGCGACTCGTCGTCGCCGTCCTCCTGCCGGAGCCGCACGAAGCAGCCGTCGCACACGCGCACCGCCTCAATGTAGCCAAGCCGGAGCAGTGGCATCCTGCTGGCAGTGCAGCTTTCGCAGAAAACGCCGCCACAGCCGCGGCAGTGGTGTCTCCGCAGGGTCAGCGTGCGGAACGGCGCGTGGCACCGCATGCACTCGTGCGTGCTGGCGTCGGGCACCCATTCCGCCGCAACCGCCGCGACCACGTGAGCTGCTCCGCACGCGACGGCCCGGGCCTCCCGCCCCGACAGGCCGTAGCACCACACAGGCCCGATGCCCAACGTGCACGGGCTGGTTCCTTCGGCCGAGGCCGGTGCGCCGGCCCGCTGCGGTCGCAGGCGGTCGGACTCGGCGACCTCCCAGTGAGACGAGACTGCGGCCGCCGGCAGCGGTGACTCGGACAACGCCCTCATCAGCGACGGCGGCAGCGCGTCGGGCGAGCGCCCCCTCAAGTCCGGCGAGGAGGCCTGCTTGGGCTGGTGCAGCGGCGACGAGTCCGTCCGACGCAAGGGCTTGGCCTCCGGCGAGGGCGACCCGGAGCCTTGCTGGTCGGCAGCTGCAGCCACGTCGTCGTCCATGTCAGTGCTCGAGAACTGGTCAAAGTGCGACACAGTGCGTGGGCGCAAGTCCCCAGGCACTCCCTGCCGGCGCCAGCCTGCGCGCAGCTGCGCTGCCGCCGTGGCCTGCTGGACGGCCAGCCGCAGCTCCGCCAGCTCGTGGGAGTCGAGCGAGATGGCAGCGGGGGCGGGGGGCGAGGCAGCCGGCGGAGGAAGCTGCAGGGCGGCCAGCGCGGGCGGACTGGCGCTGGCTGGCTGCGACGGGCTCGGGGAAGAGCGAGACCGGTGCATTGCCGGGCTGTCAAGCGATTCATGGCCGTGGGCGCGCATCTCGGCACGGCCGCTTGCGGATGGGCGCCACCTCGCCCTCGCTCCGCTGCCCTGCCCGATGTCGAGGCGGTCGAGCGCCGCCATGACGCCTTCAGGGTCGCCGCTGTGGCCCGCCAGCCGGCTCAGCTTGCGGAGGCTCTTGCTCGCCGCCGCGGCGATGCGGGTGCCGACGCTGGACCGGCGGCTCGACGTCTTGCTGGTTTCGCCCGAGGGAACATGGGAAGGGGAGCCAGGCATCGACTGCCACCCGGCGGCCCCGCGGGGATTCTGCCGGGAGGGCGACCTCGAACCGTCGTCCCCTCGGTGCGCAGTGCCTGCAGCGCTGCTGGACAGCGACCCGTGGCTGGCGCCGCTGGCGCTTCGCCCGGCCGCGTGGCCGCCGAGCATGCTGTCGCTGTCGGCTGTCTGTCCGGTCCCAGTCTCGAAGCGGCCGTCGTCGTAGCGGTCGGCGTCGTCCTCGTCCTCGTCATCCTCGTCCTCGTCGTCCAGCGCCGCGAGGGTCATCCCTGCCATCTCGTGCGCGAGCGGCCCTGCTACAGAGAGCCGGTGGCGGGACACGCTCAGAGGCGTCACTCCCTCCAGGGCGGCGGACACGCGGCCGGCGGGCAGCGGGCTGCCAGTGCCGGCGTCGGAGGGCAGGAGCTCGGAGGCGCCGCGCAAGTGGGGCAGCGGGGACCGGGAGGCAGGCTCCCCAGCCGCCGCTGCGAGCCCAGCCCACTCTCGACCGGGGCTGGGATTGCTCGGGCTGGCGCTGCCGAGGGCAGGTCGGCCCGCCGCAAATGCGTCCCCCGCGAAGCTCGCGGCCCGGGCTTGCCTGAGCTGCACGCTGATGCCTCGTACGGAAGGGGAGCGAGTGAGGTGGCCCCGCGACGCGCTCCCGTGCAATGGCGAAGACTCCGGCGACGACGGCGCGCTGTGCTCGGTGCCGGCGCCGTGCGTGTCCATCTCGTCCGAGCGATCCTCTGCCGAGCCGCGCCGCGAGAGCGTGCTGGCGGCCAGCGGCGCGGCGCCAGGCCGAACCGACCCGCACAAGGCCACGCGGCCCGACCACTCAACCACAGCGGTGAGGGCCTCGCCGCACGCGACCATGCGCACGTCGTTCAGTGGCCTGCCAGGCACGAGGCCGGACCCGCTGCTGCCAGCGCCGCTGCCGCCAGCCGCAGCGCTGCCGGCGCCCGCGTCCATCGCCGTCGGGGGCGGTTGTCCGGCCGGCACGGTGATGGCAACGGGCTTGACCACGAAGGGCACGCACTCCGACTCGGCTTGCTTGCTGCGCGGGCTCGGCGTGGCAGTGCCGCCCAGGCTCCAGGCCGCTGGGGAGTGGTCCCCGCCGGCGCTCCTGGAGGAAACGGCGCCGCTCCCGGAGGCGCGCTCAGGCGCCGCTCTGGCGGACCGCCGCTCTGCGCTCGCAGCCTGGGGGGCTGGAGGCGCCACGACGTGGCCGAGCTGGCCGTGCCCCGCCGCCCCAAAAGCGAACGCGCAGAACTCGCGCTCCGTTCCGCCGTCGGGGCGCGCCACGACGACGGTGTGCGCGGCGCCGCACGCCACCTGCACGCACCCCGAGCCCAGACTCTGCACCGGACGGGGGGACTGCGCGTTGCGCAAGCTGGGCTGCCCGCACTGGCCGAGCTCGTTCCAGCCCCAGGCCAAGCAGCGCCCATCCGCAGTCACCGCAGCCGTGTGGGCTTCGCCGCATGCCACGCTGACCACAGCCGCCGCGCGGGGAAGGGCGAGCGCCCCAGGCACGCACTCCGTAGACGCGGCGCCGATTTCGGCGATGCCTAGGACTCGCCGCGGCCAAGGCACCACTTCGCCGTCGGACACCCGTGGACCGCGTGTCAGCACTTGCCAGGGGCACCCCGAGGGCCGTGCTGCCGGCTCCTCGGCCGCCTCAGCTGGCGCGCCCGCCAGCCGCGCAGACCTGCCGAGGCCCAGGCAGTAGCAGTCGTTCCTCCCCCCGACGAAGAGCCTTCCGATCGCTGCGGGGAGGAGCGAGCGGAGTGGGGCGCTACCGGGGGCAGGGAGAACAGTCGCAAGCCGGCAGCCACAACAGCAAAGGCGGCGGAGCAGGTTTGTTTGCCCGGCAGGCTCGCGACAACTTTTTCTTCTTCCTGGCGCGGGCACGGCGCTGCTGGCCCCGGGGAAGGCTCACAGCACAGAACTGCGGAGTGTGCGCTCCCTCCGGCGATGTCGACGGCCCGGACCCCAGCCTCGGAGAGAGCATCGACTCTGGTGGGCTCGAGGCGGCAACGGCGGTCTCCGAGCAGCAGCTGGCCTCCGGAGTTGTCGCCCCAGGCCCATAGGGACCCGTCCGCGGCGACTGCAAGCGAGTGTCGCGCGCCGCACGCGACCTTGGTGAACCGGAACGGCTCGCCGGTCGGGTGGCGCAGCAGCTGCGGGGCGAAGGCGGCGTCGCTACTGCCCGTGCCGAGCCGGCCGCACGACCCCGACCCCCACGCGAAGGCTTCCAGCGCATCTGCGGCTAGGGTGGGCACAGCGAAAACGGGGGAGCAGCGCGTGAGGCATCGCCCTGCACAGAGCTGGGCGGCGCCGCAGCTTGGGCGCGCCGCCGGCTGCCGTCGGGCGCTGCGGCGGGGAGAGAGGCGGCCAGCGCTCGGCTCACCTGTGATGGCAACCGTGTGCTCCGCTCCGGCCGCCACCTGCCTGACCGCCCGGCCCAGCAGCAGCGGCAGCAGCTGCGCGCTCTCGCGGTCCCTGTCGTCGCCGAGGCCGAGCTGGCCCCAGGCCCCCTCTCCCCACGCAAAGACGTCGTTCGACCCCCTCCTAGCCTTGCGGAGCGCGAGGCGGATTTCGTTGCCGCGGCCCCTGCTGCCGCCGGCCCCGCCCCCAACCACCTCAGCGAATCCAGTCGGCAGCATCGCCCCGGCGAGGGAGGGAGTGAGCGAAGCCGTGGCGAGGCTCGCCGGTACCGTTGCCATGGGCAGTCGGAGAGCCGCCACAGCCTCGTCCTCAAACGGCCCGGCCGCCCTCGCGGCCGCGGCCGCCTCGGCCCGGCAGGCAGGGCCGGCGAGCACCTCCCACGGCAGCGTGCCCGGGAACCCGCCAGTCGCCGCATCCACCTGGCGCCGCAGCGCAGCCCACAGCGTGCGCCTCTCCTCCCTGGCATGCACAGCGGCACGGTGAGCAGCGAGGGCGGCGGGCGGCGGCGGGCCCTGCACCAGGTAGGCCAGGCCGACGGACCACAGGCGGAACTCCGCCCCGCTCTTGCACACAACGTCCAGGGACCGAATCGCCGCCTTTGCGCCAGCGGCGGCGCCAGCCCCGCCGCCCCCCGGCGCGTCATATAGCAAGGACAGCGACAGGTTCAGCATGCGGATGCCGTCAGACGACTGCTTCAGAAACACCCGTGTCGCCTGGCCTAGCACGAGGCGGCACTCGGACAGCACCACTGCGGGAGCGCAGCGGGCGCCAACACAGCAGGCAAGCGCCCCGGCGCGTACGTGGAGCCCAGCGTGCGCCAGTCTGGGATGCCGGACGCACGGCGGGAAACGCACCCCGGGCCGCCCTCACCTTGGCAGTCGTCCGCATTCTTCTTGGGAGAAAACCAAGTCAGCTTGGTGCAGTCCCTCGTCACGCGGAAATCACTGAGCGCAGCGGCAGGCGGAAGCGCAGCCGGAGGCGAACGGGAGTCCGACCGACAACCTAGCCAGAGGCGAGCAAGCCGAAGCCCGCGGCCAAAGCGCACAGCGCCACGCGGTCGCAGATCCACGCGCCCCGTCCCTGGCGCGCTCAGGCGTGCACGGCGCGCGCGCGCGCTTGGGTAGGGAATGCTCACCGAAAATGAGGCTCGCCTTGCCGGCCGAACTTGAGCAGCGGCGCCCCGCGCTGCAGCACCTCGATGGACTCCCACGGCACGTCAGGGCGCCGCGACGAAGAGGGCATCCCCCTCCCTCGCCCCGCCGAGCTGGTGGCGCCTTCTGCCTGTGGGGCGCGCCCTCCAATGCGGGGGCACGGTTGCATTTTGGGATGTCTGGCGCTGGGCAAACATCTGGGCGACGGCCGGGCGAGCCGCGCTCCTCGCGCGGCAGGAGGGGCGACGCACTCGACCGGCCTGCGCGCCCGACGTTGCCGCCAGCAGGGATGTCAGAGGCTGCGCGGCGCCTGCCGACGGCGCTTCGCGCGGCTCGCCCTGACGAGGCATTGCTCTCCAGCTGGGATGCGGGTGAGCGCAGAAGCGTCGCGCGCGCGGCAAGGCCGGCCGGTCCAATGCGGTGCCATGCTGGCTGGCGATTTAAACGGGGCTCAGGTGCCGTGCGAAGGCTCGACGCGGTGCAGTGCTCACGCTTCGCAGCCGGCGAGGCAAGCAGCGACCATGCCCGTTGCTGCCTGCCCCGCTTGCCGCCGTGGGCTTGTCGAGCCGAAACGCAGCGAAGGACCATGCCTCCCGGAGCAAGCTTGTTCGGTGGCTGCTTTTGCGCCCGGAGGAAGCCGCGGCCAAGGCGGCAGCCGGCGCTGTGCAAGGGTCCGCGGCCCAGTCGCAGGCGCTGCTAGCGGCAGCCCACTCGGGCGCGCTCGGCGGCGTGCGCGCCCCCGCAGCCGTCGCAGGGGCCATCCTGTCGTCCACCTCAGCGATGTCCCTGCCGCCGGACCGAGCTGCCTCGGCGGCTGCCTCTGACAGCGTCGTTGGCAAGCTGTCGCGAGCCTTCGCCGCCGCCCTCGAGGCTCTGCCGCGGACGGAGCCGCTGGCCAGCGCGCTCAGCGAGGACGCATCACTGCGCGTGGCGGCCAGGGTTGCGGCCCACGCCACCGCAACGCTGGGTCTGCGGCCGGCCGAGGGCGCAGCGACCCTCCGAGTTCGCGGCGGCGGCGATCCTGCTCAGTGGTGTCGGGACGCGCGCAGCGCCATCGCGCTGCTCTGCCAGCTGTGCGCCGGCAAGTGGGGCTCGGTGGCGGCAGGGCTGGTGCTCCACTCGCCGCTCCTGCCGGCTCTGCTGCAGAGCGCCTGCGAGCCAGACCCCGCCAAGGCCGAGGCGGCTACGTCGCCGCGGAGCGACTCCTCTGCAGCGGCAGACGCAGCGGCAGCCGCCGCGGCGGCGGCAGAGCTTGCCGCGAAGCGCCACCGGCGGGCGCGGGCCGAGCTGGACGCGGCCACGCTGGCGCTGCTAGTGCACCTGCTGCGGCAGGGAGGGGCGCAGGCGGCGAGCAGGCTGGCCGGCCTCGACGCCGCCGCCGCGGTTGCCACCGTGATCCAGAGGCGGTCCGCGTGGGCCTCGGCGCCGGCCCTGACGAGCTCGCCGCCCGGCGGCAGGAGCAGCAGCAGCGGCGGCGGCGGCGGCGGGGCGGCCACGCACGCGGCTCTCGAATCCATGCTCGGACCCCAGCAGGCGTGGTCGGGACTGTCGAGCACCTCCCTCGCCGCAGAGCGCCATGCTGCGGGCGGGGGCAGTGCGGGCGGCTTCGCGGCGGACGCCGCCGCGCTCTCAAGCCAGGACATCGCCCAGGAGCTGCTGAGCGAGTGGGGACCGCGCCCCGGGGCGCACGTGGCGGGGGCGAGCGGGGCGGAGGCTGTGCACGGGATGGGGCAGCGGCTGCTCCTCTCCATGGCAGGGGCAGCCGCAGTGCCCGCCGGGGGCGGGGAGCCGGCGGCGCGGGCAGGCAGCGGCGGCGCAGGCGCGTTCGAGCGGGTGGCGGGCGCAGCGGTGGGCCTGCTTGTGGGGAGGACGATGCGGCCATCAGACGCGGAGGCGCTTGCGCGCCCCGCTGGAGGCCAGGCGCTGGCAGGCGGCGGCGTGCTGGGCCGCGCTCGGCGCGCCGGGCCGGCGCCGTCGGCATCGCCTCCAGCGCTTGGCCCGCCTGCAGCGGAGCAAGACGGCGCTGCCGCCGCCAGCGGCGCTCTTGTAGTGACGGCGCTTCTCGCGAGGGGCGCCGACTCCCGGGCAAAGCACGCGGCCGGAGGAGGAGCCGGGCGGGGGCCGTCGCGCGTTCTGGACCCGGCTGCCGTGGGGTCGATGCTTGCGGCTCCCCGGCTCGCGGCGGCACTCGTGGTGGCCGCACTCCGCGGGCCCATGGCTGGAGCGCAGGAGCGTCCGGCCGCCGCGCTGGGGGCGCTGTCGGCGCCAGAGGCACTGTCCCTGCGGTCAGCGTTCCGAGTGGCGCTGCGGCGCGCGCGCTGCTGGCCAGCCGTGCTGGCCGGCCTGGCGGCAGCTCTCAGAGGCGCTGCCGCGCTGCTGCTGGTGCGGGCTGCCAAGGCAGACTGCCGGCCGATCGCCGTGGCGACTGGCAGCGGGCGGGCAGATGCCTCGGGCGACGCTGCCAGAGCAGCGCGCCGGCGCCGAAACAGCAGCATCATGCGAGCGGCTGGGATGGCAGCTGCCATGGGCAGGCGCAAGTCGGTGGTGCCAGCCGGGGCCGAGGCCTCCTCAACCCAGTCGCTGCCCAGCCTGCCCCGCGGCTTCCCCCGGGCGTCGCACTGGGCGGCCCGAGCCCTGGGCTCCATCCCCGCCCCCTCGACGTCCTCGCAGCGCATCCGCGTGGAGGCGGCGCTGCTTCTGGGCCGCGGAAGCGCGGGCTCGCCGGAGAGCCCGTCGGCGTCCGGGGGCATGTGCGGCCGCTCCCTGGTGCTTGGGGCCGCGCTCGAGGCGCTGGTGGAGGCCGCGGAGCTCGCGGAGTGCAGCGGCTCTGCAGCAAGGGCAGAGCCCAGCCCCGCGTTCCCGGGCGCCAGCGGGAGGGCGGGCGGAGCGGGTGCGCTGGTGAGCGCGTGCTGCAACTGCGGCGTGTTCGCCGCCGCCTCGGACCTGGTGCTCGCGTGGGCCGCGTCCTCCGGGGCACGCGCGTGCGACGAGTCTGCCGTGTGGGCGGCTGACGCCGCCATGGCTCGCAGCCTGCTCGCGACAGCGACGTCTCGGTGCGCAGCCGTGGCTGCGGCAGCGCAGCGGGAGTTCAGCGGGAGCGAGCGACGTGCATGGCGGCAGCTGGCCGAGGCAGCGCACAGGGCGCGAGCCCAGTGCGAGTGGGCTGTGGGCCGCCGCGTCACGGCGGCGCTGCTTCCGGCAGAGCCGGGTGCGGAACCTGGTGCAGAGCCGGAAGGTGCTGATCGAGCAACGTGCAGGAGGGCTCTGCGCCGACTCGCGCGGCGATACGGGGTCGACTCAGGCCGCACCCGCCGGGCGGCTGGCGACGCTGACTCCCCCGGCCGAGGCCGCTGTGCCGAGAGCAACGAGGCGGAGGCACGGCTGCTCCTGCCTGCCAGAGCGGCCCTGCTTCAGGCAGCCGGCGCATGCGACGACGAGACTGAGGACGGCTCCGGCGGTGCCGCTGGCTTGCCGTGGACGGACGACGCGGAGCGCCAGGCGTGGCTGAGCGACTCGGAGAAGAGCGACGGGCTGACCGACAGCGACCAGTCGTGCAGCGGCTACGACGCGACCACGTCTGTGGGCGGCGCCCCGCACCAAGGCGCGGGACATCTTCGGGCCAGCCCCGCGAACGCTTCACGCGCGTCTCGCCCGATGGCCGAGCGGGCGCCTGCGCGACGGCCTGCTCCCCGCGTCATGGGGAGCGCGCGGGAGATGCGCGCGATGGGCGTGCCGTCACGGCTCGCTCGCGTGGTCGCCAAGGGCGGCGGGCGGCCGCTGCTTGCTACCGACCCGCTTCGGCTCGCCAGTCCGCGCGCGCACGGCAGAAGCGAGAGCGGAGACTCCAAGGTGCCAGGAAGAGCAGCCCCTGGTCAGAGTGGAGCCCCGGCTGGCGGCGGTGGAAGCCTCGGGGCAGCCCTCGGGTTCACTTGTGGCCTGGGGCTGGCTTCAGCGGACGCGGCGCTAGCCGACGCCCTGGCCCATAGAGACCGACGGGGTGCCTTCGACATCCTGGACTGCGGCCGCGTTCACCGGCCCGCGTCTCCCGGAGCGTCCTCCACGTCGACGCGCGAGAGCGTGCTGGAGGACCTGCCCCGGTCCCGAGAGGCCCGGCGCCAGCAGCAGGCCAGCGAGCGCAGCAAGAAGCCCCTCGTCCCTCGCCTGGCGCTGCGGTCCCACGGCGGCATCGACGCGAGCTCCCCGTTCGCGCGTGCGGCCAGGAGGCCCGTTCTTCGTCGGGGCGAGTCCGAGGCTGGCGGCGCGAACGAGGGCGAACCGCAGCTCGGGGGCACGGACCCGTCGGAGAACTTGCCAGCGAGGCTCAAGAGGGCGCTCGATGCGCCCGAGTTCGATGCGTACGACGGGCCCCTGCGGCTCTACCGGGAGCGTATCTCCATCGGCGGCGGGCTGGAAATCGCTTCGGCGCTGGAAGTGGAGGCTCAGCGCGGGCGGCCGGTCTGGGGCCAGGCGGCCGCGGCCAAGGACAACGCCTCGGACAACTCGCTGGCGACCATTGCCGCGCGGGCTGCTCAGGCCCTGAAGAGGGGCGGCACGTCGTCGTGGAGCAGCGCGCTGGGCTTCACGCACTCGGCTGCGCCCTCTGCGGGAGGAGACGCGTCATCGCCGCGCAGCGCCGTCAGCGACACGAGGGCGCGGCCCGGCGGAGGGCCCGCCGCCCTGGCGGCAATGGAGCTGGCTCGCGTCGAGGAGGGAAGTCGCGAGGCGGATGCCACGCAAGCAGGCGGCGACTGCGAAGTGCTCTTCGCCTCCGCCGGGCCGCTGCTGCGAGCTGCAACGGAGGGCCCCGACTTGCTCCACAAGAGCCGCGGAAAGCGATCCGCGCGCCTTGCCAAGCGGCCAGACGCCGCCCCTACGTCTGGGCGCGGGCTGGAGCGCGGCGGGGCGGGAGTGACGGGGTCGCGCACCGCTGACGTCATGCTGCAGCTAGCCACCAGCCTTCGAGGCGGAAACGTCCCCGAGGGTGCGGCTCTGCTGCTGCACCTTCGGGCGGCTGGCGAGCAGGCTGCCGGGGCGGGATCCAGCGCTCCCGCCGCCTTCCGCGCGCTGGATCGGCCCGACTCGTTGCTGTCCGCCAGATCGAACCGGCGGCCGCAGCCAGACTACAAGGCCAGGATGGAGGCCCTCATCCCCCGCCGCCTTGACGGGCAGCTTCCCGGAGCGCGGCACGCGAGAGCCCCTGACATCGCTCGGGCAGGCATGGCGGCTGATGCCGCCGCGCTGACGATGGGCACGTCAGCCGGCAGGCGCTGGGCTGCGGCCGGTGTTGTGTCGCCGCGGGACCCGCTGGACGGGCCTGCGGGAGGCCAGACCGCCCCCGGCACGATGCGCATCGCGCACAGCTTGCCAGGCCCCGCAGCGAGCTTCGTCTCGATGACGGGGCGCCGCAGCTCTCGGGCTGCGGCAGGCGCGGACGGCACGTCATCCGCGCACGCGTTCGCGCAGCGGCGCCCGCAGCGGGGCGCCGCTACGCTGGTGCTGGCGGGGTCCCACCGCCCGCCTGCCACGTCGAGGGAGCCCTCCAGACGCCTTTCGGTGCGGCCTGCGCAGGCGGGGTGGCAAACCTGCCGCGAGGGCCCGCCGGGTCAGGCCGAGCAGCGCAGCGCGGCCGCGCGCCGGAGCCAGCTGCTTGTGTCCATCGGTGACGCACGTGCGGCCCGGTCTGGCTTTGAATGAGTGTTGTGAGCTGGCGAGGGCTTGTGCGCCGGCACGCGCGGCGCAGCCACAGGAACGTTGACCTTGCGAACCACGAAGCGCAGCACCACCCGCGGCACGCCACCGCTGCGTGCGCGCGCCAGCATCACGCATCAGAAGTCTCGGAGGCTTGCCTCCATTGCCGCCTGGAGCTCGGCTGCCTCTTGCGCCTCGGCCTGCCGCTCCAGGGCCTCGTCAATGCCGTCGTCCGCGCCGCCTGGCCTCGGGATCAGCCCCGACATTTGCGACTGCAAGTCCTCTGCTGTCAGCGTCCCGTGGAGCCGCACATGTCCAGGATTAAACACGGAGTACGCACTCAGCCCGTCCTCGAGCGTGCGCTTGCCGTGCTTGCTGCATGCCCAAGTCTGCGAAGCACAGCCCACATGCACTCGCTTCCAGGGCCAAAGCGTGGAGAGAGCACCAGTGCGGAGCTTTCGCCCACTGCCAACGCACGGCAGCCCCGTTCCCCGAGCGCAACCCACACCCGCTCGCGTCTCACGATGAAGAGCACGAAGGACAGAAGCCAGAGCGGCCAGAATTCCTGCAGCAGCCAGAGAGAACCGCCCCAAAATGCTGCCCAGCCAAGCACGTCCCACCGCGCCCACCCCAGCGCCCAGCTTCCCACGCAAGACAAGCCCTCGAGCAAGGTGTCGCTTGCGCTTTTGCCGTCGCGCCTCACTTCCGAGGTTGCTGCGCGGGAGCGCAAGCACGGAAAGCCACGGTCACGCCTTCGCCGGCATCACGAGGCAAGCGGCCAATTTGCGTTGCGCGTGCACGCCTGTGTGTGGTGCTACTGTCTCACCATCGCCAGCGCGCCCTGCACCTGCGCCGGCCGCCGCTGCCGTGCCCGAGGGCCGAGCTTGCACGACTCTGGGAAATTCCAGCGGCCGGCCGCGCCGCATCAGCACTGCGTGTGCTGCTGCTCGTCCGCCGTCATCCTCGTCGTAGACAACTTCTCCGTCGACAATGCGAGGAAACATTGCCCTGCGCTCGCTGAGACGAGCGCGAGTGGCGCAACCCACGAAATTTGGCAGCCCGGGCTCTGCTTTGGCCAAATCGTGTGGTCGCTGGTTTCTCAGCTAACCCCCGGCATTGGGAGGGGAAGGACGCGGCTGGCACGACCCGGGGAGTCCGCAGCCGTCGTCGTCGGTCAATCCCGACCCGGAAGCAGCGAGAGAGAGAGAGAGAGAGCGCGAGAGAGACGAGACAGTGTGTGATCGCGTTTCGGGCGCAGCGCAGCAAAAGGCAGCGGCGGCAGAAGACACGGAACGGCAAGCCGTCCGGCCAAGGTGGTAAAACGTGCAACCGTGCACGGGGTGGGGTGGGAATGCAGACAGTGAATCATGCAGCCCAGTCCAGTCCTTGATGTATGCAGTGTCCATACCGGTGTGTCCTCCTGTGTCCAGAATGTCGTGTCCCTGTCCAGTGAATAGGTGATGTGTGCCTGGCCTCCAGAAAGAAGAGAACATGGGTCCGGTCCAGTGCGTCGAATCGAGTGCGTGCGCGCGGCAGTATCCAACCCTTTTGAAGGCAGGAGGAAAGGAAACCTGGGGGTCCCAGAATCCGGCCAAATGCGTCGTCCCCCACAGTTGCGGGCGGGCAGCCGGAGACTCCCTCCCGCTCTGGGCCTCGCGCCGTGGCAAAGGGCCTGTTGCAGAGACAGACGGGGGCTAGCGCCGCCCAAGCGAGGGACACCTGAGAGCAGTGGAACGGGGACGAGACCCCGAGCCTCCTCTGCAGCAGGCGAATACCTCCCTCGCATCGGACGGTGCCGTTGCCCCCGCCTTACCTCCAGCCGGTGCCAGGGACTCGAGACCCTCCAGCGGAAGCGCCTCGGCTTGCAAGCATGCCACCGCTTGAACGCGCTTTGTTGCGGCCGTCTCCTTGGGCATCGGAGGTGAACAAGAGTCATAGCCTCCCCTCAGGTCCGGGAATGAACCCTTTCCCCTCGGACTTGTGCAGAGGCACTGCTGCCACTGCTTCAGGCCTGATCCGCTGAAGCTCTGGAGCGAACCCTTCCCCACGGAGGGAGAGGGGCTCAAGCCCTCGAGCCTCAGAGGTCTGCCGGTGACACCTCTCTCGCAGCCTGAGGACGCAGACGCCGTCGCGCCCGCCTGGGCAGGCAACGAGCAACCACTGCGTCGGGTCAGAACCTCAGACTGCTGGGGGCTGGAGGCACACCATCGTGCCTCACACCCGCGTTCGCAGCAGCAAAGTGCGACCAGGCCCATGCCTCGTGTCTTCACCTCGCCGCCGGAACAATTGCCTCCCGCCCCATGTCGGTGCCATCCCAGAAGCCCAAGGCCCTTGCATGCGATATGCGCCGGCCGAAGCGCTGCTGGGAGGTGGTGCCACCATGCTCATTCCCCTTGAAATCGGCAAGGCGTAGCGCTTGGAGCGCCACGCCTCACCATGTGGCATCGAACTGTACCTTCAGCCCGGAGTCGCAGCCACCAGCTCACGCCCAGTCCCAAAGATGCCGCAGCTGCGGTCGCCACCGCCGCCGCTGTCCCTCATCGTGGCCAGCACTTGTGGTCAGCGCCAAGCCGACCACAGCGCATGATGCCAGAAAGTACTCTCTGCTCCGGCCCATCACCCGCTCCCCCGCCATCCCACACCCGACGCCCTACCGAGTCCGTCAGTCCTGCAACCAACACTGCTCGCTGACCTTGCCTCCCATCCCATCCCACCCGCGCATCCGCGCACGCTCTCCCACTCCCACCCTCGCTCCGCACAATGCGGCTGTAGCCAGCACAAGCGAGCCCGAAGGCTCACCCGTTTGGCGACGGGCCAAATGCAAGAGGCGAGGAAGGGTGGGCGGGCGAGCAAGCGAGCGAGAGGGCGAGAAGGGGAGGGGCGAGCCAGGAGAGCGAGAGCGCAGGCGAACACTGACGGCCGGCAAGCGGGCGCCGCATGCGGCGAGGAAGCGGGAAGACGATGGATCCAGGGCGGTGAGAACCTCAGCGGATGCTTCGGGACGAAACGAGGCGAGTGCGGCCGAGGGTGCGGGCGGCATCCATGTCCTTGGCGGCCTGCTGACGAGGCTCGCCGAGGAGGTTCCAGAAGCGCAGAGTCTCGTCGGCACCCGCTGTCACCACGGAGGAGCCGTCGGGGCCAGCGGCCATGTGCAGGACACGCCCGGTGTGGCCCGTGAGCTCGCGCACCTTGGTGAAGGTGGGGTAGCGCCAGACGTTGATCTCGTTGCGGCTGAAGCCGTGGGTGGAGATGAGCTCGCGGTGGTTGCTGTTGAACAGCAGGGAGCAGACCTGGGAGCCGGTGTCCACGGAGTGGAGCATGGAGCCGGTCGAGGCGTTCCACGTCTTGATGCACCGGTCCGAGGATCCGCCGCCCGACGCGAGGGTGGTGCGGTTCCAGGGGCACCAGGCCAGGGCCTTGACAGCCGCGGTGTGCTCGCGGATGACGAACTTGGGGGTCACGTCGCCGCGCATGCCGCCGGAGGAGGCGGTGGCAGGGGCGCCGGACGCTCCCGCGTCCCAGATGCAGAGCATGTTGTCGTTGCCGCCGGAGGCGAGCATCGACCCATCAGGGCTCCACTTGAGGCCGCACACCTCCTGCTCGTGGCCCCGGAGGGTCGCGGTCAGGTGGTCGCGCACGCGCACGTCGTGGTTCATGATGGTGCTGTCCCGGCTTCCGGAGGAGAGAGTGTGCGCATTCCAGTCCAGGGCGCCCACACGCGCGGTGTGGCCGGCCATGGAGCGGACCTGCTTCGACTTCTCCACGTCCCACAGCTGCACGTCCGCGCTGGCAGTGCCGACGGCGAGGTAGCCGCCGCCCTCCTTGATCCAAGACACCGACGTCACGTAGTCGCCCTCGCCCTCAAGCTCGCACATCACCTCGGTGGAGCCGGTGGCGGCGTTCCACAGGTAGACGCTGGGGCCGAGAGCAACGGCGACGACGTTCGAGCAGGACCAGTCGAGGAGGTTCAGGTAGTAGTCGTCCACAAGGTCGGGTGCGTCGAGGCAGTGCTCAGGGGCGCTCGGGATGTGGCGCGTGTGCTTGGCATGCACCGCACGAGTCCCCTTGTTCTGGCTGTAGAGCACACGCGCTCCGCCGAGGCTGGAGGCGTGGGCGGCCGGGGCCTTGCCCTTGTATGCCAGAACGCGTGCCTCGGGCGACCCGCAGGCACCCTCGGTCGCGGCCGCGGCGCCAGCCGCGCTCTCGGATGCCTCGATGCTCCCACCGCCGAGCAGGTTAGCCGCGAGCGCGGCGCGGTACGTCTGCGTCTCCGCATCAGCACCGGCAGCGCTGGCAGCGCCGCTCGAGGTGAGGGCGAAGTGCCCAACCTCCACATCCATCCCGGAGCGAGAGGGCACCATGCGGCACGCCTGCGGAGAGTGTGTCGGGGGCAACCGACGAGGTCGAAAAGGTGGCGGGGGCGAGGCGACCGGGCCGGTAGGGTCGAACGGCGAAACTTGGTGGTGGCCGTCCACCCAAGATCCAGCCGCGGCCCTGGCGCGCGTCGCGCGGGCCCAGCGCCCCCAGACGCGCGTGCAGGACGCAGGCAGACGCAGTTCACGCGACTCACCGTAGGCGTGCCGTCGGTCACGGGGGCGGAGGCGCACACGGGGGGCACAACCGACTTGCCCGGCGTGCTTGCCGCCGCCGACGCCCGCGCCAGAGCCTTGCGCTTCCACCGCGGCATCACGGCGGACTCGATCGGCCTGTTGCAGTCCATGACCTCGTCAAACTCAACGCGGTCCTTCTGCGTGAACATTGTCTTTTTAAATCGCTTTAATCGTGTTTTTGTGTGCTGCCGGATTGCGCGACAGCGCGCGCCCGCGACGGCAGAGCCCGGCAGAGCAAGGCAGAGCCCCAGGCACAATGTCGCGCGCGTTCGGCGCCTCGGATGGGCCTTTCCAGGACGCGCACGCCCCTGCCTTGCTGCATGCCCTCCCTCTGCGCACACAGGATGCGGCTCCTCTGGGCCGCGGCGCTGGCCGGACTTCGCTCGGGAACTGGCCGGCGTCGAGCAGTTCGAGCGACATTCAGTTGTTTTGGCCCGCAAGCCCGGGTGCAGGCCGGTCGCAAGCTCCATCACTAGTTCTGACCGCGAGTGAAGCTGCTCTGCGGGCTTTGATTCGCAGCCCGCGCCCTGTAGTTGGTTCTGCCCCAGTTTTCAACAACGTTTGTTGCTGCAGAGCTGCATTCCACTCGGAGCCGTGCACGACGCCACACTCCTTGCAGCCCGGCTTTGCGCATCGGGGAGGGAAAGGCTCAAGCGGCAGATTCGGACGGTGGTGCAGCTGGGGGGCGCTCTCTCCCGCGTCGCAACGAGCGGCAACCCCCGTGGCTCAGTTGCCGGGGGTTCAGCCATGCGCGTTTCGCCTCGAGAGCGGCCGGCCACTGGGTACCGTACAACACAGTCGACCCCCGACATGACCCGTGCCCGAAGGGGGGTCTTTGCACTCCTGGCTCTGCTGGGCGGGGCCCTTGTGGACCTCCGTGCCGGTGCCACTCGTCCGCGTCCAGTTTTCATGGGGCTAGAGCTGTGCGCGCAAGCCGCAAACGGCGAGCTATTCTGTGGCTCGGCAGACGATCGGACCGGGGTTCTCACGCTTGAAACGAGCGAGGCGGCGGCCCTGTGGCGCCCCAGCGCCTGCGGAGCGTGCGAGGCACTTGCGACCCCGGCCAGAGAAACCACGCTCCGGAACGGCAGCGACAGTCTCCCGACTTGCTGCATTGTCACGGGGCAAGCAAGCCCCGGACCGGGCACAGGGTTATCCGTGCGCGTTCACCAGCCCGTCCCGGGGGAGGACCTGGCAGCAGACTCCCTGGCTGTGGGCTGTCCCGACACAGATGGCCAGTTTGTGAACATTTCGGTTTGGCTCGTGGTGGTTCCAGCTACGATGGCGCAAGCGGGCCAGGTGCGCAGCACAGCCGATTCGAGGCACACGCCAGTTCGACCGCCGTCCCTGCCGCTCCTGGTGTCGAGCATGGAGGGAACGCCCCCGTCGCCGCCATTTCCAATGCTTCGCTGCAACGTTGCCCCCCTGGGCAACTCAGCAGCACGGGACAGTGGCCAGCTTTCGATGATGAATGGGCCTCCCCTTGCCAACGGAGTGGACAGATTCCACCCGCTTAGCACCGGCATTCGCGTGCTCAAGGGCAGGACCACCGCTGTCGTTGACAGGGGGTGCGCTGTTCGAGATCCCGGCCAAACAGCTGGCGCTGGAACAGCAACGCTTCACATCCACTGGGACGACGACGGCTACTGGGGACTTCTGCCAAGCGAAGCAACCCCTGTTGCTCTAAAGCAGGGAGCCCCTGCCTGCGTCTTTGCTGTGGCAGACACTGGCTCCGCCACACTGGCGCCGTCTCCACACTGGGCCGCGCGAGCCTTGGCGTTTCCCTCCTTGAGCGCGAACGGCCGCGGCGCAACATCATTAGTGAACTTCGTTGACGGTGTGTGGCTGGAGCCCGAGCTGTCGCGCAGCGGGCAGGCGGCAAGCATGGCAACAGGAATGACGCCTGACGGTCCAGGCCGCAGAGTTGATCTGGCCAACGCAACGCACAGCGGAATTCCTACGCCACCTGACCAGTTTGAGAGCAAACCCTCCGTCCAGGATCTCAGCATGCTTTCCAGACAGTGGTGGCTGGACGCTCTGGCGAGTGCGGCAGCCTCCAGCCAAGAGGGACCAACGGAGCGCGCTGAGGTGGACTCTGCGTCGCCGCTCCAGCTTCACTTCGCGGTTCGCAACGCCGGATGGACGGCGTCACCCCCCGAGCGCGTGCACGTGCTGGTCTTCAGCCGGCTCCACAACATGAGCACGCCGGCGAGCGTGCAGTCGCCGAACAGCAGCTCCTTCCCAGCTTGGTACCCCCACCCTGAACGCAAGGAGCTGGCCAAGCTGGACGCTGCCGCAAGGGCCGCAGCGCGGCTTCCGCGAGACTTGGGCGCCGGCCAAGCTGCGACTGACGACTGGCCAGTCAGCGGCGGCAGTCCCGCCGATGACACCATGGCTGCAGCGGCGCTCGTTGGCGCTGCCTGCCCGGCATGGAGCGCTGTGGAGCCGTTCGACCCGGTTTGGTCGTTTGTCCCTACGTCCTCGGACAATGCAACCTCAGCCCCTCGCCTTGTCGCTGGCCGCGCGCAGTTTGCTTCCATGGCGCTTCGCAGGTTTGAAGATGACTGGTCCGCAGCCGCGGCTGGGCAGCCCCAGCCCCACCACCGAATCCTCATGCTTCCGCCGGTTCCCGCCAACAGCTCCCTCTTGATGTCCATTGCGTTGACACGGGAAGACTTGAGATCCGTGATTGGGCTTTCGGGGCATGCCAGCGCGGACGCGGGCGCGTGGGGAACCTGCTTTGCTCTGGCTCGGGCTGCAAACCAGCAGAGGCCAGAGAGCGGCGGGACAGCGCTCCTTGCCACGGTCGTAGTTCCCCACCACCGGCTGGAGGCCGCGTGGCGGCTGTCGGAGCCCATCCCGGAGCCACCTCCGAACTGGGCCCCGCTCATCGGGGGCCTGCTGGGCACCGTGGCGGGCGTGGTAGCCCTGGCGCTTGGCTATCGCTGGGCTGTGACGCGCCACGCGGCTCTTGACCTTGCAGACGAGCGCGCTGACGAGCAGCGCGTGCTGGCCCAAAAGGCTGCCGCGGCGGCCAAGCAGGCTCAACGACGGCAGTGGAGCAAGGACCACAGCCTGGTTCCCGCCGACGAGCGACCGAAACAGCCAACGAAGGAAATGCTGCAGAGCGAGGCAGCGCGGCTCGAGGCTGGCGACAAGTCGCTGTGGCGCCCGATGCGAGCAAGCATGCCTTCCATGGCGTCGGGGCTCATGTTCAACAAGAGGGGCGAGCTGGTTGGGTCTGTGAGCAAGGAGGGCATCGTCCGCGACATGTCAGGCGCGCGAGTCGGGTACATCCCAGGAGTCTGTCCCGGACCGGCCAATCAAGCCGTGGCGGCCTCGCAATGACCGGCCAGGCGCAGCAGCGCGGTCCTGTTCGCAAGCCCGCGGGGAGGAGTGCAGGGCGGGGGCTTTCACTCCTGCGGCTGCGCGCTTGCCGGCGCCGGCGGGTCGCGGCCCACGTTCCAAACAAAGTCGCCGGGCTCGGCGTAGCGGCGCACGAAGCCCCAGAGCTTCGCGTCATAGTTGGTCACGGACGGGTACGGCGGCATTTCCTGGGGGTCTGCGGGGCTCTCGAAGGGCATGGGCGCCTTGAACGCCCAGAAGTGGGGCACTCGCTTCATCGTCAAGCGCGGGATTTCCTTGCCCACCTGCACCACCAAGAAGTACGTCTCTGGCCAAATTGTCGCCAAGGTCTTCAAGATAGTCCCAGACCCGGCCACGAGCCAGAGGCGGCGAGGCGGCTTCTCGCGCAAGGATGGCGGCATCGCACTCAAGATGGCCTCTCGGAGCAGGCGGTTGAAATCGGGGTGGTCCAACCCAAACGGCACGACGTGACAGGTGCCGGGCGCCAGCAGGTTGCGCCGCTTGGCGTAGCTCTCGGCCGTGGCTTCCACTTGCCACAGCTTGGCGTGGTCGTCCTCGGTCCCGACCTCGCGAACCGTTGTGCCAACTGCCTCGGAGAAGTCCGTGAGCGGGGACCGCGCGGGGGCCCTGTCCACGAAGGACGTGCCCACCGTGCCCGTGGCATGGGCGCACACGCCGAGCGCAATTTGGGCGAAGCCTTGGATCGGCCCGGCGTACACGAACTCGTGCTTCACCGAGTCGGGGGTGCCGCTTTTCCTCGCCGCGTCCACAGTGAACCGCATGAAGGCTGTGAGGGCGCGCTGCTTCGTGCCGCCGGGAAGCTCGTCGTCGTGGATCACGGTGACCGTCACATCCGGCTTTTCGGCGTCGGGGCTCTTCGCCGTGGCGTCGGCAAGCACCATAACTGGGTTGCTCGAGCGAGCGACGGCTTCGAGGGCGCGCTGGGGAGCCGCGTCGCCGGCCCACGGGTTGATGCGCTGCTGCCTGGGAGCTGCCTTGACCAGAGCGTACGCCTTGGCGCCCCTGCCAGGTCCGCAGGGCGCTTCGTGGGGAGTGGCATCGTCAGGCACGCCGTCGGCGATTGGCGCGGCCTTGCGCCAGACCCAGATCGGACGGACTCGCGGAGCTGCCTCGGCGCAGAGGCCCACCACACCCTCGAAGACGCACCCAGGCAGCGAGCGCGCCGCGAACTCCAGCAAGTCGCGGCAGATGAGGTGCTTCAGGATGTCGTTGATGAAGATGCAGCAGTGCCCCCCGGGACGCAGCGCGTCCCACTGCTTGCGCATCGCGGCGAAGAGAAAGCGCTCCCGCCAAGCAGCGAACTCGGGGTAGTCTGTGGAGGACTGCCGGTCCTCGGCCGAGGCAGAGCGGTACAGCTCCAGGTCGAAGAATGGCGGGCTCGAGAAGGCCACGTCGAACGTTTCCTGGCCGAGGTCGGCCTCTTCGAACGGCTCGTAGCGAACCTCGAAGCCGGCAGTGTCTCTGCCAGTGGCGCGGGCAAACTCGCTGACCATGCCAGAGTGGCCGTCTCGCAGGGACGTGTTCGGGTCGAAGCCGAGGTAGCGCGTAACGGAAGCCGTACCCAGTGCCCCAAGGAGGCGATCCCCCCATCCGGCGCTCATGTCCAAGACCGCGGTGGCCCCGAAAAGCTGGTACACGGCCTTTGCTGCCTCGGGCTTGAACACGTTGCAGCCCGCCACCTGTGCGAAGAGAGCGTGCCGGAGCGAAAACTGGGAGATCTCCCCGTACTTGCGCAAGGCTCGAGCCACCGCGCGGCCCGCTACAGACGGGGTGCGCCACAGCTCGGCGGGGCAGTCGGCCTCGTTAGCCCTGCGCGCGCGCATGCGCACGTCCTCCGTGAAGAAGTCGGTCACCGCCGCAAACCGCTGGTGAGCTGCCTTGTCCGACGGAAGCACGATGAAGCCGCCTGCAAACCGAGCCAGCTGGCGCGTGTGCGGATGCACTTGTCCAGGAAGCAGGTCGGGCTGCGAGCCAGCGGTGGCTGCTGCGGGCTCGGGGCCTGGCACGGGTGCTGCTGCCTGCTCTGACGCTGCCGCCGCAACTGCCGGTGCCTCCGGCGTCGACTCCCTTTCACCGAACAGAAAGGGCAGGGCTCGGTGCTCCTCGTGGTAGCCCCACACCTCGAACTCGCCGTGGCTCGTTGCAGGCTGAAATGTCGCAAAGTCGCGCATGATGGGCCACACGTCGTCCTCAAGGGTCATGCAGTTGCGCTTGAGCGGAAACGGGACCTGTCCCGCCTTGATGCGGTTGACGAGATCCCCGCTGAAGCTCTTCACGCCGCGGGTCCCCATGCGCGCGACCTCGGAGGCAGACAGAAAGACCTGCCCCGGCGTCGAGTAGATGCAGTCCGCATGCTTGGCGCCTGACGACGCCCCGCCACGCGGGACGCCCGGCAGCGGGCCGCGGACATGCTGCGCAGCCGCGCCGGCCGGCGCAGGGCCTCCATCCCGTCCTGGCGCAGCGCAAGGGCGCTGAGCGGGAGCCTGGGCAAGCTCGTCGTCTGAGCGAGGGCGCTTGGGCGGGCGCGCCGCGCCCGCGGAGCTGTGCCCGGCCCCCGGTGACCCAATCATCACCTGGGCGGCTGGTCGGCCCGGCTGTGCTGGCCGTGGGGCGCGTGCGGCCGAGCGGCGATGCGGCAGCCTCAGCACCGGCCATGCTTTGCGGCGGCAAACATCCGCCGGTGAAGCCTGGCAGAGCCGAAAATGGTGACCCTCGAAGGCTTGGCGCGGCGCGTCGTTTGGCGCCCCGCCTGCCCCACTCCCCGCCTGGCGCTTCCGCGTTTTCGCACGGTGAGCGGGGTATTCGCGCTTTGAGGCGGGGCGGACAGGTGATTGCCGCGCCCGGTGCGCGCTGGTGGCGCCGGCCCGCCTGCCCCACGACCCGTTGTTGCCCCTGGCTTGTGTTTGGGAGCTTCTCGCATCTTGCAGGCAGAAATGATGCTCGGCGACTCGCGTCGCGCGGCTGGCTGGGAGGCGGCCATGGCCCCCGTTTCCCGCACCATCGCTGGCTTCGCGGGAGCCAACTCCACTGCCGGATCCAGGATGGCCATGTTCAGCACCCCTCGGTTCGAGGTCGTGCAGGCGCGCACCTTCGAGCCGCGGCGCGCGACCAGCCCCGTGGTCATCGCCGCCAGCCACGACAGCGGCAAGGAGGTCGAGTCCCCCGTCGCCAAGTTCCTGATTGGCGGCGGTGTGACCGTGTTCTTCGAGGCCTTTGCCGGCGGGCATTTCCTCGAGTTTCTCAAAATCGCCAAGCAGACCTCGACCGACTCGTACGCGACCATCGCCCGTCGCATCACTGCGGAGAAGGGCCTCATGGGCACGCTCGACGGCTTCATGCCCTGGGGTCTGCTCCAGTGCCTCGTGAAGGGCGCCGTTTTCTCGTTTGGGCAGGCCCAAGCCATGGCCCTGCTGCACGACAACACGGTCCTCGGTTCCCAGGCCACGATGGTGCTGACTGGCGGCATTGGAGGCTTCGTGCAGGGCGTGGTCATGTCTCCGCTTCTCCTCCTCAAGACGCGCGTGATGACGGACTCGTCCTTCCGCAAGAGCGCCTCTGCCTGGCAGTCCACCAAGGCCTCCACCGCCATCGGCATGCGCGTCATCCAGGCGGAGGGCGTGGGCGGCTTGTTCAAGGGCATGGGCGTCTTTGCGTCGAAGCGCTTCCTCGACTGGACCACCCGCTTCGCATTCGTGGAGCTCGTGCAGGACCTGGTCAAGGGCCGCGACACCAAGAAGAAGCTGTCCAACTCCACCAAGCTCATGTGCTCGCTGGCCGGCGGCTGCCTCTCGGCCCTCGCGACCATCCCCGTGGACGTGACCGTGTCCATCATCCAGGACGCCACCAAGGCAGGCCAGAAGGTCAGCTTCGTCAGCATCTACAAGGAGCAGTTGTCCAAGGGCATCCCCGCAATGCTGCAGATGTCCACCCGCGGCCTCATGGCGCGCGTGGCTCACGTTGCCATGACCACCATGCTCATGAAGACGGTCACGTCCAACGTGTACGACCTCATCTACCGTCGCTAGGCTGGAGGGAGAAGGCGCACAGGGGGCGTCCTGCCGGCACCGTGCCGCGGCTCCCCTCTCGGTCCGTGATGAGTTTGATCATCATCCCTCGCCACCTCCATGCGTGCCGTTCACCCACCAACATTGCTTGGCCTGCCCGGCTGCTTGTCTGGCTGGCTGGCTGGCTGCCGCTGCGCTCTGCTCCACACGCTTCAACTGTGTCGGAGCGCGGTTGCGTCTTGCCGCAAGCACATTCACGCACAGCGGACCACGAGCCCTCCACACACGGACACACCCTGTTGCAGTGCGTTGCTCACTCACTGCGAGCTCAGCCCCGCGGACCAGCGGGCAGCGCCGCCGCCGCCGCCGCCGCCGCCGCTGCTGCTGCTGCTGCTGCTGCTGCCCATTGCCGCCGCCGCTGCTGCCGAAGACGATGACGCAGGCACGGGAGCGCCCGCCGCAGCGGTACTCAGCTCGTCCGAGTCGCTGTCCGTGAGCGATGTGGAGGACGAACTGGAGCTGGACGTCGAGGTGGTGGACGCATCCGAGTCGCTGCCGTCTCCACTCGCGGCCCGGGCAGCGCGCCTGGCCTTGCGCTGATTCCTTCGCTCCTCGCGCTTTCGCCTGCGTTCCAGCTTCACAGCCCTCTGCGCAGGGGTCTCGACCATGCTGAAGCCGTCGCGCTCGTTCAGGGCGCGCGCCTGAGCGGCGAGGTCCGGGCGGCACTTGGACAGCTCGCGCAAAAGCTTCCTGGCCATCTTGGGGCGCCCTCCGCGCGTCTCCAGCCAGACGCGGGGAAAGTTGACCGTCGACGCGAAATTCTGTGTGATGGCCACGGTGTCGTCCAGGTTGAGCACCGCGTGCCACCAGCCAGACGGGACGAAGAGCGTCTCGCCCGGGTGCTGCACGAACTGGATGCACCCCATGGCCTCTGCGCCCCCTCCCTTCTCCAGGATGCGGGGGAGGTGCAGGGCAAAGTAGTCGACCGCCTCGTCGTCCTCGCCGCTGCGGACAATGCCGTCCACCTTGCCGCGCACAAGCGGCACATCCGCGTCGGGCGGGAAGAGCACCCAGCGCTTGCGCCCCCTCACGAGGGCGTTCCACGCGCTCGTCGCCAGCGGGTCGATGTGAAGGCATGTCCCGGACCTGCGGGGTCCCATCAGGAACCAGCGGTACGGCGGGCGGCGTGAGTCCCCGGAGAGCTGGAACAGGTCCTCAGGGAACTGCGGCGGCACCTCAAAGTCGTCCATGAGCTTCTTGCAGCGGTCGTCCTTTGTGAATGCCGAGTCGAAGATGTAGAGCGGGGAGTCGTCCCTCGTCGTTGCCATATAGCGGTTGAAGTACTTTAGCTTGATCTTCACGGCATGCCCGTCGTCGTCCTGCGGCAGCACCACGGGAGCAATCAAAGCACGGGCGGACCACCCGTGAGCGCGCGGGAACCTTGCAGAATGCAGTACACACGGCTCGACCCACGCGCCACATTCTTGCCGCCCCTTGCCCCCGCCGCCCCGATCTGACCGCCCCCTTGCCGCACTCTGCGCCGATCGCAACTCACTTCGCCGCACTTGAACATGCGGTGCCGCAGCCGCTTGCTCAGGCGCTCCGGCTCCCAGTTCACTGCCGCCGGCCACTTGTCGACCACGCCGCCGATGAGGACTGGAAGGTTGGCGCGCTCAAAGCGCTCACGGAAGGCCTCCACAGAGAGATCGTCGGTGTGTACCCGCTCAATGTGGCCATACGTGGCACCTTCGGCCACCGCAATCGGCTTTGAGGCCCAGCCCTGCTTTTCCCACTCGTCGAGGTCCAGGTCTGCACATGCCCGCAAAATTGAGGCACGCAGCAAAGGGAAATTGTCAAAGGTCCTCACAAACGCGACCTGCGCACAGTTGGAGAGCAGGGGGCGCGCTGCGGCGCCCCGCAGCGAGCGTCAAGCGACCGTCAAATGCTGGTCAGGGCAGCCCCGAGCGGCCGGCCAACTCACCGGCACGCGCTCTCTCCTGCGGGAATAGCGGCCAGAAACATACGGAGACATATGGCCCGCGCGCGGGTTGTGGGGCGAGGATGCGGCCTGCGGCCACTGGCGGGAACGTCGCATTGTCATCGGCCTCACCTTGGCGCTCCGGAGCACCTGCTCGTCATACTCCTTCATTGGGCCGGTCCACGACACGCTTGCCAGGGACTTGCCTGCGCAGTCGGAAGACCCCACCGCCGCAGCCGCCATGGCTGCGGTCGTCAACAGTGCTTTGGCCCGCACGTCGAGCTGCCCGCAGACACTGCTCTGCACCCGAGTCTTTGCTTCGTCTCAGCGGGAGTTTGCGGGGCGCCGAGCCAGCCAGCACAGAGCGAGCAGCACACGGGCCGCGAGACACACAAGGCCCGCCAAAGCGCCCGGCCCAGCAGGCCGCGTGGCGCCACGCATCGTCGCCGCCTCGCGGCACTTTGACGGGGCTCGAGCCCCGTCACTGTTCCTGCGCTTCGCGCAGCAGCCGCGCGATGCTGTCAGCCGTGGACGGGCTTGCTTCCCCGGCAGCCAGGCGTGCGGCATGTCGCGACACCCGAACACGCTCGTCGGGGTCCGCCAGCAGGCCAAGGGCCACCGGCACAATGCATTCCCTTGCTGCAGCGGCAACCGCGCGTTCCTGCACCAGCCACTCATCGTCCCGTCCGGGCTCGCCGCCGAACTCCGACACCACGACCGCACCCCTAGCGAGCAAAGGCAGCACCCGTGGGAGCTTTGACTCTCCACGCTGTCCGTAGGCTGACAGAGACAGCGAGAGCAGGCTGCCGTCGACGAGCGAAGCTAGCTCCCGCCCGAGCGCTTGCTCCGCAACATGCACGCGCAAGCCTTGCACCTCGCGGAGAGCGGCAATGACTGGTTCGCGCACCGGCGTTGTCGCTCCAGCGAGCAGAACATGGAACTTCGCCGCAGGGTCGTCCCGCCGTTGCGAAACAGTTGCGTTGACCCCGACGATGTCGTTGGTGGCAAGGTCTCGCCAGACGAGCAGATCCGAGGCGTGGGCGCAGCAAGACCCTTCGCCTGCCGGGGTCTGCGGCGGCTCGAGCGGCGACAGGCACTGCGCGACGGCCGTGCTCCCGGGCAGCCGGCAGCGCGACGGCGAGGATGGCATCTCGCACCCATGGAGCCACGCCGCGGCCGGGGGCACAGCGAGTGGCTCTGTTGCGAACCCGCCCGCTGCCCCCGCCTGCCGAGAGCCAGCCGCCTCGTCGCGCGGGTCCTGGGCTTCACCGTGCGGGTCCAGGGCGGCAGCCTGGCCGTCGGCCTCCCGCTCCCGGGCCCAGCCGGCGTCTGGGCCAAGCTGCAGGGCGGACGCGTCCACCGCATAGTGCCTGGCCAGTCGGGCCGCGTTGGCCCGGTTGACGTCCCACACGCGAAACGCCCGCAGCAGGCACACGAACTCGGCCGTCGCCCACGGGCTCGCAGCCGAGCCGGGAGCCGCCTGACCAGGGACCGGCAGCACTTCTGTGTTGACCACAATGGCCGTCGGGGGGATGCTCGCGTGCCACGCGCATGCGGGGGCGCCGGCCCGCAGCGCCTCCCAGGGCAGCGGCGCCCGGCTGTGCGTGGCGGCCAGCACATGTGCACCGAGAACGACGACCTGAAACGGCGCCAGCGCGCCGGGCTTGCACAGGGCTCCCCCACGCCGGTGGCAGACGATAACTTGCACTGATCGGGTGTCTGGGGAGCGGCGTCTGAGAGCGGCAGTGAGGCCTGTGGCCACAGCGCGGGCGGTTCCCAGCAGGACGGCGGCGTCACGCTGGTTGCCCAGCACGACCACGACCCACCCTGCAGGCGGCGGGCCGAGCTGGCGCTTCCCCCGGGGTCGGCTGCAGAAGTGCCCGCAAAGTGCGTCGCGCGACGAGGCTAGCTGCAGCGGACCGACGAGCCTGGGGCGCAGGCGGGGAGCCTCGGGCTGGAGAGACAGGGCGTGCCCCGGATGCTGCCAGCTGCTCAGCGCTAGCTGCCCCCCGCGCAGGCGCTCTCGGCAAACGGCTCGTGTGCACACTCCGCCGCGGCGCCGCCACGCCTGCACATGCGCGGCCTCGACGTCGGAGGCCGTCGCTTCCATGGCCTCGCCGGCCGGTGCAGCTCCAGAGAGCAGGACCTCCGTCTCGTGGGACCGCGACGCGCACGCGCAGTCGTCGTCGGCGTCGCCGGCTGCTGGCTGCGTCGTAAAAACTGCCGCAGTTGCCGCGCCCGCGCGACGGGCGACGAGCGCTGCCGCTTGCGCCCACACCGAGTCTCGACGCACAACGTCAGCAACGACTCCGGGTCCTGGGACGAGCACGACGGAGCGAACTCTGGCGCCGAGGCACTCCGGGGTGCCCAGCTGGCACGCGTACCCGACGAACTCGTGCGCCGTGACCGACGCCCAGCGAGACACGGCAGCCGCAGCGGCGTCCGACAGGTCGCGAGCGCACTGCGGCTCGTCGGCCAGGCACGAGCTATTCAGGCTTGCTGGCGCATCTGCCACAGTTGTCGCGGCTGAGGCGCCCACTCCGCTGCGAGCGACCCACTCGGCTGCCGACGCTTCGGTGTCGGCAAGGTCCGCCCCCCGCGCGCTGCCACACGCTGGCACAACAACTATAACGCTCATGCCCAATGCCGGGCGGACAAAGCCCGGCAGCGGCGTCAGGGCCTGCGCGGCGAAAGTTGCGACTGCGGCAACAGCCCCCGCCAGCGCGCAGGCGCGCATCGGGGGCCGGTTTGCCTGGGCGCAGGTTCCACACCCGCACGCTGGTCGCAATACCAAAGGCACTTGCTGTGCGCGAACCCGCTCGGATGCGGTGCGGCCCAGAGCGACCCGACGGCCGAGCGTCGCAGGGCATTGCTCTGCAGCGCCCGGCCCCCGAGTCCGCAAGGCCGGCAGCGTGCTCGTCCCCCGCGCCCCTCCCACCAAGAGGACCGAGGCCAAGGCGTGGGGTCCGCTGCGGGGTTCCTTGGGTCCTGGATGTGGTGCTCACGAAGTGGCGTGCATGCTTGTGAACTCAGTGCAACCCGCACACATTACCAACGCAAGTCTGTCCACGCGCTCAGGCCAGCGACCCGCCACCCGCCCCGACGGCCACGCCGCCCACCGAGGCAGCGCTCTTCCTTGAAGCGGCTGGCGCGGCAGCGCGCCTGCCGCCCCCCGCGCCAGCCTTGCCCTCCGACTCCACGGCAGCCTCCTCGTCGCCGTCACCAGTGTAAATCTCCCAGCGCCTCACTCTGCCGTCGTTGTAGGCGGCCATGACCTTGCCCGAGTCCATCACCAGCGTTCCCCGGAGCATCCTGAGCTGCCTTCGGCCGATGTCCCCGGACACTGCTTCGCCTTCACGCATCTCGGCGGGGTGGAGCGTCGCAACGCGCTCCAGCGAAATCAGATCGAACATTTGCACCTCGCCAGACCCGACGCCGACTGCCACTCGCCGCGGGTCGGCGAACAAGCTCAGCACCGGGAAGCGCCGCTCCGCAGCCTTGATGGCCTCACGCGCGGCCTTGGCCGCCGCGTCCGCCCTCGCGATCGGGTCGTCGTCGCCGCTGCTGTCGGCTCCGGCGTCCTCCTCCGCGGCTGCGCCGTCGCCAAAGTCCCCGTCGGCGATGGCCACTGCCCGCTGCTTCCGCCGCAGCCTGCGCCGCCTGGCCCTCTCGCGTCGCTCAAGCTTGACATCCACCGGGTCCTCGCCCGGCTGTCGCCCCATCATGAGCGACTCGGGGTCCAGCCTCCACAGCTTGTCCGCGTCCCAGGGCATGCGCGGGCCGCGCGGCAGGCTGGGGGGCAACGCCGCCGCCACCGCGGCACCGGCCTGCTGCACGATGGCGCGCGCCGCGAGGTCCTCGTCGCCGAGATCCTCGTCGCTCGCGTCCCCGTCCAGCAGGCGCGTCGGCAGGCCGGTCAGGGCCTCCAGGAAGAACCGCCTCGCGATCTGGCCCTCAAGGATCCGGGCGCGCTCCTTGGCCCGCTCGCGCCCAGACATGGCGGCAAGGCGCTGCTGCTCCTTGGCACGCAGCTCGTCCTCGTCCTCGGAGGACGACGACGCGGCTTCCGCTGCAAGGTCGCGCTTCCCCGCTGCCGCCCCCGCCACTGTCAGCCCGCCCAGGTCCTCTGGCGAGAGCCCGGTAGCGCCCAGGCCGGCAAGGTCAGCCTCCTGGCCAGCGGTGTAGGTGACGACGCGGCCGTCGGGCAGCTTCCGCCGACGCCGCACCACCCCCACCACGCCCTGGATGTTGGAGAAGTCCTCTTGCAGGATGCGGGGCATGGGGAGCGTCGTGCGCGGCGGCAGCGGCATGTCGGGCTGCGTGTCGATGACGCGCAGGGGCACCGCTCGCACGACGTCCCAGATGATGACGACCCCGATGGCGTCGCCGGACACGACGAAGGGCGTGGTCAGGCAGACGGAGGTGATGGCCGCAGTGTGGACGTCGAGCAGCAGGTTGTGGCGGGGCAGGTGGGCCACCGCCTGCAGCGTGTCGGCGCTCATGTTGATGTCGAAGCCAAGCGACTCGGCGGTGACGCGGATCACGCCGTCGCCTTCGGAAAACGCTCCCGGCCCCGACTGCGACGTCACGCGCCGCTGAAGCGAGAGCATGCGCTGCTCAGCCTTGCGCCGCTCCGTGTTGATCTGCGACTGCAGCTGGCGCCTGCGCGTCTTGGTGGCGGCCAGTCGCCTGATCCGGAACCGCCGTCGCCGGCGCTTGCGCTTCTCGGCAACACGCATCTTCTGGAAGCGCTTGAGGGCGTCGCGCCGGGCCCGCATGTTCGAGCGAAGGTTCTGGAACATGTCCGTCAGGGTCAGCTCGTCTTCGTCCTCCAGCGGAGCGTCCTCTCCTCCAGCGCGGCGGGCCTGCGCAACGCGGTTCTCTCCCCGCTTGATGGCCTTCTCGCGCTCCCTCCTGGTGAGCTTGGAGTTGTCGCGCTTCTCGCGCATCTGCCTGGCACGGTACGCGCCGCCGCGGGTGAACGTTCTGCGCCCGGCAGCGAGGCAGGAGGCGGCAGCTGGCGGAGCTCGCAGCGCGGGGCCGAAGCAGCGGCGCGGGGCCGCGCAACCACGGGCTCGCGAGAAACAGCGCGCGCGACGCCGGGCACGAGCGGCGGTGCAGCACTCACTTGTATCCCACGCCGGCGAGCCGGCCCTTGGCGTTGATGCGAACCTTGAGCTCGTTCGGCCGCGGCGCCTCCCTGTCCCCGACCAGGCGGTCCAGCAGCCGCTGCTCCTTTTCCCACACCGTGATGCGGGCCTCGCGCGTGGAATCCTCAGAGTCTGTGGTGGACACGTCGCCAGAGTCCTCGTCTTCGCCGTCCTCGCCGTCGGACAGCTCGGACGACTCGGAGCTGGTTTCGAACAGGTCGTCCGAGTTGATGGACTCCGACTCGGACCCGCGGGCGGGCCGGCCCATTGCTTCTCGCTCTTCGTCGTCCGAGGCCTCGTCGTTGTCCAGCTTGCGCTCCAGCTTCTTCTCCTGCTCCACTGCCTCGCGCAGCTGGAACGCCCAGTCTCCTTCTTGCTTCATCTTGAACTCGGCCAGCGCCTCCAGCTCATCGGCGGCCTCGTTCCGCAGCGGCTTCGAGGCCAGGTCCCACACGCCAACGCTGCGGTCCGCGCTCCCGGTCACGAACATGTCCCGGAAAATGGCAACACCTGCGGGACGTGAGCGAGCAACCAACGAGGCATCAACGGGTGGCGGCAGCGACAGCGAGGCGGGGCCAAACCGGGGGGGCGGCGCGGGCGGCCCTCACGCTGCCGGAGCGGGAGCTCCGCGGCGGGTGCCGGCTGGCTTAAGCGACGGGGCCCTGGGGGGCCAGCCACGAACGCACACGGACACGCACAAACGCAGCGACGGCAGCTTACATGTGATCCCGCCCTCGTGCTTCCGAAGAGTTCGCAGGCAGCGGAAGCTGAGCGTGTCCCAGAGCCGGGCCGTCCCGTCGCTGGATCCCGAGAGCAGCGTGCGCGCGTCGACGTCCAGCGCGAGACATGTCACGGTGCCTCGGTGGCCGACCATTTCTCCCACGACGTCGCCAGTTCGCCAGTTCCACGCGCGGATGGTAGCGTCTGCACTGCCCGTGAAGACCCGCGTCGCAGTCATCGCGACGCACGTGACCGCTCGCCCGTGACCCGCCCGCAGCGTCGCGAGGTACGCGGCGTGCGTCTCCTCCAGACGCTTCCGCTCCTTTTCCGCGTCCTCCACGGAGATGAGGCCGCGCGCCACTCGCGACGCAACGGCCTGCACGTCTTGCTTGCCGTCTGCAGCCGCAGAGCCGCCTGCGGGCTTCCCCTTGGCCTTGGCCTTGTCCTTGTCCTTGCTGGCGGCGTCCTGCCCCTCGGCAGCCTCCTCTTCCGCTTCCTTTCCCGGAACGCCCCCTCCTGCCTCAACGGCACCGGCAAAGTGCTCGACCAGCGTGCGGTTGCCCATCCTGCCCGCCGCCACAAGCAGGGCCATACGCTTGTCCCTGCTCAGGCCACCGTCCCGGCCCAGGCCTCGCACGCCACGGGCCAGCAGCGCCTTCCAGTTGCCCGGAATGACGCGCACTGCTTTGGTCACGATCGGCGGAGCACGCGCCAGCTGCGCGCGCAGGGCGCTGGCTGCGCTCGCTTCGTCGTCGCTGTCGTCGCCGGCCTCCTCTTCGCGAAAGAGCGCCGCGGCCGCTGCCTGAGCAGCAGACTTGTTCTTGCGGCCCGCGGCCCCGACGAGCTTCTCCAGCAGCGCGGCACGCTTCTGCGTGCGCTCCCTCAACAGCCTGAGACGTGCGAGCGGATGCTCCGACGCCGCCGCCTTCTTGGGCCGTTGCCCTGGGGCCAGCTCCTGCGTTTCTGCTCGTCCCTCGCCCATCCGGCCTTTGTACCGCCTCTCCTCCGCCGCGGCTTCTCCCGGACCGCGGAACACTCGGTGGATGACCACGTCGTCGCCCTGCACTGCGGCCATGTAGGGGCAGAGACCGAGCAGCGCCCCGCCCAGCACGAACTTGCACTGGGAGCACTGGACCGACCCTGCCTCGATGCCCTCCCGCTCCTCCGCCTCCTCGTCCTCCTCGTCGTCGAACACCTGCCGCCCCTCGCTGGCGACGGCCTCCATCCCCACGCTCTTGGCGCCCCCGCCCGTGAGCAGGCTGAAGGAGTCCACCTCGCCGTTGTCGCCTTCGGCTGCGGCCGCCGCCGACGCGCCGTCGGCTGCCCCGCCTGCCGCCGCAGCTGCCAGCTTGGCCGCGCTCTGCGCCACGCGGGCAGCTCCAACGACGGCCGACGTGCTCTTGCGCAGCGCTCGGCCGTTGGCCGACACGTACTTGGCGAGCGGCGTGCGCTCCCAGGGCGCGTCGTCCGCGGCGGCGCCTTTCCCGGCCTTGGCGCCGCGGTTCCGCCCGCCACCGGCGTTGGAAGATACGCCGGTCTTCGTTTGGCCTCCGCTGGCAGCAGCTGCCCGCTCTGCCCGCGCCCGGCGCAGTGCAAGCAGCTTGGCCCGCGCCCCCCCTGCTCCCCCGCCGGCTAGGTCCTCGTCCGTCAGCGGGGACCGGCCGCGGCCACCGCCCATCACCTGCGCGCCCCCGCAGTTGGGGCAGATGACCTCGACCTCGCCGCCGGCCCCGTCCATGGCCCACACCCGGCCCCGCCCCATCACCTGGTTCCCGAGCGCGTTCCACTGGTAGAAGCATGCCGACCGCACGGCGCGACGGCCCAGCGCGGCCGAGGCGAGCGCTCCAGTCGACGCAGCCAGCTCCTTAGACAGGTCCGACAGCGTGTCACTGAGGTTGCGGATGCGGACTTCCGCCACCCCCACGCGCCGCTGCAGCTCGTCGCGCTCGCGCTCCGCCATCTCCAGCCGCGTTTGGATCAGGAACCGTGCCTCTGCGACCGTCATTCGCTGCGTGGACACAACGGCGCCCCGCTGCCGGGCCTTCTTCGCCTCCGCCGCCGCGGCTGCGCCGCCGGCCACAGCAACGTCGATGTGCGTCGCAGTCGTGCTTCGCAGCACCGCGAGCAAAGCGGCGTCCTCCTCGGTGGCGTCGCCGAGCTCCGTGCGACGGGCCTGCATCTCCGAGATGGCCTTCTCAAGGCCTGCGATCATCCGCCTGCAAGCTCGCACCTTGGCCCTCAGCGGAGGCACGGCCGCCGAGACCTGCTCAAGCGCAAGGTCCGGCAGCACCTTGGCAACGGCCTTTTGCAGCCTGACTGCCAGCGCGCTCAGGTTCGCCGCTGCCGCTGCCAGGCGCTGCTCCAGGGCCACGGCGTCCCTCGACCCTGCCCCGGCCGCGCTCGCCGCTGAGCCCGGTGCTCGGCCTTCTCCACTCGCGTCCTCTGGCGCACCACCACCGCCTACCTCGCCGGCCGAGTCTGCAGCCTGGGCGACGGACTGCCGGCGGCGCTCCTTGGCCGCCTCCAGCAGTCCCCGCACGCCCAGCTTGGAAGTGCTCCCGACGGGCCCTGAAGACTCTTTCCGGGACGACGCGGCCGACTGCGCTGACTGAGCTGCCTCCCGTCGCGCTCGAATTGCGTCGCGCGCCTGCGAGGCCTCGGCACCAAGAGAGCCGCTCCCGCTGCTGGCCTGGCCGGGAGGGCGCCACGCGGCGAGTGCTGACTCGCCAGCAACCGCTGACGCGCTGACAGAGCCCGCGCCGTCCAGAAGCAGCGCGGCGGGCACGGCTGCCGGGGCGGCATGCAGCACCCCGAAACCGTCGCCGCCGGGGCCGAGGCCGAACTGCGAGCGACGCATGCGCGCCTGGGCAGCGCCGGCCTCGTCGCCTGTGATGGCGCAGAGGCACTCCTCGACCGACACGCACCGTCCGAGGCCGCGCGCCGCCTCCGCACGGCCTTGCCCGAGCCTGACCGCGCGGGCGTCGGCAACGGAGGCAAAGAGCCAGGTGTCGGTCCCCTTGACCTTGCCGCTGCCGCCCACCAGCCACATAATCTCCGTTCCCAGCTTGAGCCCCAGCGCTGCGCGGGAGGCCTCACCTCGGACCTCGATGACCTCGCGCCAGAGGTTCTGCGCGCGCTTGGCCCAGCCCTTGGCGCCCTGCAGCTGGCCCCGCCTGGCTGCCAGCCAGCACTCGCGCTCGCACACCACTGCTGCCCCCGCCGCGTCGCCCTCTCGCTCCAGGCCCTGCCGCAGCCGCGAGTAGCCGTCCAGCGCCACCGCGAGGTCGCCCGCCATGGCCGCGCACTCGCAAGCGCGGAGGGCCAGCGCACGCCGCCTCAGCTCCTCAGCCTCGAGCGCGCCCGTCGCCGCCACCAGCCTCGCCTTGAGCTGCACCATCGCGTCGAGCGCGTCGCCCACAACCAGCCCCGCCGCAACGAGCGGCCCCCACCCCCGCCGCACCACCTCCGCCTCGCGGTCCTGGCTCCCCAGGCTTGACAGCGACATGGACGACATCGCACGCTGGAGCCCGGGCCCGCCGGAAGTCCCTGCGCCGCCGGAACCGCCCCCTGCGGACGAAGCCATCGAGCCCCGCGAGCTCATCCGGCGCAGAGACGGCGGTGGAGCCGTGAAGCCGCCGGCGCCGGCAGCGCCCGGAGTGGCGCCCACGCTCATGTTCGGCTGCATGTCCCCCTGGGTCTTGACGAAGTCGCGCGCCTTGGCCGAGAGCGCCGCGCCGAGCACCGTCGCCGGAGGGGGCAGGTCGTCGTTCCACCGCGCCTCCAGCTCGCCTAGGGCCTCGCTGTCGCGAGGAGACCCGTTGCCGTCGAAAACCGACGAGGCGTCGCGGAAGCCGAGCGGCCCAAGGCCGTCGGTCTCGTCCTCGTCCTCCTCACTCTCCTCCTCGCTGTCGCCGTCGCTGTCCACGACGAACCGCCCCGCAGCCTCGGACCGGAGCACATCTGCACCAGGGAGCGCCTTGGGAGATGCTGGCCCCGCCGTCACGTCTGCCGAGAACGCGGCGCGCTCCCCCGCGTCCATCGCGGACTCGCCGTCGGCGCCACCGGGCAGCGCTGCTGCTGCCTTGCTCGCCTGGATGCGCTTCGCGATGCCCACCCTGACGCGGCGGGCCAAGTGCCTGGCCTGCGAGGCGATGGCCCTGACCCTGCCCCGCAGCGCCGCGATCGAGTCCTCCGACACGGCCGCCAGCTTGGCATACTGCTTCTGTGCCCCCTGGTAGTTCCCAGCGCGGAAGAAGGCCGAGCCAGCCACGTGCGCGAAGAACGGCGTGTTGGCGTCGGACGCCTGCGCCAGGCCGCTCCTCGTGCCTGGTCGCTCAGCTGCGCTGGACCTGCCGTCCCCCGCGGCTGCGCCACCGCCTCCGGCCCCGCCAGCTTGGCCCATGGCTGCCTCGAACACGAGCCCGCCGTCGCTCTCGACCTGTTCCGTGTACGGGGTCACTGCCTTGGAGGCAGTGAGCGACGACGCAGCGGACGCGGGCGGCTTGGCAGAATCCAGAGACAGCGCCAGCCCAGGCGGCGGTGACGCTGGGCGGGGCCGGGCAACGACGATGGCCATGTCGCCTCCCGTGGCGGCCGCTCCGCGAGCCCGCGGGGTGCCCTGAGGCCCGCCTTCAGCGTCGTCACCAGCGTCGCTTCCGGACCCCGAGGCCAGCTCTGGGTCCTCGTCCGCGAGCTCGAGGCGCACGCCGGCCTTGGCGGCGAGCTGCAGGCGCTCCTCCCGCTGGTGCCTGCGCGCCTGCCGCAGCCTGACACGCTTGTACTTCTCGGCCCGCTCGCGCCGCGCCCTCGCCTTGGCGTCTGCCTCGGCCTGCCGCTGGGCTCGGAACTCTTCGGCAGCAAGGATGGCCGCTTCGTTGGGCGGCGCAGGCTCCCACACCGTGCAGGCCATGAACAGGCGCCGCAGCAGGCGCCTCTGCAGCGTCCGCTCCTCCAGGGACTGCGCCAGCCGCAGTCGCCCCGGCACCGCGAACTCCCGGGCGTTCTGCGCCGCCTCTGCCTGCGCGGCCGCCGCTGCGCCTCCCGTCGCCAGCAGCAGCGCCCCAGAGGTCTCCTTGTTCGCCAGCGCCCGCCGCCGAGAGATGATGTCCGCTGCGCCCCCGCCAAGCCCGATGGCGCGCCGCAGCTTCGTCTCCCGCTTCTCCTCTGCCGACGCGTCGCCGACCACAGACCCAGCGTCGCTGTCCTCGTCGGCGTCGGCCGCCTCCTCGGTGTCCTGCCAGCGCTCCGCCTTGCGCTGCAGCTGCAGCGCCTCGTTTCCTCTGCCCATGTCCTCCAGCACCCGCGCCGCAGTCGCCATCATGCCTTGCCTCGCGCCCTCGGCCTTGCCCAGCTCGCGGGTGCCTTTGCCGCCGGGGTCGTGCTTGCCCTTGCTCGAGCCGTCCAGGCCGCCCCCGCTCGTCCACCACTCGCCAACCTCTCGCGCCGCGGTCACCCACTTCCCGAACCCTTCCGCGAGCTGGCGCCTGAGCATGCGCAGGATGATGGACCGCAGGAAGGCCTTCTCCTGCTTGGCCTCTCGCCACTTCTCCACCCAAGCGGTGAAGGCCAGGCTTCGAAGCGTCTTCTTCTCCTCGGAGGTCATGAGGGCGACGCCGCGCTCCGCCGACGCGGCCGACGCTGTCGTGCCTGCCTCCTGGGCCTCCGCCTGCTTGGCCTGCGTCATCGCAAGGCCAAAGCCGCGCTGCAGCCAGGCCCCTCCGCCGCCGCGCTGAGCCCGCTCCGCGGCCTGCATGCTGCGGGTGAGCTGCATCAGCGCCGCCTTCTTCGCGTCCGCCGACGCGATGAGCACACGGCACCTGGTCGCCAGCTCCCTGCCGCGGCGGGAGGCCACCCACGCGCGCCTGGCTCTGGCCAGCAGCACGCTGCGGAGCGCGACGGCCTCGTCGGCCAGGGCCTGGATCAGCTTGCCCGCGTCGAACTCCTGCGGGGCGCCGGTCCGCACCCGGGACATGATGACCCACGAGGGCGCCTCGCCGCGCGCCGCGCGCGACACTTCCACGAGGATGCGCCCGATGCGAGCGCGCTCAGACTGCGAAGTGCGCGCCAGCTCCCGCACCTCCTCCTCCGCCGCTCGACGGCCCGCGTCGGCCTCCTCGGCCAGCTTCCGCATGGCCTGAATCCGCTCCAGGAACTGCTGCCGCCGAATCAGGTAGTCCTTCTGCTCAGCGGTCAGCCACGGGGCGTCCCGCCTCCCAGCGATGATGCTCATGCGCCTCTTGGCCCGCCTCTCCTTCTCGCGCTGCCGCAGCCGCCGCCGAGCCTGCCGCGCGATCTCGTCCTTGGCGCCCGTCGTGTCGATCTGCCTCCGACGCGCAGCTGACGCCCGTCGGTGCCCGCGCCGCACCTTGCCAGTCACGGCCTCGCCGTCTTTGGCAACGGCCTTGCCCGCGCTGCTGCCCCGACGGCCCCTCACCGCCGACCCGCGCCGGTCGCGCTTGTACTGCGCCGCCTCGACAGCCGCCTCAAACGCGGCTGCGCCCTGCGGCTCCGCGTCGCTGTCGGAGTCCGGGTCCTCCGGCGGCCGCCACCCCGCAAGCACGCTGAACGTCTCTTCCACGGACGCCACCGACGCGCGCCTGGCCCTGTCTCCGCCCCTGGCCCCGGAGTCTCCGCTGCGCTGCTTGGATGCGCTTGCCGCGGCCGCGCTTGCGCTCGGGGCTCGGCTGCCGACGTCGTCCTTCGCCTCCTGCCGCTTCTTTGCCTCTGCCGCCTCGTCTGCTGCCAGCATGGCTTCGGCACGCTCCAGCGCCGCGCGCTGGCGCCGGTCAGCCGCGGTCCGAGACACTTCCAAGCCCTTAGCCTGCCGCTGCTGCCGCAGCCCCTTGGCCCCCGCGACGCCGGGGTCGTGGTCCTTCACCGCAATGTCGCCGCCCTCCCCCCGGCCCCACGTGTGCATGCGGCCAACGCGGAACGTCCGCACGCGCCGAAGCCGCCCCACCCCGCCCCCGTCCTCCATCCGCTCTGCTGCCCTGCGAAGGAGCTGCCTGTCGTCGAGCCCCGACAGATCGTCTGCTGCGGCGGGCTTGGGGTCCGCACCGCCCTCGCCCTCATCGTCGCCGCCGCCGCCGCCGCCCTCCTCCGTATCGTCGCCGCCACCCGGGCTGTCCCGGTACGCGCCGCCTCCCGAGAGCAGCCCTTGGCGGGCGAGAACGCTGCCGCGCCTGCCGGCCGCCCTGCGAGCCGCTCTGGCTCTCCGCTCCTCCTCGCTGCGGATGCGCGACGCGCCCCACTGCAGCCGCTGCTCCCCCAGGCCGTCTGCATCGCGCATGTGAGCCATGCGGTGCCCCGTGAAGTCGTAGACCAGACCGGCGAGCGGTCGCGCCGCGTCGGCCGCGCGCTCCCTCATCGCCGAGCCCACCGCGGTGCCGATGCGCCGCAACCCCCCCCGGATTCGCGACCAGCCGTTGCGCCCCTCTGCGCCCGCACCGGCGCCCGCGCCTGCGCTTCCATCTTGGTCGCCAGCAGCCGCGCCTGGAGCCCCGTCGCCGGAGCCGGCGCCGGACGCAGCGCCCTTGGCGTCGTCGTGGGGTCCCCCGGCTTCCTCCGCGGCCGCGCTCGCAGCGTCTGGCGCATCGGCAGAGCTCCGGCGGGCAACCGCAGCAGCTAGCCGGCGCTGCGCCTTGGCCGTGACAGCGGCCTGGTCGCGCGCCCAGTCCCGCCTCGCCTGCCCGGCCCTTGCCAGCGTGTTGGCTGCGGTGTGGCGCAGCGGTCCCGGCCCGCTCATAATCGCGGCGGCCGTGGCCGACCGGCGAAGCTCCCGCGCCGCCAACGCCACGCGCTCAGCCTCGGGGTCGGACGTCTCCCCAGCTCCCGCGCCCGCCTCGGGGATGATGGGCAGCCCGTCGTGCCCGGCCGCACCGTCGGCCGCAGCTGCGTCGGCGGCTTGCGGCCGGCCTCGCAGCGGCGCCACGGAGCGCTTCGCAGCACGACGGCGCGCCTCCGCGCTTGCAGGCGGGTGGGGGGGCAGGACGGGGGGCAGCATGAAATCGGCCCGCGCGTTGACCCCCAGCTGCAAGGCAGAGCCGCGACGCGCCCGCGTCTGGCGCCCCGCCGCCGCTGCAGCGCGCTCAACGTCCCGGTCGGCGGCGCTCACGTGAGAGCCCGAGCTGGCTGCCGACGTGGCGGCCGACGCCTGCCCGATGGAGGCAGTGGGAGGGCGCCCGCGGCCCGGGGCGGGCGGTGTCGCCGCCCTGAGCGCCCGCTGCGTGGGCCCGGCGCCGCTCCTTGGTCGCCGCTGAGGAGGGGACGACGACCTGACCCCGGCGGACCGCTCCCCTGCCGGGCGATTCGCAGACTCGCGACTGCGCTGCGCGGACCTGCCGCGCTGCTGCGTCGCTGCTGAGGAGCTGCGGCCGGCGAAGGGCACGCGCGCTCCCTGACTGACAGGCGTCGAAGTGGCGCCGCTGGGCTCGACGTCGCTTCCAGAGTCGTACGACCCGGCTTCGCTCGGGAGGCCACTGATGGCCGACGCGGGGGAAGCGGGCCTGCCTTGGCGGCGGGACCCGGGCGTCGAGAGCTTGGCTCGGCCGGACGGGCCGGCCTGCCTGCTCCTCGAAGGGGACCCGGCCCGCCCCGCAGCCTGCCCTTCGATGACGCCCCGCGGGACGGGGATGGTGGCCAGCTCCAGCATGTCTGCCTCTGCCTGCGCCGCCAGGCGCTCTGCCTCCGTGGCTGCCTCGCTCAGCTTGGTGAGGGCGTCGTCGTCGTCGTCGTCGTCGTCGCCGCCGCCGCCACCGGGCGCCAAGGTCTGTCCCGTCGCTTGCCGCACGCTGATTGAGGCTCTGCGGCCCCGCTGCTTCCGACCAGCGCCGCGGGCCTGCTGCTGCGCCCTGAGCAGCAGCTGCCGCTGCCGCATGGCCTCCGCCCGCTTCCGTCGAGCCTCTGCCGCCGCGTCTGGCAGCCCCTGCAGCTCATCCCACAGCCGCCGTTCGTACTCCCCAGCCTCGACACGCTGCAGCGCGGCAGTCATGAACGCCGTGTCCACCAGCAGCGGGGCTGAGGCGTCCGCCCCGTCCTCGTTCTTCTCCGCGTGTGCGCGAATTGCCTTGACGCGCTGAAGCTCCGCCATCACGCTCTGCCGCCTCGACGGCGCCAGCGTCACCAGGTCCGTGCCCAGCTCGAGCGGCGCGCTGGCTCGTCCGGTCTCTAGGGAGACAGCGACGAGCGAAATGCCAGTCACACGCTGGTTGCCTTGCAGGCCGCGCACCCGAGCCACCACCTCGCGCTCGCTTCCGCGCTCCTCAGCGCCCTCGTACGGGCAGTCGCCCGGCCGCACCTTCTGGCTCGCCGCCTCGGCATCCGCGCGCGCAACGAGGTCCGCCTCCGTGAGCGGGTTCAGAGGCGCGAACACAGGCAGCCCCGCCGCCAGCGGCGCGGGACCGGGCGGGGGCCGCGGGGGCGCCTGCGAGGTCACACGCTGCCTCGGCGCCGGCACCTTGATGGTGACGAGGCGCTTTGACTTGGGCTTCTGGTCGTGGCCTAGCATGGACGAGTGGACCGTGTAGCTGAGGCGGTAGTGGCGGATCCGCTGGCCGTGCGTCGCGTGCGGGGGAAGCCAGCGCAGGTCAAAGCCCCGGCTGGTGACCTCGACGAGCTCAAACTCCTGCGGGAAGGAGAGCAGCGGCGGCTCGCTCAGCGTCCGCACCGGCTCCAGAGGCACGCAGGCGTCGCCCTCCCCGCCTGCCAGCGTCACCGCGGTCACGGTGATGTCCGTGTACCAGACGCCCGGCCGCAGCCCCCGGAGCACGGCGCCGCTTTGCGCAATGGGGTCCGCCCCCACGAACTGCGTGGTGCGGTAGGGTGGCTTCGCGACCACGGTGGGCACCGCCTCGCCCCGGTCCGCGTTGGCCTCCGCCTCCGCCTCGTCCTCCTGGGCAAGCGGCTCGTCGTCCATCCCCTCCCCCGCGGCCGGCCTGCCATCCGGAAACCTGCGCTCGATGGCGTTGTACCGGATGACGTAGTCCACCACTGGCGAGCCGCCGTCGAAGGCGGGCGGCATCCAGCGCACGGCCAGCCAGTCGTGGCCCTTGTCCGCGACCTGGACCTGCTGCGGCGGGCCGGGCGGGCCGAACGACTCCGAGGCGTCGACTTGGGCCTCCTCCCACGTGACCTGCGCCTCCACCTTGGGCGCGCGGCGCAGCGGCCGGTCCGTGATCAGCACCGGCGCCGCGGCCTCATCGTCGGCGGCTTCCTCCTCCGCTGGGCCGTCGTCCAACGCCGGCGCTGGGTCCAGCGCGCGAGGCTCGGGCGGCCCGTCTGCAGGGCCAGGACCGCTGCCTGCCCCCTCCTCGGCCGCGGGCTTGGCCCCCTCCGGCGTGCCCTCGGCGTCAGCCTGCTCGGCCTGCTCCTCCAGGGGCAGGCCAGCGCTGGCGGGCTGGAAGTCGCCTGCCTGCACTCGGCGGATTGACGTGGGCAGCAGCCCACCACGCAGCATGGAGGGCTGTGACGCCGAGCCAGGCGCCCCCAACGCGCGCAGGTGAGACCGGATGTCCGACGGCTGCATCGGTAGCAGAGCCATGCCGCGGCCAGCCGTCGCCGCGGGCGCCTCCGCGGAGGGCACGCCCTTGCGCCGGAGCCTTTGCTTGGCCAGCGTCTGGCTGTCCAGAGCCTTCCGGTCGGCCGCCGCCGCCGCCGGTCCGCTGGCGCCCGCGGCCGCCGCGGCGCCTGGGGTGGGGCCTCCCCGAGCGGCCGGGCCGCCCGCTGCAGCAGCGCCACCGGAGCGAGGCGGGCGCGCCCCAGCCTGTTGCCGCCCCTGCTGCTGCCGGGGTGGCGGCGCAGGCCCGGCCTCGCCCTCCATCGCTGCGAGCTGCATGCGGGCGCCGAACGTGCCGGGCACGGTGAGAGCCCGGAGCTCAGACGGCCCGCCAGCCGTGGCGTGCAGCAGGCGCGCCCGAGCCTCGGCCTCCTGGGCCCCCGCTCCCTGGCTCAGCAGGCTGCCAGCGAGCCCGGCTCGGCGCAGCGCCGCCGCGCGCATGTTCGCCTCGCGGGCCTCAGCGGCGGCGGCGGCGGCGGCAGCGGCGGCGGGGTCCAGGTCGTCGTCGTGCCTCCACGTCGCGGCTGGGACGGAGCCAGCGGCCAGACCCGCCCCGCCCAGCCCGAAGCCCAGGCTCGGCAAGGTGCCGCCGCGGGGCACGAGCCCCAGCCCGAGGCCGCCGGCCGCAGAGGAGGCAGCGGGGTCGTCCTCGTCCGCCGTCACCCTCGCAAGGACGTTGATGAGCCCGTGCGCTGCGGGCCTGTGGTGGGCGTCCCTGAGCGACTCCGCGAGCTGCGCGCCCGCGCCGCCTCCCTCGCCCCCGTCGCCAGGCGCGGCCGCTCCAGCGCCCCCGCCATCGGAGACCGTGCGCTGCTCGCGCTGGCGCTGCTGCAGCGCCCGCTGCCGCCCTCGGCTGCGCGTCTCCCGCTTCGCCTCGTCCTCCGCCGCCGCGTCCTCCGCTCGGGCCACGGCCCCGCCCACCCACTGCGCCACCGCTTGGCTCGCCAGCTCGTCAGTGGTGAGGTCCAGCTCGCGGGCCTGCAGGCGCCTCGCAACCTCGTCCTCCTCCTTGGACAGCTTCGCCTCCCACGCGTCGTCGTCGTCGTCCTTGCCTCCGCCGCCCCCCTTGGAGCCAGCCCGCGCCGAGCTCCGCGCCGTGCTGCCCCGCGTGGTTGGCTCCTCCGGCGCCTCCACGCGCCGAATGCTCCTGGCCAGCGCGGCCTCACCCGACTGCTCCAGAGCCCGCTCGAGGAAGGAGGGCGCCAGCGAGCTCCGCAGCCTGTCCTGCATGCGAGCCACGCGCTCGGTAAGGTCGTCCAGCTGCGTGAGCCGGTCGCGGGTGTGCTTGAGCGCGACCGGAAGGTCCGCCTCGACCGTCCTGCGAAGCAAGAGCGCGGGCCGGCGCAGGGCCAAGGCCAGTTGCTGTCACGACGAACACGCGCGCCAAAGAGCCGCAAGCGAGGCGCGGGGCACGGGGCATCGCACCAGCACGCGGGCACTGCTCACCGAATCGCGGTGTGCACTTCAAAAGTAGTCTTGCTACGGTCGAAGAGCATCCGCGTGTACCCTTGCTGGTTGATGGCTGCTGCCCGAGCGAGACTCTGCTCGGCCGCCGCGTCGCGGGCAGCCTTTCGCGCCTCTGCGGCTGAAGAGCCCGATGCAGGCAGGAGGGACGCACTGCGAGACCCGCCGGCCTTGGCCTTGGCAAGGCTCGACTCGGCGAGCGAGGGCGTCGAGCCGGGTTGCCGCATCGCTGGTGCGAGCGACCCCATGTCGGACGCGGTCATGCCGCGGCTGCCGGCCGAGGCCGTGGGCGACGCCCCGCGACGGGACCCAGCCACCACAGCGCCCGAGTGGAGATGTGGTAGCGCCGCTCGCGCCTGGGAGCCCGCCATTGCGCTCGTTGCTGTCCGAGGCGGCGCTCCGAAGCAGCGACGCGGATGCCCGTTGAGGCAATTCCCGCCGTCTGACCGCCAGCGGCGCGCAACACGTGCACCCGCAGGCAATTCAGAACCTGCAGTGGAGCGGCCCGCCGCTAGCCAGGCGCCAGTGTGAGCTTGGCGCGCATGCTGGCGCTGCATGGCCCTGCGTTGCGTCCACGCATTGCCCGGTGCCAATGTTCGACGGCTGGCAAACATTCGCTGCGCCGCACGGCTGCGCTGCCCGGGGGTTGCGTTTTGCAGATGGGCGCATGAGTGTGTGTGTGTGTGTGAACCGAGGGGCCATGCGTTTCGGTCGCGACGCGCTCCGCAGCGCTTGCTTCGCACCGGGTCGGCCTGGGCTGCTCACTGGCGCGCGCGCACTCATTCGACAGACCGCACGATGGCCGTGGTGCAGCTGGTGTCGCGGAACATGAGGACCCGGAAGTCCGGCTGAACCTCGTTGATCTTCTTCAGCCATTCAGAGCACGACCCGCACGGCGGAAGCGGGTTGCTCACAACGTCCGAGGCCGCCACACCAGCGCCCAGCCCCCGCGACCTTGCCTTGGCAGCCTCCGCTGAGTCGTCCGGCAGCTCCGACATCTCGCAGCTCGGACTGAGCGACATGGCCCGCTGCGGCGACCCGGGCGAGCCGAGAGGGAAGGGCCGGCCGAACCCAGGCAGCGCGCCGAGCGCGTCCGTGCCGGAAGCCTGGAGCTCCTCGCTACCGGGCCCGGCGCCGGCGTGCGTGTCGCAGCATGCCTCGTCCGCGCACCCGTCACAGCCGTCCGCCGTTGCCGGTGGGCCAGGGTGCAACGATGCTGCAGCCTTGGCGCCCGCTCGCCGCGCGGCGTCGCGGCCTCCGCGCCGCCTGAGCACGGTGCCCCCTTCCTGGGCGAGGGCCTCGAACACGTCGTCGTAGCAGCAGCCGAAGGGCGCCTCGACGAAGCCGAGGCAGCTGCCGACCTCTGCTTGGTCCGGCATCTGCCCCGCCAGCTCCAGCTCGATACCGTGCGACACCTCTCCCTGGCTGGCCCCGGCGTGGAGCAGCCGGCGGCCGTCGAAGGGCGCGCCGTTGCTTCCCGGCTGGCGCTTGTCCGGGCTGGCACAGGCGCTGCTTGCGCAGCCGCACTTGGAGGGCCAGCCGCTGCCTCGAGCGCGGCCAGCCGGGCTGGAGGGCTCTGGCGCTCTTGGCGTCCCAGCCGTCGGCGCCCCTGGGGACGCAGGCCCAGAGACCGCAGTGGCAGCCGCAGTAGCAGCACCAGCAGCAGCAGCAGCGCCGCGCGACCAGTGGCTGGCCGGCACAAGCGAAGCCGAAAGCACAGCGATGGCGACACAGTGCTCCCGCCTGAGGAACGGGCGCTGTGCCACTGCCGCTGCGATGGCCGCCCGTTCGGAGCAGAGCGACCCCGTCGGCAGCGAGACCTCCAGGTTGATTCCGCGAAACGTCTCCAGCTCGGGGAGCCCGTGCCGCGCCCGCAGCGACTCCGGCCAGCGCACAAGCAGCACGGCCAGCACCGGCTTCTTGGATTTGCGCATCCAAAAGTCTGCCAGGTCGTGCATGGGCTGAGACGCTGCCCCGCCAGCCGAGGGAGTGGCGGCCGGACCCCAGGGCTCGCCCGAGACCGCACTGCCGCCCAGCCCGCGCGCGTCTCCGTCCCCGCTGTCCCGGACGGCCTCGAAGGCGCGGCAGTGCGCCCGCATCTCCCGAACGAGCATGCGCAGCGGGCCGGGCAGGGCCTCCGCCGCGGCCTCGAACTGCGCCTCCCCGGCCTCGAAGCTCCTGTGGTCGACGTCGGCGAACCGAAGCTGGTCGAGGAACCAGAGGCGCTTCAGCTCCACCATGTGCAGCATCTGCGGGGAGAAGACGCGCAGCGAGGCGGTGGCGGCCGCCACGCGGGCAGGCGTGCCGCCCCCGAGGGTCACGGACACGCCAAAGTGCTTGGCCCAGTCGCTGCCGTGGCGGAGCACCACCCTGTGCCGGAGGGACCGTATGGCCGTCTGCACGGAGCGGAGGAAGCGCACGTTCTGCTCGAAGCGGTACACGTCGTGGTGCGAGTGGGCCACGAACACCTCCACGTCGCGAAAGGCGTGCGAGACGAACCGGCGGATCAGGCGGGCCGTGTACCTGGTGGAGTTGTCCTGCACAGACGTGTCGTCGCGCCGCCGGCCGGAGCCGGAGACGAGCAGGAGAACGTAGCGAGTCCTGCCCGCGCTCTTGCTGGTCGCGCGCTGCACTGCCAGCCGCCACAGCGGCAGCAGTGTGGCCACTAGCGGGAAGAGGATGGCCCGGGCGCGGGGGCTCGACTGGCTGCCAGCAGGCAGAGCCAGCCCCGGCGGCGCCACCGCAGCCGGCGAGGCTCCTGCCTCCGCCGCGTCCTCGTCAGCCGGGGCCGACGCCGAGGAAGCCCCGCCTGGCGCGGGGTTGTTCCATGAGAAGTCTTCCCAGCCCATCTCCACATCGCGAGAGGCCGACCACGGGAAGCGCACCCTGGACGCGAAGTCCAGCGGCTCGGACAAGTCCAGCCCGAGGGGCCACTGCCCGAGGTCTGGGCGCTCGGGGTCGCTGAACATGCGCTCCCGGAACGGAAACGCGCCGGCTGCAGCCCCGGGGGCCGCTGCTTGTGGCTCGGGCGTCATGTGCCAGTACGCCTTTTTTGTGGCCAGGTTGAACCGGTGGAACTTGGGCTTGGCGAAGAGGTGCCCGCGGGGCTCAGAGGCGGCCGGCCTCCCCGCCGCATCGCCGCCCTTGGCCTGCGCCGGGGTGATGTCGAACACAATGTCCTGGTGGCTGACGATGTGCACCAGCACGCGCACATCCTCGTCCGGCAACTCCAGCGGGTCCATCTGATGCGTGGGCGCGGAGCAAAGGCGAGTGGGCGACCGCCAGGCAGCCCGCGCGGACCGCTCTGTCCAGCACGCCGACGCGCGCGGAGGAGGGGTGGCGGCTCCGGCGGGAGCGGGGTCGCGGGCGCGCCCGACGACGCGCTTGCTGGCGTCAGCTCTGCCACCTGGCCCGGCGGAATGCTGGCCGTTCGGAACGCCGCGCAGGCACTCCCCAATCGGTTCCCGGCCCCGAAGAATGGCCCTCTCGCGTTCGGCTCGTGTGGTAGCCCGGGCCGGCCGCCGCGTGGTTGCGGTGCGGCCCGCCGTCGCCATGCGCGGCCTTGTCGCCGCCGCGCCGGCTGCATCTGTCGCTCTCCCCGTCGGCGGCCGCGCAATGTCCTCGGAGCCGCAAAACTTCTCGGCCTACTCCATCCGCGACACCGCCAACCGGTCCATCGTGCAGGTGCGCTCGCGCCGGTGCCCGCAAGCTGGGCGCCGATCGCAGGAGGGGCAGCGGGCGGAGCGAGCCTGGCGGCGAGCATTTACTCGGCCGACGCGCACGCGCGCGTGCGCGCCAGTGGGCCGGGGGACAGGGCCTCGCATGGAGCCCTGTCAGCGTGGGCATGGTTGCGCCGCGATGCCGGGTGCTTGACCGCGTCTGCCCCTCCGCCCCCGCAGATGACCGTCGAGGCGCCGGCGTTTGCGCCGACCCCGTTTTCCAAGGACAACGGCGACGGCCCCAGCTCCATCAAGGTCAGCCGTGCCGGCTTCGTCCAGCTGCGAATCTTCCCGGTCGTGGACACCGAGGCCGGCCCCCGCGCTGACTACGCGGTGCGGCGCAATGCTCGGCTGTACGCGGACAACATCGGCCTCATCGCCACCACGCCCGAGGACGAGGCGCTTGAGCTCAAGTGGCGCGTGCGCAACCCCGCCAGCCAGGGCGACGCCGGGGAGGCAGTCGTGGGCCGCCTGGTCATGTCCCCGTCCAACGCCGGCGACGGCACCGTGGACATGACCATCGACGATGGCACTGGGGAGGCGCTGACGGCCAACATTGCGCCTCACCAGCTCTTTGTGATGAAGCACATCATGTACTCGGCGCTGCCTCACATCACCGGCCTCGGCAGCATCTTCTCCCCCCCCTCCATGGGCAGCGGCAGCGCTGGCTTCCACATCGCCTGAGCGCTTGCGTGATTGTGTGTGCCGCGTGCGCTCCGCTGGCACCAACGGGACCGCACTGCCTCTGTCACTGGCACCGGCGCGAAGCGAGCGCAGCCGCGCGTTGTGCGCCTGCCCTCAGCGAGAAAGTGCGCGCTAGCCGCTCGCACGCTCACGCGGTGCCGGCGATGCGAGCGTTGACGGCCGCGCGGGTCCTGGCTCGAACCGCTGCCGCCGGCAGCACTGCATCTCTTGGGCGGCGCGCTGCGGGCGCACGCATCGGAACGAGGTCGCGCTGTCAACTCGGCCTCCCATGCCACCCCCCCCCCCCTCCCCACACACACACTTCTCGCATCCGCTCAGAGGCTTGCGAACTTGTCCGTTGCGTCGAGCAGCGCCGCCTGGATGCCGGGCTCGCCTGCGCTGTGGCCGGCGTCCTTGATGAGGTGGAACTCGCAGTCGTCGCCGAGGGCCTTCTTGAGCTCCCAAGCAGTGGTCATAGGGCACACCATGTCGTAACGGCCCTGCGAGGGCGCGTGAGGGCGCCGAGCGCAAACACCAGGGTCGACTTCGCAACTCACCGTGCAGCGAGAGCCGCGCAAGACACGGCTGCTGGTGCTGGTGCCGCTGCTGGAACAGGCACGCGCGCTCTCGCAGAGCAGCGACCGGCCCAGGGGGCAGCGTTGCGCCGGGAAAAACGGGCCAGCGGCAGGATCGCCAGCCAAGGACTCACCTGGACGATGACGATGGGGAACTTTCCGCGGATCTTGTCGATGTTGTCAAAGTGCCACGTCTCGCTCTCGAACCAGCCGCCGTTCACGAAGAAGGTGTTCTCAATACGAGCGAAGGCAAGGGCAAAGTCGTCGGCGGCGTACTTGTCGGAGAAGCCGCCCTGGGGGATGAGCTTGGAGGTCATGCCCTCCCAAACGCTCCAGGCGCGAGCAGCCTGCAGGCGGCGGTTCGAAGCGGCGGCAGCGGCCCACAAGAGGTATTGGCGGCGCGCACCGGGAGCGGGGGCTTGGGCCTGGCCTGAAGGGCGGCGAGGCCGGAGCCTGGCGTTAGAGGCACGGGCGGAGCAACGGGCGCCCCCGCAACGGTTCTGGACGGGGCGCGCGCGAGGGCGGACGCAGGCAGGCAAGGGCAGTCGCCCGGTCTCACGTCCATCTGCACCTTGGGGTCGTCGCTGGTGAGGCGCTTGTGGTATGCGGCCATCATGTCTCCGCGCTCCTCCTCCGGGATGGCCTCCAGGTAGGTCTCCCAGGCGTCGGGGTACACGAAGGATGCGCCCTCCTGATAGAACCACTCGAGCTCCTTGCGGCGGAGCAGGAAGATGCCGCGGAGGACCAGCTCGGTCACCGCCTCGGGGTGGGTGATGGCGTAGGTGATGGAGAGGGTGGAGCCCCAGCTGCCGCCGAACACGAGCCACTTCTCGATGCCGAGGTGCTTGCGGACGGCCTCGATGTCGGAAACGAGGTCCCACGTGGTGTTGCCCTCGATCTCGGCGTGAGGGGTCGACTTGCCGCAGCCGCGCTGGTCAATCAGCACGATGCGGTACTTGGCCGGGTCGAAGAAGCCGCGCTCGGTGCCGGAGGTGCCGCCACCCGGGCCGCCGTGCACAAAGACGGCAGGCTTGCCGGCCTGCGGAGTGCCATGCCATCAAAGGGCGCTGTCGCGGGCAGGCAGTCGAACGACGAGCCGCGCACAACCAAGCTCGCGCACCAGACAAGCACGGCATTGTCCCGCTCTGGAAAGCGGCACCACGACACACTTCCCTCCCCAGCTCACCTTGTTGCCGGACTCCTCGTAGTAGATGCTGTGGACGTCCGAAACCTGAGGGGGTGGCGAGGCGACGGGCCGGGCGCAGGGCCCAGAACAAGATGTGGTTGTTCTTCGACTGGCGCCGCGTCGCCGGCCAATGCAAGGAGGGAACAGACCCCACGGTCCCATCAATCGCGCCGTGGACGAGTGGTCACTTGCGCAACGCTGCCTGGCGGCGTGTGGCCCTTGGGGCCTGGCGGGCGGGCAAGCCGAGAGCTGCGCGCACCTTGAGCATTCCGGAGTTGAAGGGCTCCATCGCGGGGTACATCTCCCTGCGGCCCGAGACGGGCGCGTCGGCGGCGGATCCTGCTGCGGCAGCCATGGTGAAAGAGAGGGCCCGGCGGACTGTTCGCGGTGGGGTGTGCGCCGCGCCGGCCTCCGAGATCGCGGGCCTCGGCGACGGATCGCCCCGCGGCTCTGCCAGCGCGGGCGGACGGCCGCTGCAGCCACAACGAGTTGCCTGGCGAGCGGCTGGGGCGTCATGTCGGTGAGCGCGCCGGCACGGGCCGACGGGCCCGCACGTGTCTCCCGCCCGGGGGGCTTCGCGCGGCGCGCGTGCATCGCTTGGGAGCGCGGCGCGGCGCCGCGCCCTGCTCGCCTGCTCTCTGAGGAATCCCGTCGGCGATGTCCAGCCGCCCCCTGCACCCGCCCGCGAGCCCGTCTTGCGGGCCGTTGCCCCGCCATACCCCCCCCTAAGCCAGCCCTTGTTGCGGCCGCCCTTCCCTCCCCGCTTCCCTCGCTCAGTCCCCGACGGAGATCAACGGCGCGGCATGCATTGCCATGGTTGGCAAGGGCTGCGTGGGCATCGCGGCGTGAGCTCCAGGCGGCGCCCGCGTGCGCGCCACTGCCCCGCCCCCTCGAGAGAGGACGCCATGGACGGTGGCTCGCTTGTGCGGCGCGGGCCGCAGCCGTCGCAGGCGACTGCAGCGCCTTGGCGGAGAATTGCGACGGCGTGTTTTTATTTTTCTGCCCCCGGCCACCCGCTGAACGCCTCTCCCCTGCTCCGGCCTGCCCTTCCCCCCGGCTTCGCGCAGTGACACTCGGCTTGGCATGCAGGCCATGACTGTGGGCACCGACTTCCAGAAGATCTTCAAGATGCACGACCGCCTCTACGTTGGCCTTCCGGGTCTCGCCACCGACGTGCACACGATGTGAGCGTCTGCGGCTGCGCCCGCTGTTGGCTGCGACGAGGGTTCGTTGCGGCATGTGTCGCGGGTCGACGCCCTGCGCCTGTCAAGCCCGCGCTAGCGCGCCCCGCTGCTGCTCTGGCCCGCCTCGTCGCAGCTCGGCAACCATGCGGTTCAAGCTGAACCTCTTCAAGCTGCGTGAGGAGCGCGACATCGAGCCGAAGGCCTTCTCCACCCTCATCTCCAACACCCTGTACGAGAAGCGCTTTGCGCCCTGGTTCGTCGAGCCGGTCGTGGCCGGCCTCGACAAGGACGGCGCCCCCTTCATCAGCGCTATGGACCTCATCGGCGCTGAGTGCTTCGCGAAGGACTTTGTGGTTTCTGGCACCTGCCCCGACAACATGTACGGCATGTGCGAGTCCATGTACAAGCCGGACCAGGAGCCCGAGGCCCTCTTTGAGACGCTGGCGCAGTGCTTGCTGTCCGCTGTGGACAGGGACGCCATCTCCGGCTGGGGCGGAATCGTTCACATCATCACGGCTGACGGCGTCACCTCGCGCCGCCTGCGCGGCCGCCCTGACTAACTGCTGCGGGGCCTTGCACTGCCGAAGCGCGCCGCGGCCATGACGCCGCCGCCAGCACCTGGCGCGTCAGTCGCGCGCCCTCCCGCATTTCCCCGGCAGTGCGAGTTCATGGCGAGTTGCGTGAGCCGGCCCGCTGTTTAGCGGCTCGCCTCTTGCCGCGCCTGTGCATCAATGAGCTTCGTCTCGCACTGCTCAGCCGCCAGGCGCCATCGAGGCGTGGCAAATCGACACGCAATACCTGCTCACAGCACGCCATGCACTCGTCGCGACGCTAGCCAATATGCCACCGTTGGCCGAAACGAAACTCGCGTCACGAGGGGACGGTCCACTTGCGCGCCGTCGGCGCCGAGGCCCACGCCGCCGGCAGCAGCGGGCCCTCCACCAGAGACAAGCGAACGCTGCCGTAGTCGGGCGCGCCCCCCGAGGCGCGCGGGGCTGCACTTTCGGCTGCTGATGCGGCCGCCGCAGAAGTAGCCTCAGCAGGCGCAGCGCCGTCCACTGCGCGGGGGTCCACGCTCCACCACAGTCCCCCCACGGACTGCCTGCCCGGCCGAGGCACCGTGTCCGGGGGCAGGGGCACGACGTCGCCTGCGTCCACCGCCTCAAGCACCCGCGCCCCCCCGACGAGCGCACCGGCGGCGGAGGTCGTCTTGCTCGCTGCGGACCCTGCTGCAGCAGCCGCCTTCTCCTCCTCTGCGAGCTCCACCCGCTGGCAGAGCCACTCGTCGAGCGCCTCGATCACGAACACGCGCGTGGCGTAGGGCTCGAACATGAGGACGTGCCACGCGTCCTTGAGGCGGATGTAGGTCTTGTCGGTTGCGCCAAACTGCTCCCAGAACTGGAGGGAGAGCGAGGGGTCGGTCACGCGGTCGGCCGTGCCGTGGAAGACGAGCAGCGGCATGGAGAGCGAGGGCGCCGACTCGTGCATGTGCTGCATCACGTCGAGGAGCCGCATGCCGGTGCCGACGCGCTGCTTGCCGTCGTAGCGGAGGGGGTCGGCGCGCGCGCCTGCGGCAACGGTCTCGTTGTCCAGCCTGAAGCAGGCGGGCAGGTGGTCCTGGACGGCGATGAGAGGCAGGCTCGGCCAGCAGCTGGCGACACACTTTGCCAGGGCGACGATGGGGGCGGCGGGAATGATGGACGGGTCGATGCCGCACATTGGAGCGAACAGGATCATCCCAGCAAAGAGCTCCGGGTTGAGCCGGGCGGCCGTGGTGGCCAGAGCGCCTCCCATGGACTCGCCTAGCAGGAAGGCGGGAGTCTCCGCGCCCTCGTGCCCGAGCTGCAGGCGGGCAAACTCAAGCGCCACGTGGGCCTGCACCGCCAGCCGCTGGAAGTTGACGATGAAGCCGGGCAGGCCGGAGCTGCAGCCGTTCCCCTCGCAGTCGAAGGCCACGACGGCGTGCCCCCTGAGCGAGAGCTCGGTGGCGAGGCGGAAGAGGGCGCCGCCGCGGGAGTGGTGGCCGTACCCGTGGCAGTACACCACGATGGACTTTGGCCTGTCCGTCGGCGTTGCGTGCCGCCAGAACCGCGTTGTGGACGAGATGCCCGGAGACCCGCCCAGCCGGTGCGGCGAGATGTCGATGTCAGTCTGCGGGAGGACGCGGTTGGGGAAAGGGCCACGACGGCCAGCCTCGAGAGTGGTTTGCGGCGCAGCGGGGGGGGGGCAGCCTGGCACTGCGCCTGGGAGGGGGCGGAGGCAGTCTCCGCAAGGCGCAACACTCAGCCCGCGCTCAGAACGCGGTGGGGCTGGCGGCCGCCCCCTGCTCAGGAGTCCTCCCCACGAGGCGCCCTCCCCGGGAACCTGGCTCACAGTCAGGGGCATGATTGTGGCAGCCCTCCCATTGTGCTCGTCGCCGAGGCTCAGCGTAAATCCAATGGAACGAGCCGCAGTGAGCACCGGCGCGTCCGCGAGCGCCCCGAGGGCTCGCCGCTCGTTCGGGGAGGGCCTCCCAACTGCGGGGCCTTCTTCCAGCGTGACGCGCTTTGCATCTGCCATTCCCGGGTCCCGCGATCGGGGAGCAGAGTGCCAGGAGCCTTCCTTGTTCTGCGGGAAAACAAGCCGGCAGAGCCATGTCCGGTTGCCAGTGGCGGAGGCGGAAACAACGGCAACGAGCCGCGGGCGCGAAGCTCCCGCACCGAGCGAGGCCGGCGGGCCGACGGTACCATGCCCGCGAAGAAAAAGGGCGGGACGACTGACGATGCTGCCGCCAAGATGGCGAGCTACATGCTCCCGGTGCCGGCGCCGTCGTCCATGCGGGCGTGGACGAGCTCCCAGTCCTTGCAGGACGAGGCGCAGATGCCCAACCTGGAGGCATACGTCCCGGTTGGGGACTTGCTCAGGGACTATGTTTTCATGTGCAAGGGACTGGGGGTGTCGCCCCACCCGTGCATCGTCAAGCGGATCCGGAGGCCGATGAGTGAGCCCAAGGGCCAAGGGCGCCTGCATTCCTGCGGCTGCCCCGTTGCGCGCCGAGCGCCCATCCGCGCTCACTTGGATGCCGGCGTTGGTTCTTCGGCTGCAGGGTCGAGTTTGCAGCCCCAGCGCTCAAACCAGCTGCCGGGCCCCTCACGTGCATGCGCCTCTCGCCGCTGCCCGTCCTCGTCCTCGCCTCTGCCTCTCTCGCAGCTGTTGTGGAGGTGCGCAGGTTCCGGCGGCACATGCTCGAAGGCGCTCCGCGGCAGGATGCGCGCATCGAGGCGCTCAAAGCAACGCAGGGACGTCGGGCGGCAGAACTCGCGCTGCTTGACTCAGCCGCGGACGCCGTGGAGCCCGACGCAGCCTACCCGCGGCAGCGGGCGCTTCCCTTTGACCCCGACGCAGCACCGGCGTCTACTCGACCCAGCACGCCGTCGTCCGTCACGCAGCCGTCGAGCGCCAGGAGCGGCGCCTCTCGCCCGGCCGCCAGCGCCGGCACGGCCCGGCGCGCGCCGGACGCGGGTGCTGCCGGCGGCAAGGACAGCGCCAAGACTGCCAGCGAGGCCGCTGTGGACGACGGCAGCGGCGGCGGCGCCGCCGAGGACGACGACACGTTGCTTATCCCCCCTCCCGGCGGCGAGTCAGTGCCCATGGACGCGTTCGACCTCACCTCGCCGCTGTCAGAGCTGCGCATTCGCGGCTTCCAGCTTGACAGCGCGACCGTGCGCGCGGTCGGCCTGGCTTTGCCGTACGCGTCGTCGCTGAGGGCGGTTCGCCTCAGCGCAGTGGAGGTGGCTCCTAGCAGCCTGAGGGCGCTGCGTCGCTGGCTCGCGGCCCCAGCGTCCTGGGTGCAGACTGTGGCGGTGGATCACTGCACACCGCTCCTGCGCAGCGGCGCCGGAGACTCCTTGGGCGAGCAAGGCTCCTCTGCGGCAGACGCCGCGGCTGCAGCGCTGCGCGACGAGGCGGTGCGAATGGTGGGCTGCAGCGCGGCAGTCACTTCCGTGTCGCTGCGGGGCATGCGAATCGGCGACGCGCTCCCCCTGCCTCCTGGCCCTGCGCCGAGCAGCGTCGAGGGGGGCGATGCGGCTGCGACGGGAGACGCCGACGTGCCGCGGGCTGATGCCCCCGTGACAGTGAGCGACGGGGCATCGCTGCTGGCAGCACGCGTGGCCATGGCAGCCACGCTGACGTCGCTGGATGTTTCAGAAAACGTCCTCGGCGATGGCGCCGCGAGAGCGCTGCTTGAGGGCGTGCGAGAGAGCGCATCGCTCAGAACGCTGTCGCTGGGCCGCTGCGGGCTCGGCCCCGCCTCTGCCGTGGCGCTGCTCGGAGCACTGCTTGGCAGCGTGGTCTCCGCGCCGGTGCCCGCGCCAGAGGCCGCCGAGGGCGGGGCCGCCGCAGCAGACGCAGCAGCCGGGGCCGCCCAGGGCAAGGCTGGAGCGGGGACGGCGGCGCCTTCGAAGGGGTCTGGCAAGGGGGGCAAGGGCGGGTCCAAGGAGCCGGAGGTTGCCTTGGTGGAGGACAGCGACGCGGCGGCATGCGCTGCGAGGAGGGAGGCCCTGGACCGAATGGCAGCTGCGGAGAGCGCCGCTGCGGCAGCCGAGGCGGCAGAAGCGGCCGAGGAGGCTGCAGCCGCCGTGGCCAAGCTGGGGGGCGCAGCCGCGGAGCACCCGGACAGCGCTGGCGGGGATAAGGGGAGCGGCGGCAAGGGAGGGGGAGGCAAGGGCTCCGGGAAGAAGGGCGCATCGGCTGGGTCCGGAAAGGCCAAGGGCAAGGCCGGGGCCGAGGCGGCGGCAGCGGCGGTCTTGAGGCCCGGGCGGGAGGAGCCGCTCGGCGACACCGAAGCGATGGCCTTGGCGCGTGCGGTTGCGGATGCGGCAGATGCGGGTGGCGCGTCTGCCCCCAATTGGGCAGCTGCGTGGGTCGCAGCAGCGAGCGCACGAGCGGCTGCCGCCGACGCGGCAGCTGCTGCGGCAGCCGCTGCTGCAGCTGCAGACGCTGCTGCTGGAGCTTCAGCGGGTGACCGCCCGGGCGCTGCTGCTGCCCCGGCTGCGGGCTCCAGCTCGGCTGCAGCGGCAGGCAAGGGCAAGAAGGCCGCTAGCAAGGCTTCTTCGGCCGCTCACCCGCAGGCCTCCGCAGAGGCGGATGCAGCCGTGCCGCAAGGTCCCCCGCTGACCACGGTGAAGGGTGCGTCGGGCCTTGAGGTGCTTGATGTGGCGGGGAACGCGCTGGGGGATGGTGCCATGGCGGCCCTCGTCGCGGGAATCGCACCCTTGCATCTTGTCGACGCTGCGCGCGCGGCGTCGGCGGCGGGCAGCGCGGACGGCGCGGGGTCTGCCCGGGGCGCTGCCGCGAGCCAGCGCAAGGGCAGCAGCGCGTCGCCCGCGGCTAACGACAAAGCAGGCGAGGAGTGGTCAAGCCGAGCGCCGTCGCAAGTCAAGGTGGTCCTTGCCTCGTCCATCCACGGGGTCGGGGCGGTGGCGCCGCCCGGTCACAAGGCACTGCTGGCGGACCTGACCGCCAGGCTTCGCACAGTTGGTGTGGCGCTCATGGCGTGAACTGCCCTTGCGCCCCCACGGCTTGCCAGCCGCCACCGGGTGCGTGGCCTGTCGCACAAGTTAGTCACGTTTAGTTTGTTGGCTTGCCGGCCGGTGCGTTGGGCCGCGAAGCGCAACGGTGACCCCTCCGCGCCACGGCAGTGTGTGCACATGGGAGCGTGTGACCAAGTCGCAACGCGCAAGCCCAGCGCGGGGGACGACAATGCCGTGGAGTCAAACTGACCGCCACAACCCACAAGGCATGATACTCATTGTTGGGACACGCAAGTCAAAGGGCGCGCGCGGGGATATTTCCCCCGTGCCACGCATGCTGGAAGTCGCGCGCGATGCTACCGCTCCGCCTTGCCTGGCGTGGCAAAAGGAAGGGAGGGTGCCGACCGGAAGCTCGGAGGGCGAGGCTAGGGAAGCGGAGCGGGGGCGGCGCAGCAGACCACTGCGGGCACCATGCAATGCTCGCAGGGCGTGCGCCAGCCCGCGCAGGGTGGGGTGGGGGGGGGTCGGAGCACGGCCTGCGAGCGCGCATGCTCCTGGGCGAGGGGGCGGAGTCTGGAGGAATGGACGGTCGAGGCCGAGGGCAAGGTGGGGAGGAGGGCGCACCGAACAGGTGGAGCGCAGGCGCCTGCCCAGCGCGCACGAGCGACGGGCAGCCCAACCGCATCATCCTAGCTCTCCAAACCGCTCGCCTCGCGCTTGTCATCGCTGTTGCTTGCTGGCCTGACGGCACCGCTGAGGGCGGTTGCAGTGCTCAGATCACGATTCCCAGAGCGCTGAGGTCGGGGATGCTGTTGACCAGCTGCGTCATGTCGATGTCGCCGTAGTCGGACTTGAGGCTGATGTAGCCAAAGGCCGGGACCGACTCGGACACCGTGCCGAGCGTGCCCGTGAGCGGGCCCTCCACACCGTTGAGCTCCACAGTGGCTTGGCCGTGCTTGGTGTCCAGGGTGTAGGGGCCGTTGAAGCCGCCGCCGTTGATCTGCACCGTGATGGGGCCCTCAGTGGTGGTGAGGTCCACCACCATGAAGGAGGTGAACTGCTCCGCCGGCGCGTCGGGGTCCGCTGCGGGGGCGGCGCCGATGCCAGTCACCTTGATGGAGCCCGAGGGGTGGTTGGCAATTAGGCCAGGCTTGGAGTAGTTTGTGGTCAGGGGCGGGTCCACGCCGGTCTTGAGCGTGCCGATGCCGAGGAAGGCCTCCAGGATTGCGGAGTTGCCGCCGGCAGTGCCGTCGACCAGCACGCGGTTGCTGTAGATCACGTTGGCCGTGAACGTGCCACCCGTGAGCTTGACTCGCGTGATGTTGCCCCCCGCGAGCAGCAGCGTTGTGAACCAGATGTCGCCGCCGTCCGAGGCGGTGAACGAGACGTCCGTGCCCACGGCGCCGGCGCAGTTGGTCACCAGAAGCGTGCCGGAGTCGGTGGCCAGCGTCGCGTCGTAGCCGCCGAGGCCCTGCGTCAGCGTCACAGTTCCGGTTCCGGTTGCCACCGTGCGGAGGCTCCCCTTGCCGTTGAACACCACCGCCGAAGTGAGCGGGTTGATCTGGAGCAGCGCCGACACCACGCCCTCGGAGTAGATGTCGCCGCCGGTCTCGATGTCAATGCCGGGGCCCACCATGGTCGTGGCGTTGACGTCCCCGGAGACAGAGCGCACGCGCACAGAGAGGCCGTACACGCTCGGGTCGCCGAACGTGGGCACGCACAAGGACGAGATGAGCGTCACGGGCCCCGTGACCGTCTCCACGTTGAGCGTCGAGATGGCAGGGGGGAAGAACAGCAGGAAGGACTCCAGGTCCACAAACGCCGCAGTGGTGCGAAGGTTCACCGACGATTGCTGGGAGAGGGCGATGGGGTCGCCGAGGCCGGCGGCCTCCGCGTACAGCGCCTCCACCTCCTCGCTGCGGGAGGCGGCCAGCGTGGCCTCCTCGCTTCCGGGTTCGGCCGCCTCCATCGCCGCCTTGGCGTCCGCGCGCGCGTCCAGCAGCATGGACCACGACCGTGCGTCGGCCGCCGTCTTCACGCGGTCCAAGGCGGGGTGGCTGCCGTGGCGGAGGCGCGCGGCCTCGACGATGCTGTTCATGCGCTCCGTGTGCGCGCTGGCCGCCTCGCGCTCCCACGGGTCAACGGCCGAAAAGTACATGCCGTGCTCGGAGTCGGCCGCCCCGATGCGCAGGGGCTGGCCCATGCCGAGGCGCTCGGCCGCGCCGCCGGGGCCGTACCCGGACGCCACACGGCTCAGCATCGAGTGGACGGGGGGCACGGCCGACACCGCCGCGGGGTCCTCCAGGCGCTCGAGCACGGCGCTCAGCGCGGCCGACGGGTTGCTGGCGGCCGCGCGGCGAACGGCGTCCACGCGCCGGATCTCCTGGTTGATGGCCGAGAGGCGCGTTCCGGACGCCTCCGCAGAGCTGTGGAGGATGGCGGGGTTGCGGAGCTGAGGCACCGCCGACGTCGCAAACACGTCGCCCACGCTGGACACCGGGTACGTGGTGCGCACCGACGACAGGTCAAAGCCAGTCGCCGCCGCCTTGGCGCGCTCCGCCGTGTCGCGGAGGCGCTGCGGCAGGGACGTGCCCTCGGCAACGTCCCGGGCGCTGCTCAGCAGCTGCAGCTTCGACAGCGGCACGCGCACCACCACATCAGCTGCGTCGCACGCGCCAGCGGCGTCGCTGTCGCCCACAAGGGGTGCCACGTTGACGACGAGGGAGGTCTCGAACGGGTCCGGGAAGAAGCCCCCCTGGCCCTTGAACTTGACAGCGTCCTTGACTTGCTGCTTGGAGAAGATGTGGTCCTTGTTGAGCGAGTAAGTGCTCACGGTCACGGTGAAGTTGCCGTAGCCCGCCTCGTACGCGTCGTACGCAATGTACCGGAGGCGGCCCGAGGGGAAGAGGTTGGTCACGTTGATGACCGCGTTGTTCTCAGCCACGAAGCTCTGCGAGTACGTGCTGGTGAAGCCGCCCTGGCGCGCGAGCGCACCGCAGCGCGCCGCAGTCCCGAGGCCAGCCAGCGCGCCGATGAGGAGCCCGAGCGTCGCCACCACGTACACGCCCACAATGATGAGGCAAGTGGGCCGGCTTCCAAGCTCGCGGCGGAGAAGGTTGGACGAGACCTGCGAGTACTCCCCCCACGAGGGCAGCTTGGGCGTGTGCGTGTCCGCCTCGGGGGGCGGGACGGCGCCGTAGTGGGCCACAGCCGAGTCGGCGGCGACGGCGGTCGTGGTCGCGGCGCCGTAGCCCGGGTTGGCCGATCCCTCGGTGCCGTAGCTGCCGTAGCCGCCGCGGCCGCCGCGCGGGGTGAGAGCCGCGCCCTCGAAGGCGCCGCCGGTGGCCGGGAGCTCGAAGCCGGACGTGGACCGCCCGCGCTCCATCGCGGACCCGTCAAGGCCGCCCACGCCGCCGGCCTGGTAGCTGCCCACGCCCTGGGCCTTGCTGGCGTGCGCCGAGCCGCCCCCAATGTCGTCCTCTTCGTCGTCGCTCTCCACGATCTCAACGTCGCCGAGGCGGTCCTCCTCGTCGCCCGAGGCGGCGGAGACCGGCTTGGGCCGGGCGTCGGGGCCGCCCTCCTCGCCGACAAGAGCGCCGTAGTAGCCGGACGCCTGCTTGCCGACGTCCTGCGACGTGGACCCGGAGGCGGGGATGCTTCCGCGCAGCGACGCGGTCGCGTGGTGGATGGCGTCGGGCCCGGCGCCCACGGACGGGGCGAGGGCGGCGATGAGGAAGGCAGAGTGCATGGAGGTGAGGACCAGGATGAGGCCGAAGATGAAGAGCATCACGCCGCCGAGGCCCGCCCCGCGGAGGAGCGTCTCGGCGTCCCGCACGTACACCTGCACTGGCTTCTGCTGGTAGGAGTTGGGCACGAAGATGCGGATGTAGTCCCACCGCGGCACGGTGAAGACCTCAATGTCGGCGGCCTGGGCGGACAGGATGGAGCCGCCGAAGAGGGCGAAGACGGTGAGGACGGAGAAGAGGATCCAGACGATGGTGTAGGTGGTGTGGTGCGTTCCGAGGATCCACGCGGCCGCGATGGCGATGGGGATGGCGATGATGAACAGGTAGGCCGTCACGATGGTGAAGATGAGCGCGGACTCGTCGTCGTCGTTGCCGTAGGTGGACACGATGGAGGCGTCAGCACCGACGGTGGCCGTGATCACGGCGATGACGAAGATGAGCGAGAGCTGGGGCACCAGCACGCGGAACGGGTTGAGGGCGAAGCGAGCGAACTTCTCGTCGAGGAGCTCGAAGGCGCGCTGCATCTGCGGCAGAGCCACCAGCGCGGAGAACCAGCCGAGCCACGACAGCGTGTTCTGCAGCGACGCGAAGAGACGCTGCTGGTTGAGCTGCGTGGTGAAGGGGATCACCTGCTGGGACATGATGGGCCAGTTGTCAGCGATGTACGCCTTTCCCTGCGAGGGGTTGTCGCCACAGTCGTCGGCAGGAAGCAGCGGTGGGGGGCGGGCGGGCTTCGGGCAGGCAGCGCGGAGCAGTCGCGCTGAGGTTCAACAACTGCAGCTGAGGCAACGGCGCCACTTGGGGTCGCACAGCCAAGCTGCGGTCGGCCCGCGACCCTGCCCATCGGGCCAGGGAAAGCGACTCGGGGCAGGCAGGACAACGGGCGCGCACAAGCGGCCGCGTCCCGCTGCCCGAGGTTCGCGAGCGGCGACGTGTCATGCGGGAGCCCGGAAAAACAAAGCCCATGTTTTGCGCGTCCAGCCGGCACTCGAACCAGCGCCCCGGACGCCCACGGCTCAACCCGGACACGGGCCACACCGATGCCCGGACTTGATTGCGCGCTGCCGACGGGCGCGGGGAGGCCGGGCGGGGTGGCGCGAGGCCAGATGACTCCGATCCTCTCACCTGGTCGATTTGCACGAAGGCGAAGGCCGCGATGATGAGGGTGAAGGCGCTCAGGAAATACTGGATGGTGAGAAACCGGTACATGTCGCTCTTGACGCGGCGGTTCATGGCGTAGTCGCCGTAGAAGCCGACGTTCAAGACGGAAAACAGCCCGAGCAGCGCCAGCGGGAACGGAGTCCAAGACGCGTTGTAGGCAAAGTAGGTGGCTGCCAGCCCCCAGATGAACAGGCCCGAGTTCATCATGATGGTCAGCCAGAACATCACGCGGTACATGGTGCGCTGCGGGTCCTCCCCGGGATGGTACATGGAGGACTGCATCGCTGCTGTCGGCGCCAAGGCGGTTGTTGAACCGCTTCGGGTTCGGAGACCTCGAGAGTCGGCCCTGTAGGCGCTGAAGCGGCGCGGGACCTGACAACCGCGAGGGCAGCACGACTCGGCGTCGTGGCTCTCCGGGGCGCAGGCGGTGCGAGAGGTCGAGGTGCGGCCGCCGAGTCCGGGGCGGGACGGCCTTTGCTCAAGCTGCGCAGGGCTCGCCGGCAGAGCCTGCTGGCGGCGCGGCCAAGATGCTTGTTTGTTGCAACACCAGCGCTCGCGCTTCAACAACCGCGCAGCCGGTCCGCGGCCGGGCAGGCGCCCGGCTTCGTCGCTGCTGGATGGAGGCCTCGCGCGCCGCGGCGGCCTGGCGAGGCGACGCTGCCCGACAGAGCGCTGCAGCGGGGGACGGAGCGCAGCAGCAGCAGGTGGTGACCCGCAACAGCCTTTGGCTGCATGCCCGCTGGTCGCCAGACTCAGTCCGCCAGACCCACAAGCAGACCCGCGCGTTTCGCCGCGCTTGGTTCGCGAGGTTCGCTCCAAGCCTTGCAAGCACGCACATGCGGCCGGCGAAACAGCGGCGTTCACTCACGCATCGCAACGCGGCCCAGCTCTGAAGGCAGGCGTGCGCGCCTTGGGCGGCGCCTACAGCCTGGAGCGCGGCCCCGACGCGCTCATCCACTCTACGATGACCTCGTTCAGCCTGTCAATCTCAACAAGGAAGCCGTCGTGGCCGTGCGGCGACGACAGCACTGCCAGCGTCGAGAACCGAGCGGCCCGAGCCATTCGCTGCTGCAGCCCGAGCGGGTACAGCCCGTCGCTGTCCACGCCCACAACCAGCAGCGGCACCTCCAGCCTCGCCAGCGCTGCCTCAACGCCGCCTCGGCCGCGGCCCACGTCGTGCGTGTCCAGCGTGTACGTGAGGGCAACGTAGCAGCCCGGATCGAATCTCGCGGGGAACTTCCCCCCCTGGTGGTGCAGGTAGCTCTCCACGGACCAGTACGGAAGCGAGACGCCAGAGGCGCCTTGGCCGGTCGTTCTGGCGGGAGTCGGCTCCGGGCTGCCGGTGCGTGCATCCGCCGCAACCGCCCCCGCTCGCGGTTTGCGCGCTGGGGGCGCCTGCGCGATGCCCCCCGTGGTGTCGACGGATGCCCCGTCGGGAGCGGTGCCGCGGGCCGACGTGGACCAGTCCCCCGCCTGCGCCTCCAGCTCAGACGGGCACGGCCGGTGGGCGCCTTGCCGGGCGAACTTTGACTCGAAGCTCGCGGCGGTGCGGTAGGTTAGCATGGCAGCCATGCGGGCGAGGCCGAGGCCCTCTCTCGGGGGCCTGTCGGCGGGGTACGCGCCCCCCCTCCAGAGCGGGTCCGCGAATATGGCCCTCCGTTGGACCTCGCTGTGGCCCGTTGCCCAGTCACTGCGGGCGGACGTGTCGACAGAGCGCGGGGTGCAGGAGGCGGGTCGGTCGTGCATCCCCCCGGCGCGCTGCCTCGCCCACCTGCTCGCAACCGCTTGCAGCGGCGTCCCGCCCAGCGCGCCACGTGCCCCGCATCTCGGCCACAAGCCGTGCCGAAGCCACTGCGGGCCCGGGGCCACATGCCTGCTGCGCACCCCCTCCTTGCGCCCACTTCTTTTTTGGGGGGGAGGTGCTCAGCAGTGGGGGCTGCTGCGATGCAGACGAAGCGTGCAGGCTCACGTGTGTCGGGCGCACCCTGCCACGGCGCACACAGACCGGACCATGGTGGGGCCGCCCTCCAGGCCGATCTCGAGCGCGAGCATCGCGCCCATGGAGCCGCCGATCGCGAGAGCGACCTGGTTGACCCCGAGCATGCGCGCCGCCCGCAGCATTGCCCGCGCCTGGTCGCGCATCGTCACGGGCACGGGGAACTCTGCGAACCCGCCCTCGGTAAGCGGAGAGCTCGAACCGTAGCAAGATCCCAAGTAGTTGAAGCACACCACGAAGAAGCGCCCCGTGTCCAGGCACTTGCCGTGGCCAGGCGCTTCCGCATGTGACCCGTCGCTGCCCGTGCCAGTCGCGCTCAGCAGCTTCGACCACCACTGGTGGACATGGGAATCGGACGTCAAGGAGTGTCCCACAATAACGGCGTTCGTCCCCGCGGCGTTGAGCGTCCCGTACGTCGAGGCCGCGAGCACCGCGTCCTCTATGACCCGCCCACACTCCAGTTCCAGCCGGCCAATGCGTACCTGCGACGTGCCCGGAGGCGCCCCCACGGTGGCCTTGGACATGTGGTCGCCAGGGATACCGGAGGCCATTGCGGCCGCCTCGCGGGCGCCGCGGCTGGGGACGGGCCGCGCGCGTGCGGCGCGGCGGAGCGCGCCAGCGGGCCACCCAACTCAACACTGCCGGCGGCGACTGGCTCTGCAGCCGTTTTGCAACCCCACGTGGACAACTGGCCGCCGGCGCCCGCGGGAGGCCCCGCGCGCACAAGCGGGCAAAAGTGCTCGTGGCACGCGACATGACCCGCCGCCAGTTCGGGCTCTTTGGCGTGGGGGGCGCGGCGGCAGCGGCGCTGCTGGCGACGTGCGCGGCCTCGCCGATTGAGGTTCCGGCGGAAGCAGCAACCGCGTCGGACTCCCGGCGCGTGATGACCTTTATGTACCTGTGGTACGGCGACGAAGCTGGCAACTACACGCACTGGAACCACGCAGTGCTGCCGCACTGGCGTCCCATCGACGGCCTGGCGTTCAAGCACGCGACTGGACGCCGGTTCGCGCCTCCGGAGGAGATCCACGCGCCGTTCTGGCCCCGCCGCGGGCTCTACAGCAGCTCCGACCCCGTGGTCTTGGAGGAGCAGATGCGCGAGATGCGCGCGGCCGGCATCGGCGTGGCCGTGGTCTCGTGGTGGGGGCGGCCGGACGTGCCGGGCACCCACGACTCGCAGGGAGTGAACACAGACGCCGTGGTTCCCGCGGTGCTGGCTGCCGCAGCCAAGGAGAACATGCGCGTGGCCTTCCACCTTGAGCCCTATGAGGGCCGCACTGCCGCCTCGGTTGTCAAGGACGTCGAGTACATCCGCAACCGCTACGGCGCCCACCGCGCCGTGCTGCGCACCACTCGCGCGGCGCTCGGCGCGCGCCCCAGCACCCCGCTCGAGGTGCCCAGCGACGAGGGCGGCGTCCCCCTCTTCTTCGTCTACGACAGCTACCACATCCCCGCGGAAGACTGGGCGCTCCACCTCAACGCGGGGGGCGCGCTGCACAGGAAGGGCGTCTTCTTCGGCCTCGTGCTGAGGCACCAGGACCAAGGCGACCTCGCCCGCGGCGCGTTCGACGGGCTCTACTCGTACTTTGCGACCAACGGCTTTAGCTTCGGCTCCACCACCACCCACTGGCGCGGCATCGCGACCAAGGCGCGGGAGGACGGCATGGTGTTTTCGCCCAGCGTGGCGCCCGGGTACGACGACCGGCGCATCCGCCCGTGGAACCTCCGCGCGTGGCGGCCCCGTGCCAGCGGCGGATACTACAGCTCCATGTGGCGCGCCGCCCTGGCCGCGGTGCGGGAGGGCGGCTTCGTGACCGTGACGAGTTGGAACGAGTTTGGGGAGGGCACGCAAATCGAGCCTTGCATTCCCCACACGGTCAAGGACGGCGAGGGCATCCCCAACTCCATGCGGGACGCCCTCGGCGAGCCTGGGAAGCGCAAGTCCGAGGACTACGGCGAGGCGGGGCCCTTCCACTACCTCGCAGTCACTCGCACCTTCGCCATCCGGCTGGCCGCGCCGCCGTCCGAGCAGGGGGGCGGCGGGCCGCCGCGGGGGCGCGCTGCTCCGGGCGGGACCGTGAAGGAGGAGCTCTAGGCCTTGCAAGCCGGGCGAGGCAGCAAGCTGCCCTGGAAGGGACAGTGGTGGTGGTGGTGGAGGTGGAGGTGGGTGGAGGGGGGGGAGCGAGGGCTGCGGCAGCTTGCGTCGTGGTCACAGCAACGTGCGCAGACGCCTTGAGGATCCGCTCCGCTGGGCTCGGCTCGCGATGGGCCGCCAGGAGTGAGCGCGTGCGCAGGCAGCGTCCGGAATGACATCGTGACCTTTGGTGCGGAAACCGCGGGGCAGAGGGGGGTGAGCTCCGCGACCGCAGCACGACGCGGCGGACGCTGGTGGCCGGACCACGAGCAGGACACACACTCACAAACACACACACACACACACTCGCCGCTGATGGCCCGAGGCCCGCCAGCGACCACAGCCGGGGAGGTCCGCGACGGGGGCGCCGCGACGGGGACACGCGCTCCATAAGCGGCGAGAGGGGGGGGAGGGGGGAGGGGGGGCGACAGCCGGAGGGGGCAGGAACCTCAGGCGCGCTCACCGGCCTCCCAGGCGGCCGCAGTGGAGAGACCGCGGCCCGGAGCGACTGAAAGGCTTGCCCTCATCACCACACCTGCGGTGCGGGCGCCGGCAACGCCTGCGCGGCTGGAGAGGGCGATGCCAGCGGCGGGGGCCACGAGCACGGTCGGGGGTGCGCGCTCTCCGGCACCGGCTCCGGTGCTGGTGTGGAACTCGCGCTCGGAGCGCTTGATGTGGCGCTTGGTGGTGAAGGCGATGGGAGGGGGGGGCGCCAGGCCCGCGCGCCAGAGGAGCTTGGCGACGGTCTCGGTGGGCTGCGCGCCGGTGCTCAGCCAGTACTTGACGCGGTCGACCTTGAGGCGGATCTCCTTGAACCCGTCCGACTTGCGCGGCATGGGGTCGTACGTTCCAACCTGCGAGGCTCAGCGGGGGCGGCACGGCATGGCTGCGTCGGAGGGGGCGGCCCGGAGGCGGGCCGGCTGACTCTTTCCCGCGGCGCGGGCGCTTGGCCGCGGCGCCCAGGCGTGGCCGCGGACGGCCGGAGCAGCTTGGGAGCGAAAGACACGGCCTGGCATGACCGTGGCCACTCGCGCGGCCGCCGGGCGCCGGGGCGTTCCGCACAATGCGCCCCTGGCCCAGTCGTCGTCCAGCAGTCAGGCAGGCCGCCCCACAACTCACGTACTCCGTGGGCTTGCCGTCGCGCCACTTGCGCGAGTCGGTCGCCACGATGCGGTAGAACGGGCGCCTCTTGCACCCGAAGCGAGCGAGCCGCAGCCGGGTCGGCATGGCGGCCTGGAGCGCAGGCAGGGGTGGCGAGACCTCGCTTGGGCTGCTGGCCGGCTCGGCAGAGCCGGCGCTCGGCGCCTCGGGTTCCGGGGCGCCTCGGCTCGCGCGGCCCGGAGTGGCACACCGGCGCAGCGGTCGGGAGGTCCGCGATGGCTGCCCCCTGGCGCAGGCAAAAGCCCCCGGCGGGGTGGGAGGAAATTGAAAAGGTCATCCTCGCCTTGGATGCCGAGGGCCGCGAAGGTGAGCTGCCTGCCGCACCAGGGCGCGCGCGGGCGATGGCGGCTGCTTCGCCGGCAGCTCAGCGTGATGCGCGCGCAGCGCGCGCAGGTTGGCGCCTGCTGGCCTGCCCGGAGCCCGAGCTGTGTCCTTGCTGCCCCACCTGCACCGTGCTGCTTGCCGTTTGCTCGCCATCTCCATGCCGCCTCGCCCCCCCCCCCCACCTTCCTTGTGCGTGCAGTGCTGGCCGAATCGCACCTCGGAAAGCGCAAGGTCGAGACCATGTGGCCAGTGCACCAGCTGAACAACCAGCGCAGGTGAGTGCGGGCCCCGGGCGCCGTGTGTTCGCCGTGCCAGCTGTCGACGCGCGCGCCCAGGCGTTCCCCGTTGCCTTCTATCGAGCGTCGTTGCCCCTCTCGCCGCCCGCCTTGCGCAGCCGGTACGTGTGGGACATGTACTCCCGCTACAAGCGCATCGACCGCAGGCTGTACGACTGGTGCGTGCGCCACAAGCTCGTCGACGCTCCGCTCATCGCCAAGTGGAAGAAGCCTGGGTACGAGCGGCTCTGCTCTACCTACGTCATCAACCCCAAGAACTTCAACTACGGGTCGACGTCTATCTGCCGTGTGCCGCGTCAGAAGCTTGCCGCCGATGGGCGGGTGATCGTGGGCAACGACACCGGGTGCCTCGGCTGCGCCAGCGGCGCGGGTGGGTTCCACAACATTTTCGGCAACAAGTACGGGCAGCACCTGGCTGACGTCCAGATGTGCCGCGAGCGAGGGCTGCTGCGGGACATGGGGAAGTGGAGCGAGGAGGAGGCTAGGGCAGAGCTGGAGGCGCGGGGCGGCGGGGGCGCAGGCGGCGGCAAGCGTCAGAACAGACTGGAGCTGCTGGCGCTTGAGCCCAACGGGGAGGTTTGGGCGACGGAGGAGGAGGAGAAGGAGATGCTCCGGGCCAGGAAGGGGCTGCCCTCCGCAGCAGAGCTCTCCAAGGCGGAGCAGGAGGCGGCAGAAGCAGAGGCGGACGCGCAGCGGCGCGCGCACGAGGCGGCCGCCGCAGCTGGCGCTACGGCTGCCGGCGCTGCTGCCGCCCCTGCTGGGCCAGCCGCCACGCCGTCCTTTGCGCCCACGGGGCCGCCCCCGGGCTTCCACGGCGGCCCTCCCCCGCACGGCCATCCGGGAGGCCCTCCTCCCCCCGGCTACTTCGGAGGCCCTCCCCCACACGGCCATCCGGGAGGCCCTCCTCCCCCCGGCTACTTCGGAGGCCCACCTCCGCCCGGCTACTACGGAGGAGGCCCGCCTCAGGGTTACGCTGGTGCGCCGCTCGACCCGACCACGGGCATGCCGCAGCAGTGGCAGTGGCAACACCTTCACCGAGGGCGTCCGGCTGCAGCGGCGGCACCCGCGGGCCCGGTGCCGACGATGGGCGGCTACAGCGCCATCATGCGAGCGAAGCAGGACTCGGAGCGCGAAGCTGCAGAGGCGGCGGCGCAGGAGGCTGCAGAGGCGGCGGAGGACGAGGCGGCGGCGGCTGCTGAGGCGGCGGCGAACGCCGACAAAGCAGAAGCAGCGACGGCGGACCCTGGCGCAGCTGCCAAGCGCCCACGCGACAGCGAAGAGCCTGCTGAGGCCGCAGAGGGCGAGGCCGCGGACTCCGAGGCCAAGAGGTCGAGGCTAGCAGCGGAGGCCGAGTGAAGCGGGTGCGGCGCGTCTGCGTCAGCGAGGCCTCATTCGTCGATTCGGGTCGCCCTTGCGTGGCTGGCTGCATGCGTGCAAGAGTGAGTCTGCGCACCAATGCACGACCTGGTTCAACAACGCCTTCGCTGCGGGCACACGCGCCCAGGCTACTCAATATTCGCACGCATGCACACGTCGTACCGCACGCCAGGCGCGCTCGCCGTGACGAACTTGACAAAAGTGGTTGCCCCTGGAGGCACCCCCAGCACACTGAGCGAGTTGCTCGTGGGCTCGACCGTGCAGAGCTCTTCGTCGGATGTAAGCATCACAGTGTAGCCTCCAGCCTCTTCGGGCCAGGGCTCGTCGGCGTCAACCCCCGGGAAGGGGTCGAGCATGCAGAAGCAGGCCTCGATGCGGAGCGGGTCGTCCTCCTCCTCGTCGGACTCCCCGGCCACGCTGCTCTCTCTAGACCCGTCCGGAGTCAGCGCAGGTGCAACGACGGTGCCGGCTGAAGCAGCGCCCCGCTTGGCAGCAGGCTCCTCCGACGAGTCCTCGGGCGCTCCTTTGCGCCGCCGGGCGCGCTTGAGCTCCGGGTCGGTGACAAGGGTGTACGAGCCCTGGCCGATGGCACGTGCCTCCACAGCCCACGTCGCGACCGTGCCTGCGCCTGTCAGCACGGCGAGGAAGTCTGCGAACTCGCGGCTGTCGAGCATCTGCCAAAGAAGCGTTGCAGCGTCCGGGACGGCGGCGCTCTGCTCGCGCCAGCGCGTGCCGGGTCCCCCAGCAAGCCTGTTGGCGTGAGCATACTCGCTGACGGCGTCAGCCGCGGCGGCCGATGCCTTGGACGACGCGGCGAGCGGCGAGGAGGCGTCGTCGCTTGCCTGCGCCGCTGCCACTGCAGCGAGACTGAGGGCTGACGCGACCTGGGGCGGGGCAGGGGCTGCCGCGACAGGCACCCGAGCGGCATGCGAGGGGGCGGCCGAGGCTGCCGCAACGGCGGCGGACGAGGAGGAGGAGGATTCGGTGCCGGCGAGGAGCGATGCTGCCTCGCTGTTGCAGCTGGCTGCGACGCGGTACTGGCGAAGGTGCGGTGGACCGACCGCGATCCAAGACTGCACGCGCATGGCTTTGAGGGCGGCACCGTAGGCCGTCTCCTTGAGGAAGGGAGCAAGCTCAATGGAGCCATGCTCGGCAAAGTGCTCCTGCATCTGAACCCCAGACACTGCGATGGCCAGCCACTTCGGCTCGACCCAGCGGCTCAGGAGCTCCAAGTCCAGCGTGACCTCCTCGCTCTCGTCGTCCTCGTCGCCCCCTTCGTCATCGCTTCCTGCAGAAGTGGTGGCTGCCGCCCCATCGGCGAGCAGCAGGCCAGGGGCGAGGCGTGAGCGGACCCGAGACGGCACCCGAAACGTAGGGACAGGGAGGGGCAGAGGACCAGGGCGGGGCGGAGCCTTGCCGTGGAACCAGCCGCTGATCGACATCCGGGATCCCTTGGTGGATGTGAGAACTTCTGCCACCTGATGGAAGGATCCAGGCGTGACGGCAAAGAATGCCAGAGAGTTCCACTTGGGTACAAGCGACTTGCTGACCGCGCAGGGGAAACCGGTGGCAGGGTCGCAATCGTACAGGTCGAGCGCTCCTCCGTCCTGCGCGAGGAACGGTGGCAGCCGTGGGCAGGGGCGGGGGAGGCGGGAGGGGAGGGGGGACATCGGATGATAGACAAGCAGCACTCCTCGGGGAGGGCGCACACAAACGCAGCTGCTGAACCCGTGGCGTGTTGTGCCAGGGGGTTGGCTGCCCGGCGCTGGGGATCAGAGAACTTTGAAGTAAACCGCCATTGCAAGCCCCGAGGGGCCTGCGTCCGGCTGAGAATAGGTCTCATCATGTCCCGGGGGTGCACATGCCGCACGAATACAGGCGGGCAGGCTTGCAGACGGATGGGCTCGAATGCGCGGCGGCGCTGGGCCTCGCTTGATGGGGATCAGAGAACTTTGAAGTAAACCGCCATTGCAAGCCCCGAGGGGCCCGCGTCCGGCTGAGAATAGGTCTCATCATGTCCCGGGGGTGCACATGCCGCACGAATACAGGCGGGCAGGCTTGCAGACGGATGGGCTCGAATGCGCGGCGGCGCTGGGCCTCGCTTGATGGGGATCAGAGAGCTTTGAAGTAAGCCGCCATTGCAAGCCCCGAGGGGCCTGCGTCCGGCTGAGAATAGGTCTCATCATGTCCCATGGGGCCACAGGGCCGGCACAAATGGCGGGGCCGACACATACGTCGCCGCGGCTCACCTCAGCGGTCCAGTCCTCGTCCACAAGGTACACGATGAACGCAATCACGCGCCCGCTGAGGTCGTCGTCGTGGCAAAGCAGGTGCCCTCCCTTGGCATACTGTGCCGCGGACGTGTCCAGTGGCTCCGCAAGAGTGCGAAGGCCGGTCACTCCCTGCGAGCAGCGGCGTCACAGAGCAGGCAGCCCTTGAGCTGGACTGCGCGGTCGGAGCCGGGCGTTCTCCCCAACGCAGTGGGCCCAGTTTGCTGCGAAAGCACTCACCTCGATCCATCGTCTGAAGTCTGGGCCATACAGGGCATTCTGGATGCGCGCCACTGCACCTGAGGCTCCGGCGTGGCGCAGGTGATCGGTCTGCAGGAAATCGTAGAGGTCGACCCGCTTCCGGAACCACTCCCCCCCCAGCAGCTCCTCCTTGGCTTGTCGGAGCACGTCATCGTCGAAGACCCCCTCGACAAAGAGGTGCGGGTACGGCTTGGCCTCCGCAAAGAGCGCGGCGAGCGCCGAAGTGGAGCTGGCAGGACCCAGGAGCTCCGGCTTGAACACCGCCGCCACTGCCGGTCCGGCTGCAGCGCTAGCCGAGGCCGCGGAAGGCGGGCGCGGGCGCTTGCTCCGGGGCTTGCGCGCCGCCGGCTTGGCGGCCTTGGATTTGCTCGGCATGCCAACCGAGATGGGCACGAGCAGCGCCTGGGGATTGCGAGCGCGCCCGGAACGCCTATCCGGGGCTAGCAGATGGGAAACTCCAAAGGCTGGTGCTGTTGGGCTCGCTGGCCAAGAGGTGCCGGGCGGGCGCGGGTGCCATGCTTGCGGGCCGAGCGCGTGAGCGCCGCCGCACGAGGCCGACGACCCCCAATCGACGAAATCTGCTGGCGGCTCTGCAGGCAGAGGCCCAGTATTTTCGCGACGGTCCATCCCAATTCTGGCGGGAACGACCAGGCGGGCGAGCGCGGGCCACAGCTCGCCGGCGCTCGGACAGTCCCGCGCGAAGGCTTTCGGCCCGCTTTCAAGCGAGCTGCAGGGTCGCCGACCGCAGAAGCGGCCTTGGACCCATGGCGGACGCTTCTCAAAGCGGCGCGTTGGCCGCCGAGCCAGCCCCGGCCGCGGCTGCCGCCAGCGCTGACGCTTCGCGCTTGCAGCTTCGAGCTGGCGACTTGGTCGACACACACATGGGCCTGGCTCTGGTCGAGCAAGTTGGCGAGCAGTCGGAGATGGTGAGCCAAGGCGAAAGGGGCTCGGGCAGCCACGGATGTGCAGCCCCAGGCACGGTCCCGAGGAAGCGCCCGCGGGCCGGCCTGCGCGTCGGCGCAAGACGGCAATGGCAAGGCGTTGGCATGGTGCGGGCGTACAGCAGCCGGGAGTGCAGCGCTCAGGCACTGCGCACACACGCGCGCTTGTCGGTCCTGCCCTTTCACTCTTTGCTCTTGCCGGGTCGGTTCCCGCTTTGGCTGGACCGCAGGAGTTGAACTCTGCGGAAGCTGGCGCCTCCGGGCGCTTCGCCTTGGTCGTTACCGTGCGCGAGGGCCACCAGCTGGCTCTGCCCCTTGAAACTCTGACCGACAGCGCGGAGGCCGTGGCCGCTGCCGCAGCTGTGGCGGACCTTGAAGCCCCGGGAAGCCTCGCGCCCGGCGCCGTGGCCATGCGGGTCGTTGACCGCGCCGTCGAGGAGGGCGACCTAGTGCAGCGCTCCACTGACGAGGAGGGGACAGGCCGCCCCTTTGGCATGGTGATGAGGCTGGAGCAGCTTCTGGACGTGGAGCGCTGCGCCACCGGCGCCCGCCTTCTTGGCGTCCCTCACGGACGACTAGCGCCCGTGTGCGGGCTGCACGACGAGGACTGGGTTGTACTCGACGAGGACGTTGGCGGCATGGAAAGCAAGTGGGAGCGCGTCACTGTGGCCTTCCCCGACGGCGGAGTCTGCATCGTTAACTCCAACGCGGCGACCGAACTGCGCTCGGATGATGACCGCGACTCAGAGCTCGAGCCGGGGATGAACGTCAGGGCCCCGCGGCGAGTCTGGCGGGAAGCCAAGTGGGTGCGCGGCTCCTGCAGCAGCCGCACCCGCGTGGGGACGGTCGTGTCGATGCGGGCAGAGGAGGTTGAGGTAGTCTGGGGCTCGGGCCCTGCGCTGCGGGAGCAGTCAACTCTCATCCCCGCCGCTGCTGGCCGCCTCCTGGCCTACCCACGCCGTTCCGACTTCGGCGCCTGGCAGCTCAATCGCCCCGCGCTGCTCTTCGCGACAGACGACACGCCAGTTGCTCCTGCCCGCGACGGGGGCGCCGCCGCTGCAGGGGCGGTTGCAGAGTCACCGGTGGACAAGGAGGTGGCCGCCATCGAGGCGGCGGCGGCGGCTGCGGAGGCAGAGGTTGCTGCCAGGCGTGCAGCTAGCACCGCAAGTCGGCCAGCCGCCGCCGCGGCCGCAGCGTCCTCCGCCCCCGTGGCCGCTGCCAGGGCCGCAGCCCATTTCGGCGGTGGCGCAGCGCCGCCCGGCCGAGTCACCCCAGTGGGCGTTGGCGAGCCTACGCCGCTCTCGTCTCTGCTCGCGGCCGAGTCCTGCGCCGGCGCGCTGGGGAACCTTCCCAAGACCGTTACCACTGGACTGTGCGCTTCGGACGTGGAGGTGGCCGGCCCCAGCATGGACCCCAAGTTCCTTGAGACAAGCGGGATCACTGTGGAGTCGCTGGGCCCTGGCGCGGGCCTGATGGAGGACCCAAGCATCTCGGCGCATGCAACTGCGGGCGGCAACGTTGGGGGTGTTGGCGGCATCGGAGGGGGGGGCGAGAACAACGAGGACGAGGAGGACGAGGAGGATGATGACGAGGAGGATGATGACGAGGAGGATGATGACGAGGAGGGTGACAGCGATTCCGACAGCTCCTCCCACCTCAGCATGTCGATCACCGGGCGCATGTCAATGTGGGCCACCCCGCCCACAATGGGCCGGCGCCCTCCCCAGGGTGTCGAAGACGACCGCTGGCGCCTCGTGACGGTCCAGCGCACCAAGACGTTCGCGGAGGTTCAGTGGCAAGACGGGACCGTGACGCGCGAGGAGGCGATCCACCTGAACCCTTGCCACGACTACATGCCCTCTGAGTTTCTCCCAGGGCAGTTTGTCGTGGAGGCAGCCTCACTTGCGGAGACCGCGGCGCCTGCAAAGTGCGAGGCGCCAGAGGCGGCGACGGCCGCTGCTACCTCCTCGCCAGCTGCGGCCGACGGCGTTCCAGGCGAAAAGGGTGCTGCGGCCGCTGAGGCCGCGCCAGCGGAGGGTGTTTCGGTTGCAGGCAGGGCCGCAGCGCTTGCTGCGTCGGCAGACGAGTGCGCGGCGTGGCTGAGGCGCTACGGCGAAGGCAAGGCAACCCCAGCGGATGACACGGCAAACCTTGCGCCTGTCGCGGGTGTGCCAGCTGGGGTGGTGAAGGCGATCCTCGCCGTCTCCGGCACTGTGCCCGCCGCGGGCAGCATGATCCAGCAGCTCTTCAGTCTGCGTCTGCACACTTGCTCCACGTCCGGCGCGCCTAGCATCAGCCTGTGGGTCGGACCAACTTCGGACTTGGTGCCGCTGCCAACAGTTTTCCGTCTCATGGAGCTGGGTGCCGGTTATTATGGCGAGGGCGACGAATACAGCCAGCACAACGAGGACGAATCCGAGTCCGAGTCTGACGATGACGACGAAGAAGATGAAGAAGAGGAGGAGGAGTACGACGAAGCAGAAGAAGAAGACGAGGAGGAGGAGGTCCAGCAGGTTGGAGCGACGGCGAATAGCGTCCCCATCGCCGGCCCTGGCTCAACCGGCGGCCACAGCTTGTCCGACGAGGAGGAGTGGGTTCCTCCGCCCCACCACCAGGCCATCCGTGACTTGCCTGACCTCATCACGCTGCCTCACCCCGACCACCCCGACCCGGTGCCGAACTTGTCCGTGCTGCCTCCCGCCATGCGCTCAGTGGCCAGAAGCGCCAGCGCGCTGCAAACTCTCTGGACGCTCGACACCAAGGCGGCTCGTGCCGCTCTCGTCAACGGCCTCGTCTCCGCCCTGGAGCGCCTGTCCGCCAGGCTCAGGGCCGCCGCGGATACAGCCAACGTGCCCCCCCGCATCGGCCTGGTGCTCGCCTGCGATCGCAAGGGCAAGATGGCGTGCGTGCACTGGCTGCCGGGCCGCCAGGCGGGGGCCGCAGCGGAGGGCTCGCTCGCCCCGCCATCCCCCGAGGCGCTCCGGCGCTGCATCGACACCATGGGCATCGGCAAGATGCTCTCGGGCCTCTTCCACGACGCAGTAGCCCGCACCCCCACAGACGGCTCCAAGTCCTCCACGAACTGCGAGTGGGTGCCCGTCTTTGACATTCGCGAGTTCGCGCTGCTTTCGCCGCGAGCAACGGACATCGTGATGGGAGCCCCCGGGGCCAAGTTGACCGTCACCCAGGCCGCCCTCGGAAGCCCCGCGACGCCGCACACGGCAAGCGTCCAGGCGGCCATTGGCGCCGCTCCTCCGGTGGCCCCGGGCGCCGCTCCTCCGGTGGCCCCGGGCGCGGGCCCGCCGCCTTTCGCAGGCGCGCTGGCGCAGCAACCTCCAAGCACGCTCCTTGGTGCCGGCACTGGCGGTGCCCCCTTGACGGCCACCGTCGGGCCACCCACCGTCTTCCCAGTGGCCGGCGCCTGGGCCCGCCACCGCTTGGGCGGCATGCAGCACGCGTCGCTGCCCCAATGCCCGTTCTCCCCCCTCGAGCCAGGGTCCCCCTTCGCCGTCTGCGCTGGCGTTGTCTACGCTGTGCTCCCATCCGGCCACGTTCTCATCCGCTGGCCAGACCTCTCCTTCTCGGCAGAACACCCGCTGGACATCGTGTCGCTCGTTGCCGACCAGGACGGCGAGATGTCGCACTCCATGGACGGCGCCTCGTCCTTCGACATCATCTTCGCGTCGCCGCTGACCAAGGAGCAGGAGGAGGCCGCGGCCGCCGCACCCGCCGTGGGCGCCGGCGCTGGGGCTGCCCCGAGTTCCCAGCTCCCCGATGCCGCTGGCGTAGCCGGCACGCAGGCCGCGACGGAGCCTTCCGACGCGAGCGCGCCGGCGGCGGAGGCATCGTCGCTTGTAGAGCCAGCCGCTGAGCCCTCGGACGCGCCGGCAGCCGCAAGCCCTGCAGCGGCAGCGCCTGAGGGCAATGCCGCTGTCGACGGCGGGTTCGCCACGGCTGCAGAGCCCGTCAGTGCGGCAGAGCCAGCAGCTGAGGCAACAGCGACAGGCGCGCCCCCCACCGATGCCGCGGCGGCTGGTTCCACCGCGGGGGCGGCTTCGGAGGCAAGCTCCGAGGAGCCGACAAGGGGCGCTGCTGCGCGCGCCGCCGCGCCGTCTGCGTCGCACGAGGAGGTGGGCTCGGCCCTGGCCCGCGCCGTATCCGAGGACGACTGGACTGCGGCCGTGAAGGCAGCGTGGAGCACGTGGGGCTTCAGCGGCATGGTCACCGAGCCCGGCCCCGCACCCGCGGACTTTGTCCGCAGCGGCGCCAGCGGCTGTGCCGCCGGCTCTGCCGGGCCGGCGGCACGGCCTGGCGCCTCCTTGCTCCGCCGCCTCATGGGGGAGGCGCGCTCGCTGTCTGCGGGGCTCCCGCCCGGCTCGGCGCTGTTTCGGTTTGAGGACGACCCGCTGGCCCTCCGCCTGGTCCTGGCGGGTTTCCCCAACACCCCCTACATGCACGGCATGTTCGTCTTCGACATCGTGCTGCCGGAGACATACCCAGCCAAGCCGCCCCACGTGCACTTCCAGTGCCGCATCGGCCAGCGCCTCAACCCGAACCTGTACGCGGAGGGCAAGGTGTGCCTCTCGCTGCTGGGCACGTGGGAGGGGGAGGCGGCATCGGAGGCGTGGCAGCCAGGCACCTCCACCCTCCTGCAGCTCGTCGTCTCGCTGCAGGCGTTCGTGCTCAACAGGCCGGACCCGTATTTCAACGAGCCCGGCACCGAAGAGCTGCGCGGCGCCCCGGACACGGACAAGCGCGCCAAGGACTACAACGAGAACGCGCACTTGCTTTCGCTCCGGGCGGCGCGGCTGCAGCTGGTCAACCCGCCCGCGGGAGGCGCAGGGAGGCTTTGCGCCTTGCACATGACGGCCATCGCCCCTCGCGTTGCGGCGATGCAGGTGGCGCTTCAAGCTTCCCGCACGGTTTCCGCGAGCACGGCTAGCACTGGGGGGTCGGCTTCCGCGGCTAGTCCGGGCGTTGGCGCCAGGGCCTCCAGCGGGGCGGGCGCTCCGGAGGGAGCGCCGGCAGACACTGAGGCCGCTGCTGCCGCAGAGGCGACCGCTGCAGCGGCGACTGCTCCCAGCACAGTGGGCGATGCAGGCGCTGCCGACGCCGCCTGCCTTGCCAAGCTCCTGCCCTCGCCGCCTTCAGCTGGATTCTTCGCGGTGCTGCGGCGGGAGGCAGCAGCGCTCGTTGCGGCAGTCGAGGCGAGGGCAGCGGCGGCAGCATCCGCCGCTGCGGAAGCCGAGCAGGCGTAGAATGGCATCGCCAGCTTACAGCGCGCGGCTGCATGGGATCTGGCTACGCGGCGCAGCAGCCTCGTGCCCGGACGGGCGCGCCCCCACGCCAGCGCCCGCAGAGGAGGCAGCTTGCAGCTTTCGGGGACTTGCGCGAATACCACCCTCGCGCGCAACATTCGCTGAATTGCTCTCGCTCGGGACGTTGTTTGCGCACCCAAGTCCACACATTTGACCACAACGGGCGCTGCAATACCGCTTCAAGGCATCGGGTCAGGCTTGCAGAAATCGCTGCACAACTTCGATGGCTTCGGCCTCGCCCTCGTCGTCAAGCCCGCGTGCAGACGACTTGACCTTGGTCACGCGCAACAGGACTCCCCGGGACCGTTTGCTCGCCGCTGCGTCGGCCTCGGACAGCAGCTGGTCGGCCGACACGCCGGCCGCGCGCCCGCGAGGCAGTGGCGCCGGGACGGCTGCTTGGGCCTTTCCAGCCACCTCTGCGGCCGCCGCGGGGTGCACCGACAGGTACGGAAACCGGGCGAAGAATCGAACGGCGTCCTTCACTTTGGGCGCCCCGTCGCCGGCAATCACCCGGCTTCGGATGGGGTCCCACACTGGCACTCGTCTGTGCCTCGGCCCGTCGGCGACGTCGATTCCTGACGCCGTCAAGTGCTCCTCCGCTTCAGCCAGCCGCTCGCGTCGGGAGGCTGGCGGCAGCCGGCCCCAGACGATGCCAGGGAGAAGGCCCAGACTTGGCAGGCGGTCCTGCGCCCCAGTCCGATCGTCCCTGGCAGCAGCGGCGTCGGTCCCCGGCCGGGCGGTTGGGGAGCGCACCGAAGCGTGCGCGCCCGCGGCTGCGCCTGTGGCCTGAGGGGAAGCTGCTGCGGCTGAGCCCGAGTCCTGCGAAGGGCGGCCAGCGGCAGCTCGGCTGCGCTTTGGAAGCCCTTCGGGCGCGCCGGAGCTGCTGTTGCTGCAGCTGCTGCTTGCCGACCGCTTGCGGGCACGATTCGGCTTCAAAGCGCCATTCGCATCGCGCGCCGGAGCGCAGAGGCCGCTGGCCCCTTCAACACGAGCGTGCGCCCGCTGTGTCCGCGCTCCAGACCCGCCTGCGAGCGCACCCTCCAGTCTGCCACCGGCAGCGCCTCCCCCGCCTACGCCGTCCGAAGCCCCCCCTGCTCTGTGAGCGTCGCCATCGTGAATGCTGTCGCCGCCATGGCCATGCAGCGCCGCCGCGCCTGTGTCAGCACGCGATGCCCTCAGCTCAGCATCGTGTGAGACGGATTTGCCCCGAGACTCTCCGGCCCGGCCGCCGGCGCCAGCTGACCCCGCCGCCCCCTGCCCGTCTGCGGCCTGATTCCATGCAGCGAAGGTGCGCCACGATGCAACGGATCCCATGGCGCTGACGCAAGCCGCCCCTGCCTCGTCGGCATCCGAGGCTGACCCGGGCACCCGGCCCCGCAGAGAGGACGGCGCTGGCACCGGCACCGCAACAGAGACCGTGCTGCTGCAAGACAAGCCGCCAGCGTCGAGCACGCTCGCAGCTCGCGGTGCCGGCTGAGCCACGCCATGCCTGGCCCCGTGCTTCGCGCTCGGCTGCTGGCCCGGGGCCAAGTTTGCCCGCAGGTCCACAAAGACTGGTCCCAGGGTGACGCCTGTCACCGCGTCAACGAGGCCAACGATGGCTCGAAACTGCAGCGCAGGGGCGACAGCGTCGCCCGGCCACGCCCTACCGCGCAACGCGAAGGGAGGGGCCCCGAGCCGCACAGTGCGAGCAGCATGCCCTCGGAGCTCAGCGGGGCTGCTTCCAGAAGCTGAGGAGTCAGGACTCGCGGCGGCGTCCTGCGGCCCATCGCCAGCGGGCAGCTCCACCCCGTGCGACGGCAGCGCCGCCCACTCCGCGCCGCCAGTGCCCTCAGTCAGCACGTCAACGCAATCGAGCTCCACGCGGCGCAAGGGCCTGCCGCTTGAGCTGACTGCCATCCAGCGCTCAGCATCGCCCCCCAACGCGCAGGCCGCCTCCACGGCCGCCGCAGCATGGTTCGAGAGGCGGGGCGCTTCGGGCTGCGACGGAGAGCGGTGCAGCAACGTCATGCTCAAGGCCCAGTCCAGCGCAGATGGGTCCGTGTGGCTTTGCTGCGCGGTCCAGCTCAGGTTTGCGACCACGAAGCCGAAGCTGACTGCAAGCGGTCGCTCCGGCGGCTGTGGCTCAGCCATCCCCACAATCCGCCCTTGGGCTCGAGAAAGCTGCTCAACTGCGGAGTCCAGCTCGCCTGCCAGGGCGCTGATGAGCTCGGCGCGGATGGCCTCGGCCGTGGCAACGCACATGAAGCTCGCAACGCCGCCCAGGCCGCGGGCGCGAGGCGATACCGGCCCCTTTCTCCGTGCCTTCCTGCAGCAGCCCCAGGGGCGTGTTCTTTGGGGGAGTGTGGCTTTGCGGCGCGATTGGGGTGCCGCCGGCGTCTGGAGACTGTGCTCTGCTCTGGCACGCTCTCATCGACATGGAAGCGTCGTGCAAGCTTGCGTTGCGAGGAAGAGTGGCGGATGCAGTGACGCCTAAGTTGTGCGTTGGGGCTGGCAAACTGAGCAAGACCCGAGGAAGCCAGAGTGGAGCAATTGCTGGTGTTGAGCTCCGCAGTTCCGCCATGCACGCACAGAAGAGTCGCACTCACGAGGCGCTGGACGCGCTGCTGATGAAGGATTTCCATGTGGCCTATCGCCAAGCGGGAAGCGAGCCCAGCGGCGACGGGAACGAGCGCGACTTTGCGTGCGCTGCTCGCCTTGTCGCTCGCCCCCGGGACGGGCAGCTCCCGTGACGGAACGCCACGCGCACTGAGTGGGTGTGGAGTTGATGTGAGGCTGAAGGTGGCCAGCTTTCCGAGCCCCGAAAGTTTAGACGAGCTCGGCTCTGTGTCAGCCGCTCGCTGCCACTGCGTGCGCAACCAAAGCGGAGAATGTGCGGGGCCAACAAGTCATATCCAACTTGCCGCCTCTCGGCTTCGTGCGCGCTCAAGCCGTATGCGCAATGCGCACCGCGCACGCAAACTCGCACCCCTAGCGAGCACTGACGGCGATTCTTGCCGACTAGTGCGAGCTGGCATGATCAGGCCCGTCAGTCGACCACGAACTGGCGTCGCTGTCGCTGTCGCTGTCCCCGCTGTCTTGGCTGTCGTCCGCAGCGACGGCGAAGTCACCATCGCTGTCACTTGCCACGCCTTCGCCAATCCTGCTGCCCCCCAACTCCGGCGCTCGCCTTGCTTGGCTTGAAGCCTGTTTTCCCTCCTCGAGGGCGTTGCGCAGGTCGGCCGACAAGGCAGCCAAAACCGCGTGCAGCTCGCTCCCCTCGTCACCCGCTTCGGAGCCACTGGCGTCTGTGTCGTGGCCGTGGCTGTCAAAGTCGTCGTCGACACGGTCCTCCTGGGCCTCTGCTCCATCTGAAGCTGCGTCGGAAGAAGATCGCGCGTCGTCAAGGTTGCTTTCGAGGTCGCTGTCCCGCGCGTTCCGCTCCTGCGGAGACAGGCTCACGTGGGATGTGATACCTGTCCTCAATGTGCACAGCCGGGCGTGGACCTGCTTGACCTCCGCACAAGCGAGTCCCAAGCGTCTCGCCAAGGACGCCAGCAATCCCACGGCCGCCTCGTCTGACACAGCCGGGCGCCACCTCCGACCAGCCGCGTCAGAGAGTCGAGCGTCGACTTGCTCCAGGCACGCGGCCTGCCACAGGCCGCACGACCCAGCCAGGATGGCCTGCCCATGCTCGAGCGACACTGCATCTGCGACGCGGTCCGGCGCCGCAGCGTCCACAGTGAGGGTGGGAACCGGAAGGCCTTCTGCCAGGAGGTCCGCCATGAACCCTCTCGCGCTCGAAGGAGCAGCAGCCGGCGGTGCCGCAGCCAGCGTGCCGCTCGTTGCGGAGACGACGACCGGGCACACGAGCCCCAGGGAGTGAAGCACGCTCAGGAGGGCCAGCGCATCCGCGGCCGACCCCACACCGAGCCCGCGCGCGGCGGCTGCAGCGCTGAGGCCGGTGCTGTGGGTAGAGGCTGTCCCGGAGCAGAGAGCGGTGGCAGCGACAGCCAGACGCAGCAGCAGGGTGCCAACGGGCTTCCCGGATCCAAGACCAGTCCACAGTTGTGCGGGCGCCAGCGCTGGTGTGCCTCGAAGCATGCTGATTTCAATGCGGCCACTGCTCCCCTCGGGCCGGCGTTCTCCAACACCAGCCCCCGCTGCGGCTCGCGCAATCTGGGCTGCAACGTCTGTGTCGGCGGCTTCGGCTTCCGCGCTCCCGGGCAAGGTGGTGGTTGCCGACGCAGCGAGCGAAACGCGCACTTCCGCTGTGCCTCGAGCGCAGCCCAAGTCCTCGTCGGGGAGCACAGGCTGAGCTCCATCGCCACCGGCCTCAAGCGAGCTATTCGCGGACGCTGCCCCGTCGTCACCCGCCTCGGCCCCGACGCGGCCCTGTGCGCGAGCACTGGTCGCTCTGTCGAGGGCTTCGGCTGCTGGCCGGCCAACAAGCAGCCGAGCGGCTGCCGGCGATGCGAGCCAGTGCGCAGGCCTCACCAAGCACGCCCCGAGGGGGCCTTGCGCCACAAGCGCACTCCCGTCCTGGCAGAGGCTGCGACAGGCGGCACGCACGGCGCCCAGAGCCACCCCGGCTCTGCCCGCGAAGCAGGCCACGAGGCGGGCCCCTGTGCGGTCACGTTGCAACGGCGTGGCGCCATGCCCCAAGCTGCTTCGAGCTGTGGCCGCCGCTGCTGCTGAGGCAGACGAAGAGTCAGCCGAATCTCCAAGAGGCACAGCAATTTCACCCCTAGGGTCGTGGCGAAGCAGGTCTGCAGCCAGCTCCGCCACATACACGCCGTGCTCGCGAGCTCTGGGCATGGCAAGAGCTGCCTCAGTCAGCCCCCGCGCCCAAGCGACCGCCGTGTGCCCTCCGGGGCATCCAGCGCGCTCCCAAAGCCCCTGCAGCGCGGCTTCGTCTTGGGCAACAATGGCCGCGTGCTTTGTCGGCTCTCTCGCCAAGCGAGCTCGCTTCGCCGCGGGCGCCAGTGGTGCTGCAGCCGTTGCTGGCCTTGCGTCCGCATGCAGAGAATGGTCGCCTTGGACGTCTCTGTCGTCGCGGGCACGCTTTCCACTGCCCGCCTGTGTTGCCGCACTGCTGGGGGCATCACCACGCAGCGCGGGAGACCCTGGACTCGACAGGTCATCCAGGGTGGCGCCTGTCATGGCCAGGAGCGCGTCGAGCTCTGCATCGGCTTCGGGAACGCCCTCCTCGCGCCCCACCGACGCATCGGCAGGCGCAACGCTGGCGTGGCCAGTGGGGGCCTTTGGAGCCCTGCCAGCAGCGGGAATGCCAAGGTGGCTCGTGTCCGGAAAGAACCCCGCCGCAACGGAGGCAAAGGCACGCAGCGGCAGCCGCACGGAGGCGGCTGCTTCAAGGCGAAGCAGGCGAGCTGCCGCAAGCCTGCCTAGAACCAGCTCGGGCTCGCACTGCACCTCAGCGTCTCCGCCATCGACACCTGCAGGCTCAGCTTGGGGCGGCACCCTGCCTGACGGCACGGCATTAAGCCAGCGGCGGAGCGCAGTGGAGGCGCCTTCGCTCTTCGCTGGACACGGGGCGATGAGACCGCATGCCTCGAGCAACGTCATGGCTACACCGGCACGGCGCAGCCCCTCAGACACCTCCAAGCCTGCTCCCGACATGGCGGGGGCCAGCGCGGCATGCCTCCAACTCTCTGCTCCCGTGCCAGAGTCTTCGTCAGCTGCGCTGCACGCCCTCTGCACGAGCACTGCCAAGAGACGCGCAGCTGTTGCAGCCACGGCTTCCCCACTTGCAGCGTCCAGCCAGGCGCCGTGAACATTGACACACACCTGGCCAGCACCCGGCCGGCAGAACCGCGACGATGGAGCGACTGCGAGGCGCACCCGTGCAGCCCCCACTGGAGCAGCGGCAGCTGCCTCCGTCTCTGCCAGCGACGAGGACGAGGACGAGGACGAGGACGAGGACGAGCCCGGAGCGGGGTCGCTCAAGCGAGTGGCGAGCAGACTCGCCAACACACGCTGGCGCAAGGCAGACACCGCGCGAGTATGCTTCGCATCTTGCGCCCTAACGACACCAGCGAGCCGGCGAAGTGCACCGAGGCCTGCGACCCCGAGCGATGCAACGTCGACCAGTCGCGGGTCAGCTTGCGGCAGAGCCTCCACAGCTGGCTGCACTCTCTCACCGGCCTCCGCGTCGCCCACGATGTCCCCAAGGCGGGCGCTCACGCGGGCAGCGACTACGTCCCACGGCTCGTCAGGGAGGCTGTGAACGACCTCGTCGGCTGGGACACGGGGACCAAAGCCTTGGGCGCCGGGCAAGGGGTCGGCGTCGCAACGGTCGAACGACTCGCCCGCTGAAACGCAAGCATGCGCTGCCGCGCGACGCAGCGCCTCCCACACGCTGCCAAGCAGGGCCGCCTCCACGTCTCGCGGGGAAGTCGGCCGTTCTGCGGGCGGAGGCTTGGCTTTGGCAGCCGCCGACGCTGCGGCGCGCGCTGCAGGCAAAAGGTCTGGCGGCAGCCAAGCAAGCCATGGCTTGGACGGCTTCGCGCGCATCCACACGAGCGAGTCGGCGTCGCGGACCTTCCAGACTTGGGACGCTGCTGCCACCGTAGCGCGCAAGTCGCGAGCCACCACTCCTGCGCCTGGGTCTCCGGCCAGGGACCCCGCGCCTCCGCCTCTGCTTGAGCGACGCCGCACGGCCCGGGGAATCGCCCCCCTGGCCGCAGCTCTCTCGCCCGTGATCGAGAATCCTGTTTTGACGTAGGCAGGCGTGAGCACCGAGGGGTGGACAACTGCATCCGACAGCAGCTCCAAGGAGGTGCGGCGGGGAGTCTGCAGCTTTTCCAGTGTCTGGGGCATGATGCGACTCCTGTACGACAGGCACTTGCCCAGTTCCTCGACCATGGCCTCGGGCACAAAGACCCGTGGCTCGGGGCACTTGAGCCCGCCTGCGACCGCACCAGGGAACGTCGACGAATCGGCAGATGGCGGCGCCAGGACGTGTGCCAGCGGCAAAGGCTCCCTGCCCTGACTCTCGTGCAAGAGGCCCCACGACTCGTGCGGCGCGTCAGCGTTCCATCGCTTTCGACCTGGACCGTCCATCCGGGCCTGACGCCACGGCTGGACATGACTCGGACCGAAGTGGGCCACGATGGCGGACGCGACCCGCTTGGAAAGTAGCTCTGCCAGGCGGCGCGAGAAGGGGCACCACCAGCCCGAGGCAGACGCACGACCGTCGTCCGCAGCGTAGGCCTCCCCTGGGGGTGTGGTGAACCCCAGGGCGCCGTGCTTCGACCCGGGCGGCACCGAGGCGTAGGGAATCAGCCCAGGCAGAACGGGCAGCGCGATCGCCGTGCCAGGGGCAGCCTGGGCCCTCTTCGCAGCCAAGGCCTTGATGGCCCGTCCAGTTGCCGCCTCGAAGGAGGCCTGTGATGGCGGCTGCCTGGCAACAAAGACACCCCTGGACATAACTTTGCTCAGCATCGACGCAAGGCGAGGCTCCAGCTGGGCTCCCTTGAACGAGGAAGTGGGGAGGTCACTGGCGTGAATTGCTGTGGCACGCTCAGCTTCGGATGCCCCGGGCGCCTTGCCGGTGCCAAACCAATGCACTAGCGCTGCGTACCTTGCCCTGCTTGCAGGGTGCTTGTCAGAGAGCAAGACAAGGGCCATATGCAGCGCTGTGGCGGCACGCGACGGCCACAGGCGCACAGACCTGTGCACGGTCGGGTCGAACGTGTGTCCAGTTGACGGCCGGGGACGTCCCCCACGCGCCGCGCCGCCGTAGCCGTGCACCACGAGCCCCTCAATGCCCGCGGCGCTGGCAGCAGCAGCAGCAGCTGTTGCAGCTTCCTTGGCCCCTGCCCATCCGACTCCGAGCTCTTGCAGTCCCTGGATCGCCAAGTCTGCTGCACCTGGGCCCTGGGCCTTGAGCATGGCGATCTGGCGAGCGCCACACGTCCGAGGAACTGCGAGCGTGGCCCGCCCCTCCTGCGACCCGCAGCCTTCGATTGCGCACTCCAACGGCTGGTTCGGCAGCTGTGACGGGTGCAGACACGCCGGCAGCGCTGCTTCGAACTCCGCCACGTCAGGCTTGGGCTCAAACGGCCACGCCTCCTGTCCGACGACCTCAATGCCTTCCTCCCGCAGCGCAAACCGCGCGTAGATGGCGGCCAGGTCAGCTGCGGCCATCCGCATTGCAGTGGCAATCGCAGGGGCACCAGACACGGAGCTGGGCCCAAGGACAGCGCGACAGATGTTGTTGAATCCTTTGGAGAGCCGAAACACGAACCGGCTGTCCCCAGTCGCCAGCGCCCTTGCAGCTGACTGCAGTTCTGATTGTGGCACACCCGCAAACAAGAAACGCAGCGCTGTCCCGCCGTGCCGCTCAAGCCGCCATCCGAACCACTCGACACTCTGCTGGCTTGCCATGACGAGGCTGCAAAGCTTGGCCCGCGATCGCTTGCTGGCTCGCCGGGCCCCGCCAGCTCGTGCTGCGTCGCTCGAGCAATCCGCAAGCGGGTTGCAGGCTCTCCCGATGAGAGCTTGCGCGCGAATCTCCAGGAACAGCCAAAAGGGGTTCGCCTTGGTCTCTTCCTCGAAGCCCGCACGCGTGCGAAGCGTCACAGACTGGAGCACAGGGTCCCACGCCACCTCCGGGACCAGTTGCCTCAGCACGACCCTGCCCTCGGTGCGCTCCAGCGCCTCTTGCAGCCGGCTGTCCAGCTCTCGCACCCCGGCGTCAAAGCGCTTGCGCGTTTCAGCCGAGTCATCGGCTGGAACACGCCCAGCCGTGAGTCGCCGGTGAGTGACCCGGAGAGCGCGCTCCCACGCCCGAGGCAGCGCCGCGGTGGCGGACGAGAGGAACTTGCGGGTGTTGGCTGCGCGCCACTGCATAAACCGGCCAGCCTCAGCAGTGGCTGCTCCGATGTGAACAGCGAAGAGACCCCGAAAGTCACTGCTGCTGGAGACGAGCCTCAGTGGCCCCAGGATGATGGGCAGGGCGAGACCGCGAACAAATTCCCTGGCAGTCAAGCCGAACCGGCAAACCAGGCCGCCGGTGACGCGGTCACCCCTCGGGATGCTGCGGGCCAACGCGACTCGCGGCGATAGGCCGCGCCCACGCCTGAGGTGAGCCAAGTCGCTCCGCGACGGCGCAACGGGCCCGCACGTCATTGCTGCCGCCACCTCCACGTCAGTGCCTGGCACAAAGCTGCTCAGGCCCAGGAGCGTCACCCCGTCCTTGAGGCGCACGGCACCGGACAGCGGCTCCCTGGAAGCGATCTGGTGCACGGCTGCCTCGAAGAACGACTTGTCCCTCTGCCGATCCTGCAACTCTCGCACGTCTGGCGAGGACTTTGGCTGGGTGGAGGCGGCCTGCCGCCCTTCGACAAGCAAGGCGTTCAGGGACCCGCGCAAGTACGGCATCTGCCACTCGAATGTGCCCGAAGCCACGCAGAGGATGTCTGCGAAACGCCCGAACAGGCAATCCACTGCGTCAGGGTTGTCCTGGGAGCACGAGACATCATCGTCGTCCCGGTGCGGGCGCTTGTCGTCGGCCGCTGGTGCTGGTGCCGCGCCGAGAGCTTGGAGGAGATCCTCCGACAGAACTGGCGGGTGGCAGCTGCCACTCCAGTCAAGCTGCAGCTCCGCCGGAACCTCGACTGGAGCTGCGCCCGCGCCCCCGGCGGCGCCGTCCCCGGCCCGGCTCGAGCCGCGCTTCCACGCATCGCCAAACAGCGCTTGAAGGTCCTGCTGCGCGAGTCCAATGGCTGAGCACACGTCTGGCACGGCGCGGACCTTGCAAATCGGTTTGCGCGCCAGGCCTTCCATGGCCCTGGGCTCTGAAGAGCACCCGCCAAGCTTCACAAGGCCCGTTCGTGCCAGGAGCGACACTGCCGGCTCAGCAAACTGACAAAGCACATCGGTGAGGTTGCTGCCGCCAGTGCTAGCGGGTGACGCCTTGCAGCCACCGCCTGCGCCTGTTCGACTGGGCGTGGCATGCGCACGGTCGCCATCGACTTCTTCTTCGTCGTCGTCGTCGTCGTCGTCGCTCGACCCGTCCGAGCCTGGCCGAAAAGAAGCCTGGCTGCCAGCATCGTCATCATCATCGCCGAAGTCCTCCTCGTGGCCACCGTCGTCTTCCTCAGGACCCTCGTCCTCATCGTCGTCGTCAAACTCGTCCTCTTGCTCATCTTGAACGCCGTCTTCTTGCTCGTCGTCAACGACGTCCTCGTCGTCGTCGTCAACCTCATCAGCTTCGCTGCCTTCGTCGTCGTTGCTGTCGGCATCGGAGTCTGCAAGCTCGCCGGCTGCGGCGCCGCTGCCACCGGTGCCAGCGCCTCCCGTTTGCCGAAGCGCAGCAGTGCGACCGATTCGCTGGTCGCACCTGTCTGCCACTAGGCCAAGGGGCGGCCCAGCGTGAACGAACCCCGAGCGAATTGGTCTGGGCCGGTTGTACCCCGGGAAGACAGCTTCCAGCTCCTTGACGAGCGCCCTCGCTGAAGAGGCCAGGAGTGGCAGTGTGCGACCACTGGACTGCAGCCCGGGCAGACCGAGCAACGCAAACACCTGCCCGACCGGCATCAGACGAATCACGTCGCGGAACGAGACAGAGCCCTTCTCCTGCGCCAGGCGCTTGAACTCTGCAAGAAAAGCGACGACGTCGGCTCTGCCATAGCCGGTGGGCATGCCTGGGCTTGCCTCGGGGATGCTGCCCACGAACTCGCGCGCAATCTGGGGGTCTGTGGCTTCCGCAAGGCCGGCCAGCTGCCTTGCGAGCAGCGCGAATCTGAACAGTGTCTTGGCTTTGGCAACTGATCCGAAGCGAAGCAGGTCCTTGGCCGAGCGGCTGCTAATCCAAGGCTTTGTTGCATCTACCGAGCGGCCCTGAAACAAGGAGACCATTCCAAGCGGAATCGGCTCCGCCAGCGCACCAAGACGTGCCTTCAACTCGGAGCCAAGATCCGACACTCGAAGGCCTCGAGTCAGCAAGGCGCGCAGCAACGAAGGAGGCGACGAACCTGCCCCAAGCGACAGCGAAGCAGGCGCGCTCAGCAGCACACGCAGCAGCTGCTCGAGAGCTTGGGGGCGCGTCTGCACGCCTCGGCCAGCGCCACGAGCCAAGAGCGCGGAGTCACCCTGCCCATCCGACGTCGCTGCCAGTAGCTTGGCACTCATCGCCCGCACGCGCAACGGAAATTGCTGCATATCCACCAGCTGCAGAGTTTTGGCAGGCACCGGCTTTCCGTCGGCTCCAATGATCCCTGCCTTGACCTTGTCCGCGATCTCGCGCAGCCACCCTGCCCAAGGCTTGCTTGCGGCGTCGGCCTCACTCCGCGAGAGGCCAGGGCTGGCCTGCTTCTCGAAGCTGGCCGAAGCAGACAAGCGGGTTGCCTTTCCAAAGACCACATCGACAAGGCGTCCAACGTCCAAGCCTTTGCGGCCGTGCCTCGCCTTGCCTGCCAAGACTGCGGCCCCAAAGCTGACGCTGCCAGGACGGCAGTCTGGTCCCCGGCACAAAACCATAACGCTCGCTTGATCTCGCCCGCCTGCGCGAGCCTCTGCTGCCAAGCCGCTCGCCTTCCGAGGCTTGAACGACAGCTCCTGCTCCCAGCATTCGGCCAGGCCATTCCATTGCATCGAAGCAGCAAAGTTTGACATGAACTGGCTAACTGGCGAGTCTGCCGGCGGCTGGACCAATCGGGCGATGTTGGTCAGGCACAAGGCGCCGTATCGTGCCAGGGCAGCACCGGCAGCTGCCAGCCGCCACAAGTTGCGAGGCAGCCGGTGCGATGCACAAGATGCTCTTGCTCTTGCTGCGAAGGTGACCACATCTTGTGTCAGCGGGCTCAGCGCCGGGACTTCGGATGCGGCAGGTGTCGACGTACTCGTGCTCGCAGTCTCCAGGCCCGCAGCGCCATCAGCCAAGGCGGGCGCGCTGAGCGCCGAAAGCCATGACGCCGAGGACACAGGCGGCACTGGAACTGGCCGGGGGTCGAGGTGGGTCGGCCACCTGCCCGCACAAGCCGCCACGCCTGTGCCAGCGGCGGAGGCCCCCGAGACAAACGCTGCTAGGGCGGCTGGCGAGAACGGCTGAGCCAGAAGAAGGGCCAGCCTTTCATGCTGCGCAGCTGAGCTCCAGGGTTGAGATGTCGGCCGTTTGGCAGCGGTGGCGGCAAGGGCGCGCCGCACCGGGTCAAACTGGGTCAAGTCCTTGCTGTGGCGGATGCTTCCGACCCCACGGCACAGCTCGGCAGGCCCAAGATTGCAACCATGGCTGAGCCCGACTAGCAGGGCGTCGGCAGACCAGTGAACGAGACCAGACACGGCAGTCGAGCCCACACCAGCGCGAGACGGAGCCCTTGGCGGTGTGGGGGCAGCCGCGCAGTGAGGGGCCAGGGCATGCGCCGCCCACCCCGGGGAGAGGCCGAGCCGAGTGCTGGCAGCCGCCCGCATGGCTGCTACAGCGTGCAGTGCGACCGCAGCGTCGTTCCATGAGGGACTGTGGCGCTGAAGGCTGATTTGCGAATGGCAGCCGGCGCCGAGCTCGCCGACGAGCGGCGCTTGTGCGATGGCTGGCGGCAGCAGCGCGTTCCCGGCCCGCGCACCGAGGATGCCGGGAAGGCGGGGGTCCACGGCATCAAGGTCATGCGCGCCTGTGAAGCACCCCACCGGGATGACGACAGCAGCCAGCCACGCGCGGTCTCGGCCCTTTCGTCCGACGCGTTTGCTTTGCAGGCCCAAACGGGCAATTGCAGGGCCGATAATTCCCGGGGATAGCCCTCCCAGGCTCGCGGCGGGCGACCCACCAACCTTGACGAAGGCGTCTGTCGGGATCCCGCCTCCCACTTGGCGCAGCCGGAACACGGAGCCAAACTCGGCCGTCGCAGGATCCAGCATTTTGGGCAGCGACTGCGACACCGTCCGACTCGCGGAGCTCACTTCGGTGACGCGGGTTGCCTCCAGCAGGTCGGTGGTCCAGGCTCGCCTCGGCCCAAGCAGCTGGTCACCTGGCCCAAGAACGCTGCTGATTGCAGCGGCAGCCAGCGTTGAGGTGATGCGACGGCCACTAACCCGGTGATTTCGCGCTGGGACCATGCGGACGTGCCTGCAACGATTGCAGGAAGCGGAAGGGGTAGGGAGGCCGGGGGAGCGGAGGGGAGCGGGGGGGAGGGAAGTGGATAAACGAGCAGCAAACGAGGGGTCTCGGCTTCGAAGGCGTCCTGCACGTGGTCCGAGACAAAGCCCTGTGAAGGCGTTCTGCGGCGCCCCATGGCGACGCAGCATGCCCGGAGACTGGGGCTGCTAGTCATGCGCGGCTACAATGGCCTTGGTGGGCTCACTTGAGCAGCCTGACCGGCTGCGAGAACGACCCGATAGTCGCGTCTGCGTCAGGCTCAGCAGTGTCAATGGTATCCGATGAGCGGCCCGTCCGGCCGTCGCGAGCGTCATGTTCGGCCACCTTGCGCCCGGCCTGAAGCCGCTCCGTGAAGCCTCCATCCAGACCGAGCAGCTGTTCCGGCTGCGAGGCAAGCAAAGCGGACGGCAAATGAGACGCCGCTGGGCCATCAAAATGAGCGGGGCGCTGCAGTCCAACGCCCAAGCAGTGCCGCGAGCGGGCGCCTCGAGACTCACGACCGCTGCGAGAACCTTCCTCGTGTGCTCCAGCAAGAGGAGTGCGTCTGTCCACTTGGCGCTGGCCGTCCCTGCCCGAGGCTTCGAATGGCGGCCAGTTGAGCGCGCGTGCTGCTCGAAGAACCTGGCCGCGTCTGCGACTTGGGTGCTGCAGTCGGCAAGCCCAGCATGCACCTCCGGCAGCTTGGCTGCGGCGGCCAGCATTCCGTCACGGAAAAGGCTTGCGTTGAGGGCGGCGGCTCGTTCTAGCTCCGCCATGCCCTCAGGCATGTGCGTGTACCTCAGGGAGGGCCGCCAAGCGCCCCTCCGGGCAATGATTCGCAGCGCCGGCAGGAAGAGCTTTCGCGATGTCAGTGAAGAGTTCGTGCCGGAACTCGCAAACAAGGCGATGAGCTGCTTGTCAACCTGGTTTGAGGCGCCTAGCTCCTTGAGGAAGCGGGCCAGCGACTGGCATTGCACAGAGTCTGCGGGTGTGAGACAACGCCCGCAGAGGTTGGGCTTGGGGGCTGGGCTGCTTGCGACGCCGGGGCGCTGCATGCACGGTTGACGAGTCACGCACTCACGAGTTTCCGGGGAAGCCCATGGCTGTGGGCGACGCGCACCCGACGAAACCTGCGAGATGTTAGCCCACTTGACACCGGGAAGGGACTGGATCGCTCGGTGAGAAGCGCATCCGGGCCGCAGGTTGGGCTAAGGGCAACTGTCGGGCCTTGGCTTCCGTGGCCAGGTGCGCTGCAGGCTCTCACCGCAGGTGCCCCCGGCTCCATAGATGCGCAGAGTACTAAATCACTGCCGGTTGCCCGGACGATGCGCACGAGTGCCATGCGGGCAGTGATGGGAGGCGGCGTCGATCCCGACCACGCCAGCTGCTCCACCCGCGCCCATGAGATGACGCCTTGCTGGGCGGCCTGGCTCCGGATCACGGCGAGAGCATCCTCGCGAAGCATCTCCTCCCCCGTCCCCCTCTCGGCGCCTTGCGGGGTGCAGGGTGCCTGGGTGGCGGCAGCGGCGCAAGTTCGCTCGTCGTCCACCGACTGGCTCTGCCCGCCAGCCTGCGGCCGACTCCTCGGCGGGGGCCTCCGAGGAGCACACAAGCCGATACCCCCCCTCCTGCTCTTCTCACAAGCCCCTCGGGCGGGTTGTGCGCTTGCCCATCTGGCTCCTGCGGGCTGCTATGGAGCTCAAGTTTCCTCCGGTGGCCAGGCCTTCCAGGATGACTCTGTCGGAACGCCTTATGAGCCTGCCAGCTGCGGGGCAATTGGAGCAGCGGAACGGCAGCTCGGCCCGACCGTCGTCCAGGGCATGGGCGCGTGCTGCACCGCTTCGGCGGGGCGCCTCGGCCAAGACGCGAAGTCGGAGGCTTGGGGAGAGCTTCGAAACCGACCAATCCCATTCGCGTGCAAAACCTCCTGGAGCAGCTCATCTACGTTCGCCGGGTCGCAGGTGTCCGCCCAGGCCGTCTGCGCTCCCCTCAGGGACGTGGTCTCCCGTCACAGCGTCGCCAGCTGGCGAGAGTCGGTATCTGGTAAGCGGCAACTCTGCGGACAAGGCGCGCGCACCGCAGCACGGGCACGTGCCATATGCGACTGATCAGGCATCGGAGCACCCGCACACGTTACAGCCACTTCGTCTGGTATTCAACCCGGTGGCGCTACGCCAAGTAGACGCCGACCGGTTGAAAATTGTTGAGCGGGACTGGATGATGGGAAGGCCGACTCCGATGGACGTGTCGACATTTGAGCGGTTGGCACACGCGCTGGTACGGTCGGATCCAGTGAAAAATGTCAAAATTGCTGTTCATTAGAGTGTTGTGATCATGCCCAGTGACGTGCGTGCTGCTGTCCGTTCCGGGAGGCTTGCCGCGCATGTCCAAGTATGGCAAACGCAGCTGCTTTCGCAAACGTCAAGTGTGAGCGCACCCAATAGGGTACGCCGGAACCGAGCCACGTGCTTTTTGCGTGACAATGCAATGAAGCCAACACACGAGTTCAGGACACAAGCTCAGGCCGCAGCACTCAGCCAGTGGCCTCGGCGGCATCTGCAGCAGACTCTTCGGTTGCAGCGTCCATTGCGGGCTCCTCCGTGGCAGCGGCAGCGACGGGCTCCTCCGTGGCAGCGGCGGGCTCCTCCGTGGCAGCGGCGGGCTCCTCGGTGGCAGCGGCAGCGACAGGCTCCTCCGTGGCAGCGGCGGGCTCCTCCGTGGCAGCGGCGGGCTCCTCCGTGGCAGCGGCGGGCTCCTCCGTGGCAGCGGCGGGCTCCTCCGTGGCAGCGGCGGGCTCCTCCGTGGCAGCGGCAGCGACGGGCTCCTCCGTGGCAGCGGCAGCGACGGGCTCCTCCGTGGCAGCGGCAGCGACGGGCTCCTCCGTGGCAGCGGCGGGCTCCTCGGTGGCAGCGGCAGCGACAGGCTCCTCCGTGGCAGCGGCGGGCTCCTCCGTGGCAGCGGCGGGCTCCTCGGTGGCAGCGGCGGGCTCCTCCGTGGCAGCGGCAGCGACAGGCTCCTCCGTGACAGCGGCGGGCTCCTCCGTGGCAGTAGCTGCCGCTGCCGCGGCGGCTGCAGGCTCCTCCGTGGCAGCGGGCTCAGGCTCGGGCTCGGGCTCCGGAGCAGGGGCGCCAGGGGCGGTGGCGCCGTTGAGGCGGAAGGCGCGCACCCACTCGCTGGCGACGGAGGCGCCTTCGCCGGCCCCAACGCGGAACTTGAAGTCCTTGCCCCCATCACGCGGGTGAAGCAGCACGGTCAGCTCGTCGCTGCTTGCCTCAAAGTCGCGGCAAGGCATGTCGTCGTATCCCTTCTTGGAAAGGGGCTTGCCCTTGCCGCCGATCGGGTCGGCTTCGAAGACAGACCACTTTCTGTCCTTGATGACCACGTACCTGAGGAGCGACAACCGACGGGACGAGGCGCAGCACAACGTGAGTCCCCCCGGGCCAAGCTTTTGGCCGGTCAAAGCGCATGGGTACGCCGAAGCCTATGCGAGCAGCAGGGCCGTGGGGCCGTGACCCTGGGGCGGCTGCGCGCCAAGGTTCACTACCGGATTGCAATGCACCTCACCTCCGCTTCCACCCGCGCGAGCCGAGGAACGAAGTCCCGCCGCCTTGCTTTTCCATCACGCCCTCATATACCCGGAGGTCACGGGCGCGGAGCGTGGCGGTAGTTGCCTGCGGGCGCGAAGCCGAGCGAGTGCGGGCAGGGACGGGACGAGTGACTGCGTTGAGCTGGCGCGCGACCATGCCGTCCGCAAGTTCGGGCGAAAGGGGCAAAACCTTCCCGACAGGAGCACAAAGCTCACCATTGGCGCAACTGGCGGGGAGCGGCGGTCGCGGTGGAGCGGCGGAGTGAGAGTGCTCGGGGGGGACCGAGTCGCGAGACTAGTCATGATGCATGCAGAGCACCGCGTCTGGCCGAACAAGATCGCCTGCCACCGCGCCGCAAGCCGCCGACTAGCCGCATGGACATTTTCTCCAATGTCGCTCCCGTCGTCGGCGCGGCCACTGGGCTGGCTCTGGCAGCTTTCTCGGCTTGGTACTTGCTGGCGGATGCCGACTTGCCAGTGCTCATGACCAGCGTGCCCGCCGGAGCCTTCCGGGGCAAGCGCGTGGTCATCATCGGAGCGAGCACTGGAAGTGAGCGCGTGCTCTTGCGCATGCTGCAGCAGGCTTTCCGCTGGAGGTCAGCTCGCCGGACAAGACGCCGTTCGTGACCGCCTCGCTGCTCGTTCTGATCGCCTCGTTTCCGCAGTCGGGCGCGCTCTCGCCCTTCGCCTCTCCAGGGACGGCGCTTCCATTGCCGTGTGCTCTCGTAGCGAAGCAAAGCTCCGTGAACTGGCCGCGGAGTGCCTGGCAGCGGGAGCCCCCAAGGCGGTCGCACACGTCGTCGACGTTCTCGATCTCGATTCGCACGCCTCCCTCGGCGCCGACCTTGCCGCCCTCATGGGTGGCCCAATCGATGTGTTGGTGAACAACGCTGGCCGGTCCCAGCGTTCGCTGGCCGAGGACACGGACATCAAGGTGACGGCTGACATGATGCAGCTGAACGTCATCGGCAACATCTCAGTGACCAAGGCCTTCCTCCCAGCCATGCTGGACCGCGGAAGCGGGCACATCATGGTCACCTCCTCCGTGGCTGGCAAGGTGGGGGCCCCCTGCTCGTCGTCCTACGCGGCGACCAAGCACGCCGTCCAGGGATACTACAGCGCGCTGCGGAACGAGGTGTCCTACCGCGGAGTGGACGTCACGCTGGTTTGCCCTGGCCCTGTTGAGAGCGAGATCACAAAGCACGGTGAGTGCGGGCCTCACCCCCGCCGCTGCCTGCCGTCTGCTGCCTGTCCCCGAGCCGCTGCCGACCGGCCGCTGCCTGCCGTCTGCTGCCCCGGCCGTGTTCCGCCCCGCACTCCCATGCAGCCTTCACTGCCGAGGCCGGTGTCAAGGCCGCCGACGCTGGGTTCAAGGAGGACAAGTCCAAGCGCATGACGGCGGAACGTTGCGCCGAGCTCATGGCCCGAGCTCTGCACAACTCCAAGCTGTACGAGATCTGGGTGAGTCCCCAGCCCATCCTCCTCTTCACCGTTCTCTACCAGATCGCTCCCACGTTTGCCAGCTGGGTCGGCGCCACAAAGGTCGGCCCGGCGCGCGTGGAGGGGCTGCGCATGGGAAAGCCAGGGTACGAGGCGGTGCAGGGCCTGGGAGTGATTTTCGGGGCGGGAGCCAAGGCCAAGAAGCGTGACTGAGTGGCGAACCGAGCACCGCACATTGCGTTCACCGGCACACCGCATCCATAGCTCAATTGCAGAGTCACGGCCACGCAGTGCAATCACGCCAACGGCTGCAGCATTCAGTAGCCGCCTTGGCGCGCCTCGATCTCGGCAGCCACCTCCGATCTCAGCGCCTCGTCCAGCGCGAGCATGCGGTGGGGAACGTGTCGCGGCGCCTCGGGCTCCCCTTCTCCCTCCTCGGCTCTGGCAGAGCCGGCAGAGCTGGCAGAGCCGCCCGCTCGACCCCCTACGCGGCCCGTTCGGCCCCGTTCGGAGGCCCTCTTGGCCCCGTCACGGGCCTTGCGCAGGCCCCCGGTCTGGTCGCCGCCCCTGTCGGGACCGCCGCCGCCTCCAGCCGACGTCGCAGTCGTTGCAGCTGCCGCCGTCGCAGCTGCCGCTGACATGTCCGTCGTGACGATGCCTGCCGACGGCAGGGTCATTCTCCAGTCTCGAGGCACTGCCGGCACCGCGGTCGCGTTCAAGCTCTGCACGGGGACGTCATCCACCAGCCGCTGCTCTGCCGAGCGGCCGCCGCCCCGTCCCCCGAGGACCCTTCCCCAGCCCGGCGCGCTGGTCCCCGCCGCCGCAGCGTCCTCCCGCTGGCGGCGCAGCTTCGCGCTCAGGGCCTGCTGGGCTGTCCACCGCAGCGCGCGGGGCGGCAGCAGCGACGAGTCCTCCGCCGCTCCGCCACCGCCGCCGGCTCCGCGCTTGCTGCCTCCGAGCTGCGCCCGCGCCGACAGAGCCCCAGATCCGCCCGCGCCGGCTCTGCCCGTTGCTCCCAGGTCCCAGCTCTGCCACGCGCCAGCCCCCTCGCCTGCCTGACGCCGCATCGCTTGGCTCGCGAACGGAGCCCGAGCCGACAGGGCGTCCGCCGCGGCCAGCGTCAGCTCTCGTGCCACCTGGCTGCCGCAGCCCACGCCGGCGCCACCGGTGCTCCCGGCGGCCCCTCCCCCTCCCCGGGCGGCGGTTTCGCTTCTCGCCGATCCCGGCGCGTTGCCCCCGCGCCCCCGTCCCGCCGGCGTCCTCTCCCGGCCCGTGGACATGCCCACCGCCGCCGAGTAGCCGAGGAAGGCTGCCGGCGCTGCCACGGCCTGCACCCTGTCTCCGAGCTCCCCGCCCAGCACCAGCGACACGGCTGCCTTTTCTGCCTCCGTGAGGCGCTTGTTCAGCACCTCGGCCTTCTGCTCGTCTAGCTCTGCCGCTGCGACGTCCTGCGCGTGTCGCTCTGCCAGCGCGTCGATCCAGGCCCCGTCTGCGAACCCCGCCAGCGCCGCCTCCGACAGGGGCAGGCCGAGCCGGGCCGAGAGCGACCCGCCGTCGCCGGCGCGCGGAGCGGCCCTGGCCTTGGAGGCGGAAGACACGCCTCCCAGGCGCAGCTGAGGCACTGGCGCGCGCCCGTGGCGCGACGCGAGCGAGGCGCCTCCGACCGACGCCGCGGAGCTGGAGCCACGCCGATCACCGTCCGTCGGCCGGCCTGGCGACCGGCCTGGCGACCCGACCGCGTGGTCGAGGGCCCCGTCGCCCGCGACGAAGGGCCCTGCCGTGGAGAAGGAGGAGGCCGATCCCCTCCGCGACGAGTCCTCCTCCATTGCCGACCGGCGCTGCCTCGAAGCGGCGAGCGCCAAGGCGGCGGCCGCGCCAGATCCGGCCGCCCCGTCGGACCGGCCTGCGCCGGCCGGCCCAGCTCCAGCAGCCTGCGAAGCGGACAGTCGGGCCTCAAGCTTGGGCCTGGAAGGGTCGTCTGCAGCCTGCCTACCGGCTCTGCTGCCGCCGGCTCTGCCTTCCAGCGCGTCCTCGAGCGACGCAATCCACGCAGTGATGCGACGCTGACAGGTGAGGCGGTACTCGGCCCGCATCCGCTCGTCGTGACGGAACACGCTGATGCCCCGGCGGGGCACGTACGGCAGCGGGGGCGGAAGAATCAAAGGTGGAACCACCCCAACGAGCCGAGGCGGGGTCGCAGCCGCCGCCGCTGCAGCTGCAGCAGCTGCAGCGGCGGCAGAGCCACGCGCAACCTGGGGTGGTGCTGCTGCGGCGACCGTCGCGCGATGCCGCTGCGAGCGCGCGCTCAGCTCATCCCACCACACCTCAGCAAAGCCTGGGACCGCCTTCTCGAGGGCCACTACAGCCCGAGTGCGCACAGGGGCCTTGCGCCTTCGGCGCCCGCCAGTGCCGCCCCCGCCACCGGCAGCACCACCAGCGCCGGCGAAAGCGCCCGCCCCGTCGGCACCTGCCCCGCTGACCTCGGCGTCCTCCTCGGCGTCCTCGTCCTCGTCCCCGTCCCCGTCCTCGTCGCTATGCCGCACCCGTCGCGCCTTGCTCAGCCGGTTCGCGAGGACGGCCGCATGCCCCGCCGGCCTCAGTCCCCGCGCCGAGGGCTTCCAGTGACCTCCAATGCGCGCCGCGCGGGCCCCGACGGACCCGTGCGCGTCCTCCGCCCCTGCGCCACTCGCGCCCCCGGCTGCGGTGCGGCCGGTGGAACCCCCTGCGCCGACAGGCGAGGTCGACGCAAGGTCCGTCGTCACGCCGCGCCGCGGCCTGTCCGCCGCCGCCCCGGCCCGTGGACCACCGCTCTCCGCATCCGTGCTCGCGAGCCCCGCGTCAGGTCCCGCGTCGCCAGCGGCTGCGGAACCGCCTGCAGGCGCGGCGGAGGCCTTGGTCGCGGCCTCGACCGCCCTCTCCAAGGCGGCTACAGCGGCGTCGGCCAGCTTGGCCAGGCCAGGCGGCATCTCCACCCGCGGCTCCGCCGGCGGGCCATGGAGGCGCGGCAGCGGGAAGGCTCTGCCCTGGGTGTCCCTGACGAAGATGCGGAGCTGTGAGCGGAGCCAGGCCGAATCCTGGCTGCGAGGGGCGCGGTCCGGCCGGCGGCCGGCCGGGAGCTGGCCCGCCGAGGGCGCGAAACCGCCAACGGCGGTTGACGCTGTGGAGCCACGGTGGGCGGGCGGGGCGGGCCGGCGGGGGGGCGCCGCGATGCCTGGCCTCGTCGTGGATGTTTGCGCGGAACCAAACATGTTCCGGGGGGGCGGCTTGGCCGCTGGGCCGTGCTGGCGGGGGCGAGAAGGGGTGCGCCGGCCGGGGCCACCGGCGGCTCTGCTGCTGCCGTTGCCGGGCCCGCCGCTGGCAGCGCCGCCGCTCGTGGTCGGGGCCCGCCTCAGGGCCCCATTGGCCGCTCTGCCGGCCTCTCCGGCGCGAGCGTTGCCCTCCGCGGCGCCCGCCTTGCTCTCGGCGCTCTCGTCTGCGTAGTCAGCCAGCAGGCCGACCGATGCCGCTCTGGCCTCTGCTCGCATCAGCTGGCCGCGCAGCTCGGCCGACGTCGCCGCCCCGTCAAGGGCCACAATGCTTGCGAGGCGGCCGCGCCGCCGCCTCTTGCCCTTGCCCGCGCGGCTTGAGCGGCCCGCGCTGTTGCTGACAGTCGTGGCCTGGGAGGCGACTGAGGTGCGCCGCGAGGAATGAGAGACGATGCTGGGCGGGCCGCTGGGCCCTGTCCGGCCGCACACCGCGATGGGAAACGCTGCCCCGGGCGAAGCGACGTCGGCTCCTCTGCCGCGGGGACTTGCCGCCGTGATGGATGCGTGATGGTCGGGAGATGAACGGTCCCTTCGCTCCCGGGCATCTGGGCTCGCGCCTGTGCGCCGTGCGGTTTCGTCCGCGCCGGCTCTCAGCCTGCCGTGGCGGCCAGCTCGCCTGCCGCCTCGGCCTGCGACGCTGCCAGCACCCTCGTCGTCGTCGTCATCGCCGTGATCGTGGTCGCGATCAGAGCCAAAGCCGGCAGTGTGGTCGACGTGCGACGCCGAGTCGTCCTCGTCGTTGACAGACGGGCCGGCTGCCGACGCCCCCGCGCTGCCTCCACCCGCCACACCGCCAGCCGCCGCTCCCAGCTCCTCCTCCTCATCGTCATCGTCGTACTCATCAACGCCCGCCCCTGCTGCCACGCCAGCCAGCGCGCCGATGGACGTGATGGACACCTCTGCCTCCATATCCGCCGCCGTGCCCACGGCCACCGACAGCACCTTGAACGGCGTGCTCAGCCGCTCCTGTGGGGACAAGCCGTAGAACCCGGCGAACAGCGCGCTCCGGCTGTCGCCAGCAGCAGTGGCAGAGGCACCGGCCGCGGCAGCAGGCGCGCCCGACCGGGACCCCCCCGCTGCCCCCGCAACGCCCTCGCCGCGCTGCTGCTGCTCCCCCTCCGCCGCCGCTGCCGCCACCGCCGCCGCCATCGCCGCCCTGCTCTCCTCCTCTGACAGCAGAACCCGGAATATGCAAGCCACCCTCGCAGTGAGCGACGGGATCTCCATCCATGGGTCGACGCGCGTCGGGTCGGGCTGCGTGAACTCGGACAGCGGGATGAACACCGTGCGCAGCCCACCCTCGCACCCGCACCCGGGGCTGCCGTCCAGCACCACGACGTCGTCGCGCGTCACCCGCAGCACGGTGACAAGCCGGGTGATGGCCGCCACGTCGAAGGCGCTGGTGCCGCCCGCCGCCCACACGCCTTGCTCCAGCGGCTGCAGCTGCCGCCAACGCTGCTCCGTCGAGCTCGCCAGCGGGTCGTCGACCGCACCGCCCAGCAGGCCCCGCTGTCGAAGCAGCACTTCCACGGCAGAGCCCTCGTCTGCACCAGCCCCGTCGCTGCCAGCGCCAGCGCCGGCCGGTGCCGGACCCGAGGACGTTGACGATGAGGACGCGGAGAGCGCCGTGGTGCTGCCAGGAGCAGCCCCGCCGGCACCCGCGCCCGCAGCCCAGCCAGCCGGTGCACCAGAGGCGCCACTCGCCCCGGCCGCGCGCGGAGACCCCCCCGCGTCCGACGCGTCCTGGGCGCCCACGCTCGTTGACACGGCGGCGGCGTAGGCTCTGCGCTGCATGGGCCCGCCCGCCACGCGCCGCCGCGCCCACACCTGCCCCGGGGCGGGCACGCGCGCCCACGTCGCCCGGCTGGACCGGCCTCCTCCGCCTCCGGCGGGGCCGGGCGGGGGCATGGAGGCGGCCACAGCGCTGCCTCCTCCGGCAGCAACGACCGCGCCCGAAGACGCGTCAGCTGACGGGTAGGCGACGGCGCCGGCAGCCCACCCGTCGTCCGACCCCACGACCAGCAAGCGGCCGGCAGCATCGGCCACGCTGGCACGGCGGGTCCTGCTCCTGCCCGGCCGCGAAGGCACCATCGCCCCCCCAGCGCCTCCGGCCGTCCCCTGCTGCTGCGCCCCCGCTGCGGCTCTGCCAGCAGAGCCAACAGCACCGCTGAAGTCGTCGGCCACGGCCACGGGGCCGCAGAGCGACGCACGGAGCGGGCTGACGAAGAAGCCAGAGTGGTAGGCGGGCGGCTGGAGCCAGGAGGACGGTCGCTCGAGGCGCCAAGAGTGGTTGGTGCCGAGGCAGCCGACGGCGAGGCCGCTCTCCGACCACAGGATCACCCGTCTGTCCTCCCCCGCCGTGAGCACGAACGTGTCCAGCAGCATGGGGCCGGACACAGGCGACACGGAGTTGACTGCGCCGTGGTGGGCGATCCAGCTGGCCAGCGGGAGGAGCGGCGCCTGGTGGTGGTCCTCGTCCTCGAACCCTGGGCGGCCGGCGGAGCCGCGCGGCGACGCCGACTGCGGCCGGGCGGACGCCTCCGCGGCAGAGCCACGCGCCGCTCCAAAGCCCTGTGGCGCGAACTTTGCGTCGGTCGACCTCGGAGACTGGGCGCCTCGCCAAACCGACGGCCGCAGCAGCGGCGGCACGGAGCCCCTCCTCGGACCGCCGGCCGCCCCGGCCGTGGCGGCGCTGCCCCCGGCGCCTGGCCCAGTCCCGCTCGCCCCCGCGCTGGCCAGCCCAGCAGCCGCCGCGGCGCCCCCCTCCAGCAGCAGCGCGGACGCCCGCCTGCGCCTGGCCCCCCGCCGCCCAGCGCCCGGCACAGCATCCCCCGCGCCTGCGCTCCGGAAGCTGCTCTGCCCTCCCTCGGCCCCCGCCGCTGCAGCAGCAGCGCTCGCAGCCGCGGCCTCGTGGTCGTCCTCGACGCTCGACAGCGTGGCCAGCGCCACCGACAGCGGGTGTGCCAGAGGCAGCACGCCCTCCCGCACCAGCGTGGCCACGGCAGAGCCCGCTGCATTGCCGCTCGCGGCGCCGGCCGCAGCGGACACCTGCGATGACCGAGACGAAGCCGTCGCCGGCGACGAAACCGCCGGCTCCCACAGCGTCACCGTGCCGTCAGAGAGGGCCACCCAGAGGCCGCTGCCTCCGTCGGCTGCGGCCAGGCACGTCACCCCCGCGCAGCGCCACGACACCACGGGCCGCGCGCCGGCCTCGTCCGCCTCGGTGTCGCTCTGCCGATACGGGCTCTGCCCGCCGGCGCCGCGCCCTGCCGACGGGACCAGCAGCACGGGCGGCGCGCTGGGCAGCGCGATCCACTGCGTCAAGTCGTCGATGGACCACAGGCGCAGAGCCGCCGCCTGCAGGGGCGCCCTCCCGTCGGCGGCAGAGCTGACGAGTCCCGGGGCCAGCGTTCGGCCCCAGGCCCTGCGCCCCGCTGGTGTGCCTGCGAGGCCGACGTCGTCGCCTCCCGACCCTTCCGCCTCGAACCCTGCCACCAGCGCGTTGTGAGACGTCAGGACGCACAGCGCCGTGACGGCTGGCGGCGACGACTCCAAGAGCATTGGAGCGACGCCGCCCGGCACGGCAGGGCGGTCAGCCGCTCCGGTCAGGTCGGCGTCCCCGCCGAGTCCTCGTGAAGCCGGCCCAGGCGGAACAAAGATTGCCCGCTCGTGCCTGCCCGTTGCAGTGCTCCAGAGGTGAATGGCGCCATCGGTGCCGCCCGTTGCGACGCAAACGCTGTCCAGCATCACCATGCAGGTAATTCGCGAGCCCGGGAGGTGGCCGGCCACGCGGGGGCGGCGGCCGGCGGCCCCTGAGGCAGCGTCGTCGCGCCCGCCCCTGGAGGCGGGGCCCGTCTGCAGCCCCCCCGCCGGCGCCACTCTGATGGGCCGGCGACGGATCACGCCGTCGCCAAGGTCACCCCGGGCGGCGTCGCCCACGTCCCCGGCGTCGTCGCCAAACTCTGTGTCGTCCCCCACCGACAGCACGCTGTGCAAGCCGCCGCCGCCGCCGCCGCCTTCCAGCCGCAGCCCGCCGTCGCCGTCGCCGTCACCGTCACCGTCACGGTCTGCCTCGCCGTGCTCCGAGCCAGCAGCGGGATCGTACAGGTCGCTCCTCCCTGCGCGGCTGCGCTGCTGGCGCCGGCGCCGCTTCTGAGCGTCCCTCGCGCCCCGCTCCGCCCTGGCTGCCTGGGCCTGTTCCACGAGCGACTGGCTTCGGAGGTAGTTTCCCCGACGGACCCTTGCCGCTTGCCAAGTCCGCTGCAACTCCGCAGGGGTGACGCCCTGCGCTGCAGCGGCGCGGACAAGGGCCCCCTCCGAGGCCTCCCACTGAACCCTCTCGACCGCCGCATCAGGTCCGTCCTCCGGCTCTGCCGCCGCCCCAGCGTGACCGGTCGCAAAGTTCTCGCCCCCTCCGGCACGGCCCACCATGCCCAGGCCCAAGCGCCCGTTGGAGAGGGCGTCGTCGATGGTCGAGATGACGCAGCCGTCGGCAGAGTCCCCGCCGCTGTCGTCGAACACGAACACGCGGCGGCCCACGGCGACGCAAAGCAGCTTCGACACCGACGACGGCCCCGACCCGCTGCCCCCGGCGGCAGAGCCCCCGGCAGAGCACTCCGTCACGCGGGTGACGCACAGCACAGCGCCCACCGGGTCCGCCTGCGCGGCCGCGACGCGGTCAAGCGGTTTCCCGTCCAGCATGGCGGAGCCGCGCGCATCTCCCACCAGCAGCCCCTCGCCGAGCAACGCCCCGTTGCTCGGGTTGATCAGCGCGACGGTGAGCCCGTCGGAGCCTCCCACCACGAGGCGCCGCCCCTCGTTGTCCAGCGCAACCGCCGTCAGCGTGGACGAAGCGGCAGAGCTGGCAAGCAGCTGTGCCGCGCGGCTCTGCTCGGTGAACCCACTCGATGCCGTGACGCGGCGCTGCGTGTCCCAGGCCCCGCCCACCAGCGCCCCGCCGCCGCCGCCGGCCCCGCCACCACCGCCGGCCCCGCCGCCGCCGCCAGCCCTGCCGCCGCCGCTTGAGCTCGACATCACAGCCCCGATTCCGCCCCTGGTCCTGTGCCGCGTGCCGGGGACGAAGCCCAGGCCGGCCCTTGCGGCGGCAGTGGTCGCGGCCCCGAAGGCCGTTCCTCGCGCCGCGAACGCCGACGTGGCGCTGCCGCTTGAAGCCTGCCACAGGGTGACCACCACCCCGTCCCGCTCCGCAACGGTAATCTCGTGAAAGGCGGGGTTGTAAATCGCCGAACCCACCGGCGCGAGCGGCCCCAGCGACAGGGGCGGCGTCGCCCCCACAACGCCGGGGGGAGCCGCAGGGTCGGTCGGGGCAGCGACCTCGACGCTTGCGGTGGCATCCGCGGCTGCGTCCGACGCGCCGCCGGCCACGTCACCGCCTCCATGCGCTCTGGAGCCATGCCCGGCCCGGCTCCCCGCCGTGCCTGATCGGCTGACGGTCTCCGGTGAAACCGCACCGAGACGGCTGGCTCCGCGCCGCAATGTGTTGGCGTTTCGTGAGCTGGCACGGGTTGACAGCTGCCTTGTCTCCAGCTCTGCCCGCGGGCTCTGCGCACGCGGCGATCGCGCTCTGCCGGACCTTCCAACGTAGCCGGGAAGCTCTGCCGGCAGAGGCTCTCTTGCGCCGCGAATCGACCATTCCGAGAGCACCCCTGCCGCCGCCGCTGCGGCCACTTCGTCCGGGTCCCCGAGGGCTCTGCCGCCTGTGAGGCCGGCCGCTGCGAGGGCGCGCACCTTGGGTGGAATCGCCGAGGCGTTGGCTGCGCTGGAGAGCGCTGAGCGGAACGTTGCCGCCGCGTCGCCCGCCGCCGCTGCTGCCGCCGCCGCCGCCGCCGCTGCGGCCGCCGCTGCAGCTGGAGTTCCGCCCAAAGCCGCAGACGTGGACAGCGACACCGCCGCTGCCGGTCGCAGCGGCCACTGTACGATGGCTCTGCCGGCTGCCATGAGGAACGGTGGCTCTGCCCGGGTGTTCACGTGGACGAAGGGGAGCCATCGCTCTGCCAAGACGTCGAGAGCACGAAGTAGCTCTGCCCTTGGAGCGGCGGAAGGATCCTTTGAGTCGTTCTCGTGCGATCCGCCGGCGCCCGAGGCTGCGGAAGCGACGGCGGTTCCGATGATGGCTGCGGTTGAAATGGTCTGAAGGCGGCGGAAGGATCGAAGGTCCCAGACGCAGGCAGTGAGGTCCCTGCTGAGAGAGACGGCCACGGGCAGGGGGTCCGCGAACACGGTGTGGGTCACTCGGGCCGCATGGCCCTGCAGCGCCGTGGGCGGCTGCCTGTCCCACGGCGACCACAGCACCACGTCGCGCGACGCCCCGCTGACAGCAAGGAGGCGCTGCAGGGGGCTCCACTCCAGCGACGACACCGGCCCCGTCAGCAGGAGGTGCGACGCCGGCTTGAGCCGCTCCTCCTCCAGCACCACCACCACGCCGTTGTCACCGGCCACGGCGATGCCGCCGGCGCCCCGCAACACCGCCACGGCCGTAACGCTCCTGTCCGACTTATCGGCCCCGCTGCCAGCGTGGTCGTCGTCGCCGCTGCGCCGCCGATGCCCGCGTCCCCGTCTGCTGCTGCTGGCGCCGCCCCCGCGCCCGCCGCCCCCGCCGCCGTCGCCGGCACCCGTGGCCCGGGGAGCGCCCATCCCGCTGACCGCCGGGCCGGAGCCCGACCCCCCCAGCGCGTCGTCCCCGTCGAACAGCAGCCTCGGGTTCACGGCAGAGCCAGCCCTGTGCGTTGCCACTCGCTCGAACCACACGTTCTCAATGTGCTGCCGACCAACGCGCGCCCCCGCACGCGCGCCCAGCCCCTGCGCCAGCGTCTCCTCCGCCGGCCGGCGGCCCTGCACCCTGCTCAGCCGCCCCGCGCGCCCGCGACCGCCGGCGCTCGTCTCCCCAGGCAACGGCGACCCGCCGCCCTCGGCGGCCCCGCTGCCCCCGTCCGCGCCTCTCCCCGCCTCCGGGTCCCAGTCCCGGTCGCTCCCTCCGCCCGAGTCGTCCTCGCTCTTGCCCCGCCCCCTCTTGCCGCCGGGGCGCTGTCGCGTCGCCGCCTCGTCGCTCTGCGCGCGGCTGCGCATCTCCGCCGTCGCTTGCTGCGTCCGGAGCGCCCGGCCCTCCAGCGTCTCGCGCGCGCGCTCCACCGCCGCGGCGATGATCGCGTCGGCTCTGCCGGTCTCTTCTGGGTGAAGCTCTGCCACCTCTGCGTCCGCAACCACCTTCGCGACAGCCGCGGCCTCCGCGCTGCGGCTTCGCTCGTCAGCACGCCGGATGTCGTCGGCGGAGCGAAGGTCGGTGTCCGCCCAGGCAGCCTCCACGTCCGCGTCCTCGGCGGCGGCCGTGGCGGCGGCGGAGGCGGCGCCCGCAGCGGCGCCGGATACCGTCGCGCCCTCTGGAGGGACGTCCGTGAGCGAGGCACGTGCTGGCGAGGCACCGCGGCCCGCGGGGTCGACGGCTCTGCCCGCCTGGCCGCGAAGGGGCCCTGCGCCGTGCGTTGAACGGGGCACGCCAGGGCGGGACGGCTTCCGCATCGGCGTGGCCGACGGCACCAGCGCACGGCGGGACGAAGCAGCTCTGCCGGATACCCTGGCGGAAGGATCCGCGATCCCTCCAGAGCGTATCGGCGACGCCTGAAGCGCAGTTTCACGAACATCGTCCGAGGACCCGCCCGCACGGTTTCGCGTGGCTCGCGAGGCCTGCGCCTGCAGCCGCCCCCTTCGCACGAGGCCAGCAGCCTCGTGGGCCGCCCGCTGCCGGTCAGCTGACCGCTTCGCCATTTCTTGGTCGATCGCATGCTCTGTTTCGCGCTCAGCCGATTCGCTCGGCTCCTCTGCCAGCGTGATGATGTGCCAGCCCGGCCGCAGCACCACCCTCCACAGGTCCCCCGCCGACGTCCCCACCAGCAGCACCTCCTCCCACACGCTGCGCTGGTCTGACAGCCGGCCTCCGCGCGTCCGCCGCGGGGGCGGCGAAACCGCAGCGTGCGCGTTGGGCCCAGGAGCGAAGTCGCCCTGCCCGCCCTCGCCGCCCCTGACTCCTGCTGCAGCTGCGGCAGAGGCGGCGCCAGCACCAGCGCCGCCGGTGGCTCGTTCGTGAGGGTCGCCCGAGCCGCCCCCCATGCCGCTGCCACCGTCTTGGGGGAATGCCCCCAGAGCGCCTCCCGCTTGCCGCTGCTGCCGCTGCTGCTGCTGCTGCTGCTGCTGCGTGGCCATGGCCAACGCCGTTCGCTTCGCTGCCTCCACGGCCTCTGCGGCAACCTGCGCCGCTGTGCGACCGTCCAGAGACTCGCTGATGATGGATGCTGATTCCTCCAAGTCAGACTTGGCTTGGGTGTCGGCGTGGGGGTGGTCGGCCCTGGCATCGGCCCCAGGTGCTCTGCCGGTGTTGGTCGACGACGCGCGAGACATTGGAGACAGCGGCCTGCGCTGCGCGTGAACGCTGCCTGATCCCACGCTGCGCCGACGGCCGCTCGGCGATGCGGGGCCAGTCGCTGCCGCGACAGCACCGACCCGCGAGCCGACAGTGGCAGCGTCAGCATCCCCGCCGGCGCTCGGCGACAGTGGCCGCTGGCCTGCCGCCGCCGCCGCCGCTGCCTGCTGCCGCTGCCGCTGCTGCTGCTTGCGCTGTTGCTTGTGCTTATGTCTCCAGTTGTCGCTTCCGGCCGGGGGGGCGCTCTCCGGCACCCGCCGCACATACGCAGCGAGGCATGTGAGAGCGGCGCTGCTAAAGTGCGATGCCGAGATGCGCCCGCGAAGCAGCGCACCCCCCACTGACGGGCTCAGCTCGTACAGCGACACAGACCGCGAAGTGGCGACCGCCAGCAGAGCCGAGCGGTGCAGCCAGGCGAGGCCCACCGGGCCAGCTCTGCCGGACGAGAAGGCCAGCGCCCTGGACAGCGCCCCCGACGTCGCCGACACGTCCCACACGCACACCGTGCCGTCGTCCGCAGACGTGATGTAGCGATCGGCCGACGACGCGCGAGCAATGCCGGTGTCATCGGCATCTGCCATCTCTGTCGCGGGTTCGCCGGAACCCACGGCTCCGCCCCCCGCGTGCCGGATGCCTGCGCCGACGCCCATCAGCGCGGAACCGCGGCCCTGCCGGGAGCCCGGCACAAAGATATGCCGAGAGACGAGGTCCCTGTGGCCCGAGCCCTCCGGAAGGCGCGCCACGAAACCGCTGGAGTTGCACTGCGCCACCGAGGGAACGAGCCCGTCGCCGCTGCCGGCAGAGCCGCGGCCCGTCACTGCCCGGGTGGACATCACGCCGGATCCCCCCACCACCGCCATGCGGAGGGTGGCAGTGGTGAGCGGGAGCTTGGACGCGATGGCCGCCTGGACCGCTGCTCGCCGCCGCTCCGCCTGCGCAGCGCTCTCCGACTGAAGCCTCGAAGAGCGGGCCACGGCCGTGGTCGGCCCCGCGCCCCCGGCTACCAGGGCGGTCGACGACGGGCCGCCGCGCGGCGACGTCAGCCCGGCGAAGCCGCCGGCTGTGCCCGCCGCGCCGAGCGACGCTGCGGCAGCCTGAGCGACAGTGTCCCGAGCCATTGCGTCGAACACGGCCGTGAGCTGCAGCCCCGCCAGCGTGACCGCCTTGCCCAGCCTGGCCGCCTCGGCCTGCTCTCGGGCAGAGCTCATGCCGTCGCCGCCGCCGAGCAGCTGCCTGGCGCGCGCGCGGCCGGCGCCGGCCCCGCTCTGCGCCGCCGCGAGCCGCGCGGCGCGGCGAGCGCCGCCAGTAGCTCCACGCTCGTCGCCCCCTCCTTGGCTGCTTTGGGACGTGGAGGCGCCGAAAACGACCTGGCCGTTCAGGCCGGCGCCGCCGTCGCCGTCCGCCCGCACGTCCGAGGGCGCCCCTGACCCGGACAGGAACAGGAACGTGCTGAGCTCCGACCAGTCCACAGTACCGTCCGAGTTGGCATCGATCTGCGGCGGCGGCGAGCGGGCGGCTCGCGGGCGGGCGCGAGGCGGGGTCGCTGCAGTTGCTCAAGGAGGCCTTTGGCCAACAAGCCGGTCCGGGACGCGCAAGCGCTGCGCCGCGCCGGCGCCGCCCTGCACAAGACGCGCACCTTGAGGAAGAGCCTCGTCAGCTCGGAGGGGGGCTGCTTCAGGATGTGCGAGAACTTGCGCACAAACGCCTCCTCGCTCAGGCCGCCGTCCACCTGCGAGCGAGCAGCGCCGCGGGCAAGCGAGCAGGGGCGCGAGGATGGCAAAGCACGCGCGCACTGCATTGGCTGGCCACGCCACAAGGCTGCACTCTTGAGCTGCCACGGATGCCGCCGTGAGCCACGAACGCGCGCCTGGCGAGGCCGCAGCGCAACGGCTGCCCGTCTGCGACCAGCGGTCCCTCGGCGCACGTTGTCAAACTCGGCCTTGAGAGCGTGCAGCTGGTCCACATCGATCGAAATGTGCTCCCCGCTCGCCATGCCGGGCCGTTGGCCAGGCGGCAAGCAGGCGTGGAGTGCTGTGTGGTTGGCCGCAAACCGCCCGATTCAAGGCCGCGATGTTCGAGCTCATATTCAGGCGCGCATTTGCGTAGTCGGCGCCACATCAGCCCTCTGCCGCCAAAAACGCAGCGTGCGCCTCGGCATCGAGGGGCGTCTGCTTCGCGTTGATCTGCTGCGCCTCGATGCGCCCATCGCGGATGTAGAGAATTCGGTCGGCGTAGCACTCGAGGTGCGGGTCGCTGCGGGAAGGGAACGTTGGCCGAGAAACGCACGCGAAACAGAGGGGCCGTTCGCAGGCGAAGCCAGACTTGCTGGTGCGAGCGCGCGGGGGGTTGCGAGGGGGCGGCGCTGCAGTGCTGGACAGCAGCCGAAGCGCGCACTGCGGCAAGGTCTCACTGCGTGACCATGATCATCGTGACCTTCCGCTCCAGGTTGATTCGAAGCAGCAGGTTCATGACCGCAACCTGGTTGCGGGTGTCAAGGTCAGCCACTGCCTCGTCCAGCAGCATCAGGCGGGGTGCGTTGGCAAGCGAGCGCGCGATTGCGACGCGCTGCTGCTCGCCGCCGGACAGCTCCGACGGCAAGTGGCTGATCCTGTCCTCCAAACCCACCATCGCCAGCAGCATCTTTGCTCGCGCGGTGCGCTCCTGCTTGCTCAGCTCGCCCAGCACCGACATGGGGAGTTCCACGTTCTCAAACGCGCTGAGCGCGCCGAGCAGCTGGAACGACTGAAACACCCACCCGATTTTCCGCAGCCGCAGGTCGGCCAGCGTCCGCTCGGAGTCTGCTGCTTTGGCGTCCAGCACCTCCCCAAAGAGCTCAATCGAGCCGCCAGTGACGGAGTCGATCGCCCCGATGCAGTTGCACAGAGTTGTCTTGCCCTGGCCGGATGCCCCGCGCAGCAGGACGAACTCGCCCTCGCGAATGGGGTAAAACTCAGACGGAGTGCCGTCGCGAGGGTCCGTGTCCAGGCTGAGGCTGATGCCCTTGAGCACGTCCACGCTGGCGCCCCCGTCAAGGAGGTAGGCCTTGCGCACATCCTTGAGCACGACCACCGGTTCGCCCAGCGTCTTGCCTGCGGGGAAGCGGGCGGCGGCAGCGGGCGCTCAACACACCTGACGCTGCTGCGCGCGTCCCGGCGCATGGCGACCGGTGCCGGGACGCATGGCGCACTGCACGCCCGCTGAGCTCACCAGGGTGAATGGGCATCCCGTGGCGGTCTGTCTCCACCTCGTGGGCCTCGCCCTCAGTGGCGGCGCCCGACGGCCTGGGATGCGCCTCCGACAGGTCTGCTCTGATCACAGGGGCCGCCGACACGGCCGCCATGGTCGCTGAGCCACGGGGAGGTCCAGATGACACGCGCGTGGGCTGGAAGAGCTGAGTTGTGACGGCGGCGAGTGCGAGGGGGGACCGGCCAAGGCGTGGCGTGTGGCATTCGGGCACGAGCGCGGAAAAACACGTCCAAGACTCAAGGCTGAGTTGCATTTCAACATGACAACTCACTCTCCAATAAGGCAGACTGGCATGCCCATAAATGTTGGGAGGACACATGGCGAGTGGCAGGCATTGGTGTGTGACTCTGGGGCTTCCCCTCAGCAGCATCTGGGGCTTGATCGGCCCACTCTGGAGTCGCGCTGGACCGGGAGCTGTGCGCAGCGCATGCCCAACACATGCATGCTTCGCCATCAATTCGCGGCCACAGCGCAATGAGATCCCGCGCTACATTAGCATCGGCCAGAAACTGACAGCCCCGTTCCCGCCGTCCATACACGGCGGGTGGGCATCCTGGGCCACTGGCTGGCGGCACACCGGGCAGTTCGACTGGTGGCCTTCGATCCACGTCGTCGCACACTCGCGGCAGAACCTGTGTCCGCACGGCACCAGTGCCACAGCATCAGCCATGGCATCCTGGCAGATGGGGCAGTTGTCCTCTTCCGCGTCCGGGGCAGCACCTGCCGCCGCCGCCGCCGCCGTGTCGCCAGCTTGGTCGCCCTGGGCTGCGCCAGCGTCGCCGCCCGCGGGCCGGTCGGCCAAGGCGGTTGGCGGCGCTGGCGCTGGCACCGCCCACACGACCTGCCACCGCATGCCATAGCGCAGCAGCGCGACGCACCGGACCACGCAGTCGAGCACATATACGAGCTTGATCAGCACGTACGCTATCGCCGGCACCGACGGCACGATTGCGGCTGCGCGTTCCAACCCGTCGCCGCCGCTGCTGCCGCCGCCGCCGTCCGCGTCGCCTCCGCTGGGCCCGGCTGGCGGATCCAGGGCCGAGTTGGCGCTGCTCAAGAACATAAACCACAGCGGAAGCCAGGCCAGCGCCCGGTAAGCGGCGGCAGCTCTGCCCAACGCGGCCAGCACGACTGAGCGCACCCGCCTCGCTGCGGACGCCCCAGCAGGCATCAAGATCCCCGCCGCTGCACTGGCTGCATTCGTCGCAGCCCCAGCTGCACCAGCTGCGCCAGCAGCCCCAGCTGCACCAGCTGCACCAGCTGCGCCAGCTGCACCAGCTGCGCTCGGGTGCAGGCGCGGGGACACGCCGCTCTCCACAGCGGCCGACCGCGCTGCGGCCCCTGCCTCCGCCCTCGCCGCAGCGCCTGCAGCAGGTGTGGCAGCAGCCGAGGGAGACGGCCCCGAGCCGCCCTCGCCCAATCGCTCGCTCGCCGTTGCCGGCGCACCGCGTAGCTGAGCCGACGGGTGAGTGGGTCCAGTGAGTGGGCTATCGGCGTCGTGGCCGGCCGGCCCCGGGTCCGACCCCGGGCCTAGCAGGGGAACCTGCCCAGCGCCGGGCCCCGCGGCCACCAGCGAGGCGGTGGCGCAGCCCTCGTCGTCGGACTCCTCCTCTGGCGCAGATGCGCCGCCCGGGACCGAGAGCTGCGTCGCGCCGGCCGGGATCCCGATAGAGCCCGCCCTCAACGCTGTCGCAGACGCAGACGCGCCGCGCGCGGCGGCGGCATGCATTCCAGGAGAACTGGCGCTCCCGGAGCCGGCGGTGTCACGACCGCGAGCTCCGGCAGCAGCATCGGCATACACTCCGCCGCTGCTGCCGCCGCCGCCGTGACCTCCTCCTGCGCTGAACCTGCGCCGCCGATGGCGCCCGGGCCGGCCCCGGCCACCGCAGCAGCAGCAGCCGCAGCCGCAGCACCACCACGCCTCGCCGCAGCCATCTCGCGCCCCGGCCCAGTCACCGACCGCCAGCGAGGCCAGGCCCTTCCACGCGCCGAGCGGGACCACGCCCACCAGCAGCGCATTCAGCGCCAGCAGGGCCAGGCGAGCCAGCGTGTCCGCGAACCCCGTCCGCCACAGCGTTGCCCAGAGCTGAACCGTGACGACGTCCGATCCCGCAGCAGAGTACAGAGACGTCTCAGAGAGCGGGCCACAGGCAAGCACCTCCAGCACGGCCCACTCGGTGGTCGAGACCGATGCCGTCGCCTCCGGGGGCGGCAGAGGAAGCGGCACCTGGTCGCTGAACGGGGAGATCGGCATCCCGGTTTCGCGCGAAACCGCAGGCTCTGGCTCCACTCCCACCAGCTGGACGAGCCAGGGCATCTGGCGCGGCCAGGCTTTGAGCGCCAGCAGCGGCGTGATCCAGCCCCCGGGGTCCACCGAGAGCACCAGCAGCGAGGCGTGGACTGTGGCCAGCAGCGCCAGGCCGATGGCCGTCAGGGAGGCGCGGCAGCAAGCGGAGCGGGCAGCCGACCGGCGAGCGGGGGGCGCCGAGCCATCGTCGAGCGCGTCCCAGCTGGCCCCAGTGTCCCGCGCCGCAAAGGTCACCTGCCTTGAGAGCGTATATATGCTTGCCGCAAGGATGAGGAGCACTGCCAGGGCAGGCGCGTGTCGCACAAGCACCACTGTGGCCAGGATGAGTGCCAGCGGCGCCGCGTAGGGCACTGCGCGCGCGCCCGGGCGGCCCGCCCGCCGGGCTTGCACTGCTGCCGCGGCCCGAAGAACCCAGCCTCGAACGCCCCCACCACCGCCGCCGTCCCCGTCGTCGCCGTTTCCTTGCCCCTGGCCCCCTCCTGCCGCGGCCCCAGCTGCCACGGCGGCTGGCGCCCCCTGCTGCGCGGCGGCCCCTGCACCTGCCTCCGCCGCCCCGGCACGAGCCGGCCCGCCCTGGTCGCGCCCAGCCGCACTGGGGGACGCGCGCGCTGCCTCGCCAGGACGAGCTCTGGTCCCGTTGCCGGAGTCGCCACCGCCGCCGCCGCCGCCGCCGCCGCCGCCGCCGCTGCCCGTGCTGGCATCGTCTCTCGCACGGCTCGTCGGCAGCCCTCCCCCGCCGACGCTTGCCCGCGTCTCGCCACGCCTTGCTTCGGCTGTGCCAGGCTCGCCCCCCACCAAGAGTGGAGCCGCCGGCGCTCCGTGCGGCGTCGCTGCCAGCGGCCCGGCAGCGCTTCGCGGCACGGGCTTTGGCCCGCCTGGCGACCCGGGAGCCCCAAACGCCACTCCGGCGACATGATGCCGGTGCACAGGAACTGTGCCCCCAAGCAGCCCTTCTGATTCCGCTTGCAGGGCGAGAGTCGACGAGCTGGGGCGCAGCGCGGCGCCGGAGGTCCCGCTCGGCGCACGCTTGCGACCCGTGCTCCACGCCGCCTCAGGCCCGGCTGGGAGGCCTGGGCCAGGAAGCTGGCTGGGAGAAGTCTGCATCGAAGTCGCCGCAGCGCTGAAGAAGATTGGCGCGCCAATTGCGAGGGGAGATGGCGGGGAAACGCGCGAAGCCAGAACTCGCTCCTCGGAGCCGCGGCGCGGCACCGGCTGCCGCCAGGCGGGCCCGTCCTTGGCCGACGCGTGGCTCGCAGGTGCTCCTTGCTGCGGGCCTGGGGGTGGGGAGCGCGAGGTGCTGCCGTCTGTGTTCCCAACTGAAGCGCTGCGCCTGCGAGCCGGCAGCGCAAATGCCGCACTGCCCGTCGCGGCCGCGGTCCACGGAGCGGATGCCGGCTCCGACGCGCCCTCGGAAGGCAAAGCGCTCTCGTCGTCAAATTTCCCCGTTGATTCGCTTTTGCGGCCCCGGGTTTGCTCCCGGGCGCGCTCCAGCCACACTTGCGACGATGCTGACGCAGCCTTGGCGATTTGTGTTATGCGGTCGTGGTGGGCCGCTGCCGGGCGCATTGTGCGCCCGCCGAGCGGCACAGCGCGCGGCTGGCGGTCGAAAGCCTTTCAGTCCTCCAGTGTAGTAGCAGGTGAATTGCAGCGCAGGGGGTGGGGCGTGCGTGTGGGGCGCGGGGAAAACTTGCCCCAGCGCGCTGAACACGACTTGCCGAGTTTGGCAGAGCATCAGTGCGTTGCGATTCGCCCGACTCACAACCGCAATCTGGCCAACCCAGCACCGGGCACGGCTGCAGAGGCCCCGGGGACTGACTGGGGCCACGAAATGGCCGACGCTGAAGCGTGAGGGTACGCTGGCGGGGGAGGTCCTCCGGCGCGGGGCAGCAATTCCCGCTTTCGCCCCACTCGCCCGTTGGCCCGCTGCTCCTCGCGCTGGAGAGCGCCATTCCAGAGCCCTGACTTGCAGGGAGGGCGGGTGTGGCGTCGTGGCACCGCATGCTGCGTCCGGCATGCGAGGGGCACCGCACAGTCCGCTGCCGCGGGAGGCTGTTCTGCCGGCACTGGGTTCGCTCGGCGATGGCCCCGCCTCCGCGCCCGGAAGCGCACCGGACGGGGCAGCGCCTGTCTCCCCGGCTGCTGGGGCCCAAACGCGCAGCTACACGCGCGCGCTTGCGGTCCAGCAGCTGGCCCACGCGCGCGTGGTGCCCGGCATCCCAAGCGATCCCACAGGCGCCCGCGGCGCGCCAGTCGACGCGCCCCCGGCCCCGGCCCGCCCATCGCCCGCCCGCCCCGCAGTGACTACGAGGCGGAGTTTGAGCAGGAGATTCCGACCAGAACGGACGATGACGGCCAGGGGGATGGGGACTACGCTTACAGCGACGAGGGGGGCGACGAGTACGACGACGACTTCCCGGCCGAGGGCAAGGCCGGGGCGGGGGCGGGCATGCCTGCCGAGGGCGAGGGGTACGACGACGAGGGCTTTGACGGCGCGGACCCGGACGGGGACGAGGGCGGGTACGGCGCAGACGGCGCTGAGGCCGATGGCGGCGGCGGCGCGGACGGCGCCGACTACGACGACGAGGGCGGGTACGGCGACGGCGGTGGGTACGACGACGGCGACGACGACGGGTACGGCGACGACGACCTGTCAGGCCCGCCCGCAGACGAGGACGCGCGCTACGGCGGCCACGGGGCCGATGCCGGCGGGCGGTACGAAGACGACCTGTCTCCCCGCGACCACGACGGCGGGCGCAGCGTTGGGCACTCGGCCTACTCCGGGGAGGATGGCTCGGCGAGGGGCGGCGGGCGCAGCGTGGAGCACTCGCTGGGGGCGGGGGCGCTCACCGCTGAGAGCAGGCGCATCCTCGCCCGCCAGTCGCTGCGCCGCGACGCGATCAAGCAGCGCATGCTGAGGCAGAGGCGGATCAACGAGAGGCGCAAGCAGGCGGGCCGCGTGTCCCAGGTCGACCGATGGCGGCGAAAGCTCAGCAAAAGCCCCTTCGCGGTGGACCAGCTGGCGGAGCACGAGCGGATGGGTGAGAGGCCGCATCGCGCCGCCGCATCGCGCCGCCGCATCGTGCCGCCGCATCGTGCCGCCGCATCGCGCCGCCGCATCGTGACGCCACGTGTTGAGAGCCGCGCCCGCCGTCCGTCCAGCGCCCGCTTGCGCCTAGAGAGAGCCAACCCTTCGCCGCCCGCGCCCTCCCGCTGCCCGGCTGCGCGCTCCCCTGCTGCTGCGCCCGCAGACGAGGAACAGCGCGTGAGGCAGGAGGAGCGTGCCCGCCGAGAGCGGCTCCTCGCCCGGCGGCGCGAGCAGGTCAAGGCTGAGATCATCGTGAAGGCGCTCGCCGAGGAGAGCGACGTCGACGCGCTGCGGGCCGAGAAGCGGGCGATCTTGTCGGAAGAGCAGCGCATCAAGGCGCTGCTAGAGCTGGAAAAGGCCAAACTGCACCGTAAGGCTGACATGCAGGCAGCGATCAGAGCGGAGCGCCAGCGCCTCCGGGCCAAGCGCGAGTACCGCCGGGACAAGTTCTCGGCCCTGCAGCGCCAGCGCCAGCAGACGGTGCGGCTGCAGAAGATGCTCGCAAACGGACTCGTAACGGACCCCAAGACTGGCTTCGCGGTGCCCGTGGAGACGGAGGAGGGCTGGTTCGCGCTGCAGGAGCTGGAGAAGGCAGGCAAGCTGCCTCCCGAGTACAGGCCGTTCCTGGACGGGCCGGGGCACGACGAGGCGGCCATCGAGGCGGAGGCCACTGCTGCCAGCGTGGGTGCCGGCGCGGTGGGCCGGCGTGGCGGGAGCGCCGGGGCGGAGGCCGGGTACAGCGACTACGACGCTGGCGCCAGCTTTGCTGTGGGCTCGCTGCCGCCCCCCGGGATGGCCGAGACGTCAGCCCTCGAGCCATCCCTTGCAGCGGGGCCTTCAGGCGGCGTGGGCGCCGGGGCGAGCGGCGAAGTGAGAGACGCCATCGACGCGATGATGAGCGGGAGCCTCGGCGTTGGGATGGGAGGCGCCAGCGCCTCCACAGCCGTGGCAGCGACGCCCTACGAGGGCGAGTTTGAAGACGACCGAGGAGACGACGCTGCCCAGCACCACCACGACGAGCAGGCGGACGGCGATGCTGAGGAGGCCGATGAGGACGACGGCTACTCCGACGACTACGATTCAGCCGGTGGCACCTAGGCGCGTCGAGGATTTCTCTGTGTGTGTGTGTGTGGGAGGGGGGGGGATGATCGAACCAACGAGTGACGAATTGGGAAAGGCGGGGGACAGGTAGCCCACGTTCCCTGGATGGGGGGGAGGCTGGCTCGCAACTCGCGGCCCTGCGCTGGCGGGCGTGTGACGGCCGAATCGTCGTGTGGGTGGCATTGGCTGAGTGCGAGTCGGGCGCGAGGCGGCACAAACCACTGCTTCTGCTTCTGGTTCTGCCTCCGCCGCTGCTGCTGCTGCTGCGGTGGCGATACAAACACACGCGACTTCCTTCGTGGTGCTGGCCCGCACACATGCGGGGCACAGCTCTGTCTGTCGCGTTTGCGAGCGGAGAGCGGCGGGGACGAGGGCGAGCGAGCCGCGTGATGCGGCCACACGACGCCCGGCGACCGCGCGCAAGCTGGCACTGGCCACGCCATCACACGAAGTGGTCCTTCTTGGCAGAGCCGAGGCCCGGAAGGATGCCCCCGATGCCGCCGCCCCCGCCTCCGCGGCGTCCACGGCCGCGGCCGCCGCTGCCGCCGCCCCCGCCCAGGGCGAGCACGAAGAGGAACACCAGCGCGCCAACGATGATGATGCCGACGAAGATGGCTGCCGCCCAGGTTCCGGCCGACCACGCCGCGGGGTTGGTGACGTCGCTGCCGGCGTTGCGGCTGAGCGTGCGCATCTCCTCCAGCTGCGCCTGGACGCGGGAGCCGAGGTCCCGGGCAGAGTTGAGGGAGCTCTCGACGCCCTGCTTGGCCGAGGCCACGGCGCCGTCGAGAGAGCGCTTCACGGTGTCGGAGAGGCGGTCCTTGACCGTCTCCTCTACCTTCTTCTGTACGTTGTGGTTCATGTGGCGCTCGACCTGGTCCTGGACGGACGAGGCCAGCTTGAGCTCGATCTCGCGCACGCGCTCCTCCACCTTGGCCTCGGCCTCCTGCAGCCGCTTCACGGTGTGCTTGAGCTCGTCGTAGATCTTGTCCATGTGGTGCTCCAGCTCGTGGTGCAGCTCCAGCATCTCCGCCTTGACGATGCCCGCCTCGCGCGTGGCGGCCGTCTGCGCGGCCACGTCGAAGCGGGGCTGCCCCGTGCTGATCATTGCGGGGGCGTTCTCGCTGGCCTCCTTGGCGGCGTCGGCCACCACGCCGTTCCCCTCGAGCATCTGCAGGCTGATGATGTCGTGGTTGTCGGCCAGCTGGCCCGTGGTGGCGGTCATGCCCACGTGGGCGGAGCGGTGCCAGTCGGCGGGCAGGTCCACAACCGCCTTGTCGATGCACTTGACCCACTCCCCGGTGTTGCGCGCGTCGATCTCGACGGTGAGGGAGCGGGAGCGGGAGTCGTAGTGAATGCGCGCGGCAGAGCGGGCCTTGGCCGCGTTGAAGTCGTCGCGGCCCTCGTGGAAGCGAAAGTCTGCGTCGCAGCCGGGCGCCTGGGGGTCGTTCACGCCGCCGTGGGGCGCGGCGCGAGACTGCTGGCCGTCGTTGGTGACGAGCGACACGTCCTTGTGGACGTGCCCGGGCTCAGTGTTGACAAACGTGTCGAAGATCACGCCGAAGCCGGTGAACGTGTCGGTGTACCCGTGGAGCGGACCGTCCTTGTGGTAGGCATCCTGGGTCACCCAGAGCGCGAACCCGTCGCCGAACAGCCGCTTGCCCTGGCCGCTCACGCGGAAGCGAAGCGTCATCGTGAACTCCTCCATGTCCGTCGCCGCGCGGCTCCAGAGCCACCCGCGCTTGCTCTGCGGCAGCGAGAGCCGAGCGCAAGGGTCGCGCCGCGGAATGCATGGGACGCGTCAAGTCCGCAAGCTCGCACCGCGCAGCTGCTGCGCTGCACGGCACGCCCAAGCGATCCCATTGGCGCGCAAGCCCCGGCCTCGCGTGGGCGGGGCGCAAGCCAGCTTTCCGGGCGCTGCCAAGCCGGCACTCACCCCGCGGTCCGGCGTCAGGCGCGCGTAGTTCTTCTTGATGTCGGCCGCCCCGCCGTGCATGAAATCTCCGGCAGTGCGCGCGCCCTCGGAGTCGAAGGTCTCGAACGGCGGCGAGAAGGTGAGCGCGGGCACCACATCCGTGCGGACGGCCACCTCGGCGGCGCGCTCGCCCTTGCTCGCCGGGCCCGGAGCTGCACAGGCCGTGATGGCCAGCCCAGCAAGGAGAGCCAGACGCGACAACATCGATGCCGCAGCCCAGCGGAGTGCCCGCCCGGGCGCTGGCCCGCCCAGGGCACGCGGCGAGCTGCTGGCTGGCGCTCCCACGTGGCTCTGCGGGCTTGTTGAACCCGGCAGAGCCCTGCGGAGCTCGCCGCGCGAGAACACCAGCGCGCAGGCAAGCATGCCGGCTCGGGCAGCTCAATGGCTGCAACCGGCTGTGCTGCTGCGCATGCATTGCTGTATCGACGGGGCGCGCCGCAATATCCCCGCCCCCCACGAGCCCAAACCTCGAGAAAACTTGCGACGCGTTCGCGTCCGGGCGCGCAACCGGCCTGCGCCAGACGACGCTGCGCCGTCCGCTGCTTCTTGGCTGTTGCCGTTGCCTCGGAGGGCAGCGATGGGTGCCGCGGATTGGCGAGAGCATCCGTTTGCCGGCTCTGCAGGCGCACTCCGAAACGCCGGTTACGGAGAGCGACGATTGTCCATGTCGCAGAGGCCACGGACCCCCCGGGCAAAGCAGTCAGGCGCACTCCACCGGACGAGAGCCTCACAGCTTCCCGTCGGCACCGAGCGCATTTCGGACCCCGTCCTCGCCGTCCACACCATCGGCTCAGCAATGGCATCAGCAGGAGCAGGCTCAGGCGTGACGCAACTGTTTGAGCTCAGGCACCCTGGCTCTTGCACTGGCATGTTTTGGCGGGGCAACCCCACCACGGGCGCAGGCGCCGCCGGAAGGGACTGGCCCCGGAACGGCAGCCTGCTTCGCGGCAAGGTTCACAAGAAGATCAAGGGCGATGACTGGCTGGAGGTGTCCGAGTGGCAGCAGGCCGGCACCAAGGGCTTCGTGAGCGGCGAGGGGAAGAACCTGTGGATGCCCTTCAGCCAGGGCGGAACCCTTTTGCACGAAATCAAGGGCTGAGCGCCCAGCCAGGCTGGGGGCGACACCTGCGTGTGCGTGGGCGTGTGGTTGCACGGGGCGTTTTTCTGCCGCAAATGCAGTTGCCACGTCCCCCTCATCTCGGGCGTTGTCGCCTGCCTCGCGAGTCACACAGCCCATCGCAAGTCCCCACACTGTAGGCCACGTCTAGCACTTGGCCCACCCCACTTGGCCACGGGAGCGGGGGCGAGCTGGTCGCTGGGGGCGCTCTTCCTCGGTCTGACGCGCCCCGTCTCGATGACAGATGACGAGCCCCCACATGGCCACCCCCACAACACTCACGCACCTGCCAAGCCAAGGCCCCGAGCGACGCCGTTGAATTCGGAGCCCGCGCACCCCGGCTGGAGCTCGGGGGGGGGCTGTGCTAGCGCTTGCCGGCCAGGGGAATGACGCCGGCAAGAATGAGGACTCCAAACGTGGCCATCAGCGCCCCATACGCGATCATGGCGGCGTGGCGCCGCTGCTCGCCCCAGCACGCAGCTGCTCTGGATGAAATCCACACGTACAGCGACACAGAGGGCCGCACAGCGCCGGCTAGCGCAAGGAGGGTGCCGATGACGATGACGACAATTCCAACAGCTAGCCGAGTGGCCTCCATGCCCCAAGCGTGTGGCTTGCGGCCGCGCGTCGCAAAGCGGGGGTGGGCAGGGCGCCCCAATGAGCGCGGCTGACGAGGCTCGCGCTTGGCCTCGTCGCCGTGCGCTGGGGTTGCGAGTGGGTTGCGCTCTGTCGGGCACTCGATCGAGAGAACACCAATTTTCAACCTATCTGGGGCCTGTTGAATGCGTCGACTGGAGTTCTCGCGTGGCAGTGGGCGACGCAGTCACCAGGACGCGGCTGCGTTGGGCCGAGAAAATCGTGCCAGCACAGCCGGGGCCCGCACACACACACGAAAGCAACGCCAATATCGCAATTTGCTGCGGCCAGACTAGGGCCGGCCACCAGGTCACTCGTCGTCGCCCGGAGCCGACGCGCTCGACTCGGCGCCCTCCGCGGACTGGGGCGAGGAGGCACCCTCGGCCTCGGCGGCCGTGCCGGCAGCCGCAGCCTCCGCTGCCGCTCCGTCGGCAGCAGCTGCTGCAGGCGCCTTGGCCTCGGCCTCGCCTTCAGCGGGGATGTCGCCCTCCCCTGCGAGCTGCTGCGCAGTTGCCAGGCGGGCGTAGAGCCCGCCGCGGCGCACGAGCTCGGCGTGGGGGCCCTCCTCCACGAGCCGGCCGTCCTCCAGAACGATGATCTTGTCGGCGTCGCGAATGGTCGAGAGGCGGTGAGCCACGAACACGGAGGTGCGGGTGAGCGACGAGCGCTTGGCCTCGGCAAGCAGGTCGTCCAGCGCGCGCTGGACCTCCCGCTCGGACTGGGTGTCGAGCGCGGAGGTGGCCTCGTCGCCGATGAAGATGGCGGGCTTGCGGATGAGCGCGCGCGCGATGGCGACGCGCTGCTTCTGCCCGCCCGAGAGGCGGCTGGAGCCCTGCATGCCGGAGAACGTGGAGTAGCCGATGGGGAGCCGGTTGGTGATGAACTCGTGGGCTGAGGCGGCGGTGGCGGCCTCCACGACTTGGGCCTTGCACTCGGTGACGGAGGGGTGGGAGTCAGTGGCGAGGCCGAGGTCGGGACGGGGCTTGGTTGCGAGGCCGCCGCGGCGGCCGTAGGCGATGTTGTAGTGGACGGTGTCGCTGAAGAGGGCGGGCTCCTGCCCGACGAGGCCCATTCGGTCGCGGAGCTCGCCGATGTTGTACTCCTTGATGTCCTTGCCGTCGAGCAGGATGGTGCCCGAGTCGGGGTCGTAGAAGCGCATGAGGAGCTGCACGATGGTGGACTTGCCGCTGCCGGAGGGTCCGACGAGGCCGACCGTCTGCCCTGCCTCGATCACGGTGGAGAAGTCGCGCAACGCAACGGCGTCGGGGCGGGCGGGGTACGAGAAGGTGACGTTCTTGAACTCCACGCGGCCGCGCATGCTCGCCGAGGAGGAGGTGCCAGCGGCTGCTGCGCCCGGGGTGGCGACGCCGGCGACAGAGGCGCTGGGGGCAGCGGCCGTGACGGCGTGGGAGGTGCCGCTGACGGTGACGGCTGCGCTGTCCTCGGCGACGTCGCCGTCTTCGTGGAAGTTGACGCGAGGCGTGCGGTCGATGATGCTGAAGATGGAGCGGGTGGCGGCGTCGGCCTTGGCCTTGTCGCCCGCGAGGCTGTTGGCCTGCGCCATGCCCTGCGCCGCAAAGGTGATTGCGAAGAAGACCTTGGACACGTCGGCAAACTCGATGGACCCGTCGGCGATGAACCGGCTTCCGGCCCAGAAGATGAGGCTGTAGCCCGCGCAGAAGAGGATCGCCTGGGAGAGGCCAAGGGCGAGGCCGCCGGTGAGGCCAGCGGCGAAGGCGTTTCGACGAGGGCCCTCCAGGGACCGGGCGAAGGCCGCCGACACGTGGCGCTGGAGGCCGAGGCCGGTGACGGTGCGGATGCCCACCATGGCCTCGGAGGCAATGGAGGCGGAGGCCTCGAGGGCCTGCTTGGACGCAGTGGCGAAACCGCTCATGGTCTTGAACTGGATGAGCGAGGAGACGAAGAGGAGGGGCACGATGGCGAGCATGACGAGCGAGAGCTGCCACGAGGCGGTGAAGGCGATGATGAGGCCGGTGAGGAGCGAGGAGGCGTTGGCCAGCACCAGGCCGACGCGCTCGCCCGTGGTGGCGCGCACGAGGGCGGCGTCAGACGAGAGGCGGCCGGTCAGCTGGCCGCTGGAGTTGTGCTCGTAGTCGAAGTAGGCAATCTCCTGGCGCAGGAGGGCGGCGTAGGTGGCCTTGCGGAGGCGGGCGGTGAGGCGCGCGCCCATGAGCTCGAACAGAGCGACGCGGGCCCAGGTGGCAACCATGGCGATGACGCCGATGCCGACGAAGGCGAGGCAGTAGTCCCTGACCCCGTTCTCGAACTCCTCGCCGGACTTGTAGAGCACGGCCAGCATCTCGGCGAGGACGAGGGCGTAGGAGGGGAAGACGGCCCCGTCCACCGCCGAGGCGATGATGGCGCCGGCGATGATGGGGTAGTCGGCGGCGTTGTAGTACCCCCAGGTCTTGGAGGAGGGCGCGGGGGGGCGGGAGGCGAGCAGCAGGCCGTGGAAGAGCTTGTTCCGGGAGCGGGCGGGCGGGAGGTAGAGCGTGCGGGTCTTGGGCACGCACTCCGGCTGCGCGTCCCAGATGGCGGTCTTGTTCTCCACGGCCTTGGTGGCCATGGCGGCAGACTCCACGAGGACGCGGGGCGACGCGGGGGCGGTGAGGGCCTCCATCGCGGCTGCGAGGCCGCCGGTGGAGTCCTTGTCCACGCCCTTCTCGAATGCCTCCACCTCCTCGGGCGTGACGCCGAGCCACCAGGCCAGGAACCAGCGCTTCTCCGACATGGCCATCTCGAGGAAGGCGGACTGGAACAGGATGACGCGGGGCTCCGAGCGGGAGAGCAGCTCCTCCGATCCGGCCAGCGGGGACTCCTTGTGGGCTTCGCCGGCCGCTTCCGCGTCGGGGGCGGTGGTGGCGCGGTCCAGGACTGCGAAGAAGATGCGGTCCACGGCGCTGCGGCCGGAGCCGCTGGCGAGGAACTTGGCCACGCGTCGCTCGATAACGGACAGGTCGTCCTGGCGCTCCTTGGCGTTGTCGCGCACGCCGTCGGAGGCGTCAGACGCAACGGAGGCGGTGCGGGAGCGCTGGGGCTCCACGGCGACGCCGACGGCGGGGGCGAGGCCAGAGGGGGAGCTGGCACCGCTGTCGTCGCCGGCGGCTTCGGCATCGGCGTCCCCGGCAGCGTCGGCGCCGCCAGCGGCAGCGCCTGCGTCGTCGGCGATGCCCTGCCCGGAGGCGAGGGTGTGGTACACGCCACGCATGGCCATGAGCGACGCGTGGTTGCCCACCTCCACGGTGCGGCCCCGGGACAGCACGACGATCTTGGTGGCACCGGTGATGGTCGAGAGACGGTGGGCGACGAGGATGGAGGTGAGCTCGCGGCCGGGGCCGCTCAGGAGGCGGGCCATGGCGGCAGTCACCTGCTTCTCGGACTCGGAGTCGAGCGCGGAGGTGGCCTCGTCGCCGATGAAGATGGCGGGCTTGCGGATGAGCGCGCGCGCGATGGCGACGCGCTGCTTCTGGCCGCCCGAGAGCTGGCCGCCGCGGTCTCCGACGCGGGTGCGATACGCCTTGGGCAGGGACTTGGCGAAGCCGTCCACGGAGGCGGCCTTGGCGGCCTCGATGACGCGCTTGTGGAGGGCGGGGGGCAGGATGGGCAGGTCGTCCACGGAGCGGCCGTGGGACACCTCGATGCCAAAGACGAGGCCGCTGCCGGTGGCGATGGCGTTGCGAGTGGCCTCGTCGGCGCTTGCCAGGTCCTTGGCGCTCACGCTGGACTCGTTGACCTCGCCGAAGTTTGACGTGTAGCTGGGCAGGCCGAGGGCGATGTTCTCCTCGATGGAGGTGCTGAAGAGGGCGGGCTCCTGGCTGACGAGGCCCATCTGGGCACGGCAGGATGGTGCCCGCGTCGGGGTCGTAGAAGCGCATGAGGAGCTGCACGATGGTGGACTTGCCGCTGCCGGACTCGCCCACCAGGGCGAGCGACTGGCCGCGGTCCACGACCACGGAGAAGTCGTCGAGAACCTTCTTGTCCTTGTCCGAGGGGTAGGCGAAGGACACGTGCTTGAACTCGATGCGGCCGAGGGCCTTGGTGTCCTCGTCCACGACGGCCGAGGTGGGGTCGATGGCGGAGGTGCGGGCGATGATCCCGTAGATGGCGTAGGCTGCGGCCTGGCCCGCCGCGAGGGCGCTGAGGTTGGGCATGGCCTGGCCGAGGGACATGGCGCCGATGATGACGGCGAAGAAGACCTGCATCACGTTGCCGGCGGTGTAGCAGTCCACGGTGTCGCCGGCAGCCACAATGGCAAAGGCGCAGATGGGGTTGTCAGTGCGCGACTGGCGGATGCGGGACGCGCCGTAGGCGAAGGCGGCGGCGTAGGAGCAGAGGATGGAGAGCCAGAACATGCCGAGGGCCATGCCGACGACGCGCCCGCCGCGCACGGTGACGAGCTCTGCAACGCCGAGCTGCTTGTTGAAGCGCCGGCTCTCCGCACCCGCGCCGTTGAAGGCCACGACGGTGCGGATGTTGGAGATGGCCTCGGAGGCGGCGGCGCCGGCGCGCGCGTAGGCGTCGCCAGAGAGGCGCTCGAGGACCTCCTTCGCGGTCTTGAGGACCATCATTGGGAGCACGAGGAGCGGGATGAAGGCAAGCACGACCAGGGTCAGGTCCCACCCGCGCGCGAAGCCGACGGAGAGGCCCACAAGGAAGCTGCCAATGAACTGCACTGCGTTGCCAAGCTTCTCGCCGAACCCGTTGACGATGGCGATGGTGTCCTCGGTGAGGCGGGAGGCCACCTCTCCGGGGTCCTGCGAGTCGTAGAAGGCCATTTCCTGGCGAAGGAGCGCGCGCATGTACTGCTCGCGGATGCGCGCCACCTGGCGCTCGGCCGCCACGCTGGACAGGCCGACCTCGACGAAGCTGAGCACGAACGCCCCGAGGCCGATGTAGATGAACCAGATGGCGATCTCGTCGATCTTGCTCGAGAGGTAAGCGGGGTCCGGGCTGGACAGCGCGTCGAGGAGCTCGCCGAAGACGATGGCAAACAGCGGCATGACGGCACCGTGGGCAACGGCCCCGATGAAGCTGATGACATACAGAGTGATGTCGAGGTTGTCCGCAAAGCGGAACATGCCCTCGCTGCCGCACAGCGCAACGCGCTTGACGGGCTCAGCCGCGTCTTCCTTTCCGTCCTTGCGCTTCTTCGCGACGGGCTCGGGGCACACGATGCGGTAGAAGGTGGTGGCGCGGACGAGCTCGTCGCGCTCGCGGTTGATCAGCGCGATCACGTCAGCCTCGCGGCGTGCGTCATCCTCGGCTGTGGACTGCTTGGCGACAGCAGGCGAGCCGCCCGCCGGGGTCTCGGGCTTGACCTCTTGCGGGGCCGGGGCAGGGGCCGTCGCCGCGGTCTCGGGCCCAGATTCGGTCATGGCCGGTCTGCGGGTCGGCGGGCGAAAGGCAGTGTGGCCACGCAAGCGCTGACTGGGCGGCGCAGACGCGGGCCGCGTGTTTGCAGAGCACCTTCGGGCTCCGTTGTGGGGAGTTTTCTCCTCGGCCGTTCTCTCGGAAACGCGCGAGGAAGCTGGCGCACGCCGAGAGCGCTTCCTGCAATTGCCGCAACGCGCAATCGCGGCCCGGGCGCTGGCGGTACGGCAGCACGGAGAGCTGGCGCGCAAGGCCGAGCGAAAACCCCGCACAGCGGCCACAGGTGGCAAGACCCGCACTGGTGCGAGAGCTGGCGGCCCCGGCGCAGCCGAAGTGCTGCCGGCGCCAGGCGAGTCTCGGACACTCACGGGAGCAGTCCCGGAGAGGGGGAGAGGGAGGTTGCGGGCCGAGGCTGCTGGAGGCGAAGGGCAACAACTGCCCTGCGTCAGCGCAAGCCAAGAGTGCGATCGGCGGAACAATTCCAGCTGGCCGTGACGGGCCAGCTCGTCGCCGAACTAACTGCTGGTCCCGCTCTGCAGGCTGGTCCGGGACCAACTGCCTGGCCCTGTCGGCGCCGCCCGCCCTGCAGCGGCCTGAGCCCAGCGCCCGGAACGCGTGCTCCCGGTCCTGCGCCTGGCAGGAGTGGCCGCCCCACGTGATCGCGCTGCCGTGCGCCACGCGAGGGCGCAAGCAGCCCGCACATCGGCACTGCGCCAGCAAAACGCCAACGGCATCGCGCCTTGGGACTGGCTGGTCGCGTGGCCAAGCTTGAGCGCGCACCCTCGGGGCTCGTGGATAGGGGTGCGGGGTAGGGGACAAAGCGCTTGCCTCGCCCTCGCAGCAAACGTTCGCGGGGCGCCTAGCGCACTTCACTTTCGAGAGCAGCGATTCCTCAACTGTCATTGAGGCGCGCGTTGCGATGCGCAAAATCCAGACTGCATCTCTCAATCCGCCAATCAAGCACGCGTCGCTTCGGCAAGGCGCCCGGGGGTGTGGTGGTGCGCGCTGTACGTGGTGGCAAGCAGGCTGCCCAGCGTCGGGCCCCCGCCGTTGCTGTCCGACGAGGCAGCACCGGCCACAGCGCTCCTTGCAAAGGCCGCCGCGCCCACCCGCGGGCTTGCTCCCGCGCCGGGCGAGCCAGCCGCTCCAGGCGGCGAGCGGTCGCGGCTGGGCGGCGACACGCCAGGAGGAGACAGCCCCGCTGGCGCGGCGGCTCGGCCGGCGCTCGAGCCGCGGAGCGAGGGCGGCTGGTGCGGGGTGCGGGGCTGCGCTGCCGGGCGGGCAAGCTGCGGCGACGCCATCCCCGCCGGCATGCCGGCGGGTGTTCGCCGCAGCGCCTTGAGCCCGGCAGTCAGGCCAGTAGCCACCACGTCGGCCCGCTGCTGAAGCCCCTCGAGGGCCACGAGCTGCAGCCACAGCGCCCCAGCAACGGGAGCCACACCCGCCGCCGCCTTGGCCGCCCGGCTGAGCCGCTCGGCAACCTGCTGGCGCTGCTCGTCCGGCCGAGCTTCCGCCTCTTGCCAAGCCTCCACGGCGGCCATCAGGGCAGCGAGAACAGCCCGAGTCTCGTCAGCGCACCGCTCCGCCGACGCGGAAACGCCCAGCCACACTTCTGCTGGTCGCAGCGGTGACAGCGGCCCTGCGCCCACGCCAGCGGGGTGACTGCCGGGCAGGCCTGCGATGCCCTGGGCGGCCGCGATGGCGGCCACTCGCCTCCGCGCCGCAGCACTGCGGCTGCTTCGGCCGAAGCCCATCATCATTCCCGGCGTAACAGGGCTGCCCACGCCGCCCCACGAGTCGCTGCCTGGGCTTGCCCACCCGCTTCGCGCGCCGTCCGCCTCGGTGGCGGCGTCGGAGACCGCGGCGGTCCGCTCGCCCGAGGGCGAGAACAGCGACGCGGCAAGCGCCGCCGGGCCCCGCTGATCGGGCTTGGTGACGGGCCCTCTGCGGCCGAGCGACGCTGCCGCGGCCTCTCTGAGTCGGGGAAGCAGGTCCGACGGCGGGGCGTGGCAGTCCCGCACGGCTGCTGCCTGCGCCTTGCTGGCCGACGGCGACGCCGCCTCCTGCCCCTCCTGCGCGGCGGGCCGGAGCAGCGCCTCCACGTCGAACACGGCGTGCCAGCGAAGGGACGACCCGTCGCCCAGAGCGGCCAGCTGCGGCCCGGAGACCGCCTCGGCGAGCTGCTTGGTGGCAGCCGACGCCACGGCGTCCAGCACGCCGACCATGGGTTGCTTCCCCGAGGCCAGGCCGGACCGCATGGATGCCGAGATCAGCGCCAGCCCCGCCGGCGAGGCCACGACCCAGCGCTCCGCCACACCTGCAGCCACGCCTGCCATGACGCGGGCCTCCGGGGTGCAAGCCCGCTCCAGCGCGCGCTCCGCGGCGTCGCCCACCGCCTCGGCGAGGGACTCGCAGTGGCCCGCCAGCCTCGACAGGGACGCCACCGCCCTGTCTTCCACGGCCAGCGGGGCGCGGGCGGGCTGCAGCCAGGACGGCGGCGCGGGCTTGCGATCGGACAGCCCGCCGGTGGGCAAGCCACCAGCGGTGTCTGCCATGTCTGTGGCGCCGCTGTGGTCGCGGCCAAGGTCGATCACAGGCGGGAGGGAGTCGGGCACGCCTGCCACCACGCAGCGACGCACAAAGGCGGCGGCCCTCTTGCCCGCCCGCCGATCTGCGGCAGTGGCAAGAGTGGCCGCAGCGCCCGAGAGCGCGGGACGGAGCGCCGAGTCGAACACGAAGGCTGCTGCGGCGGCGGCTCCCGTGCTGTTGGCCACGGCAGATGCGGCGCACATGACGTCGTCTGGCAGCGACAGCACGATGTCGTCATCGGCGAGCGCTGCGAGCAGCGGCGCGCAGGCCTCGGCCAGGTCAGCCAGCGCCTCGGGAGGAGGCAGCCAGCTCGGCACGTCCCAGGAGGAGTCCCACGCCGCGCCTGCGCCCGTTGCCGAAGGGGCAGCAGCGGCGTCAGCCTCGGGGGAGAGTGCGCGCCGCTGCCTGGCAACGAGCCGGCTGACCGCCGCAGGGGAGCCGACGGCCGCCGACCCGACAGGCCGCCTTGGCCCTGACCGGGCCTCCTCTGGCGACCACGCCTGGTCGGCTGCCGCGCCAGCGAGCGCCCCCCACGCGCCGGAGGCAGCGAGCGCCTGCGCGGCCTGTGCCATTGGCTCGTCCAGGCGAGGGATGACGGTGTCTCGCACCGCCGCAGCCATGTCGTCTCGTCGCCTGAGCGCCCTCGCAATTGCGCCGAGCAGCGAGTCGTCCCAGGCCGTCAGCGAGTCGGGCGAGCTTCCTGCGGCGTGGGAGGGCGCCCACTCGACAGCCGCCGAAGGCGACGCCCCGCGCCACGACGACAAGAAAGGGACGGGGGGGGCGGCGCCGCCCCCTGCCACCGGCCAAGGGGAGGGCGCCTCCGGGCTGAACAGCACCGCGCCCGCCGACCGGGCGAAGGTGTTCGCAGCAGTCGCCGCGAGTGCCGGGAGCCGGCCCGGCTCCGCCACAGCGGGGTGGAGAAGGGACAGCACGATGGCCCGGACCACGGCGTCCACGGCGGCGCGGGGCCCGGCCTTGGTGTCGCTGGGAAGGCCTGCGGCGTCCAGCGCCTCCACCATGGCGGGGCGCCCTGCCATTGCCGCGCCTCGCGCCGAAGCCGTGAGGCGCAGGCACAGCCCTGGCGATGCCCGCAGCCGCTGCAAGATGACGGCTGCCGAGCGTGCAGCCTCCCAGCTTCCAAGGGCGGCGTCGCCGTCCGGCTCGGTTCGGACCTTGGGGGGCGAGGGGGGCAGCTCCGAGGCGCTGAGGCCCGGCCACGGGCCCCCGGCGCCCTCCGCTGCCGACCGTGCACGGCAGAGCAACCTGGCGTTCCGGGCCACCCTCGCGGCGAGCACTGCGCGGTGGCGACGCAGCCGCGCGCCCTGAGGCGTGAGGTGCTCGGGCGCCCTCTGCAGGCCAGCGCCCCGCAAGGCGTCCACTGCCTCCTCAAGGTCGCTGCCGGCCCGGACCACTGCAAGCGAGGCAGAGCTGGTCTCCTGCTCGTCGCTGTGACCGCTGCCGGATGCCGGCGGCGGGGCCAGCCCCGGCGGTGCCGCGGAGCGCTGCGGGTGGGCGGGTTCATCAGCCCTGCCAGCCGAGCTGGCCCGAGGGGCTTCGGGGCTTGCTCCTGCGGCGCTGAGGAGCGCCGAGACGGAGCCGCCTGGGTGGGCTGGGGATGGGATGGGCGATCCCGTGACTCCCGGAGGCGGGCCCGGCTGCGGCGACGCCCCAGCCGACGACACAGGCTTCGGGGGGGTGGCCGCTCGGCCACTGTGCTCCTGAAGCTGCCGGGGCTGCGACCACGGCATGTCCTGCGAGAGAGATTGGCTCAGGGACGGCTCGGCAGAGGTGGCGGCGGCTGCACCGTCTGGCGGGGACTGCTGGTGGCCCTTCGACTCGCTCTCTGAGTGCGGCGCGTCCTCCGCTGGCGCCTGCCTCGGAGCAGGCTGCGCGAGCCCTCGTCTGGCGGCCAGGCTCTGAACTGCGGACGACGACGCCTCGATCGCCCGCTGGATGGCGCTCATGCCCTCGGAGCGACGCGTCCGGGGTGTTTTGGCACCGCTGGGGCCGCCCGTGGCGTCATCGTCCGCACGGAAGCTTGTCTCTGGATGAGTGTACGGAGCACCGGACGGGCTGTCGGCCTTGCCCTCTGCCGCAGACGATGGACTGTGGTCGCCCCTCCAAGACGGCGACAAGTCGCGGTGCTTCGGACTCGAGCCAGTCGTGCTCGCGCCGCTGTTGCTGCGGGCGGCGCTCGGCTGCTCGGCATGCGGCCGCTCAGCGAAGGCGCCAGCAAACGCCTCTGGTCCGATGTCACGCAAACGCATCGCTCTGGCAAGGATGTCCAGGCTGGCAGCGTCGTGCAAGGGCGAGTCAGTGGCGTGCTCCCCGGGGCCTGGCGAGGGCGTGCCCGCCCTGTCGCGGGGAGACTTGGCCACAGACGGCGACGCCGTCCGGCCCGCAGGCGAGGGGAGCGAGGGAGACATTGCCTTGGCGTCGAGGCTGTGGACACGGCGGCCAAGCCGCCTCCGCTGGAACGGGGAAGCAGGCTCCTCCGACGCGACCTTGAGCGGAGAAGCAGCCCGCTGCTGCTGCTGCTGCTGCTGCTGCTGCTGCTGCTGCTGCTGCTGCTGCTGCTGCTGGATCCAAGCTGGGAGAGCCCGCCCCATGAGCGGCGACCCCGCCGCTGGCGGCTGGCCTGGCTGAGCTGCGGCAGCCTCCCTCATCCTGGCTCGAGCCTCCTGCACCTCCACGTGCTTGCGCCTTGATGCGGCGGCAAAGTCAATATCCGCCTGGGCTGCTGGGGTGAGCTTCCCGTACTTCGAGCCGCCAGCCGAGCCCGCCGAGCCCGGCTGCCCCTTGGACGCGGAAGCGCGTCCGGGTGACGGCTGCTCCTGCTCGCCGCCCGGAGGGAGCGAGCCCGCGTCCAGGCCAGCCGAGCTGGACTGTGGGCTGAGGCGGTCTCCCGATTGCCTGGCATGCTCGCCATCCGGCGCCTGCCTTGGGGGGGGCGGCTGCAGCGTGGGTTGGGCGAGACCCTGCCTGTCCCTCAGCATGCGCAGCGGAGACTCCGTGGCCTGCACAGGGACGGCCGCGGAGGGCGACGCGTGACTCGACGGGGGCGAGTCTGGAAGTGCGCGGGCAGAGCCAAACTCTGCCAGGATTGCCCGAGCCAGGCTCGACGACGGGCCGGCAGCGTGGCCTCCCTCCCAAAGCCCCCGCTTGATGGCGTTGGCCCAGTCGTGAGCAGCCTTGTCTGTCTCGGCCCTGACGCAGTAGTCGCCTGCCTCCACCAGACGCAGCGTCAGCACTCGCCCGGACACCTCCAGCGCCTCTACCATGGGCAGGCTGAGCGACGCTGCCGGGCGGGGGCTCTGCGCGTCTCTCCGCCTCTGGTCCTCGAAGTAGAGCAGGGAGGGCGGGTCCACGGTGGCCACGAAGTAGCGACGCTGCCACGGCCGCCACATGCCCCACCTGCCCCGGGTTCGCTTGTGCATATACCCCTCGGCGAGGATGGAGTCGGGCCGCAGCGAGAGCGTGCTGGCCGTGTCTGGCCTCTTTTCCAGCGGAGTTTGTGACGCTGACGACCCGCTGCGGTGCCGGGCGTGGCCGACAGGCTGAGCCGCGGAAGGAGCGATTGGTGCCGATGGCCGCCGGATGGGCTGAGGGCGGGGCGCCGCGACGTCCCCTGGCTCCCCGTCGGCAGGGGCGCCAGGCCCCTGGTCCCCCTCGGCGGGGTGTGGTGCCGACCCTGCAGGCAGCAGGCCCGCCGCAGGGTTGGCAGTGCGGGCATCACCGTCGGCAGACACGTGACGAGGTGGGCGAGGAGGCGCCGGGCGCCGTGCGTCAGCGGTTCCGTCGTCGGATGGCTGACTTGCAGCCGTCGCTGCGCCAGCTGCGTCTTCGTCCAGCCCTTGCTTCGGAGGCAGCTTCGGCGGCTGTGCTGGCGGTGCTCGGCTGACGTCGGTGGTGCTGACGATGTCTCGCTCGGATGCACCACTGCCTGCGCTGGAGGAGGGGCCGAGAGGTGCTTGGTGGCCTGCTTGGTCTGCGGCAGCCTCCCCGGCACCCCCCTCCCCGCTGCCAGCGACGTGTTCGTCCGCCGTGCTTGCAGCAGACGATGGCGGCTGATACGGAGGAATGTTCTGGTCAGGATCCGAGTCCCCAGACAGCACCTCGTCGCGAGATTCGGAGGCAGGTTCAGCCGCAGTTCGGCCAGAGCCTTGGTCTGCTTGAGGCCGAGCGGAAGAGGCCGGCGGCTGCGGCACGGCAGCGCTGGCGCCGAGGGCCGCAAAGGGGTTCACAGTTGACTTGGTGCCAGTCACAGTGGTGCTCACCTGTGGCCTGGCAGGCGCAGCGCCCGCGCCCCCTGCGCTGCCGACGATGCTCGAGGCCTCAGGGATGCCAACTGCTGGGCCCCGTACCTCCTCCGGCTCATCAAGACGCGTCTCTCCCGTCGCAAGGTTTCGCCACACCTGGAACCCCGTCACAGGGTCCTCGGAGAGCCTCCAGTTGGTGACCCGAGACGTTGCATCGGAGCGGGTGGCCTTGGGCGCGGTGAGCGCGGGGCTGGCCGGAGGCTTGGGCGCCGCCAAGGCTTCATCTGTGGCTGCTCGGCCGGAATCCGCGTGCGCAGCGTTTTCGGCAGGCGCAGGAGTGGGGACACCAGCCTTGGCGGCAGGTGCCGACGGCTTGGCCGGGGGGACCAGCTGCACTCCCCACGACGAAGGGTCGTCCGGGTCATACGTGGGTGCAGGTGGTGGTGAGGCTTGAGACGGGGAGGCAGGGGCTGACGAGCTCGAATCGTCACGTCCTTTGACGGGCGATGACGAGGCGCCATCTTGCTCGGGTTGGCTCGCCGTGGACGTTTCCGCTGGGGCCGGAAGCCCACGGGTCACATCATGACTGGGTTGCTGTTCTTCCTGAGGGCCCAGGCGCGTCCTTGCAGGGCCAACGGCATCCTCGCCGTCGCTCTCGTACTCGGCCGGCCGCTCCCACGTCTTCTCCTTCGTGGCCTTGTTGTAGTAGAAGAACCGACCGCTGCCCGGAGCAGACTCCTTCTTCCGCCACACACCCGACGGCGCCCCTCCTCCGCCCGCACCGACAGCGGCCCCAGCCCGAGCGGCGCCCTCGCCCGCTGCTGCGCCGCGCCCCGCACCGGCATCCTCGCCGTCGCTCTCGTACTCGGCCGGCCGCTCCCACGTCTTCTCCTTCGTGGCCTTGTTGTAGTAGAAGAACCGACCGCTGCCCGGAGCAGACTCCTTCTTCCGCCACACACCCGACGGCGCCCCTCCTCCGCCCGCACCGGCAGCGGCCCCAGCCCGAGCGGCGCCCTCGCCCGCTGCTGCGCCGCGCCCCGCACCGGCATCCTCGCCGTCGCTCTCGTACTCGGCCGGCCGCTCCCACGTCTTCTCCTTCGTGGCCTTGTTGTAGTAGAAGAACCGGCCGCTGCCCGGAGCAGACTCCTTCTTCCGCCACACACCCGACGGCGCCCCTCCTCCGCCCGCACCGGCAGCGGCCCCAGCCCGAGCGGCGCCCTCGCCCGCTGCTGCGCCGCGCCCCGCACCGGCATCCTCGCCGTCGCTCTCGTACTCGGCCGGCCGCTCCCACGTCTTCTCCTTCGTGGCCTTGTTGTAGTAGAAGAACCGGCCGCTGCCCGGAGCAGACTCCTTCTTCCGCCACACACCCGACGGCGCCCCTCCTCCGCCCGCACCGGCAGCGGCGCCCTCGCCCGCGCCTGCACCGGCACCGGCAGCGGCCCCAGCCCCAGCAGCGCCCTCGCCCGCTGCTGCGCCGCGCCCCGCACCGGCATCCTCGCCGTCGCTCTCGTACTCGGCCGGCCGCTCCCACGTCTTCTCCTTCGTGGCCTTGTTGTAGTAGAAGAACCGACCGCTGCCCGGAGCAGACTCCTTCTTCCGCCACACACCCGACGGCGCCCCTCCTCCGCCCGCACCGGCAGCGGCCCCAGCCCGAGCGGCGCCCTCGCCCGCTGCTGCGCCGCGCCCCGCACCGGCATCCTCGCCGTCGCTCTCGTACTCGGCCGGCCGCTCCCACGTCTTCTCCTTCGTGGCCTTGTTGTAGTAGAAGAACCGACCGCTGCCCGGAGCAGACTCCTTCTTCCGCCACACACCCGACGGCGCCCCTCCTCCGCCCGCACCGGCAGCGACCCCAGCCCCAGCAGCGCACTCGCCCGCTGCTGCGCCGCGCCCCGCACCGGCATCCTCGCCGTCGCTCTCGTACTCGGCCGGCCGCTCCCACGTCTTCTCCTTCGTGGCCTTGTTGTAGTAGAAGAACCGACCGCTGCCCGGAGCAGACTCCTTCTTCCGCCACACACCCGACGGCGCCCCTCCTTCGCCCGCACCGGCAGCGGCCCCCTCGCCCGCGCCTGCACCGGCACCGGCAGCGGCCCCAGCCCCAGCAGCGCCCTCGCCCGCTGCTGCGCCGCGCCCCGCACCGGCATCCTCGCCGTCGCTCTCGTACTCGGCCGGCCGCTCCCACGTCTTCTCCTTCGTGGCCTTGTTGTAGTAGAAGAACCGACCGCTGCCCGGAGCAGACTCCTTCTTCCGCCACACACCCGACGGCGCCCCTCCTCCGCCCGCACCGACAGCGGCCCCAGCCCGAGCGGCGCCCTCGCCCGCTGCTGCGCCGCGCCCCGCACCGGCATCCTCGCCGTCGCTCTCGTACTCGGCCGGCCGCTCCCACGTCTTCTCCTTCGTGGCCTTGTTGTAGTAGAAGAACCGGCCGCTGCCCGGAGCAGACTCCTTCTTCCGCCAACCTGCTGCGGCGGGCGCGGATGACATTTCAGTTGCCAGAGGAGTCCCTTGCTCCCGAGCGCCAATGGCTCGCCCGTGAATCTGCGCGCCTTGCTGGGGCGTCCACGTGCTCCGACCTGTCTTGCGGTGGAAGTAGTACGCGGATCCAGTCCCTGCGTCCTGTGCCTGTGACCAGCCGTTCGCAACTGCGTTGCTGCTCACCGGAGCCCGCGCCTCCCCACTCATGCGCTGGGACGCACCGCAGCCAAAGGCCGTGACCCTTGGATCCGAACCAAGGGACCTAGATGCGCAAGGTCCTGAGCCCAGGCGCCAGAAGCGCTGTCTTGCCGCTCGGTGGCGACAGATCGACCAGCCGCAGCAACCGGCCAACTGCCGGCCGATGAGCACTCGCCGGCAGAGCCAGCATCTCGTGGCCGGTGGCTGACCCGCGCCTCCCACGCACTCCCCTGCTGCAGGCTGCTGGCCGGACTTTCCGAATATGGCAAGTGCGTGTGGTTGCTCTGGCGAGGGTGCTCCGGCCACCCCCATCGAGGTGCTTGATTGCTCCACGGAAGCCTTCAAGGCGGCCGACAAGACCCGCGGCGCGGTGTTCCACGCTGTTGACGAGGCGCCAGTGCACAAGCCTGGAAAGTGAGGCGGGCAGTTTCAGCCGTGCGAACGTCCGACGTTGCAAAGGGTGGCCTGGCGTTTGGTGCCCACTGTCTACAAGGCGCCGCAAGAGCGGGCACACGCGTCAAGCCGCGCTGGGCTCCGCTTGCCTCGCCCGAGCCCCGCCCCGCCACATCGTCGGAGTGACTGAGCAATGTTGCCGGTGCGCAGGAAAGTCACGGTGGTCGGCGCTGGCCAGGTGAGACGGACGCAAAGCGCTGCGTGCGGGGCGCGACTTCGGTGCCATCACCACCGAGTCAGCGCCGACTGCAAGATTCGCAAGTCGGAACAAAGGCATTCCTTGCAATGCCCCGCACCGGCGCAGGCGCGCCAGGCGACCACCCAGGCCAGTCGAAACCGTCCGCTTGCTGTACTCCCGCTGGCTACGGGTCCACCCCGCGCACCCTTGGCTTGGAAGAGCTGCTCGAACACAACGCCCGCTGCGGCACGCGCTGCGAGCTGACCCAAGCGCTGTCTCTGCTCTTGCCTGTTCTTTGGCCGCGTCCTGCAGGTTGGCGTGGCTGTGGCATACTCCATCGTGAACCAGGGTCTGTGCTCTGAGCTCTCCCTGGTGGACATTGCCCACGACAAGGTTGTCGGCGAGGCGCTGGACCTGCAGCACGGCTCCGCGTTCACGAAGCACGTGGCCGTCCTTGGCTCCAGCTCGTACGAGATTTCTGCGGGCAGCGACGTCGTAGTTATCACGGCTGGCGTGCGCCAGCGCGAGGGCGAGTCCCGCCTGGACCTCGTCGGCCGCAACCTCAGCGTGCTTCAGAGTGAGGCGAGGCACGCCACACTTGGCGCGGCGCGCTGGCTGGCCGCTGTCCACCCCCCGTTCGCCGCACCTCAGCTTGAGCGTGCATTGCAAGTTTGAAGGCATCATGCCAACCTCTCACGATTCCCGTCGACTCCTTTTCTCGCTGGACGCTGCTCGCGCTCGGCCTTGCAGAGATTGTGCCGCAGGTTGTGCGCTACTCCCCCGGCTGCGTCATCCTGGTCGTCTCCAACCCGTGCGACATCATGACCTGGCTTGTGTACAAGCTCTCCGGCTTCCCCAAGAACCGCGTGCTCGGCTCGGGAACGGCCCTTGACTCTTCGCGGTTCCGAACCCTCGTCGGTCAGCGCTTGGGCGTGTCGCCGCGCAGCGTGCACGGCTACATCGTTGGCGAGCACGGCGACTCGTCTGTGGCCTGCTGGAGCCAGCTCAATGTAGGCGGCGTGCCCCTCAAGTCTCGCTGGCCCCAGCTGGGCGACAAGGACGACCCCGAGGCGTGGTACAAGGTCCACGAGGACGTGATCAGCGCCGCGGGCACGGTCATCCGCCTCAAGGGCTACACCAGCAGCGGCATCGGCCTCACCGCAGCGTCCATCGTGGAGTGCATTTTGCGCAACGACCGCCGAGTCATCCCTGTCTCGACGGCGGCTCGCGGCTTCTACGGCATCACCCAGGACGTGTTCCTGTCGCTGCCTTGCGTCGTTGGCTCCAACGGCGTGCGCGACATTTGCTCGATGCCGCTTGACGAGTCCGAGGCAGCCAAGCTTCAGGCATCCGCGTCGACCATTTCCAAGGTTCAGACGCCCCTCAAGATTGAAGAGGCTGCCTCTGCGTCGGCAGCGACGTCGGCTGAGTAGGCATCACAGCGTTCGAGTGGCGTGCGCAAAGCCGTCAGTGTTTGCAGGTTCTTGGTCTCTCCAACAGGTTTGAGCCGGGACCCCGCCAGCCAGCAGCATGAGCACCACGCCCCATTGTCGCTCGGCAATCGCAGCCTGCACTCGCTGGCGCGATGCCACACCCTGCGGGTGCTGCCTGCCGAAGCGCCAAGCGACGAGGCAAAACCAAACTTCGGGCCGCAGCAAGCAGCCAGCACACCACGGGAACGCGAGGCGCGGCAACCGGCTCGCGCCTGACGCGAACGAATGGGGCGACGGCCGCTCTGCCGGCGGAGCACTGCCGGCAACACTTGTGCGAGCACGCGTGCACGCCGGAGAACAGCGCGAAACTCCTCCACCCGCGGCTAGGGCCCCCGGGCAAGGGCGCAGCTCGCCACAGGGTGGCACGCATGGTAGCTGGAGCTCCTCGCGCGGTGTCAGCCCCGCCCCGGCGGCCAGGGGCAGCGGCGGCGCGCGTGCGAGGCGTTTCGGAGAGCAGACTGACGGCGAGTCGGCAGGACGCCGCTCCTGCAGTTCCGAGAGCTGCGTGCTTTGTGACGGGCTGCCGGCGCGCCTGCGCGGTTCTCGCTGTGCTGCTGTACCTGCTCGCGTCATCGCTCCCGCTGCCGTCGGTTGTGGACCTGGTCCGGGACGCAGTTGACCCGGAGAACAGAATTGCAGAGCACATCATTCGCGTCCTGCGCCGGCCGGGCCAGCCATTGACGGGGCAGCTCCCTGTGCCTGGCGACGCAGGAGACGCGTTGCTTCCAGTAAACGACGGCGTGGCCCCAGGGACCCCGGGGGCGAGCCCCGAGGGCGCGGACGCCGATTCCGCTTCGCACTTGCTCCTCGGCGAGCGCCTCGCCGCCGCCGGCCTCTCCAAGAAGCACCCCGTGGTTTTCATTCCAGGGATCATTTCGTCGGGGTTGGAGCTGTGGCAGGGCCGCAGGTGCGCTCGGCGCAACTTCAGGGAGAGGCTCTGGGGGGACACGGCCCAGGCGAACAAGCTGCTCGTCGGGGTCGAGTGTTGGCTCGAACACATGCGCCTGGACAACGAGACGGGCCTTGATCCCCCAGGGGTGCGCCTGCGAGTGGCTTCGGGCCTTGCCGCTGCGGATGTGGTCATGGGCGCGTACAGCTTGTGGGCGGGCCTGGTGCAGCAGCTGGCTGCGCTGGGCTACGACGAGTCGTCTGTGCACCTCGCCGCGTACGACTGGCGCGTGCGCTTCGACCTGCTCGAGGAGCGTGACGCGTACTTCACTGCGCTCAAGGCCAAGGTGGAGCTGATGAGCGACTTGGCCGGGGGCAAGCCGGTCGTGTTCGTCTCTCACTCCATGGGCTTCAACGTCCTCTCCTACTTCCTCCAGTGGGTCCACAGCAGGGCTGCGACGGGCCGGCAGTGCCCACACCTGCCCCTCCAGGAGCGCCTGGACAGGGAGTCGCGCCACCCTCAGCGCGAGGTCGACGGTGCCCTGCCGCCGGCGTGCGACGGCTGGTGGGCGAGGCGCTACGTGCGCACCTGGGTAAACCTGGCCGGGTCGGCGGCAGGGGCCCCCAAGGGCCTTCTGGCGTGGTACTCGGGCCAGATGGGAAACCTGGCGAGCATGGGGCCGCTCTTCAGCGCAATGCTGGAGACCTACCTTCCAAAGAGGTCCCTCCGATACCTGTGGCGGTCGTTTCAGAGCATGACGGCCCTCATCCCCATGGGGGGCGTGCGGGTGTGGGGGGGCAGGTCCGGGGCCGGGGGCACGCGGGCACCATTTTCAGGCTGGGCCCGCGACCAGTCGCTCAGCGGGCCTGGCTCGCCCCCAGCCGATGGCGGCCCGGCGACTCGACCGGTGGCAGGGGATGCAGACGCGAATGCGGATGCGGATGCGGGTGCGGCGCACGGGCGCACGCTGTCGCCACGAGTCACGGTTGCCGCGCCAGTCGCGGCGGACACGGTGCGGCGCGCGGGGCTTGACCGCTCGATGCGCTGGTTCGCTGCCCCAGACGAGCCGGCAGCCAACGGCCCGGCCACGCGCGGAATTGTGTCTCTCAGGCGCGTGGTGTCGTGGGAGCGGCAGGACCCGGGAGCCGTCGTGGAGATGCTGCTGGCGTCCCTGGGAAGCTACCTTCCTGCCGTGTGGGCGTCGGGCGACGGCAACGCAAGCGCCACGACCGCGTCTTTGGGCGGTCTGGCCAACACAACCGCTGCTGCTAGGGATTCCAGCTTCATGGCCGAGAGCGAGGCGCGAAGCGGATCGGGGCAATCTGCGCGTGGCGGCGCCGCTCGAAAAGGCGGGAAGCCGATCGAGACAGCGGATGACGCTGCATCTGCCTCTGCCAAGGACGGCAGCGTGGCGAGGGTGGCTGACGCCACGGGCACTCGTGCGCGGTGGGCAGCAGAGCTGCCTGCACAGAGGGGGCTCGGCCCCGATGCCGGCCACGAGCGCGCGCGTCGCAGCAATGGGCTGCGCGATGGGAGCACTGGCGACGATGGCGGCACGGAGGCAAGCCTGGGGGGACGCTGTAGGTCTCGCCTTGGGGGGCCCCCGGCGAGCAACTCCTCGGCTGACTCGCTCGTCGGCGCCCTCGTGAGGTCTGTCGCTCGCGCCGTGCACTCGGCCCCAGCCGCGGCCGATGGAGCCGCGCGGGGCTCGACCGGGGGGAGCGGCGCCCCAGGGACGGCTGGCAGGGCGGCAACGCCAGAAGCCGCCGCTGCTCCTCCCGGCGGATCCGGCGGGGCCGGCGCTCGAACTGGCAGAGCAAGCGGCGCGGCTCATGCCACCGGCGGCCGGCTCCCGTCGATGGACAGCGTGTTCCGACGAGCAGGCTTCCGCGACACCGACGGGGATGGCATCGTGACGGCGGAAGAGGCCCTGCTGCAGACTGCGCGCGCTCTGCCGTGGAGGGCAGAGCCCTCTCAGCAAGCGCCGGACGTGCCGGCTGCACCGCCTCGCTCTCCTGCCGAGCAGGCGGGACAGTCACAAACGGCAGCGGCAGATTCGGCAGCGGGTTCAGCAGCGGCTGACGGGGCAAGGGGATCCGCGCTGGGACAGGCTGCCAGAAGCAACGCTGGCGATGGCCCGGCCAGCGGCCCACTCTCCTCCGGGGACGCCCATTCTGGGCCCACGGTTTCCGAGCGATCGGCCGTCGGGGCTGCGCCTGCCAGTGAGCCTGCCAGCGAACCCAAGGCTGCGGGTCCGCTCCGTGACTTCCATCTCTCGATTGAGGAGTTGCTGGACGTGATGCGCGTTCAGGACCCTGCGTTCATGCGCGTGATCGACGGCTACGTCGACCTCAACGCCTGGCGCCCGCCCACTGCGGCGGAGCTGGCCGCGTACGAGCTGCAGGTCCCCGAGGGGGCTTGGCTCAGAGACGGCGCCCGCCCTGGCTCCCCGCCGGATCGCGGAACAGCAGCCTCCGGCCGCACCACGCCGGACGAGCCTCCCCGCTACCGGCCCACTGCCGGCGGCCTTCCGCGGCGCCTGTGGGCCAACGCGCTTGCGGTGCCGCTGCCCGACGCTCCGGGCCTGAGCGTGGTGTGCATGTACGGCGTCGGTCGGGCCGTGGAGCGGCACTACAACATGCTGGCGGTGCGAGCTGCGCCGGGAACGCCGTGGGAGGCGCTGGAGGACAGCGTCGCGGCCGGGAACGACACCATTGCAGGGGCCGACGGGTCTGAAGCAGTGCCGCTGCCGGTGGAGATTGCCACCGGATTCTCGCGGGAGCCCGAGGCTGGCGTGCTCCCGAGAAGCCCCGGCGCTGGACCCTCACCGGGGTCAGCCGCACGCGGGCGCAGAGCCAAGGGGTCGCCGGGCGCTGGCCGCCCGCCGCTGTCGGGCGCTGGGTGGCCGCGGGGGCGCTCGTCGCCCGGCCGCGTCTCGAGCGGAATCACGTTCACAGACGGCGACGGAACCGTCCCCGCAGTCTCCATGGGGCTGCTGTGTGAGCGGCACTTCCGCTCGAGGCAAGGAAACCCCGGAAGAGCCAGCGTGGTCACTCGCGAGCTGCCCTTCGGCAGCGCAGCGGGTGGTATCGACGAGCTGCTGCGAGGAGTGCCCGACACGGTGTCGGGCGAACTCTTCGCCGAGGCCAATGGGACGCCGCCCATTGCAATGGCAGGGATGGGCGCCAGCGGCAACGCTGGCCCGATACAGGAGCCGGCGGCAGGCGGGACGTCGGAAGCTGCGCAATGGCTGGAGCACGTCTCGCACGCTGGCCTGGTCCGCGGCACCGTGGACTACATCCGCGCCCAGGGCGGCCAGACGTCTGAGCACGTGGACATTCTGCTCAATCGGCAAGTCATGCAAACAGTGCTGATGGAGGCGGCCGGCCGGACCGGCCTCTCGCCACAAGACCGACGGTTGTCGGAGCGAACGCGAGCCACGCTGGCACGCGCCACACCGGCGCTGGAGGGACTCACACCGTGGGATGCGTCGGACTGGGAGGGAAGCTCGGCAGATCACGGTGCTTGAGCGCGGGCACCACCTCCACCGAGCCAGCGTCGGATTGAGTGAACCTTGCTGCAGTCGTCTTGTGTTCGGTGCAAGCTCGAGTGTGCGCAATGAAGAGGACTCAGAGAGGACATGTGAGCAAGTGACGCACCGCACCGCCGACAAGCCACAGCTGAGCGAACGCCGGCCAGGCCAGTTGCGGGCGCTTTGCGCCCCTTTACTCCGGCACAACACTCAGCAATCGCGCGTGGCGCGAACAGATCCGCTGCAGCGAACACAGCGACACGAACGTGCCCCCGCGAAAACGCACTGCCTTGGGGACGGCGCCCTCGCTCCCGCTTGGGCCTCCAAACCCTCGCGCAGCAGGAGGAAGCGGCGAGGGACCCAGCGCCCAGCCGGCCAGGCATGCCGCACCCGCGCCGACCGGGCCCGCTAGCGCCGCCCTGCAGCAAGCTGCCGGCAGGCCTGGAAAGGCGGCTAGCAGGCCGGCCCACTCTTGCCACGCGGCTGGGTTGCGCCGCAGATGCGAGGCCAACGTGGCGCACACTGCTGCGGCGCTTCCTTCAATACCTGCCGCGTCGCCGCCGCCACCGCCACCGCCGCCGCCGCCGCCGCCAGCCACAAGCGCCTCGAGGCCAGCCAGCTCCTCGTCGCAAACGGCAGGCTGCTCGTCCGACGCGCCGAGGAGGACGTGCAGACCTGCCACAGCCAGGGGCCCCGGCCTGAGCGATGAGCCCGCAGCTCCGTTTTCCTTCTGAGGAGCCATGCGACGGCCGCCGGACGCAAAACTTGCAGCCTCGGCCAGGCCTCGTATCGCAGCCGCAAGACCCACAGTGCCTTCGCGAGCAAATGAGCTGGCAAGCCGCTTGAAAACGCAGCTTGCAGCCTCCCGAAACGCACCGGCGTCCAGGGTCGCACCCTCATCCGTGACCCAGCCGAGGCGCTGCACCGCCTCAAGGACGCGCTCTCGGGCTTGGGGGGCCGGCCAGGCGGCGCCGCCCGCCGGTGGCTGGTTGCTCGCCGAGCCGTCGCGCGGATGCTCCAGCAGCGCGGCCGAGGCGGCGGCGCGGATCGCGTGGGCTGCCTTTGCTGCGCAGGCCTGGCTGGCCGCCACGAGCCGAAAGCGTTCCAGCGCTGGAACCGTGGACGCTGGATGATGGGCGTCTTCGGGCTGCGCAAACAGCAGCGCCGCAGGGCATCGCGACGCTCGCTCCAGGCTGCCGGCCGCAGGCGGACAGCAGCCAATGCTGGGTCGATCCGCAGTCCCTGGCCGGCTGCGCTTGGCAGCACGGCGCTGAGGACTCACACTCAGCGGCAGGGGAGGATTCTGCACGAGGGCGCCGAGGGCCTCAGCCGCTGTGGCGCCAGCGCGCGCATCGCCAGCGCACCGTGCAGCTGCAACCCTTGCTGAGGAGCCGGGCACTGGCGCCCGGGCCCGAAGACCAACCCCGCGAGGCTCGAGCGAGCCGGAGGGGCTCGAAGCCACAAGCAGACAGGCCGCTGCCGAGGCCCGGGCCGCCACCCACCTGACGGGCGCGGACGCGCTGCCAACCCACTCGCCAACGCGTGCCGACGCAGTCAAAAGGCCCTCCAGCCTCTCGGAGTCCCCACCCAGAGTCGAGCAACCACGATCGGCCGCACAGTTGCAAGTTGTGACGGCGGCTCCGAGCGCGGCCTGAAGCTCGCCCCAGGGATCGCTGCCCAGCTTCGGGTGTCCGCCGCACTCAAGACACAGAAGCGCTCGCCGCAGCTCAGCCGCTTGGGCCGCCTCCAGAGCAATCGAACGGGCGGACCACTGCTGCATGGTACGCGCCAATTCTGGCCAATGCTCGCATGCGCAACGCCGCAACCCTCCAATGTGGTCCAGGCGCGGGGCAAATGCCAGAGCTTTGAATCTGTGGCAGAGGCAGAGCGTTCGAGTGCTCGACGTTCTTGTCGAATCGCGTGTGGACGGTTGCGAACGGCGTGGCATGCTGGTGGCCTGGCAACCCAGCTGCTCGCAACGTCGACTCGCGGCTCGCAATGGCTCGCTTGGAAGTGCCGGCCTGGGTGGCGCGGCAAGGCGACTCGACACGATGCCTCGCCCCATCCCCGACGCTATCGCCACACGCTCAGCCGAGTCGCTCCGCTCTCGCTGCCGCGGTGCTGCCGCCCCCAAAGCGCAACGCCACGATCCAGACGTGACGGGGCGCATGGGCTGGCTCGACACCACGGGCGACTGCTCCGGGTCGCGCTCGGCGCCTCACACGCGACTGCTGCCGGCGGGCGGCTGCACGCCCAGGCTGTTCAGCCCGCTGGCGCCCCCCACCGCGGCTGTGCCGCCGTCGCCGCTCTGCTGGATGGCTGCGTTGCCCGCCGCGCCGGGCCCGCCTCCAGTCAGCAGGCCCAGGGTCGTCTGCTTCATCGCCCAAAGCGCGCCCCCGACCAGCAGCGCTCCCCCTGCCACGGCGCCGACGATGATGAAGGGCATGGCACCGTCGTCGGCGGCCTGCGTACCACCACCGCCCACGCCGATGCTGCCACTCGCGCCGCCGGACGCGCTGGGTGATGCGGATGGGCTGGCGGTGAGCGACGGCGTGGGCGTGGGCGTGGGGGTGGCGGTGCTAGACTGAGACGCCGTGGGCGACGGGGAGGCGGTGGGCGAAGGTGACGCGCTGGCCGTGGCGGATGACGTGGGGGAGGGGGAGGGTGTCGGTGTGGATGTAGTGGTGGAGGTGGAGGTGGGGGTAGGAGAGGCGGTGGAGGTGGGGGTGGGGGTAGGAGAGGCGGTGGAGGTGGGGGTAGGAGAGGCGGTGGAGGTGGGGGTGGGGGTAGGAGAGGCGGTGGAGGTGGGGGTGGAAGTGGAAGTGGGGGTCGGCGAGGGAGAAGGTGAAGCCGAGGTCGATGACGTCGGCGAGGACGATGCCGATGGCGAAACCGATGGCAAAACCGATGGCGACATCGATGGCGATGCAGAGAGCGACACTGATGGGGATGCCGATGGCGACATAGAAGGCGATGCAGAGAGCGACACTGACGGGGATGCCGAGGGCGATGCCGAGGGCGACGCGGAGACCGATGCTGAGGGCGATGACGAGGGCGACGGTGAGGCTGATGCTGAGACCGATGCTGAGGGCGATGCTGTGGCTGAAGGAAGGGCCAGTGGCACGGGACCTTGCGAAGCTGGCACGGTCTCCGGCGAGAGGCCCACGTTCGATGTGGAGCCGTACCCGAGCCTGCCATAGCCTCCGTCTCCGAAGGCCCGGACGGTGCCGTCAGCGAGCATCACCAGGCTGTGGGTCCTCCCAGCTGCCACCGCCACCGCGGTTCCGCCCAGTGACACAGGGTCTTGCGCCGACGGCAGAGTCTCCGGCGTGTCGCCGACGTTGGCGGTGGAGCCGGAGCCGAGCTGGCCATAAATCCCAGCTCCAAAAGCTTGAACAGTGCCATCGTCCATCAGCACCAGGCTGTGACCTTGTCCGGCCGCCACGGCGACCGCAGTGCCGTTCAGCGGCACGGGCCCTAGCACAGATGGCAGAGTCTCCGGTGTGAGACCCAAAGTCTCGGTGGAGCCGTACCCGAGCTTGCCATAGCCTCCGTTTCCGAAGGCCCGGACGGTGCCGTCAGCGAGAACCACCAGGCTGTGAGTGCCACCCGCTGCCACCGCCACCACGGTGCCGTTGAGCGGCACTGGGCCTTGCGCCGACGGCACAGTCTCCGGCGTGGCGCCGACGCTGGCATCGGACCCATAGCCAAGCCGGCCACTGGCTCCGCTCCCGAACGCCAGGACTGTGCCGTCGTCCATGAGCACCATGCTGTGAGAGCCTCCAGCCGACACGGCCGTTGCGGTGCCGTTGAGCGGCACGGGACCTTGTGCCGATGGTATGGTCTCCGGCGTGCTACCCACGAATACGTAGTTGCCATACCCGAGCCTGCCGCTGTCGCTGCGTCCAAATGCGAACACTGTACCGTCGTCCATCAATACCAGGCTGTGATCTTCCCCGGCTGACACGGCCTTTGCGGTACCGTTGAGCGGCACGGGACCTTGTGCCGACGGCACAGTCGCCAACTTGTCGCCGACGTTGTCGGTGGAGCCGTACCCGAGCTTGCCATAGTCGCCCTCCCCAAAGGCTTTGACCGTGCCGTCAACCAGCACGACAAGGGTGTGAGAGTCACCTGCAGCTACGGCAACGACCGTGCCGCCCACCGGAACTGGGCCTTGCAACGAAGGCAGCCTGCTCTCAACGTCGCCAACGCTGATTTCCGAACCATACCCCAGCCTGCCGCTCGTGGCGGCACCGAAGGCGCGCACGGTGCCGTCAGTCAGCAGTACCACGCTGTGATAGCTCCCTGCCGACACCTGCGCTGCAGATGCCTCAAGCCGCCGCCCGGACCTTGCGCCGTGCGCCATCGACACAAATGCGCCGAGCACCGAGGACAGCGACGCGCCCCACGTGCCACGGCGCGGTCCAACATGCGACGGTCCCGCACGAGTCACCTCGTCGCCTCGCGGTCGCAACGCGGCGGTCGAGTGGCCGGGGTGCTCGTCCTCCGGGGCTGTCGCGTTCGCGGCGCCGCGCAGCGGGGGCGCCAGCTCACCCCTTGGCGCGGCGTGCCGCAGGCCAGCCGAGCACGGCAGCGCCTGGGCCGGCACCATGACGAGCACGGCAAGCGCCGCGAGCTGCGCCGCTGCGGCGACACGGAGCATCGGTGGCCTGCGTCGGGTCTGCAGCTGAGCGCATGGCGGGCCTCGCATGCCACGCAGCTCGGATGGGACCGAAGGGGCTGCAGCCAAGGGCGGGTGCGCTGGCGGCCGCGGCGGTGGCGGCGGCGGCACACGTTGGCTGCTCGATCACGCAACGCTGGCGGTGGAAGGGCTCTGCGTGCCAGCTTGGCGATGCCAGTGCCGCAAGCAGCTGGCCCACGCAGCTCGGCCTGGGTGCCGCGGCGAGGCCTCGGGGCAGGCTCCGCGCTGGACCCATCGGTGGGGCATGCGCCAAGCACGTGCGCGTGGGCGAGGAGCGAAGCCTGCCTGAGGGCTGGCAGCGGTTTCGAGTCGGAAAGGCACGGGCGGCGAAACTGAGGCATGACCCGCCGGGAAACGCCTGAGCCGCAACGAGCCAGGCCGGCGCAGCAACAAGCACGAGCGGCGCGTGCCCGGGACAGGGGCGGCTGCGCGGCATGGCGGCGGGGCGATCGCCGCCTGTGCGGGGAATGCGGGCAAGGGGCAGGAGTGCTGGGCTTGTGCTGCGGCTGAGAGGGTTCGCTTGGATGCCGCGCCTCAGTCGAGCTGGCCCGTGATTTGCCACCCACGCGGACCGCTTGTCAGGCACGGCCCTCAACACGTGGCACAGCAGCCGGAGTCACGTGCTGCGGCTTGCGCGCTCGCGCTGCGGGCCGGGCGGAGCGGCGAGGCAAGACGCACGATGGACCGAAGCCATGCCTGCTGGGCTCAGCCAAAATATGCTCGAGCTAGACGAGTCGAAGTCACACGAATTGTCGCCGGCTCATCGCCTGATGGCGACCCAGCTCTCTGCGATGTGCGTCGCTCTCGGGCCGAGCAGCTGTCTGTCCTCAGCTCGAGCGGTCTCCAGCACGCGGCGGGGCGACCGACAACGAAATGAGTTGCGTCTTGCACCACCGCGCCAAACGCGGACTTGTTGACCCTACAGTGCTGCAGCCGCGCCGCCGCGAGCCCTGAGCTAAGGCTCGGAGCTTGCCGCTGCCTGTCTTGGAGGCAGCCCTGTCCTGCGCGCAGTACAATCAGCCAAGCACTAAACTGTGGTCGCTGCCAGCTGCTTGGCTCTGCCGGCCAGGCGCATTTGCCGTTCGCCCACCGACGGGGACGCCCGAGCTCACAGTTGGCCCCCGCCGAGCCGCCGCCCGTCGCCAGCGCCCGGGCAAGGCCCAACCGGAGCGATGTTCTACTCCCAGCTGCTGCTCCAGAAGAAGGTGCGGCTGGGCGGCCGCGGCCCCTCGTTGCGCTGCTGCGCGCGGCAGGCTTGCGGTGTGCCGCAGTTCAAGCCTCGCCCATTCCTTGCCCCCCCCCTCCACCTCCAGGACAATGTGGAGCGGTTGCTCCAGCGGCCCATGCGCCCCGTCCCCTTCCTGCCCGCCGTGCGTGCCTCGCGTCGCAGACGCATCTGGGGCGCCTGTGGCTCGCCGCCCACTGGGACCGGTCCCTGAGCAAGCAGGCTGTGGCGAATGTCGACATTTCGGACATCTCCCGTGAGCAAGGCGTCGGCTCGCGAAGGCCTGCCCTGCTGCCGCCTTCCCACGCGCCGCAATCGACAGCTGGGTGCGCTTCGCGGCCTTTGGTTGTGGCTGGCTGTCCGCAGAGTCGCTGATGAAGCCCAAGGTCGCGCTTGCACTGCGGGTGTCGGGCCAACTGCTGCTCGGACTTGCCCGAATCTACTCGCGCAAGGTCACGTTCCTCTTCGCCGACTGCTCCGACGCGCTGTCCAAGATCCAGTCTGTGAGCTTGCGCGGGTGCGGTGCGGCTCTCAGCCCGCCCCGAGCGCTGCTTTTTGCCAGGGGTTCGGAGCGCTTGCACCGGAACCAGGACTCTGGGCCCCGAATGCCACGGCCCCCGCCCCCGCCTGCTCGCCGCCGCAGGCCTTCAGGGTTGCTGACCTGGATCTCCCCAAGGACAAGACAACGGGGGGCAACGCCATCAACCTTGCACCCGGCGCCGCGGGCCTTGACGCGTCTGCGCTCCACGACCTCGACAGCGCGTGGCAGGGAGCCGACCTCGACGCCGACTTGGACGCCCAGTACGGCGGTGCCGCGGGAGCAGGCTTGCTCCAGGGCGCTGGAGGCAACGACCTCCTCTTCGGCGCTGGGGACGGCATGGACATGTACGGCGCTGGCGAGTTTACCGAAGCCCGTGAGCAGCCGCGCGAGTTCTGAGCCCCGCCACCTCACTCTTTTGCGCAATGGTGCCAGTGTGCTGCGTCTATGTTGCACTGCGGCGCAAGCTTGTGTTGTCAAGAGCGCAGCTGCGCCGCCGTCTTTGCCTTCCTGCCCCTCGCAAGGGGCCGCTGCCTGCCTGCCGCTGCTTTGCACGTCCGCAGTGGGGGGTGCCGCAGACGACTACGAGGACGACTACGACGGCGGCGCCTCGGTGGCCATGATGGGCCTGGGCGGCGGGTCCACCTCCCTCGCCTCCAGGGACCACATCGAAGCGCTCCGAGGAGAGGGCTTCACTCCCGGGGCGGCGTCCGCGGCGCGGAGCTCCATGGGCATGGCCATTGGCGCCGACATGCTGCAGGCTCCCGGGCGGGGATCGCTGCTTGGAGTGGACGCCGGCGCGGCCGGCGCGCGCGCATCCGTGGGCGACGACGCAGCCGCGTTCGACGCCGGCGACCTCGCCCCGATGGACGGCGGCTTTGACGGCATGGCCGTGGACGGCGGTTTCGCCGAGGCAGGATACGGGGCCGACGACGACGGAGGGTTCGGCGGCATCGCAATCGACGGCATGGGCGAGAGCGCGATGGCGCAGGCCGCTGGGCCGGACTCCGCCCTGCGTCGCTCCACTACAGTGGAGGAGATGGTTCCCGGAGGCCTGGCAACGGCCGAGGCGCTCTCCGGCCGCCGCGCTGGCATCGAGGACGACGACGCGGTCGGTGACGGCGCGGGCGCCGCTGCCTCCCTGCTGTCCGGCGCGGCGCCTGCGGCCGGCAGGAAGACAGCGGAGGAGGTTGCTGCGGCTCGCGAGAAGGCCGCCGCCACTCGCCGCCAGCGCCTGGCCAAGCGCGCCCGCCGGGCCATGGGCGACACCGTCATGTCTTCGGACACCTTCCGCGGCTGGCTCCGCGACGGCACGGCCACCATGCGCCCCGCAGTGGGCCCGTCCATGGCCGTCCGGCGGATGGAGCTGGCCTGCGGCCGCGGAGACGACTTCACGGCCCCGTCTGGGGAGTTCCTGGTGGCGCGCCGGCCAGACGACGCCCTCCGTGCCTCCCTTGGCCGCAGCGCCGTGGCCGGCCTCTCGACGTCGTCTCTGCTGATGAGCGCCGATATCATGGCCCTGCTCTCGGCGGCTGGCGGGGGCAACCTCTCCAGCCGCACGGCGCGCCTCGGCACCAGCCAGCGGGGCGCCGCCAGCCGCTTCCTGGCTCGCAAGCTGGCCGAGGAGGCTGCCCGCCGCGGCGGCCGCTCTGGCGCCATCGTGAGCGGTTCGAGCCTGCAGGCCGCGCGCGTCGCTGCAGGTGAGGCCGGCCACGGCGCCGCCGGCGCCGATGGCGCTGCAGGTGGCGCGGACGGCGCATCCGTGTACGGCGCGGCTGACGACTACGCGGCAGGCGACCTGCCGCAGATGGACGACGGGTTTGGCGGCATGGACATGGGCGGAGGCTTCGCGGAGGGCATGGACGCCGACGCCGCCTCCGAGGCGGGGCTTGGCGCCGGCGGTGCCGCCGCCTCTGTCGCTGGCCGGTCCGAGCTCCCCTCCGAGGTGGACGAGGGCGTGGACACGGAGAGCCTGCTCGGCGACGCCGCCGACCAGCCCAGCGCCGCCAAGAGCGCCCTCAGAGCCGGTGCCGGCTTCGACGAGGCGGGGGGCGAGGACGGGGACGACGCGCCCGAGCGGGCCTTTGCAGGGCGGGCCGGCGCGGCTGCCGCTGGCGGAGACGACGCGCCAGCGCTTGGGGTGCTGAACAGCCGGACTGCCCGGATGCTGGGGGTGATTGACGCCGAGCTGGCCTCGCAGGCGGAGGCGGCGCGCGCAGCAGCGGCCCAGGCCGCAACAGCGGCGGAGCGCCGGGCCCAGCTTGCCAAGGCGGAGGAAGAGGCAACGACGCTCCGGTTCCACTCGCTGGTGGGGGGCCACAGCCGCCGCACCGCGGCCGTCGCCTTCTACGAGGCCCTGGTGCTCAAGAACGACGACGTGATCGACATGGCCCAGGCGCGCGCATACGGAGGCATTGCCATCCGGCGCGGGCCGCGCTACGCCGAGGCGCTCGAGCGCGCAGCTGCCGCCGAGGAGGAGCGCGACTCAGACTCGGATTGACAGTGCGGTGGGTGCGGCCGATTTTTCGTGTTTTGCATGGCTCTGGTCGCCTGGCCTCTGCGCTGTGGCCCGCCTGTGTGCGGTCCGCCCCCGTTTGACGGTGCCTCGAACGCGTCACTCAGCCAAGGCCCCTCGCGCTGCAGGGTCACCGCAGCCCAGCGAGGCCCGAGGGCTTGATCAAATCGAGGCGCCTGTCTGCCATGTAGGGGTTTCTGGCAACGTGCTCCGCAACCCGGGCGCTGCCTGGGCCGGTGACGGGCACCAGAGTGACGCTTTCCGCCCCCGGAGGGCTCGGCTCCCCGGCGAGCGTCCCGTCGCCGTCGTAGACCACCGATGCCCCCGAGAACCCGAGGGGCCACACCGGCGCAGCCGCGTTGCCGAAGGCCGCTGCAGCCTCCGCAGGCTGCGCGGACTCGCCCACGCTCGCCCAACGCACCGGCACGGCGGCCGCCTCCGCCGCGCCGCTCGCGCCTTCCTCCCCGCCGGCGGGCGCGCCGTCCGGCCCGCCAGCTCTGCTCGATGGGTAGTTGCAGTATGCGATGGTGGCGTGAGCTTCGTATGCGCGCGCTGGCACCAGGACGCGAGACAGAATCGCACTCGGCCCAGTGCTGGCCGTGGGAACCAGAATCACGTCCACCCCCCGGGCCGCGTAGGCGGCCACCACGGCTGGGTGCTCGACGTCGTAGCAGATGCACATTGCGAACCTCAGCTCTGCCAGCCCTGCCGCAGGGAGCGTAAAGATCGGAAACACATCGTCCGCTGTCAGGGGGGGCCGGGATTCAGGCGCGCCCCCCCCCTCGGGGCCAGCGCCGCTCCCCGTGGCGCGCGGCGCGAGCTTGCGCCATCCAACGGCGCGGGGGGGCTCTGCCGAGGCCTGGTAGAGGTCGCGCTCGACGTGGTCGAAGCCGTCGCCGTTCCACAGGTGTGTCTTGCCGTACACGGCCGAGACGGAGCCGTCAGCGTCAATGGCAATGGCGGCGTTGAACGGGAGAAGCCCGGAAGTGCCGTCGCAGGCAGCCGCCGACCTGCGCTCGCTGTCTGCGGCAAGCTCCACCCGCGGCAGCGGCAGGCCCGCGCCGTCGCTTGGAGGGTGATTCAGCGCGCAAGTGACAACGATAGCTGCGCGGTGCTCCTTTGCCGCGGCGGCGACGACGTGCAGGGCGGCATCGCCGCGACGTGCGGTCTGTGCGGCCGCCCCACCGGGCGCGCGCGGATCAAAGGCGCCGTAGTGCTGCAGGTACACCTCGGGCACAAGCACCACGAGGTTGCGACTCGGGCCCACCTCCGAGCGGGCCCGGCCGACGAGCGCCGCGAGCTTCGCCGCGCTTTTTCCAGGCGCGTTGCCGAATGGCTCAATCTGACACAGCGCCAACACGAACCGCTCTCCCTCCGGGCACACTGCCACCGAGCTGCCAGCGCCGGCTGAAGGCGCAGCCATGTCCGGCCTGCCGCGGCGGGCCAGTGCCCGTGCCCGGTGGCGGGCGCCCGCGCGCTGCCAGGCTCGCCACTGTGCTGTTGCGGGCGCGCTCTGCATCAAGCAGCAGGATTGCGGCGACACCCGTGGGCCGGCAGCTGCCCGCCCGTGTGGACGGCGCGAATGGCGGAGTCCGCCCCGATCGCGGACGGTGGGCCCCGACAGCTATGCACGTGGGACGAGGCGGAGGCCGCCGCCCGCCTGCACGACCACCCGGCGAATCACGGCGAATTCGACGGCGGGCTGTCCGTGTGGTTCGTTCCCGCCAAGGAGCAGCGCGACGCGCTGAACCGGGCCATCGTTGAGCTGCGGGAGGCACACGGGGGCGCCGCGTTCTGGCCGGCCCACTGCACGGCGTTCTCTCCGGCGCGCGTGCCGGCGGCTGAAGCCGCGGCACTCGCATCGCACCTGGCCGCGACGCTTCCGGCGTTCGACGTCACTGTGGAGCGCGTCGAGGCGGGGAGCATGTTCCACCAAGACGTCTACGTACTGCTGCGCCGCACCGACGCGCTCATGGCTGCAAGGGCCGCCGCCCGCGAGGCGTTTGCTCCCGAAGCAGGGCCGAGCGAGGACGAGGCGTTCAAGCCGCACATTTCCATCGTGTACGGCGGCCACACTGACGAGCAGCGGGGCGCTATTGTGGACGACGCGCGCACCCGCGGAGTCGCCGCCTCCGGGCAGGTGCTCCGCATCGCCGCCATCGAGGTGTGGCGCTGTCACGGCCCCACGGCGGACTGGGAGCGCGTTGCGAGCGCAGACCTTGCTTGAGCGCGTCTATTCAATGATGTGTGTGTGTGTGTGCGCGGGCGGCCTGATGCTTCCACGGCGGATGTGGTCCAACACGAGGCATCTGTTGCTGACGCGGGGCGCGCGAGACACGCCTTGACTCTCGCGGCGTCGCACGCAGACTGGCAATCGCAACAGGGCCTTCGGCCACGGCGCCGGGCCAGCGTCGGGTGACCATGGAAGCGGCTGCCGATTGGCCGGTGCCAGGGGCGGGCGTTGTCGCGCGCTCACTTGGCCATCATCATGTCCACGAACTCGTCGTAGTTGATCTGGCCGTCGCCGTCAACGTCGGCCTCGCGGATCATCTCGTCGACCTCCTCGTCGGTGAGCTTCTCGCCGAGGTTGGTCATGATGTGGCGCAGCTCGGCGGCGCTGATGAACCCGTTGCCGTCCTTGTCGAACACCTTGAAGGCCTCCTTGATCTCCTCGGCAGAGTCGGTGTCCTTCATCTTGCGAGCCATCATGGTGAGGAACTCGGGGAAGTCGATGGTGCCGTTGCCGTCAGCGTCGACCTCGTGGATCATGTCCAGAAGCTCGGCCTCTGCGGGGACGGGGAGGGAGCCGGGGGCGGGAGCGATGGCCGTGGCGGGACGCAAGGCCGAACAATTCGGCAGCCGACGCTACGCGGAACGGACGCCGCGTTGCGATGCCGGCCGGTGCCGACGCGCCCTGCCTCACCGGTGGGGTTCTGGCCCAGGGAGCGCATCACGGTGCCAAGCTCCTTGGTGGTGATGGTGCCTGCGCGGAGGAGGGGCGGCGAGAAGCGGGAGGGGAGCAGGTGGCGGGGCGCGGCGAGGACGGGCTTTGAAGACACCTGGCGCGCGCCCGTTTCCGCCGGCGAAGGCGCCCTCCCCGGCCCGTGCACCGAGGCAGCCCGCGCCCGCCACCCCCGGGGCGAAAGGAACCGCCGATTGCAGGAAGTTCCGAGGCGGCGGGCGGAAGCGAGGGCCGCGGGCGCGCTGGGGACGGCTCGGAGCCAGCTTCGCCACGCTCCGAGGATCACGGCTTCGCGCCAGGCTCACCATCGCCGTCGCGGTCGAACAGGGAGAACGCCTCCTTGAACTCGGCGATCTGCTCCTCGGTCAGGGAATCTGCGGCCAAGGGGGGCGGGGCAACGGCAGGGGAGGCGGGGCTTTGGAGCAGGGGAACGCCGGCGGACGCGTTGTCGCCCAACGGCTGGCCAAGATCGAGGTGGTCACTCAGGCCGACCCGCCAAAAATGGCGCCCCGCCGCCAGGCCCGCTCCGGGGACCCCGTGCAGCCCCTCCGCCAGCAGAACCCCCCGCCATGCGCTTGCTTGGGCCGCTCGCGGGCTGCCTCACCGGCCATGGTTCTCGTCAGGTGTGGGAGAGTCCCGGGCGCCGAGCTTTCGGCCGGCAGAGGCGTCCGCGTTGCTCTAATGACGCGGAAACACCGGCGGCAGCGAGCCAAGCCGTGTCGCCAGCCGCGGGGGCTCGACGCCTCAGGGACGCAGCTCGCGGCTTTGCGGGCGCGACGGCCGCCCAGCTGAGAGTGGGCAGGGGCGGATCGGCGACCCGGAGGGTGTCGGCACGCGGTGCGGCGGCGGCTTGAGCGCGTTCCGCGTCATTGTGACTCGCCGCGCGTGCTGCGCACGGCGACGCGCACCCAGTGCTACACGCATCAGTTCGGCCGGCAGTCGGGGCAAGAGAGCGCACTCTGTTTGGTCTGTATCACAGCACGGCGGGGGGGCTTCCAGGAAGGACATTCCTCTGCACGTTGGAGCCCGTGAAGATGGCCCAGGTCACGGACACGAACGGCGGCTCGATGCTGAACTGCTGCCCTTGTCCCGTAGACGTTGTGGCCATGTACGGCTGCAGCACCTCCCCGGGAACGCCCGTTGCCGCGCCCTGGGTATCACACCCTGAGGCGTTTTTGCAGTATTGCGTCGAATAGGCGCCGGAAGCGGGCTTGAACAGGAACTCGTCGAACCTTGGCTCGTTCATCACGACCTGGTGATTGTGGGGGGGGAGGTGGGCGGCTGTCAGCGTCTTGAACTGCGTCCCGCCAACTTCCGCCGTGGCGCGACCGAAGAGCCCTGGCGCCGCCGGCATCACCGTTGAGCTGTGAAGCAAGTCCTCCGGCGAGCACGAGCCCGTCTTGACACACTCGTCGCCATTCACCGCGTCGGCAGCAAAATAGTCGCCTCTGCTGCCAATGGCGGACCTGCTGCGCAAGTCCGGAACACAGAACGTCCGGTTTGGGGCCCATGCGGGGAGCAGCTCCTGGGCGTCAAGACCGCAGGCCGAGTAGCCGCCCACGCCGCACTCGACGCCGTCCCAAACGACGGGGTCGCCAGCTTCGCAGTTCGTGGCGTGCGACGAGTTGGCCGCGCAGCCGATAAGCTTGTTGGGCGTCCACGTGACTCCGATAGCCTCGAACAGCGACGGAACCGCCGAGACGCGAAGGCAGCGCCCGTCCGCAAGGACCCACCCGGTCGGCAGCTTCGACGCCTCGCACGCGAACGCGCGCAGTTCGCCAGGCACGGCTGCAAGGCGCGGCGCGTTGGCAACTGCCTCGCGCACCGCCTCTGCCACGCCGGCGAGCGCGGCAGCCATTGCGGCGACGTTTGGCGCCGAAACGGCCGCAGAGGACACGAGCACGGCGGGGGCCGGCTCCACGCGCGTTGCCTTGGAGCCCGTGAGCGTCTCCAGCACCGACGTGTGGTTGTAGCCGTCGTTGTTGAGCGGGCCGAACACCTGGGCCCGCAGGCGGGCCGCAAGCGCTCCTGCCCCCTGGTCGGCCCCCGGCGACGCAGCAAAGTACATGGCCGCCCCCTCCTGCTCGATCACCAGCGCGTCGTCCGCGGGGTTGGGCTCCGCAAGACCAGTCGCCGAGCCGTTCGTCAAGAACGAGCCGAGCCCCAAGGACTGCACAGCCGACGAGGCCGGAAGCTTGGCCATGACGCTCTCTGCGATGCGTGCTTCGGACGAGGGAGTTTCCGTCGACGGCTCCGTGGCCCTGAGGTCCCGCCGTGAGCTCCGGGCTGCGACCTGCTCCAGACCAGTCCGGGCCTGGCCGGCGCCGGCGGCGTCGCCGGCGGCGTCGCCGGCGCAAGCGCACCGCGTCTCGCTCGCGCGCTCTGCGAGAGCCAAGCGCGCCTCAAGGTGGGCCATGCGCGCCTCCATGGCAGCTTGCCATTGCTCGTCGATGAGCAGGCCGCTGCGCGCTGCTGCCGACGAGGCAAGGCACGCCGCAGCAGCGAGCGCCGCCGCCACGCGCATCGCTCTTGCGCCACGCACACCGGGCCTCGGGCCGGAGCAGCGCACGGCACGCCGGTGGGAGGCCGCTGGCCGCCGGGTCGCCACCAACGGTGGCAGCGGGTTCCCTGCTGGAGCCGGCGAGCGGTGACCGGCCCTCCCGACGCCGGGAAGGAAGCTTGCGAGGTACGAATGCGCAAACGAAACGACTTTCGCGGAAGCCGGCGATGTCGGGCGGCAATCTGCAGAGCTGCGAGCTGATGATGAGCACGAAAGCCAGCCGCAGCCAAGGCGGCTTGAGAGGCTGGAACAGAAGAAGCATGCGAGCGAGCCACTGTGTGGCCGCGATCGTGGCGTGGCCGCGGAGCCGCTTCGCGACGTCCAGGCCGCGCGCCGCACGCAGGAACACACGCGCAGAATTGGTACTAGCCAACGCACACACAGCGGCAAGCCACCACCAGCCGCGAGCAGCAAGCGGTAAGCAACAAGCGGCAAACGGCAGGTGCAACGCGCAGTGGGGCATGCTCACCACGCGGTCAAGCCGAAAGCGCCGGAATCAGTGACTCCCCATGAATCGGCCCCTTCTTTCGCCGAGCGTGGGGCGCTGCCCGCCCTGGCGCCCCTCTTGCCCTGAGCCCGCCTGCGCACGGGCCGGGGCGGCGTCGGGGTGGTGTCCAGCCCCGCCGAGCCGGAAAGCGCCGCGGGGAGGCGCTTTGCAGCCGCGCCGCCACCAGCGTTTGCGTGGCGGCGGGCGGGAGTTCCGGCGGCGCCGCCACTCGGCTCGGTAGCCGCAGCTGCTGCCTGCCTGAGGAAGGGGTGGGAGCGCTTGGGGGCGGCGCGCTTGGCCCTGTCCGCGCTGAGCAGCATGCGGGCTCGCGTCTGGAGGCGCACATCGTCGCGGCGGGGCAGCACGGCGGGCCGCGGCGGAGACGCTGCGCCGACAGCCGCGCCAGCCTCCCAGGCGAGGGTGCGGCCCGCGTGCCGCGCAGGGGCGGCATGGGCGCGGGCGAGACGGAGCTTGCTGGGCGACGGGGCGGCTGGCCCGCCGCGCCACTCGCTCGCGGCAGGTCCCGCGCCGTGGTCGTCTCTGCCCGCCGGCCCGGGAGCCCTTGGCGGGGTGCCGCCGAGCGACGCAGGGTCGGCAAAAGAGGCCGCCGCTGCCAGCGCGGCGCGGTGGCGAGACGGCTGCGAGCGGCGCGGAGGCGACGCCCGCGGAGGCGACCCGGCCAGCGGGCCCGGGGACCCGGGGGCCGCATGCCACACGGGAAGCGATGCCGATGCGGGCGGCGGCACAGCCGGCGGCTTCGTGGAGTTTCCAGCCGCAGCGCTGCCGGCGGCGCCCACGCCACCGCGCCGGCTGGAGGGAACACGCGACTCAGCGCCGTCCGGAGCGGATCCGGTCGCGGGTCCAAGGGCGGGGGAAGTCGCCGCGCGCGCGGAAGCCGGCGAGCGGGGCGCGGCGGCAGTGGCGCGCAGGCGCGTGGCTGCCACCGGCGCCGCCGCTGCTGCCGGTGCCGGTGCCGGTGCCGGTGCATGCGGCGTTGCTGATACCGTTGGTGCTGCTGTCGCGGCGGCTGCAGCCGAAGTGCGACGGGCTGCCTTGCGGCTCGATGGCCGGCGTCTTTGATGCGCGGGAGATGGACCAGTGACTGCAGCACGACGCGCAGCGGGTGCGCCGCGAGCCGCACTCCTGCGTCTGCTGTTGATGCTGCCGGTGCCCGCACGCGCTGCTGCTGGCGATGCGGAGGGGGCGGAGGAGGGCGCCGTGCGGCGGGGGACGGCACGGGTCCCGGGAGCCTTGACGGACTGAGCGCCTGTGGCGGCGGGAGCGGCGGGAGGCACGGCCCCGGCAGCCACGCCAGACGCCAGGCGCGCCGCGCTCTGTTGCTGCCTGTGGCGCTGCCGGTGTCGGGACGCCGTCCGGGCGCGGCGGGCGGGAAGGCGGGGGTCTGACCCCGATTTGCGGCTCTGCCTGCCTCGCGCGGCGGCACCGCCTTGGGCAGCCGACTGCTTGCCTGACCGTCGAGCATCCGCAACCGAGCGCGGTTTCACGGAGGAGCCGGTAGGCTTCGCGGCGCGGCCACTGGATAGGCGAGCGTCGGTCGAGTGTCCGACAGGAGCAGCCCAGACCTCGTCCAGCTCGTCGTCCGCGTCCACCCACGCCTCTGCCGGCAGAGCCGCAAGCATGGCCACGTCCAGGACACCCGCCGTCAGAGAGAACTCATCGCCGTGCGGGGCGGTGCTGGACGCGGAGCTGATGGCAGAGCCAGCGGCCGCAGCATCATGGAGCGCCGTGGCAGGCACGTACGCCTCGTGACGGTCCAGGCCGATCCTTCCAGCGTTGTCGACGGCCTCCTCCGTGTCGTCGTCCTCCTCGGCCTCCGTGATGGCGCTCGGCTCAGCCGCCCACACAGCGGCGAGGGCTTGGAGGGAGTCAACGCGGCCGATGGCAGCACCGCCCTCCTCCTCGTCCTCGGCTTCGTCCTCGTCCTCGTCCTCGTACTCCTCTCGCTGCTGGAGCTCGTGCTGCTCCGGGACGTCGGGCCACCGCGCGTGCTCGTGCCATCGACCGGGGCGCTCGTCAGCACCGGCGTCGCCGTATTCCCCGCGGGCGTAATCCGGCGCGGCACCCTCCTCGTCGGTCCACAGCTCCGCTCGATCGCCTGTCCCCGGCAGAGCCCTCTCGAAGTGAGAGTCGGTTGTGTCGGACAGCCAGCCGCCTTGAGCCGGCTCTGCCGTCGCGTCCCTCCGACCGGGTCCGCCCACCGTCACGCCAAGCGACGGCACCTCGTCGAACCCAATCCTGCCGGAAGAGCCGGTGCACCCGGCGGCAGCCCCCTGTGGGCCCGGCCGCTGCCCACCTCCGCGGGCGCAGGCGCCGAGGTCGGGGGGGCACTCGCCGGCCATGGAGGCGCGGGGCGGAGGGCGGCGGGCGGAGCGGGCGACGGAGGCTGCCGGGACGTCGCTGTCGAGAGGGCCGGGATCCGGGGCGCGCGACGACGCTTGCCGCTGCGCCATCGGAACCGATGTCGGCGGCGGTTCGGCCGCAGCGGGCGCCTCGGCCGGGCGAGATTCCGCTGCGCCAGCGGAGTGTCGGGCCAGCCGCGAGGCGGCCGGCGGCTGGACAGTGAAGGGCGCCGTGGCGTAGGGCGAGGGGCGGGCTCGCGGGGGCGAGGCGTTGGCGGCGGCCGGCGATGCGGGCGCTGGCCTCGACGCCCGGCCGGGGGACACGCGTCGTCCGGGCGCGCCCGCACGGGTGGAGCGAGACACCCGCCGCGGCGCCGCCGCTGCAGGCCCGCGGGTCGCAAGTCTGGGATCCCTGCCCGGCCGGGCGGCAGGGGAGGATCGCGATGCCCTACGGGGAGACGCCACCGAGGCGGCGGGGGATGCATGCGGCGTCGGCCCAGCCGCCGTGCCCGGCGCTCGGGCGAGGCGCCTGGCGGAGGGGCCTGAGGCTGGCGACGCGGAGCGCGCACGGGGCCCAGCGGAGCGACGCCCCGGGGACGCGCCGCCGCGCCTGGATGCCGGCAGAGCCACGCGCATCGGGGGCGAGGACATGGACGCGACCGACACGGCGGCGCCAGGGGCAGCGCGCGGGACGCGCGGCCGCGGCAGGATGAACGCCCTGGCGGGGGTGTGGCTGGCCAGGTCAGGGCGGGGAGCACCGGGGAGCGCTGTCGAGGAGGGCGCCGATGCGGAGCGGTCGAGGGAGGACGTGTCGCCCGAGCTGGACAGCCCCAGCTCCTCCACCATGACAGGGCCGCGACGGTGCAGCAGCGGGTCGTACTCGGGGGGCGACTTGACGGCGCTGGAGAGGATGGCGAACGGGCGGGGCAGGGAGGTGGCTGCGGCTCTGATGGCGCCCTGGGGGGTCACTCTCGCGGCCGGGGTGCCAGCCGCAGAGTTGGGGGCGCTAGGAGGGGCAGCTGGGCGCGCCTGGCCCGCCGCTGTGGCCAGTGCAGCCGTCGTCGCAGCAGCAGTGGCGGCGGCAGGAGCACCCCACTGGCGCGCTCCAGCTCCGGCTCCATCTGCAGTTGCAGTTGCAGTTGCAGCTACTTTCGAATCAGCTGCAGGGGCGGCTGCATCGAGGTGGTGCGCCGGGGGCTGTACAAAGTCCGCCGCTTGCTGGGGAGGAGTGGCGGGTCTGGCCGCAGACGTCGACCGGTGGCGCGGCTGGGGAGCAATGGGCAGAGCCTGAGCGGAAGGCGCAGCACGGGAGCTGCGGCCGGGCACGGGGATTGGCCCCCCCAGGGCGAGCGACGCGTCGGAGCAGGATCCGAGAGACGGCGGAGCGATGGGGGTCACGCCCCTGTCGGCGGCGAGGCAGGCTGGGGCGTTGGCGGTGTTGGCGCTGGAGAACCCATTGCGCGAGAACGGCTCTGCGCTGTCTGCGTCGTCCCCGAACTCGCCGATTCCGTCGCCACCAGGGTTGGTGTCGGCGGACGGGCTGTCGTCGCGGCCTCGGCCGAGGACACGGCCGCGGACGTCGACCACGTCGTCCTCGTCCTCGTCCTCGAACGCGCCCACTGAAGAGAGGGGGCGAGTCAGCTGCCAGTCAGACGACGGCAGGGTTTCCGGCTGCGCTGCAGCCAGGTGCTGCGCTGAGCGAGCGATTGCTTGGGGCGTGGCCTCTAGCGTGGTGGTGAGCGGCGTGGGCAGGGGCGGCTCTGCCAGGGAGTCCTCGTCGAGGTCCGAGAGCACGCCGGTGTCGCCGGCTCCGTCGCTGTCGGCGCGGTCGTCGTCGTCATACTCGGCAAGGTCGTCGCCGACGTCGTCGTCGTCGTTGTCGCGATGGAAGCTGTGCTCCCCAGCCAGCTCGTCCTCGCCGGCGTGCTGGAGCTCTGCCTTGCCAGCGGGCCGCATCAAGGGCCCCGCCTCGGCTCCGTGGGCACCAGAGGCGGCCGGAGCGGCGGCGGCGGCGGCGCTATCCGGAGCGGCGACGCTGGAGGCGCCGCTGCTGCCGCCGGCACCGAGCTCAACGCCGTGACTGTCCCACGAGGACCCGGGCCGGGCAGCGGTGGTTTGCCGGCCGGGCCCTCCTGCCGCTGGAGCTGCCTCGGCGCCCGTCGCAAGCAGCGCCCGGGCGGGGAAATCGGCGCACGGAGGCGGGTAGGCGTCCTGCGCAGAGGCAGACCGGGTAGCGGGGACCGAGTACTCTGCTGTCAGGTCCACTGCCGCGTCGGGGCGGCCGCTCCAGGCGTGGAAAGAGTCCTCGTCGAAGCGGTCGTGCGCCGCGTTTGCGCCGTCGGCAGCTGCCCAACCATCGCTGTCAGTGTCGCGGTCCTCCTCCTCCCAGCTTTCCTCGGCTTCACGGGTCGCTGGGAGCACGCCCGGGGCGATGCCACGCGGGCTGGGCGCCACGGGGCGGGAGTCGATGCCTCCGTGCAGGCGCTGGCCAGACGGCTGCACGCGCCGAGGTCCGCCCGGCACGAAGGCGCGGAATCCCCTTGCCGACGGCTGCTCGGCGTCACCCGTGGCGAAGGGACGGTCCCTTGCGGGCGAAGTAAACAAGCGGCGGTTCGTTGCGGGGGACCCACTGGCGATTGAAGCTGCCGTCGCGGGGTCGGCCGTTGACACTGCCTCGCGACGGCTCGCCGCGTGCGCGGGGGACTCGTCTGCGCGAACCGCCCCTGAAACGTCAGACACGTTGAAGGAGAGTTCGGAGGGGGTGGCTGCGGTGCGGCTTGACCTACGAGTGGCTGCCGAGGCTGGCGTCGTGTTGGTGCCGATCGCCGTTAGGGGCGAGCTCGCGCCCAAGGCCGCGCCGTGCGACTCGTCTGCGTCGCCAAGTCCCTGGGGAAATGCCGAAGCAACAAAGTATGGAGCGCGCGAGGCAAAGCCCGCCACCATGGAGTGGCTGGAGGCGACCGAGCTTGCGGCATCGCCAGGCGTCGCGGCGGGCGCCGCCGGATTGCGAGCGCCGCTGCGAATGGAGCTTTGGTCCAAGGAGGCCGAAAAGTCCACGCCGTCCGCTCGGAACAGCAGCACGGACGGGGCCTCCATGCCTGCTGCGGAGGTGGGCGCCTCGGCGCGGGGCAGCTTGAAAGCGAGTCCCTCTCGTCAGCCGTCGCCGTTTCCACACCCGCGCCGCCCGTCAATCGCCGCCTCTGCCGGCCGGGCAGGCGGGCCTCGCAACGCTGCTGCACCGCGGCAGAATGGACGGGCGCAGGGAGAACGCCGCCTGGGCGGCCATGCGCTCGCTGGAGAGCCTCTCCAGCGAAATCGGGGCGGTCACGGGGCACCTAGCCCTCGCCAGCACGGCGTCCGGCGCGGGGGCGGCACCGGCTGCACCCGCCCCGTCCCCCGACGCTCGCGCCGCGGCGCCGTCCCCTTCGCGGGCCGCGGTGAGTGCCGGCATTCACACGCCACCGCAGTGCTGTGCTCGCTCCAGGGGCGTCCACGCGGCGCAACCGGCGCCGCTTCTCGCGCTGAGGCAATTTCCTCGCTGCGAGATGCGCTTGCGGCTCGCAGGGCGGAGACGCGGCGCTTGACCAGCGCGTGAGGGACATGTGCGAGACATCGGAGCGGGTCATGGCCCAGAACATTGCGCTGCTGGGCGAGGTGGAGGCAATGCAGAGGGAGATTGCCTCGCTGCGGGCCAGCAAGGCAGCTCTGGCGCGGCGCGCAAGGTTGCTGATGGAGGCCCAGGAGCGCTCCCACGCCGCGGTGTGACGGCGCCGCGTGCGTCTTGTGTCCGTGCCGTGGACGTTTTTCGTGTGTTTGCGAGTGCGTCCTTTGCGCTGGCGCAGCAGCGCAGTGCCTGTCTGCGCTTGCACTGCGCAAAACGACGCGCTGAGTGTGCGCGACGAATCCTGCACGAGCAGCGAGGCTCGCAGAGGAGGGCGTCTTCACGCGTGGCCGTGCGCGTGAGCGCTGTGCGGGGGTGGAGCAGGGGCGCCTTGGCAGACGAATTGGCAACGTTGGGATGAGAGCAAGGAGGGAGGGAGGGGTCTCCCAGCAGGAGGCCGCGACGACGCACGCGCCCACAGCTGGCGCGCCTCTCGCTGCGGCCGCATTCACACGTCCAGGGAACGCGCCAGGCGCTGCACGCGCGCCAGCAGCGCGTCAGTCCGGCGCAGGCTACTCTCGTATTTGGCGTTCTTGGAGTCAGGGCGGGTGCTCTCCACGATGCCGGTCATCCTGTTGATCTTCGCGTTGAGACGGCGGGCCGCGATGAAGCGCGCAAGCTCCGCGTCGATGAAACTGGTGCTCACGCCAAAGGCAGAGGCGATACCCTCCAGGGTCACGCTGCGGGAGGGCGACGACGGGGGGGAGGCGGGAAGTGGGGCACAGAGGTGGGGAGAAGTGGGTGGCGCAAGTAGAGCACCACGGCTCTGCTGGACGCGCCAGCAGCAGCAGCAGCAGCAGCAGCAGCAGCAGCAGCAGCAGCAGCAGCAGCAGCAGCAGCAGCAGCAGCAGCAGCAGCAGCAGCAGCAGCAGCAGCAGCAGCAGCAGCAGCAGCAGCAGCAGCAGCAGCAGCAGCAGCAGCAGCAGCAGCAGCAGCACCGATTGCAGTACCGATTGCAGCAGCAGCAGGCTCACCTCCTGTAAGCCTCGAGGAACTGCGAGTACGCCCGCACGCGCATCTCCTTGACGTAGAGCGCCACGTGGCGGCCGAGGAAGCGGTCCCTGGAGAGCGCCGGCGCGATGGCGGTCAGCGCCCGGAAGAAGTCCGCGTACCGGCAGTCGTGGAGGGCGCGCACAAGCGTGAAGGCCTCAGGCACTTGCGCCGACACGGAGAGCAGGTCGGGGGCGTTGACCACCTTCTTGGCCAGGCGGGCTCGCTCCACGCCCACCATGGACAGCACGATGCAGTACCACGCGAAGCCGCTGTAGGACATCATCTCGGCGCAGGTGAAGGTCGCCACGCAGCTGAGGAGAAGCTCTGCAGCCTCGGCCAGCTGGCGGCCCCAGGCAAGGGACATGGCCTCGTACACCTTGAGGCGGTTTCGCCGGTCCCAGTCGCCGCCCTTGTCGTTGAGCTCCTTGGCCGCCTCCACGCGGCGCTTGGCCTCTTTCGCGTCGTCGAGGAGGAAGGCCAGCAGGGCCTGCTCCATCTGCATGTCGACCTTTTGCCCGACCGATACCTTGGCCTCCCCAAGCTCGGCGTAGGCCTTGCCGGCGCGGTCGCCGTCGCCGATCTGCACAAAGTACTTGGCCTTGACGCGGACACGCTCGTAGAGCTCATCGTCGCCGTAGTTTTCGCGCGCGTCGGTGATGGCAGCGTCAAACTCCTTGATTTTGGCGTCGTTCTTGGCCACCATGCGCTCCAGCAGCGCCGCATCCACCGGCCACCCCAGGCGCTCGCACACAACCTGGTAGTAGGTGCTCATCTCTGCGGCCAGCGTCGCGGGGGCGGTCGCGGGGGGGGGGCGGAGGACGGCGGGGGCAGGCGAGTGTGGCGGTCGGTCGGAGGACGAGCGGCAAGTGCGCTATGGCAGCGTCCTGGGCGCGGGGAACGGCGCTTGCCGCGTGTCCCTCCGCGCGTGCGGCTGGGGTCACCCAGGCAGTGGCCCCGCGGACGCAGTGCAAGCCGCGCAACGCAGCGCCAGGGGGTCCGGGGGCGAGCCTGTTCGGCTGCGAATTACAACAGGTGGCCAGGCGCGGCAGGCGTTCGCACCCTGGGCCTCGACTTCCTCCAGGATTTCCTTGCGCAGAGTCTCCTTCTCGGCGGCGGTCACCAGGGAGTCGTGCAGCCCGCACTCGAACACCTTCTGGGCCAGGCGCTGCGGCCTGGAGAGCTCGCGCTCGGCCCGCGCCAGCTCGGCAGCGACCTCGTCCGCAGTCTGGGGCAAGGGCTTCTCCGAGCCCGAGCTGGCAGCCGCGGCGGCAGCCATGGCGACAGGCTGCGGGTGAGCAGGTGTGGGCGCGCTCGCGCTGCCACGCGCGCGATCAGGGGGCCGCCAAGGCCTGCCCTGCTTGCTCGTGCCGCGGATTTCGATATTTGCCTCGCTGCACGGAACTCGGGATGCTTGTCGGGCCGCAAAGATGCGGCGGCCGCCGCGCCTGCGCGACTGCGCCACAGGCGCAGGAGGGCGAGGGAGGCGGCGAGCGGACCGGCGCCCAAGGCAGGCAAGGGGCGGCCCCGCCCTGCAGAGGCCGCGGGCGGCAGCGCGCAGCCGGTGCGGGACGCGCGCGAGCGCAAGGGCGGCGCTGCAAGCTTGTGGCGGTTGCGGCAGCCGTTCCCGCACTAGCCATGGCGGCCAAGGCCAAGGCCAAGGAGTTCGTGGCCATGATGACGAGCGCCGTGGCGCCGCCGGCAAAAGGCAGCGGCCTCAGCCAGGACGCGGAGCGGCAGATGTCCATCGACGACAAGCGCCGAGCCATCATCAAGCGCCGCAACGCCATGGGCAAGGAGCTCCGCCTGGAGCGCAAGGCCGCCTCGGAGCTGGTGACGTCCATTGCGGCGTCGGACGCCATCCGGGGCGCTCAGAAGGACCCCCATAGCGCCGTTGCGAAGCGAGACTACACCGTCGACTTTGCCACGAACAACCCTGCCAACCTCGTCGGCCGGTACCACGCCTTCAAGATCCAGAGCAGCTTCCCCATCCCGGGCGCAGCGGTCTTCGACGACCTGCGGCGCCGCAAGCTGGTGGCCGCAGCGGCAGCCACCGAGGACAGGGTCGCGCTGGAGCGGGCGAGGCGCGAGGAGGAGGCCGCCGTGCGGGCGGCGGTGCGCGATCGACGAATGGCAGCAGCGCTCGAGACGCCCTTCGAGCGGGCAGCTGACGCGCTGGGCAGAGCCATCGAGGAGACGAGCAAGGCTCTGCAGGCCAGCGGGCAGGCCGACCCCGGCACGGCGGTGGCCAACAGAGAGCAGATGGCCATTCTCGAGGACGTGCGACGGAAGCGCGTTGTCCGGGTGGAGGAGGCCTTCGAGAGGGGCGACGTCACCGTCAACGCGGTAGAGCCGTCCATGCACAACTCGGGCCTCATGCTGGCTGTGCAAGCGGGCCTCCTCTCCTTGACGCGGCTCTACCTGCGGTACGGCGGGGACCCCAACCGGAGCAACCGCCCCGGGCAGGTGCCCATCCACGTGGCGTGGTCGTCGTGGCTGAAGGAGCCTGTGGAGTCTCCCAAGCGCCAGCTGCAGCTGCTGGTTGTAACGGACATTCTGGCGGCCCTGCTGGAGTACGGCGCGAACCCCAACACGCGAAACCACAACGGGCTCACGGCGATGCATTTCGCCGCGAGCTATGGCCACGAGGCCATCCTCCGGCTGCTGCTGCGGGCGGGGGGGGCCGCGCACTCGCGAGACAGACACGGCAGGGCGCCGATCGACCTAGCCAGGCGGCGCATCGAAGCGCTGGAGGCCAAGGCGGCCACGGCTGCGGAGGACGACGCCGCCGGCGGCGGGGCGGCGGCGGCGGGGCCACCCGGCGCGAGGCTGCGCGACGGCGCGGAGGGCCACCGCGCCTGCGTGGGGCTGCTAGCCAACTGGGAACACATCCAGAAGGCGAGGCGGTTTCGCGACTTCAGAGCGGCGTGGTCGCACGCCATGGCGCAGAACGCCACCGAGTTTCGCGCAGCTGACGAAGAGACCCGGAGCCTCCGGCAGGCCCAGCTGATCAGGACGGGGGGCGCTGCCGGGACGTCGGACGCGTCGTCTGCGCTGCGGGCGGGGGATAGTTCTCCCATGACCGCAGCCGGGCGGCGGGCGACCGAGCGACTCTGGGGCACGGAAACGCCCGCCGCATCGCTCATTCAGAGGATGGAGCTGCAGGAGGAGATGCGGCTGCGAAACCGCATTTCCAGTGTTGAGGTGAAACCGCACCTGATGGCGCTGCCGGCCATCGAGACGGGTGCGCAGGCCCAGGCGCGAGAGGCCCTGACGCTGCACGGCGGGGCGGCCGATGTGGACTCTGACGGGCTGCTCGACGGCGACGACGACGACGACAGCGGTGAGGACGGTGGCTATGGCGGCGGTGGCGAGGAGGAAGGGGGCGACGGGGGTGTGGAACGCTGGCCTGCTGCGGGCGGGGGCCGAACCAGGGGGAGTGGCGGACACGGGCGCGGCCGCGGCCGCGGCCGAGGCCGAGGCGAGCGGAGGGCAGGAGGTAGCCTGGGCGGACGCGGCGGCGGCGGTGCTGCCGGCACAGGCGCCGGCGAATCGGACGAGGACGACGGCCCCTACCTCGCCGGCGACAGCGCGGCCTCGCACGAAGAGAGGCAGCAGCGGCTCCGGCTGCAGGAGGACACGGCCCGCGTTCGCAGGGCGCGGAGAGGGTCAGTGGTCGGCGGGCAAGCAGCAGGGCCGCCAGCCGGGGCGGCTGCGGCTTCCCCCGCCCGGAGCGGGGCACGAAGCGGGGCGGGTGGGGGGCGCGTGCCTGGAACGGAAATGGTCAGACTCCCTGCCGCTGCCGGAGCCAGGGGGGGAGGGGGCAGGCCAGGCGCCGGCTCCGCGATGGTGACGTCGTCGTCTGCGCCGGCTCTACCGGGAGACAGCTCGCTTGCTCTGCTGCAGGGCGAGGGCAGAGCCGACGGGCTGATCGACGACAGCGGCGCCGTGGCAGAGCTGCTCATGGCCCAGCGGAAGCAGCACGCGGCCCGGAAGTGGGCCGCTGCCCAGCGGGACATGGGCGCAGAGGTGGAGGCCCACATTCGGAAGGATCTGATGCGAAGGGCCCTTGGGGTGAGCGAGGACAAGCTGCACGCCGGAGCCAAAGCGAGCCACGCCAAGGCTGCTTCCGGGGCGGCTGCACAGGGGGCCGGCAAGGCGGGCGGGGAGCAGGCACGAGCCGGGGGCGCCGCTGCCGGTGCCGGCAGCGCCGGGGGTGCCTCCGCCGCTGCCGGTGCCCCTGCGGCTGGCGGCGGCAGCGACGGGCACAGCGCTGAAGAGGACCCCAGCGTGCCTGCCAGCGTGGCGGCCGGGCTGCGAGCGGTCAAGGAGATGAAGCGGCGACGTCGACAGGCAGCGGTGGAGGCCGTTACAGACGCGGACGGAATCGAGGCGCGGGGCGCCCGACTGAAACTGGTCACCGGCGAAACGTACATCCGACGCCCGGCTTTGCGTTCGACGCTGCTTCGCGGAGCGCGTCTGCGCGTGGACCACGTCCAGCGGACTGGTCCCGCCCCTCTCAGCGGAGTCTACACCGGAAGCAGGCGGGGGCAGGCTAGCTTGCCGCGGCACCAAGCGACGGCGGCCAAAGCGCTCTGGGACGGCAAGACTGGCCCCGCGCCTGCCGGCGGTTTCGCGCTGGAGGACGTCGACGACAGCGAGTCCGTGCGCGCGATCCACGACAACGACTCGGTTGCGGGCGGCCTGAGAGGCGGACTGGGGCTCTCACGCGGCCGCGGCGCGGGGAGCGGCGCCTTCGGGCAGGGGCAGGAGGAGGAGGAAGAGGAGGAGGAGGAGGGGCTTGGAGGGCTGGCGGTGGGCGTTGCTGAGGCGGAGGTTCGCGTCATGCGGGGGCGAACGCGGGCCGCGTTGGAGCGGCACCTGCTCCCTTCGTCCGGCTCTGCCGCGGACCAGGAGCGGCGAACGGCCATTGAGGCAAGGCAGGCGGAGCGGCGGGAGGCGGAGCGGCGGCGGGCTGCGGCAGCGCAGGAGCTGATGCTGGCCCGCGACAAGCGCGAGGCCGCGGCTGCCGCAGAGGCGGCCTACACGTCGCGGACGGCCGGCACAGGGAGCGCGCGTGGCACGGCACGATCGGGAACCGGCAGGATGGGCACTGACCGGGCAGCCCACGACGCCGGCAAGGCCATCGTGGCTCGCATGATGGAGCCGCTGCCCAAGCCCGCTCCGAGTGGGGGGGCGCGCGGCAGGGGCGGGGCGGCGAGCCGCCGGTCCAGCGGCGGTGGTGGCGCCGACGACGAGGACGAGGATCGGCCAAACTTTGGGCCGCTGCACATGGGGGGAGGTCTGCCCGCTTCGCAGTCGCTCATGGCGCTGTCGCGGTTCGACCTGCTGGACGACGTGCCCGGACGCGGGATCACCCGGGCGCCGCTCAAGGCAGCCACGGCAGCCGACGAGGTTCGCCGCAAGCGGGAGCGGCTGGCGTCCCAGCGGCCGCATCGCTCGGACAGCAACGCGTACGACGTGCTCGACGACCGGCGGGACGCGGCCCGGCTTACGCGGTTCGGGCGCTTTCCGGTACCGGAGGAGCCTCACAGGTACGCCGAGCTGGATGCCGCGCACCCGGTGCCCACCTTTGAGATGTAGGCGGGCAGGGCGGGCGCGAGCCGGGGCCTGGGCAGGCTGCGCGGCCATTGTGCAGTCGCGCCGGCGAGCGGTGCGAAGACGCCTGCGCGTTTGTGCGTGCGTGCGTTGAGGTGTGAGCCAGCGTGTGGGCGCCACGGAAATGGCGCGGCGTCGTGGCTGGCAGCCCCGCCCCAAGCGGCTGCGCCCCAGAGTACCAACGCCCCATTCAGACAGGAAGCAGCCCCAGAAGGCCCACGCGCAAAGCGAACTCGCCCTCCCCGCTTCGGCGGGACCGGCGACAAGCGCGGCGCGCTCGCGCGAGGCTTGCGCCGCGCGCCTGAGTGCTGAGCCCGCGGGAGCAGCACAACGCAGACACGCAATCGGCTGCAGACCTCAGTAGAGGTTCTTGAGAACGCGGCGCGCCCGTGCCCGCTTCTGCCTGTTGTTCTCGCGCACCCCGCGGCGCGCCCCGAGCGCCGAGAGCCTCTCGAACTCCTTGAGCCCGGCCTCCTTGTTGAGCTTCCTGTTGGCACCCTTGGCCTTGAGACGGCGCTGCGCGGCGGCCACGCCCCTGGTCTCGACGTCGGCGTCGTGCGCTGCCTCCAGCCGCTTGAGGAGCTGCTCCTGCAGAGCCGCTTCGGCCTTGTCCGTCTCCTTGGCGGCCTCGTCCAGCAGCTCGCCAAAGTTCCACCTCGCGGGCTCGTCGGCGTCCGCAGCCAGCATGGCCGCTTCCACGGTCCCCATGGTGATGGATGCAGCCCCAGCCTTGTCCGAGGCAGCGCCGCGACGCCGGGCCCCGCCTGTGGAGAGGAACGGGTTGGCCATGCCGCGCCCAGCGGCCTCTCGCGCCGGTTGCCCAGCAGGTGCCGCTGTCGCGGGGGAGTCTGCTTTGCCTTCGCCTTTCAGGGCCGCGAGGGCACCGGCCATGCCGCCCAGGACGCCACCCTTTCCCGCAAAGGGGTCGGGCTCGTCGCTACCGCCGGCCGAGGCGCCAGGCTCGGTTGCTTGCGTCGAAGCAGACAGGTGGGCGCTCATCCCGCCCCACTTCTGGCCCACCGTCCGCCCGGCTGTCGCGGGGAGCGAAGGCCCGGCGCCGTCGATCCCACACAACGCGTCTAGCATCGCGTGCGTGGACGAGTGGCCGATGTTGTCCTTCTTGGCCTCTTCGGCCTGCGCCTCGGCCGCTGCAATGCCCGACTCCGCGAACCGCAGGCCGCCCTCGTCGTCACTGTCCTCCGCGAGCGCGGCAAACCTGTTCGAGAAGGCCATCTGCCCGCGCCCTCGCCTCCTCGAACGCGGTGCTGCGCGCCGGGTTGCATCAGGCTTCGATTTGCGAGGACGAGTTGCTGCGGCTCTACCCGGTTTGCTTCGCACGCGGCGCAGGGTGGGACCTCGCCTCCATCGCACGCCGTGCGCGCAAGCTGCAGGGGGGACGATGGTCGCTTTGCATACTGTTCGCTCCCGCCTTTGCGCCAGGCGCTCCTGCCCGCCCGGGGTGCGCCGCTGCAGCACGCACACTAGCAAGCGGAACTTGGCACAGTCACACGGTTTCAGTCTGTCAGTTCGGCCCTCCGACGCCCCCCACGAGGGGCGCGGGGTTGCCACGGGGAGGGACGAGACACCCGCTCCGCAACGCGGAGGCGGGGGGAGCATTCCTCCTCCATCGGGGGCGGCGTTAGGGGAGAAGGGCGGGCGCCGATTTTGTAGTTGTTGCGGGCTTGCGTGCGGCAACTGCCCACGCAAAAGAGCCACAGCCAGAGCCACCCCTTCCCCGCCCAGTGGCCGTCTTGAGGGAAGAGCGCCTCAGCGGCGGTCCTCAAGGCGGGTGAAGGGGCTGCTGGGCGCCGCGTGGCTGCCGTCGCCGGAATCGCGAAGCGCAGCACGCTCGCCCGCCGACGCGGCTGCGATGCGGTGGCGCCGGTAGCACCAGAAGCCAGCCGCGATGAGGGCGATGCCGGCCACGCTGCCGCCGACGATTGCCGCGACCGTGCCGGGACCGGTGCCCGGGGTTGCTGGGGGCTGGGGCGGGGCGGCGGTGTTGACGATCTCCATGAAGTCAAGCACGTCGCCGCCCTCGTTGGCGATCCACTGCCAGGTCATCCGACGGTCGGACTCGAAGTTCATGCGGCTGTGGCCGTAGACGTAGGCGCCGAACTCGGTCATCTCGAGGTGGGGGTGGTGGATGTTGTTGCTGAAGCTGGCGCCCGCCGCGCCGATCACCAGGTGAACGACGCCGTCGCCGCCCTTGGTGTACGTGTGGCCCTCGCCCGAGGAGCGCTCGACGCACTCTCCGCCGCGGAGCTTGCAGAGGCGCTGGACCACGTGGTTGTGGCCCCAGACCGCGACGTCGACTGCGTACTTGACGAGGAGGGGCTCCACATGCTCGATGAGCATGTCCGACACGTTGATGTCGCTGTCCCAGGGGCCGGCGTAGGTGGAGTCGATGTACATGGGGCGGTGGCCGCCGAAGAGGATCCAGGGCGTGACGGAGCGGTCCACGGCCTTGAGGTCGGCCTCGATCCAGGCGTGCTGGGGGGAGCCGGTGCGGAAGTCGTGCTCGGTGCCCATGGCGACCACGTGAACGGGCCCGACGTCGTACGAGTACCAGGGGGCGTCGATGGAGTCCCAGGGCATGGGGTACCAGCCGTTGGTGGCCACGCCGCACTCGCCGCCCGCGTCGCTGCCGTTGAAGAGAGTGACGGTGCGGCCGGCGGGCGTGGTGGCGGCGGTGTTGTCGGCCTCGTGGTTGCCGTAGTTGAGCGAGTAGGCGGTGCGGCGCAGCAGGGGCTCCATCATGTCGCCGTAGGTGTCCCAGATGCTGAGGAAGCCCACTGCGTAGGAGATGTCGCCCACGTGGAAGATGCCGTCGTGGCCGATGCCCCTGTCCAGATCCTCGCGCATGCGGCGGGAAGTGTTGAGCGCGGGCCGCCCGTAGTCGTCCCAGGTGAGAGCACCGTCCTCCGTGCCGCGGCCGAGGTCGGCGAAGACGAGGAGGGAGGCGGACTTGTCCCCGCCGGCCGCGGTGGGGGTGTCGAACGTCTCGAAGGAGGTCAGGTTGGCGCCCGCGGCGTCGACGATGGTGTAGTTGTAGCGCGCCCCGGGCTCCAGGCCGGTGAGCACGGCCACGTTGCGCACGCCCGGGTTGAAGTACCCGTAGGTGGCCGCAGGGGCGTCGCAGAGGTCGCCGGCTGTGTACGCCTGCTCGGCCTTGGGGGTGAACACGGAGGCGTCTCCGACGGGCATGCCAGTCTCGCTCTGGACGCGCTGCAGCCACACCTTCTGGCCGGTGGTGGTCGTCTTGGTGGTCCACGCCACGCCCATGGTGGTCTGGTCGGTGCGGCGGAGGAGCGAGACGCGGTAGGGCAGGTCGTAGTCGGCAAAGGTGACGGGGCCAACGCGCAGAGTGGCGTTGCAGCTGTGGATGCTGCGGTCCGCGTCAGTGTACACGGGCACGCGGCAGTCGCGGAAGAAGATGATGTCGAGCGGCACGCGCATGTTGAGGACGCGGAAGTTGATGTCGGCCACGCCGCTGGTGGCATAGCCAGCGTCGACCGTGGCGAGCGAGTACTTGATCGGCGTGGTCGTTGACGCGTTGATCCCCGAGGGACCGAACACGCCGATCCACTGCGTCTGGAGCTCGGCGTCGGAGCTGTTCTTGGCCTCGGGGAAGTCGAGGCGAACGCGGAGCCAAGCACCGTTCGACAGGTCAGTGTACTTGCTCGTCATGATCTCAAGGGAGGACCCGTCGTCGGGGGACAGGGCCCGCTTGCTTGCCACCGTGAACCCCTCGACGGGCCGGTTGTCGGTGCCCAGCTGCGCGGCGAGAGCCGCCGTGTGGTCGGTGTGGGTGAAAGGCCGGCCGTGGAACTGGTTCTCGTTCTCGTAGCCCTTGCCCGCCCGCGCAGAGGCGGCCGCAGCCGCCACTGCCAGGAGCGAGAGGAAGGCGCGCATCGGGGGGCAGGCGGCGGTCCCGCCGCTGGGCTGGCCTGGGTGCCCGGTCGCGCAGCGTTCGGAGCCCTGCCAGGTTGACGATGACGACAGCTGCTCGGCGCTCTGCCTGCGATTTCGAACAAGAGCGAACCTTTCCGCGCCGCGCGCCGCGCAGCCGCCCGTCGGCTGCAAGGCCGCCCCAGTCGGTCGCGGCCCCACTCGGCGGGCACGCCCAGTCCACTGGAACGGCTTCCGCAACTCCCGCGAGGCGGGGATTCGAGGCGCATCACTCGGGCGTCAGTTCCGTCGAGACGACGCAACCTCACGGCAACAGGGATATTTGCCTGCCCGCGAGCAAGCGACCGCCCCGAGAGAAACCCTCGTGGGGCGCGCGCCGGCTCGGTTCCGGCTGCGCCCGCCACACCTGCCCGCCCGGCGCCGGGCACGCTGCAGCGAGCGCGAGCGGACCGAGATGGCCGACCACTCGGATGCTGCTGGGGCAGAGGACGCGGGCGACGCCATGGCCCGTGCCAACGCCATTGCCAACTCGAGCCGACGCGTCGAAGCCACCGGGATCGAGATGGCCCAGGCCGGGATCGAGGAGTACAGCGCCGAAGGGGCGAGGTACACGCTTGAGCGCCTGGTCGGCCGGGGCGCCTACGGAGCCGTCTACATTGCCACCGACAGCGCCGACGGCAGCCGCGTCGCGATCAAGCATGTCGTCAAGGCCATCAAGTCCGACACGGACGCCAGACGCACGTATCGCGAAATGCTCGTCCAGTCGCACTTCGAGCACCCCAACATCCTGGCCCTGCAGCACGTGCTCACGCCCAAGCACCGAGGAGATTTCACGAGCATCTACCTTGTCATGGAGGTCATGGAGACCGACCTGCACCGCGTGATCCACTCCCGCCAGGACCTCACGTCCGACCACATATCCTACTTCACCTACCAGCTGCTCTGCGGCCTGCGGCACCTGCATGCGGCGGGAGTGCTGCACCGCGACCTCAAGCCCTCGAATCTCCTCGTCAACTCCGACTGCACGCTCAAGCTCTGCGACTTTGGGCTCGCGCGCGAGAGCGACGTCAGCCTCTCGACCGCCCTCACGGAGTACGTCGTCACACGCTGGTACCGCGCCCCAGAGGTCCTCCTATCAGGTGAGTGCTCACCCCACACACACCTCATGCAGCCCCACCCGCCTCCCCTGCTCCGCCACCCCACCCGCCTCCCCTGCTCCGCCACCCCGCCCCTGCCCTTGTCGCCCATTCCACGAGCACGGACGGATGCAAGCCCCCTCGCCCTCCAGGCAGGTGGCGCCAACCGCCCGGTGCCCCTGCCTCCTCCACCAGCCTCCCGCCGGTCTGCCTCTGGCAGCCCTCAGCCGCCCCCCCCCCACGCTCCGCCGCACCCGCCATCCCCTGCCCCTTGGGTCATTGCCCCCCTTGCCCCCCCGCCTACCCCCCTTGTCCCTCCCAACGCCCCTACCCCCGCCCCGCAGGTGGCCGCTACAGCGCCGCAATCGACGTCTGGTCCGTAGGCTGCATCCTGGCAGAGCTCCTCCTCCGCCGCCCCCTCTTCCCGGGCGACAACTACCTCAACCAGCTCCAGCTCATCGCCGAGCGCCTCGGCTCGCCCTCAGAGGACGACCTCCACTTCGTGACGAACCCCAACGCGCGGGCCTTCATGCTGCGCCTGCCCCACTCCGACGGCACCCCCATCGCAGAGATATTCCCCCACGTCAGAGGTCCCTGCCTCGACCTCCTCGCCCGCATGCTCGTGTTCGACCCCGCCAGCCGCATCTCCGTCGAGGTGAGAGACAGAGACGGCGAGACTGAGTGACAGGGGGACGGCGATACAGAGGGCCTGCCCTGGCCTTCCACGCCGCGTTGCGCCCTATTCCCCCCCCCCCCTCCCCCCCGTGTCGGCTCCCTGTGCCTCCGGCCCAAGCACCGCACACTGCGCGCTTCCGTCCGCCGCAGCCTCCCCCCCCCCCAGACCCTCGCCCCCTCCCTCGCCCCCGCCGCGGCCCGCAGGAAGCCCTCGCGCACCCCTTCCTCTCCCGCGTGCGGGCCGCCCGCAGCCAGGTGTCCGAGCCCCCGCTGCCGCCGCGCTTCCGCATGCATCCTCGCCTCAAGGCCCTCAAGGCATCGGAGATCCGCCGCCTCTTCGTGGAGCGCCTTTGCGGCAGCTACACGCCGGACAAGGTCCTTCCGTCCGGAGTGCTCTTCCCGCCCCCGGCGTCAGCCGCCCTGCAGCGCCGCCGCGCGCCCCCCGCCCCGCCATCCAGCCACGCAACGGGGGCCCCATCGTCCTCGTCGTCCTCCGCACCCAGGCCAGGCGACTCGGTCGCCGCGGGGCCCCTCTCCCCGCCACCCCAGCGCGCGCCCCCTCGCATGCGCGACGGCATGTTCGTTGCCGAGGGCGCAGCCCCAGCTTCCGGCAGAGCTGGGAGAGCCGGCCCGAGCGCTGCCGGCGCGCGCCCTCGCCGCGATCCGTACCGCCCCGCCGCTGCAGCCCACAAGGACGACCTGGGCGGCTTCGAGGACGAGGACGAGGACGAGGACGAGGACGAGGACGAGGAGGGCTTCGAGGACGCCCGCGGCATGGGCGACGAGGACCTGAGAGGTGCCGGAGCGGGCCCCGCGCAGGAGGCGGCCTGGCTTAACGACGACGGAACCAGCAGCGCCGGCCCCACCACCGCCGGATCAGGGGCAACACATCCCGCAGTTGCAGCGGAAGCCTTCGTCAACGCAGGCGACGACGACGACGACGACGAGGACGTCGACGGCGACGCTGTTGCAGCGCCCAGGACGGCTGCAGTGGCGTCGTCCGCAGGCCTTGGCCGGGGCGCAGGCGACGGGGCAACGGCTGGGCCAGGGACGTATGGAGCCAGCTCCTCCTCGGTCCCCCGCGGCCGCGCCGCCGCCGCCCCCCGCGCCAACGCCTACTGGTCGACGGACGCGTCTGGCAAGACCGGCGAGCTGGCGGCAGAGCTGGCAGGCATGCCAGGAACGTCCTCCTCGTCATCCTCGTCGGCAGCTGCTGCCGCCGGCCCAGCCGGCAGGGGCTCCAGCAGTTTCGCAGGGCGCCCAGGCGCTGGCGCCGACGGCGTCACCATGCACGCCGTGGTGGGCCGCTCCCAGGGCGCAGCCCTGGTACGCCTTCCCGCCCACGCCACCGCGCCTGCAGCAGCCGCGCCCGTCGCCTCCTCCTCCTCCTCCTCCTCCTCCTTGACGGGCCAGGCAGCGCACCAGCCGGTGCCGGCGCGGTCCGGCGTGCTGGGGCGGAGGGCGGCAGCGGCAGGCAGGTCCTCTGGCCTCAGGGTGGCGGCGGCCGACGCCCACGCCCACGCCGCGAGCTCCCACCCGGACTTCATATCGCCCGCAGCGGGAACCAGCTCGGGCGGCTTCGCAAGGTCGGCCTCCCCCATCAAGACCCCCGAGCCGGCGCCGCAGTCTTCCCGCCGCACAGCAACGGGCGCCTCGGGCAGCGCTCGGCCCCGCGACGGCACAGGCGCAAGCGGCGGCGGCGGCGGAGGTGGCGGCCCGGGGGGGCGCTCCATGCCCCGCGCAGCTGACCTGGACGACGGCCTCTTCGCCTCCGCGAGGGCTGCCGCCCACGGGCCCGGCCATGCTCCGTCCGGCAGCGCTGGCAGCCACCCCGCCGTGGCAGGCAGCGGGGGCGGCATCCGGGCCCCAGGGCGGCCCCTGCCCGCCGTGGAGCGTGGGTCCGCCGGCGGCAGCGGCCGCCTGCCCGCCGGCGCGGCTCCCACGCCCCCGCACACCGCCTCCTCCCGCCCCCTCTCGCGGAGCGGGGCAGCCGCCCTGTCGGCGTCCGGCCGTCCTCTCTCGGGATCCACGTCGCGGCAGGGGCCCGCAGGGCCGTCCCCGTCCAGGGCTGCGCTGGCTGGGGCCAGTGGCCCGGCCAGTGCTCGCCGCGCTGGTCGCGAGATCCTGGCAGCTGCTTCCTACTCCGGATCACCGGCACCCGCGGGCAGGCGGCCGCGCGGGTCGCTCAGCGCGACCGGCAGCGCCTGGCAGTGAGCCCGCCATGTGCTTGATGTGCTGGCGATGGACCTGTGTGTGCGGCTTGTGCGTCATTTGCCCGCGAGGCGCGCCTCGCGCCAGGTTGTGACTGAGTGTGTGCCCCCGGGCAGGCCGGCGGAGGGCGAAATGGCCCGCCAGCAGAGCCGGCCGCCGGCCCCGCTCACTCAGTCCATCACGCACTCGTGCCGCGGTCGGGGGCAGTTAGCGGGGCAGCGCCAGGAAAAGCTCTCACGCACTCTCTCGCTCGCTCTCTCGTTCGCCCTTGCACACCCACCCACACACACACACACACACACGAGAGGCGGCGCCCCAGCAGCAGTCCTCGCGCATCGCCGCAAGCCCGATGCAAGCGCAGGCTGACCACGCGCCCTCGGACAGAGCTAGCAGAGCGACGTGCCCTCGGCCAGGGCCCCGAGCGGGTCCCACGGCGGGAGCACAATCACGTCCGCGTCGGCCTCCACAAGGGCGCGCATGTCGGCAGGCAGCCTGTCCTTGTGAACGGCGATCTGGTACACGTACTCGTCGAACCAGGCAGAGGTCATGGACAGGCGTCCAGAGCCGTCGCCCTTGTTGCCCCACGAGTTGTCCACGCGGAACCGCGACACGTCGTCAACTGCGGGCGGGCTGGCCTTGTCCTCGGAGGCGGCCGCGTCATCGCCAGCCTCTGCGTCGCCGGAGGCTGCCGCGGGCGCCTTCTTTGCCGAAGAGGCGGGCACAAAGTCGGCCATGGATGTTGCGCTTGACGGCACGTGGTAGCCGGAGAAGGTCATGGCGTGCGTCTGCGGCGGGAGCGCGAAGGACGAACGCGAGGCGCCGGCACAGGTGCATGTTGCTTGCGGCTCCTCACGGCGCACCCAAGGCGGTGCAATCGGAGAGCGAAGCAGCAGGGCCAGGAACAGCAGAGCAGCGCGATGGGGGGGAAAGGGAAGGGGGCTTGGGTCTGGCTTACCATGAGAGAGTGCTTGTAGCGAATGCGGTCCTCCTTGGACATGCAGCGGCAGACTCCCAGGACGCCAGCAAAATCGTAGTTGGCGAGCGAGAGGACGCCGCGCGCGCGGTGCAAGCTCTTGCCCACGTCGCAGCCGAACCACACGGGGATGTCGTCGGTCAGGCAGCCGATGACCAGCTCCTTGAGCGTGCGTGGCGTGGCGTTGATGTAGCGCACCGGGAAGGGCGAGGCGACCACGGACCCGAGCTTTGCAACCGTCATGATGCTGCCGACGGGGTGCTCGGGGCGCGGGTCGTGCACGACGGACACGTACGCCGAGAAATCAAAGCAGGGCTTGACGATGTCTCGGTAAAACGCGAGCGGGGTCATGCCCCTGGCGCAAACGAGGCCCTTGCCGCCTTGCGGCCGGTACTCGAAGTCGACCACAGCAGGAGGGCGGCCCAGGCACGTGGTGACGGTGCGGTGCACCACGCCCATCATGCCGCCGATCATGCCCTGGGCGTCCGCGTCCGAGCCGCCGTCCTTCTTGAGGCTCACGAGGCTGCCTGCAAACTCGCGGAGCTTCGCGTTGAGCGCGCCGTTGAGCGTGGCGGACGCGCGCCCGTGCACCAGGTCCGGGAACTGCGACTTGGGCATCAGGCCGTGCTTCTCGATGATGGCGGTCAGCATGGCCCACTGGCCGCCGTCCTCGCTCGGCGAGGAGAGCAGGTGCTGCATCACTCGCGAGTCCGCGCCCTCGCCAGCCGAGTCCCAGACGGAGTGCAGGAACCAGTTGGCGCGCTCCAGCTTGTCCCAGTAGAAGACATGCGCCTGGGACAGCTCAAAGGTTGAGGGGAGGCCGTAGCGGTGCACCATTGCCGCGCGCACGCAGTTGAGTGCCGCGAAAATCCAGCAACGCCCAGTGGAGTGCTGGCTGGTGACGGAGACGTCCTTGGAAACGGTGTGCGAGAACAGGTGGGGGTCGCCACTCAGCGCCTCGAAGCTGTTGAGGGCGTCCACGGCCGGCACGCGGGGCACGATGCCCGCCAGAGTGCGGGCCTCCGGGTCTGCGGAAAGTTCGCGAACGACCCAAAGCGCACCCTGTCAGTGCAGAACGCCGCAGCTAGCACGCGGTGCCGCCAAAAGCACTCGCGCAGGCCTGGAAGGCAGCCGCCGGGCGAGGGGGCCGCCCCGCGCACGCGCAAGGTTGGATTTCCGCAGCCTGACTGTTCCTGCTCACTCTCGTCCATGCTCTCGTCCAGCGTCTTCATGGCGTCCGCCGTCAGCGCGGCGCCCCTCATACGCCCCGGGTCCTCAAATGTCGTCGTTGCGGCTGCTGCTGCCATTGCCTCAATGCTTCCGAGTGCTGCGGCGGCATCTCGGATTTCTGATCTTTGGCGCTGTCGCGCGAGGCGCGGCTCTGCCGCAGGCGAGGGCTGGGTGGTAGTGGGACGGGCGTGTGAGCTGGGACGGCGAGCCCTCAAACGGAGTCGTGCTTGGGGTGGCAGTGATGCTCATCAAGCACGCAAACATACGCAACGGAAATGCCCGCGGAGACTGCCCGCGGGCAACTTGGCGGAGCCAGCCAGGCCAGGCAGAAGCACAGCGCGCTGCAGTCGCGAACGCGTCGAGTAGCCCCGCCCCAGGCTGCCCTCCTTCCCCACCCCACCCCCTTCTGTTCCTCCTCCCCATCAGCGGCACTGCGCTGATCCAGCCAAGCTGTCAATTCCCCTTGATGCCCGACGATCAGCGCCCGAGTGGCTCCGCGGCCGGCCGCGGTCCGAAGTGCCCTGCTGAGCGACCCTCAACCGCATCGCACCCTCTAACGCCCCTCCTCCTCCTGCTTCTGCTCCCCCCCCCCCCACCCCCCCTCCCGGGCGATCGCCATCCAGGGGGAATCAGCGGGCGGTGGCCGCGCGATGGCCCAGGCGCTCCTCACGCCCGGTTGGCCTTGGCTGCGGCGATGACGTCAGGGTCATTGGCCGAGGAAAAGGCAGCGGCCTCCTGGTAGAGGGCCTCGGGGGGCGCGGGGCCCATGTTGGAGAAGGGCACGTAGCCGCGGAGGTTGCGGTCGGAGGAGGTGCGTGCAAAGCGAGCCATCGCCGACGGGGGGGACTCGGCAGGGTGGCTGTCCTCCAGGGCGCTGGAGGTGCCGCCGATCTCGGCCACCGGGCTGATGTGCGGCGCGCCCATGGCGTTGCTGGAGCGGGCGTAGCTGTACGCCTGGTTCGCGTAGCGGTTCTCGATGTCGCGGGCCTGGCGCAGGGCCTCGAGGGCCTGGGAGTGGGCCACGTTGGACGCCGCAAAGGCGCCGTTGGGCGCGGCGAAGCGCATCTCGCCCTCGGGGAGCATGGAACTGGCAGGGGCCACGCCCAGAGCCGGGTCGGCCTCGTCGCCGCCGAGCATGATGCGGCGCTCCTCCTCCTTGGACATCTGGCTCATGTAGCGCTTGGCCTCCTCCATGGCGTCGTCGGAGCTGCTCATGGCGAAGCGCGGGATGCCGCCAGCGGTCTCGTCCTGGGCGGCCGCGGGCGCCGCCGTGTTGGACTCGAGGGCGCTGGCCAGCTTGCTGGCGCTGGCCAGCGCGCCGGCGCTGCCGGAGAGGCGCTCGGCCGCGGCGCTCGCGGCGGAGATGGCCTCCTTGGAGCGGGCGAGCGACGCTGCCTCAGCGGCCTTGCGGGCCTCGGCGAAGGCGTCGGCGGAGGAAGAGGACGAGGAGGACGCCTCAGAGGAGGCGTGCGTCTCGGCCATGCGCTGCTGGCCGTCGCTGGACGGAATGGAGTCGTCGGGGAGGCTTGTGAGCTGGGGCATGCCAAGGTTGGCGCGCTCCTTGTTGATAGCCTTGAGGGACTCACGTGCGCGCTCGGCCAGCATGGCGAAGCGGGCGTTGCGGAGCTCCTCGCCGATGGTCTTGGGCTTCTCCTGCGGGGCAGGCGCGGCCGGGGCGGCCTTCTGCTGCTGAGGGGCGGCAGCCGCGGAGCGGGCCTTGGAGGCCGCGGCCTGCTCGGCATGGGCGGTGGCCTCAGCAGCGGCCTCGGCGGCCGCGGCGGACCCGGTCTGCACGCCAGAGGCCGCGCCGGAGCGCTCCGAGCGGAAGCGAAGGGACTCCGCCATCTGAACTGCCTCGTCGCGCTCGCGGCGCATCTCCTCCAGCTCCTGGCGCATGGACGCCTCGCCGGAGGAAGAGGAGGTCTGGCGCATGCGGTGCTGCGCAGCCGCGGCCGCAACCGGGGAGGAAGAGGCGGTGTTGGCGGAAGCCGCCGGGTGCGACGCCTTGGAGTGGCGGGCGGGGGCGTGCTTGGCAAGGGCGAGGGCGCGCGCGAGGGAGTTGTCCTCGCCCTCCACGGCGGCCTGCACCACGATGTCCGAGTGGCGGGTGTCGCCGTGCAGAGGGAGGGAGCGGGTGCGCACGGCGTGGGCGACGTTCATGCGGCGCAAGAGGCCGAGAGCGCGGGACACGGTCATGCCGCTGCCGGCGCGGCGGGCGGAAGCCATGGCCTGGAGCAGCGACGCCCCGGCGCCAAGGGCCGAAGAGGGCGCCGCGGCACCCTTGCGGGCAGGGAGGGGATCCTTCCCGGCGTTGTGCGAGGCGTCCGGGACGAGGGAAGGCACGTGGTAGTCGCCGGTGAGGGGCGCAGGGGGCGCCGGCGGGGCAGGCTTGGGGGCGGGGTTGGCCGGCATGGGGAGGACCACGTCGGTGGTGACGTGGTGGCGGTGCGTGTGGGACTTGACCTCGGAGCCGTCCGCGTCCACGTCCTTGTGCTGCTCGGTGGTGGTGGTCGCGGTGGTGGAGGTGTGCACCGGCAGCGTGCTGTGCGGGGCCTCCGCCGAGGGCGAGCACGGGGCGGCGGCCAGGGAGCAGGGAGCGTCCCCAGCAGCGGCGGCGTCGGTGGCTGCAGCGGCAGCGGCAGCGGCGTCGGCGGGAGCGCCGGGCGCAGAGGAGGCCGCTGCGGTGGCTGCCTGGAGGGCGGCGGCTGCCTCCTCCTGCTGGCGGGCGGCGTCGGCGATCTTGGTTGCGGCCTCGGCTGCGTCATCGCGCTGCTTCTGGGTCGCGAGGTCCGGGGTGACGCTCATGGCAAAGTACTTGTGGCCCTGGAGGTCCACGTGCTGCTGGGCCAGGTCGCCTCCGGCCACGGCGGCACCGGTGTCGTCGGCGGCATCCATCACTGCGGCCTCTCCGGGGCGGACGAGGTCGGGGCAGTCGATGCGCACGCGCTCCAGCACGTCGCGAGAGCGCGCCACGGCAGAGCGGGCGCGCGCCACGGTCTGGCGACGCGAGCGAAGGGCCTGGGAGGTAAGCGGGCCGGTGGTGCCGGGGCTACCCAGGTCGCCGGTGGCGTGCGGGGAGGCCACCTCCGGGGAGGAATCCGCCTCAAAGGCCGCGCCGGCAGTGCGGACGAGGCGACGCTGCTCCTCGGCCTCGGCGAGGACGGCGAGGGAGAGGGCGCGCTGGGAGACGGCGAGGGCGTGGTGTGCGGCCGCGAGCTTGTTGCGGCAGCCGCCCTGCTCGTCCGGGGCCGGGGCCACGAAGGGCTTGCCCGTGGCGCGCGCGAGCTCCTCCGCAGCCTCCACGCGCTTGGCGGACTCGGCGTCCAGGGCGGCGGCCTCCTCCGCGTTGGACTCGGCCTCGTGGGCGATGGCGGCGGCCTCCTGGGCCTTGTGCGTGGCAGCAGCGCCCACGGCCGCGTGCATCACTGCGGGAAGGGCATCGTCGAGCATGGCCGGCGGCGTGCGGCCCTCGGTGGGCTTGAAGCCGTGGTCCTTGACCACGTCCAGCGCGGCGCGGATCTGGTCCACGGTGGGGCCGTGGCCTCCGTCGCCGCCTCCAAGGATGGCAGCGGCAGCCGCGTCCAGCGCGGCGCCGCCCTTGTCTGCGCCCTTCTTCGCCCCCCCGGCGCGCGGGATGGGGCGGCCCATCTTGCGGCTCACGGCGTCGAGGACGTCCTGGGCAGCGTCGTCAGCCGACGCCTCCTTAGCGGCCTTGACGGCCTTGGCCGTGGACGCCTCCGAGGCAAGCGTGGCGGACTTGGAGGCGCGCTCCGCGGCCTCCCCGGCAGCGAGCTTGGCTGCAGAGGTGGCGGCCTCCTTTGCTGCCTGGGAAGCTGCGAGCCCCGCGGCCTTGGAGGCAGCCTTCTCGGCCGCGCGGTCAGCAGCGGCCTCGGCAGCGTCCTCGGCGACCTTGGACACGGCGTCGGTGACGGCGTCCTTCGCTGCCGCCTGCACAGCCTCGCGAGCCGCGCGCACGATGGAGGCGTGCAGCTCGGCCGACATGGCGGCGGGCTCGGCGGCCGCGGCCTGCGCCACGGGGGCGGAGGCGTTGGCCTCGCCCTTGGTCGCCTTGGGCTCGGGGCTCTCCGCGGGCTCCTCCTGCTTCTCCTCCGCTTCTTCCGACAGGTTCGTCGATGCGTTGCCGGCCGCGGCCTCGGCGGCCTCCTCCACAGCCATGTCCGCCTGCAGCTTCTCCTCCTTGGCCTTCCCGATAGCCTCGGCAGCCTCGGCACGGGCCTGGAGGGCCTCAGCGCGGGCCTTTGCCACCGCAGCCTCGCCCGACGCCTTCTTGGCCTGGGCGGCGGACGCCTCGGCCTGGCGCTTCTCCTCGCGCGCCTTGGCCAGCTCCTTCTCCACGGCGGGGTCGGTGCCGTTGGTTGCGGATGCGTTGACGCCGGCAGCGGCAGCGGCAGTGGCAGTGGCGTTGGCGGCGTCGGGGGTGCCCTCGGCATCAGCAGCGGCAGCAGCCACAGCCGCCGCGTCGTCGTCGGCAGCGGTGGCGGTGGCGTTGGCATCGCTGGCCCGGGCCGCGAAGCGAGCGGACCGGCGAGAGAGGGCGGTCCGAACGGAGCGAGCCATGGCCGAGGCTCGGGTGGACGCGACCTGCAGCAGCGACGCCGGCGTGGTGGACAGCTCAGGGGCGCCGGCCCCGGGGGTGTGGCCGAGGATGCGCTGCATGAGGGCGGCGTAGCCCTCCTTCGACTGGGCGTCCTGCGGGCGCAGCATGGCGGGCGCTGCCACGGGGGCGGCCTGCACGGAGGCTGCCACCTGGCGGAACTTGGGCTCGGCGGGGGCATCGGTGTGCTTCGCGTCGCCCTCCTTGGCCTCCTCGGCCTTGGCCTCGGATGCCTCGCGCTGCGAAGTGGCCTGGGCGGCACGAGCGAGCTTCTCGAGGCGCTTGAGCACGACGAGAGCGCGGTCGGCAGCCTCGTCGGCCGAGACGACGGCGTCCTCGACCTCCTCCGCCTCGACGATGCTCACCTGCTCCTCATCGGTGCCGAGGGAGGCCGGGTGCGCCGCGGCGGCTGCGCCCTCGGCAAGCTCGGCCTCGGCGGCGCCCTCCGCGCCCGCCTCAGCGGCGGCCTGCGCCGGCTCGGGCTCGGGCGCGCCGGAGAGAATGCGCTCGGCGAAGGCAAGCTTGTGGGAGATCTCCTCGAGCTCGGCGTGCATCTGCTGCTGGGCGTCGAGAGAGAGGACGATGGCCTTCTGTGCGTGCACGCCACGGGCGTGCTGGGAGTCCTCCGCGGCGGCAGCCACGCGGAGAGCGGTCTCGGCCTCGCGGACGGCCTTGCGAGCTGCGGTCACCTCGTCGGACTTGTCGTCGCCAGAGAGGGTCGCCGTGCGCTGTGCCTGCCGGGCCGCGTCGAGCGCGGCATCGGCCATGCGAAGGCCCTTCTCTGCGGCGCGGCGAGCTGCGGTGGAAGCCTCCATGTCGGCGCCGACCGCGTCGCTGACCTCACGGGCACGCGCGATGGTCGACTGGGCCTGGACGAGGTCGCGGGTGAGCTGGGCGGAGCGGGCGCGGCTGTACTTCACAAGGGCCTCGTTGACGAGGGTGATGTCCTCGGTGAGGGCCTCGAGGGCGCTGACGCGCTTGCGCTCGTGGGCCATGAGGTCGGCCTGCTGGCGCTGGACAGCGCGCTTCGCCTCGGCGAGGGTGTCCAGCTTGCCGCCGAGGCGGTGGGCCTGGTCGGCACGCATCTGCAGCTCCGCGGGGGTGGCCTCGCGGTGCTCGGCCTCCTGCTCCACGTCAGCGAGCTCCACACGGTCGGGGTCCGTCTCGGCTTGAGCGCTGGCGGCGTCGATGGCCTTGGTCTCCTCGATGTCGAGGGCGACCTTGATTCCGGAGACCAGCGTCTCCACGCCGCGGCGGGCGTCACGGAGGGCAGTGAGGCGGCGGCGCATGGCAGTGGAGGATCCCGACTCGGCCTCGGCCTCGCGCAGAGCGGTGCGGCGGGCGAGGGCGCCGGCCACGTGAGCGCCGCGAAGCTCAGCCTCGGCCTCCTGGACAGCTGCGTCGAGCGGGTTGAGCTGGGCGGTGGACGGAGCGGGTGAAGCCTCCTCCTCGGCCTGGGCGGCGGTGGCGTTGGCCTCGGCGGCGCGGGTGCGGAACCGGGCCCAGGCCAGCTGCTGGAGAGCGCGGGAGTGCCTGGCGGAGGCAGCGGGCAGCGCTGGGAGGGCAGGAAGCCCCGTAGCGGCGTCAGTTGAGCGCGCAAGGAGGGCGGGCGACTGCTGGACTGCCACCGGGTAGCCGTACTGGTTGAGCACGAAGGCGGGCTCGAAGAGCGGCAGGCCGGGGAAGGGGGCGGGCACGCCGGCGGTCTCGCGGAACGCCGCCTCTGCCTCGGCCTGGGCCTCCTCGCCCATCTCAGGGTGAGCTGCGGCGGCAGCCTTCTTGCTCCGGCGGTGGATCGCGACCGTTGTCGACACGTTGGCGTGCACGGTGGTGTCGCCTACCTGGGACTTGGAGTGCCCGTGGCCGTGGAAGGTGCCGACGTGGGTCGAGTCTGCCGCGCTCTCTGATGAGCCTGGCGCAGCCGAGAGCGCGGACGAGTCCTCCTCACTGTCCGATGGCTGCGCCTCCTCTTTTGATGACGCATCGGCCTCGGCCTCAGCCTCGGCCTCGGCCTCGGCTTCGGCCTCGGCTTCAGCCATGGCCTCTGCCGGCATGAGGGCCTGCTGCTCAGCAGCTGCCGCTGCCACAGACTTGCGGTGCTTGCGGGGGCGGTGCACAACCTCGATGACGGCCTCGGCGCCGTGGAGGGCGCGCTCGACAGCGGCAGCGCTGGCCTCCTCCTGCTCCGCCTGCTCCTGCTCGGCCTCGAGGGCGGCGGGGTTGATCTCGGACATGGCGCCCATGCCAGCCGCTGCTGCGGCTGCGTCCTCCTCCTGCGGGGAGAGCAAGTCGCCGACGAGAACAGCCTGGTGCTCCACGGCAGCGGGCCCGGCCTCGGCTGCGGCAGCTGCCTCCGCGCAAGGGCAGTCAACGGAGGAGCCGGCGGCGTTGCCGTCTGCGTGCGCCTCGATGGCAGCGATCTGGGCCTCAGCCTGCTCGGTGGCGGACTGGGCGAGCTGCTGGATGGCGGCCGCAGCGCAGGGGCACTCGGACCCATCAGCGTGCATCGCTGCCGGGGCAAGGGCCTGGGCTGCCGAGTTGGCGGAGGCGTAGTCGCGGCATACGGCAGCCGCAGTCACAGGACGCCCGGTGCGGGCATCGGTGCGGCCCCAGTGGCCGAGGACGGCGCAGGAACCGGTCGCCTCGGTCGCCATCGAACCAGACGCCACGCAGGAGCCGCCGCACCACTCGCAAGCGGAGACGAGCAGGCAGGTGGTGCAGGACGACACGGAGCCACAGACCTCGCCCATGGCGGCTGCGAGGCCTGGCTCGGCGCGCGCGACAGCGCTCTGCTCGTCCGACACCATGGACAGGGGCTCGCCGCCACCGAAGCCGGGAACGGCCTCGATTCCGCCAGAGCCGCGGGCGTAGCCCTCCGCCACCACGGGGCGCTTCGAGGGCTCGGGAGACGCGGAAGGGAGCGCAGATGCCGAGGGCTCTGGAGAGGGCTCAGCGGAGGGCTCCGCCGAGGGCTCCGCGATTGGGGCGGGTGCTTCGGCGGCGTCCGCCTCCGCCGCCTGAGGCACCGTCGACGGCTTGAGGCCAGTGAAGATGGAGCGCAGGGAAGAGTGGTACTCGTCAGCGGTGTCAACGCCATCGTCCGGGCGGGCAAGGCCGGCAGCAGTGAAGGCGCGGAGGAAGCGCAGGCCGTCAGCGGCATCGGCAGCGATGGCTGCGGCCACATCGGGCGAGGGGACTGCGGATGGAGTCGCTGCTGCTGCAGCTGCCACGGGGGCGGCGGCATCAGCGGCGGCGGCCACGGGGGCGGCGGCATCAGCGGCGGCCACGGGGGCGGCGGCATCAGCGGCGGCATCAGCGGCGGCGGCCACGGGGGCGGCATCAGCGGCGGCGGCCACGGGGGCGGCGGCATCAGCGGCGGCCACGGGGGCGGCGGCATCAGCGGCGGCCACGGGGGCGGCGGCATCAGCGGCGGCCACGGGGGCGGCGGCATCAGCGGCGGCGGCCACGGGGGCGGCGGCATCAGCGGCGGCCACGGGGGCGGCGGCATCAGCGGCGGCCACGGGGGCGGCGGCATCAGCGGCGGCCACGGGGGCGGCGGCATCAGCGGCGGCATCAGCGGCGGCGGCCACGGGGGCGGCATCAGCGGCGGCGGCCACGGGGGCGGCGGCATCAGCGGCGGCCACGGGGGCGGCGGCATCAGCGGCGGCCACGGGAGTGGAAGCGTTGAGAGCCGCAGCGGCCTCGGACTGAGCCGCTTCGGCCGTCTCTTCGGCCTCCTTCTCCACCTCCTCGGCCTTCTGCTCGGCCTCCTTCTCCGTCTCCTCCGCCTTCTCCTCCGCCTCCTCGGCCTTCTCTTCGGCCTCCTTCTCGACCTCCTCGGCCTTCTCTTCAGCCTCCTCGGCCTTCTCCTCGGCCTCCTTCTCGACCTCCTCGGCCTTCTCCTCGGCCTCCTTCTCGGCCTCCTCGGCCTTCTCCTCGGCCTCCTTCTCGGCCTCCTCGGCCTTCTCCTCGGCCTCCTTCTTGGTTTCCTCGGCCTCCTCCTCGGCCTTCTCGGCCTGCTCCTTGGCCTCCGCCAGGAGCTTCTCCGCCTCCTCCTTGGCCTCTTCCTTCACCTTCTCAGCCTCCTCCTTGGCCTCCTCTGCTGCCTTTGCCGCTTCGGCTTCCGCCTCCGCCTGCTTCGCTTCGGCGGCAGCCTCGGCGGCGACTTCCTCGGGAGTGGCCTGCGGCTCCGCTGCCGGTGCAGGGGCATTGCGGACGTTGACCACGATGGGGTGGGGGCTGGACGCGTCGGGGTTGTGCTCCGCCTCGAGGGACCCATCGTCGCCCTCGCTGAGAGACACAACGTGCTCCCCGTCAACAACAGCGACCTTGCCCTCTCCGGTGGCGGCTGCCTCTGCGTCCTCTGCCGCCTGGGCCTCCGCCTCGTGGCTGGCAGCCTCGAGCTCTGAAGACTTCTCAAGGGCGTCAGCAAGCTTGGCGACGGCAGCTGCGCTCCTTGCCATGCCGTCGGTTGCTGGCGAGGTTGCTGGCGCCGAAGCCTCAGGCGCCTCAGCGTCAGACGCGCCCTTGGCAAATCCCTCCGACACCACGTTGCCTGCCGGCTCGGCGATCATCTCGGGGGCAACTGCATTCTCGACGGGGGCAGGAGCGGATGCCGCAGCGTCAGTGCTGCAAGGCGGAGCGGCGCAAGGCGGGGTGCCAGCCGACGCGGTCGCCGATCCGGCCCCCTCTGCTTCGCCGCTGTGGGACACCTCCTCGCCATCATGGCCACCAAAGTCGGGTGCGGACACAACCGTTGTCGTGGTGTGCACGTGAACGGTCGGCGGCTCCATTGCCTCCCGCGTCGAGTTGGCAGCGGCCGCAGCGCCCTCTGCCACAGGAGCGTCGGCAGCATCCTGGCGCTTCCCGCGCAACTTTTCAGCCTGCAATTGAATGACCGGGCCGGGAGCAGCAGGGGACATTGCGGGGCATGATGTGGAGGTGGAGGGGGGGGGGGGGGGGGGGGCAAGGACCTGGGGGGCGGCTTGCGACGCTGCGGCGCGGAGGACAGCGCAATTCGGCTTGGGCCGCCGCCGCCGCCGCGAGCTTGCGGCCGCGCGGCGCTCAAAGCGACTCCTTGACGGCCCCAGCCACCCCCGCTGCACCGGCTTCCTACGCTCCGTCAAAAGCTGGGTGCCGCCCCGGGGACTGGCGGGCAGGCCGGCCCGCCCAGCGAGCGTGCGCGAGGCCGTCGAGGTTGGGGCTGGGTCTCACCTCCGTTTCCAAGGGAAGCAAGCAAACCGTGGCTGCGAGCGAATGGGAACGAGGGCGAGGCGCTCGGGGCATGGAGGACCGAGGCTTGCACATGACCGCGCCCTGGAGGGGCGCGGGATGCGCGGGAGGTCTCGCAGTCCGCCACGGGAGGGCGCGGTCGGGCGGCGCTGGCACAGGCAGCAAGCAGCAGCAGTCCCTCGCCGCGCTTCCGCCCGCACGCCGCGGACTGTCCCCGAAGAGCCACGCAATCATGAGCGGCATTGCTCACCAAGCGCCACAAAGGCAAGCGCGAGCCGCATTGGGCCTCGCGCAGGGTCTGCACGTGCCCGGCCGCCGGCTGCGGCCTTGCGGTCGGCTGCGGCCGAGCGACGCGCTCTGCGGTGCTCTGCCGGCCGCGGGGGGCTCTGCAAGCCGCTCTCCACGAGCCACCCGCCCCATGGCTGCCCCAGGGCAGGGGCCCCGCGTCATCGTGACTGCCGATGACTGCGGGTACAGCACCCCTAGAGATGACGGCATCGTGAGACCCGAAGCCCGCGAAAGCAGGAGCGGTTTGCCCCAGCACTGGCAGCGGAATTCATGAACCTGTCGCAATTCGAGACCGCGCTGGCCCACTCATCGCCGCAGCTTGAGGCGTTCGAAGCCGGCCTCATTTCTAGAGGGTCGGTCATGGTAAACGGCATGACTGCGCGGCAGATGGTCGCCCGTGCGGTCTTGGTGGGAATGCCAGTCGGGCTGCACCTCAACCTCACAGAGGGCCTGCCTCTCTCGCCGCCAAGCGCCATCCCCTCACTCGTGACGATGGACCCAGAGTATGGCAAGGCCGTGTTCTGGGGGAAGGGGGCTTTTCATGCGCGAGCTGCAGAGGGACTGTTGGATCCCGCTGACGTACGGACAGAGGCGCAGGCGCAACTCGACGCGCTGGAACGAATGCTCGAGGCTGCCCAACGCCGTTCTGTGCATGGAGGTGGCGACTGCGCGCCGCACCCTTCCGGCGTCAGCGATACCCTGCCACCCACAGGGGGTGTGCCCGCGAGGGGGCGCACTCGAGGCATATCTCACGTCGACGGCCACCAGCACTGCCACGTTCACCCTGGCCTCGCAGCGGTGCTTGGCCCGCTGTTCGCAGAGCACCGGGTGCCGAGCATCAGGCTCCCGCTCCTGAGCCGGGCAGAGGATCAATCGGAGGCCCTTGCGTCGGGCGGGTCGCAATACACAAAGCGGGCCTTCATCGAGCGAGTCTCGGCCCTTGCAGCTGTCTCGCGGGCTGTGTATGCGGCATGTGGCCTGCGGGCGCCTATTGCCTTCGTGGGCTTCGCGTGCATGGGCAGGGAGATGCGGCGCTCGAGGCGCGTTGCAGCCCTGGTGGTAGCCGCGCACAGGCAGGCGACGGCGGGGCTGGCTTCCTTGGAGTCTTCACGTCGGAGAAGTGACCTTCGGCTGGCAGCGTCGTCGGCCTCCGTTGGCCTGGACGAGGTGGAGCTCATGTCGCACCCCGGCAACGCGACAACGCCGGACTCAGTCCGCGCGGCAGCGACGAGATTTCCCGCCAGTGCTGACGCCCCAAGCAGCGCTGCAAGTCGCATTGAGGCTCTGGCAGGATGTGGGTGCGGGCCGGATGCGTTTGCGGCAAGCGACGATCGACTGCAAGAGACGACGAGCCTTGCCGCTGTTGGTGCCGAGTTGCGCGCGCTTGGAGCTTCAGTTGCTGTCTGCGTGGGTGATTGAAGCACCACAGCTCAGCGCGGCTGCGCAGCGCCCACCCTCGTGACCCGGGGACGTGGCCAGCGTGGTCTTTGAATTCCGAAGGGGCTGATTCGGCTACTTGGATCAATATTTGCTCTGCGCGCCCACTCGCTCAAGCCGCTTCGCGCCATTGCTGTTCGCAACGGCGCGCTCCCGGCTACCAGCACACGGAGAGCCCAGGCGTCGGGCAAGAAAACCATGTGAGCCCAAATGCGCTTCAATGTCACTGGCAGCATAGTGGGGAGTGCACGGATTCGCAACGCGCGGCTGGGGGGCGGGCCGTGTTCGGCAGCAGCAGCTCAGTGCGACTGCTCCGCGCAGCAAGCGAGCAAGGCGCCCTGCTCGGGCCAAGGGCCAACCGAGTGGCCAAGCGGCAAGCAGTGCCATGACATCCCTCGCCAAAGCCGTCGTTCTCCGCCAAGCCCGCTGGCTGAACTTGCAGATGGCGGCCGCGCGATCATAGCCTGTGCCGGCACCCTTCGAAACCGCACCCGCAGATGCGGACGCTCGCCGCCGCGCTTGTGGCCCTGGCCGCCTCGGCCCAGGCCCTCACGGTCAGCGAGTGCACTTCGGCCGGCTCGGCCGCCACGGTCACGTACGACACCACCAAGGCATGCTTCAAGGGCACCGTGAGCGTCCCGAGGCCGACGGCGGCTGTTCTTGGCGCGGCCGCGCGATCCAGCCGCCCGGGCTGCGCCACCGCCTCCGGGCGTCGCCAGGCGCGCCTGGACGCGCGGCGTTTTGCCGAGCCTGCTCTTCGTTGGGGTGTTGGGCTGCCCCGCTCCCCGCTCAGCCAGCGCTGCCGGGCCGACGCCTTCGCACTAGCGCCGCGGCAACGCCCCTCCGTCCTGCGCGCGTCTGCTGCTCCCCCCCCCTCCCCCCGGTCCCCTTCCTCGCGCAGTTCGCCTCCAGCGGAGACTTGGACATCACCATCAACGTGCCTAGCTCCATGGACGGCAAGGACATCGAGCTGATCATGTGGAACGCCGCCCAGAGCGCGACCTTCACAGCGACGGCTTCGTACCGCAGCACGCTGGGCACCTCGTCCGCCGTCGCCGTGCACAACGGCCGCGAGTCCTCGGCGTCCGCCACCGCCATCCCGTTCTTCTACCGGCAGGCCATCAGCGACGTGCGCATGGGCGAGCACCACTTCGTCGTGTCCGTGGGCGCGGGCGACTGGGCGTTTGTCGTCGACCAGGGGTACACCCAGCAGGCCACCACCATCGGCTCCGCGGCCGGCGCCATGTACCGCGTGCTGCCCACCACCGCGGCGCCCTCGGCCAATGTGACTGTTGGCGGCGGCTTCATCGCCGAGCGCGTCATCGTCAAGGAGGCCAAGGTCGACGTGACGCCCGCGTCGGACTCGGCTGCCGCCGCTGTGGCCAGCACCATGTTTGCCACTGCTGCGTCCACCTCGGAGACCACTGCGTCGGGGACCACCACCGCAGTGTTCCAGCGCGTGGCCCGCCCTGCGGCCCAGACGGTCGAGGTCCAGGTGACGCTCAACAACGTCGCCACGCAGTACTACAACTGGGCTGCGGCGGGGCCCTTCATGACCGGCACCGTGGCCATGCCCGCTGCGGGCGTGACGGCGTACCCCAAGATCAAGGCGGGCGCCGAGGCCAGCCTCAGCATCACGGCGGATGCGCGCGCCTTCGCCGACGTCGACGTCGTCGAGATCGAGCTGAGCAACCTGTGGTGGAACGTCACCGTCAACGCGCCCACCACCGCCACCGTGGGCGGCTCCCCGTACAACACCGGCGCCCCCACAGTGTACTTTGAGAGCAACCCGGCGTCCGACGCCTTCACCGGCGGCGCTTCCTTGTCTACCAAGACCCCGTCGGCCCTCGTCGGCGCCGACCTCACGTTCGAGAACCGCGGGCTTTACATCACCAATCCTCTCTCGCTCACCCTTCCAGACACCTTGCTGGCCTCGCCAGTGACGGTTTCTGTGGCCCCCCGCTACTTCCTGCGCGTGGACAAAAACGCCAACCAGCCGACCACCGGCGCGCTCGACGTCAAGCTCACCTACACAACCACCAACGTGTCCGGCAGCTGCATGACATACGCCGACTGCTTCGCCTCTGCCAAGTCGCACCCCGGCATCCGCAGCCCACTTTCTGCTAACAAGGACGCCACGCGCCTCCGCCAGTGCATGCTCGTGCCCTCGGCGGAGTACGCCTACCGCCCCACTGCGCAGTGCCTTGAGTGCTTGACCGACTCGCACTGCGGCGAGGGCGAGTACTGCCACTCCGATCCGGGTGTCTGCGAGGACGGCCGGGGCTTCCAGTTCGTCTGTGACCGCGACTCCAACGCCCGCTTCGGGCTCTGCGTGGCCAAGGACCCCACGGGCGAGATCCTGGGCAGCGGCTGCCGCGCCGACACTGCGGCAGTGTTCACCTCGGGGACATTCATCGTCAGCACAGCTCCTGCCCCGCTCGTAGCCAACGTCGCCACCAACGAGGATGGCACCAGCGAGAGCAACGGCTACGGCTTCTGCGGCGGCGCCGTGTACTACAACGCCAGCCATGGCGAGCTCAGCACCTCCGGGATTTCGTCCTCGGGCCTTGCCCGCAGGGTCCTGTGGCAGGGAAAGTGCGTCGACGGCATCTGCCGAGAGTGCGACGAGGGCTCTACGGCCAACAACGGCAACATGCTGTGCGTCAACGGACGCATGATTCCAGCTGTGACTGTCGATGGCACCGTTCGCACGGCGTCCCACAGCGTGCTAGCCGCCACCATGCTGGCTGCCACCCTCATGATTGTGCTCGCCATCATCATCGGCCTCGTCGACTGCGTCTGCCGCCACCGGTGGCGCTCCGCCGACGTGAAGCAGCGCAAGCTCATGCACAAGCATCGCCACGCCCACAAGGACGGTGATCACGCGCTCATTGGCGCCACCGCGGGCGAGCAACCGGCTGCGAGCGCTTGATCGACAGTGTGGCGGCAGCCATGTGCCACGTTCGCTGCATGCCCAGGTTTGCCTCGTCAGTGTCATTGGGTGCCAAGCTATGGCGAACGGGACACTCCCCCCGCGTTCTCTCGCCGCGCAACGAGAACCGTGGACCACGATCACTCTGATCACACAGCTGCGGCTTCTCCCACGGCCCGCCAAGCACTCACAGTTCTGCTGCGCTCCCCCGAGGCCAGGGCGCCGACTTCCTTGACGAGCACGCCCACGCGCAGCCAGGGCGACGCCCTCCAGTCGTCCGGCTGAAAGCCCCCGTCAGAGTCCTTGTCGTCGCCGCCCTCGGTGTCGCCAGTCGCCTCTGTGTCGCTCCGCTCTCTGTATAGGCCGACCTGCTCGGGCGCAAACACGTCAAACACGGTGGCGCACTGAATTGTCACCGTCCCAGCTTCGTCGAAGTCCACCATCACGGCACCGGTGCCCAGTTCCGCGGGCAGGTCCCGACTCCTGCAACGCCACGCTCCCCTGTTCCTGGTGGGGGCCACGATGCTCTCCGCCCCAAACAGCGCGCGACACAGGAAGAGCGAGTCTGCGCCCGTTGCGGTTCGGCACGCGCTCTTCAGCACGCCCACGGCCACGCTCTCAGGCGCCGGCTCCTCTGGCAGTGCCGCGCGGACCGATGAGAGGAGCAGGTCTAGCGCGCTCTCGGCCGCACCCTCTCCAGCGCACGTGGTCCCGTTGATCACAGTCACGTCTCTCGCCGTGTCAAGCATTGCTTGGGCCGACGTGACGCCCACGGCGCCGCAGCAGTGGAGCGGGACCGCCAGCGACCGCAGGCTCGCCACTCCGTTGCCCGCGGCCGCTGACATCGCCCGCCGCACCGGCCAAGGCAGGGCAGCCATCGCGTCCTCCGCAGCCGCGCCGTCGCCGTCGTCGCCGCAGAGCAGATCCAGCAGAGCTCGACCCGCGTGCTCTGCCGGGGCACGGGTCGCCTGCGGCCGCGGGGACCCGAGCAGGCTTGCGAACCCAGACGACCACGACATGGCTGACGCGAGGGGCGACGGTGCCACAGGTGTGCCGGCAGCCGGCTCGGCGGCGCTTGCCGTCAGGGCGGGCCCCGCAGGCGACCCCTTCGTGCGGTCCGCCTCGTCATCTGCCGCCGGCGCGGCAGGGGATTCCGGCTCTGTGGCCGTTGCGGAGGCAGCCGCAGGGGCTGCTGCACCGCCTCCGGAAGGGCCGGCCAGCGCCGCGCTTGCCGCCGGCTCTGCCGACGCAGCCGCCACGGAGCCGGCAGGGGCTTCCTCCGCGCGCGAGCTCGCGCTTCTGAGGCGGCCACTGGCCCGCGGCGCGACCGCCTCTGCCGCGAAGAGCGCGCCGCTGGCTCTGTCGGCGTCTAGCGCCGCCTTGGCCGCCGCGCAGAGTGCCAGGGCAGACTGCCGACCGAGAGAGGCCAGCCCAGTCCGCATCACCAGCCTCGCCTCGGCCTCGGCCTCCTCAGACGCAGCCTGCGAGCCGCCGCTCCTGAGGTGGTTCCTGACCGACCGGACTCTGGCGGCGGCACTCCTGACCATGGCGCTGGCCCAGCGGTCTCGGGCGGCGCTGCCTGGCGCCGACAGGCCAGACGCCGCGCCGGCTGGCTCGGCGGCCCCCGTGCGCGCCGGCTCCCCCGCGAGCGCTGCCGTGGCGGCCGCCGAGCCCTGCCCCACGGCCCGAAGTGCAGCCACCGCGGCTGCGGAGCCGCGCATGGCCCCCGATGCCGCGCCGGCGAACCGTGCCTCCAAGGACAGCTGCTGCGTGGTCGAGCCCTCGCCCGATGCAGTCGCTGCCCCCGCGGCAGTCGCATCGGCGATGTCAACGCCTACGGAGCCGCCTCCGGACGCGGCGCGCTCTCCGCTCAGTCCTGGGACGTCGGCTCTTAGACCCACGCGCCAGGCTGCCGAGAGCAGCTCAGCAACGAGCTCGCCGCCGCCGCCGCCGCCGCCGCTTGCAAGGCCCTCCACTGCTGCCCCCAGCGCCGCTGCAGCGGCGTCCTGCTCGGCGGCAAACTGAGCCGCGAGCGCCGCCAATGCTGACCCGGCCGGTCCGTCGACGTCGCTGCTGGGGCTCGCCCGTGACGGCTCTGCCATACCAGCGGGAGCACTCGCTGCGCTGACCCTGCCACCACCCGCCGACGTCGATCGTTCCGCCCGATCCAGGAGGTCGGCCGGCCAGGCAGCGCTCACAATCAGCAGCTCTGACTGCCGCAGCCCCGCCCCGGCAGAGCCGTGCGACGCTGCGCCTCGCTGCCGCCGCGTGCCCTGCTGCCGCGAAGGCAGGGGCAGCGCCCTGCCGGTGACGTCGACGGGCTCCCGGCTCGCAGCTCTGCCAGGCGGCTCGTCCTCCCCGCTCCGCAGGCTCCCCGCTTCCGCCCGTCGCGCACTCGGCGAAGCGCGTTTGGCGGCACCCGCCACGGCAAGCGATGCGGCATCGACAGGAGCCAGCGTCGAGCGACGGCGAGCGACGCGCTCCGAGCGACTCTGGGGTGCCGCCGAGCTGCGACGTCGCCGCCAGTCTCGGAGAATCATTGAGCCGCTGCTCCCAGATCTTGACCCGGCGGGCAGGTGTCCGGGCCCTCTCCCGCTGGATCCTGCCAAGGGTCCGGCCGAAGATCCTGCCGATGAGCCGGCTCCTCCAGCAGGAGCCTTGCCTCCAGAGGCGACGCCCTCGCCGTCGCCAACGCAGGCGGTGGGAGTCGCTGGAGGCATTGCCCTTCGGGGAACGGGGGTGCTAACAAGCACCGCCACCCTCCCCAGACGCTGCCCCGACCCGACCGCCGCCACACCACAGCTGCCGGGGCCGCCAGCAGCAGCGCCGGCGCCGCCTCCACCGCTGCCGCCACCGTCTGCCCCGCCTCCACCGCCTCCACTGTCAGCTCCTGAGAGAGCGGAGCGATCCCGGAGGGACGCCACAGGCACGCTGGCCGCCAACGCCTTCCACCCTCCGCTCTCAGGCACGCCGGCCGCGTCCAGAACGGCGGAGCCCCTGGGAACAAGCCGCTGCCTGACAGCGCCCTGGAAGGCGGACCCACCCGAGGACGTCGGCGTCGGCTCGGCTCTGCCAGTGTCCCCCACCGGCAGCACCAGCAGCGTCGGCTCCGCCACCCCCCGCCCCCACCCAGGCGCCGCGAAGGGAGCCGTGCCGGCCAGCGCATGCCCCGCCCACAGCGACGCCGCAGCCCCTGCCCGAAGCGCCGCCGGCCCCGCTGCCCCACTCCCCAGGGCTGCCAGCAGGGCCGCGCGTGCCTCCCAGAGCCGCGCCCTGTCCCCGTCCGCCACGGCTCTGCCGGCCCCTGTGCTGTCCACGAGCAGAGCCAGGGCCGTTCCCCAGCTGGGCGCCAGCGGGGCCGCCGGCAGAGCCATGGGCAGGGCCGCCACCTCGCCATGGAACGCGGATGCCGTCGCCCCGCTAGCCGCGTCGCTCTGGTCCATGGCTCGCTGCTGCTGGTCCATCGCACGGTCGCTCACTACAGCGCTTTCGAGCGCGCCTGTGGGTCCGAAAACGGCTGCAACCACTGCCGGGGGCGGCAGGCCGCCAGCGCGAGCCTCGGGCCCGACGCTGAGCGCTGCTGCTGCGCCGCCACGCAAGGTGGCTGGCGGCTGGGCGGAGGACGGCCGCCACAGGCCGAGAGCGCCGCCTGCCGCCGCCGCGAGGGCCGCCTCCGCCGGCGACACTCGCACAACCAGCGCCGGCGCCCGCTGCGCTCGGTCGAAGCCTGGGGCACTGCCCGAGCGGCCCAGCAGCGAGCGGAGGGTGGAGGCGGCCTCTGCAGGCGCTACCGCAGCAATTTCGCCTGCATCGTCGGAAGTGCCTTCAGGTGGTCCGTGGTCGATCGCAGCGCCTGCCGGGGGTGCGGCGTCGTCAGCGCTGGCGCTGGCGCCGGCGCCAGCGGCGGCCGTGAACCCTGGCGGCTGGTCCTCGTTGTCCTCGTCCTCGTCCTCGTCCTCGCCGCCGCCGCCGTCGTTGTCGCCGCTGTTGCCAGGCACCTCCTCAGCATCCGTGTCGGCAGAGCCACCCGGGGCTCTGCCTCCGCCTGTGGCCTCTCGTGGCGGCGGCGCGCGGCCGCGCCGCTCTGTCGGGGGTGCGGGCTCCCGCAGGTGGATCGAGCGCCCCTCCACAGTCACAGCCACGGCCCACGGGACAAGGGCGTCGCACCCGACCAGCGACGCAGAGGCGCTCACGTCCTCCGACGCTCGCTCGGACGCCGCACCGGACGCCGCATCGGACGCCGCCTTGGACGCTGCCCCGGCAGCCCTGCGAATCCCAGGCATGGACGACGCGTGCACTCGCAGAGGGAGGGCGTGCTCCTCCGCCACGCCCTCGCATGCAGAGCCGACATCCAGTGCATCCGAATAGAGGAACGACTCTGCCGTCAGGCACAGCTGGGAGATGCCTGCGTCGAGCCTGGCCACGACGTCGACGACCGGCGCGGAGCCCACGACGAGCCCGGCCGCAGAGAGCCGGCCGACAGCGCAGCGAACGACGGCTCCGGCGTCGTCCGCTGTGAGCAGGGCCACTGGGAACTTTCCCCTGCCGGACGCCTCCCACGCGGCGGCGTGAGAAGGGCTCGGGCCCCAGGACCCAAGCGAGGAGGGGAGCCACTGCAAACTGGTAACTTCCGCAGCCCCGTGGGCGGCGTGCAAGGCCAGGACCTGCGAGCCCTGCACCGCGGGCTGTGCACCGCTGGCCCACTGCACGGACCGCAAGCAGGTCCACCCGCGCCCTGCCACGGCCAGGAGGGCGCCGGCCGCCCCAGCAGCTACCTTGTCAACACGCGAGCGCCGAGCCCCTGGTGGGGGCGGCACAACCCCCATGATGCGTCGACCATCCCGGCCCAAAAAGTACACTGTTCCCCGCTCAGTGCCCACCACCACCCCGCCGCTCCAAGCAGCAGCGCACGTAGCCTGCGGCGGGGACACGAGATGCGATTATCATGGGAAAGCTGGCGGAAGCGTGCCGTTTCGGCGCAGCTGCAGCCCGCGCTGGGGGGCAGGACCTGGAGCCAGGCGCCGCTGCCGCACGCACCGATACGCCCTCCGGAAGCTCCAGGGGAATGCGCTCCACGGCGAGCCACGGACGCCCATAGAGCGCCATTTGGCCCCACAGCCCCTGGACCGGCCTGGCAGGCTCGGCGCCGTTGTGGGCCCGTGCGCGGGGCACTCCGACCTTCAACATGCCGCAACTGAGCAGCAGAGCCTTCGCACCCGCGGCCTTTCGGGGCAGCCATGACGCAAGAATGTGACGAACATTTTGGTGGTGGCTTTGGACCCAGACATTGTGGTGCTGCGGTGAGGGCGGCAGCTGGTGCTGTCCTGAAGGCAAAGTGCGTGGCGTGCGTGGCGACAGGTCTTGCGCAGCGCCGAATCAGCTCCCCGTGCAAATTTGGGCGGCCTTAGTCGCGTGTGCCGTCCGAGCACGCCTGTTCCGACTGACCAAAGCTCTCGCGCTGCGGACCAAAGCGGGGCAGGCGCTAGTCCTCCACGTGATACTTTGCAAACAGGTTGTTGGGGTTTGTCATTGCCTTGAACTCGAGAGAGTTGCCGCTTGGATCCTTGAAGAACATCGTGTACTGCTCGCCCGGCTGCCCCTTGAACCTCAGGTGCGGCTCGATGATGAACTTTGTCTTATGCTGGCGAAGCCGCTTTGCCAGTGCGTGGAAGTCCTCCACGGAGAGGGCAGCCCCGAAATGAGGCACGGGCACCTCGTCGCCGTCCACGGGGTTGAACCACTCGGGGCCCTGCGGAATCCGACCAGGAGCGTACCACGGTCGGGGCTAGCGCGCTTGGGCCGAGAGGGCACCGCCCAGCCTCGTGCAAGCAGGCGCCGCGGAGTGCCAAGGGGCCAAGCAGTTGCGCTTGCGTATGGCGTCCCTGATCCCGAGCCCTCTCAGCGAGCCAGCTGCACGCCTGGCAGCGCTCGAAGCGCGCCAAGCAGCGAGGCCTTACCCGGTACGCCTCGCCGACGTAGTGCACAACGAGCTGGTGGCCGAACAACGAGTAGTCCTGCCATTTGGCCGAGCTCCGGCCCTCGGACAAGCCCAGCACCTCGCCGTAGAAGGCCTTGGCCTCCTCGAGGTCGTGGACGGGAATGGCAAGGTGGAAGGGAGGAATCGAGCTGCCGGCCCGCGCGCCGGCGCAGGATGCGGACGACGCGGCCAGCGCCACCGCGCCCGTCGCAGTGGCGCCCACTGCAACAAGTGCCCGCGACAGGCCGCACGCCGCCGCCCCCACGCCAGCGCGGCCTGCTGCGAGGCTGCGACACGCCCGGAGCGCCCGGCTGGACATCATTGTGGAATGTGCGGACCGCAGCCCGTGGCGCGGCGCGCGAGCGGGTGTTCCACCGAGCGGCTCTGCGCTTGCGGTCCGAATAGCGCAGCAGCACTCACCTGCGCGACGACGCGAGCATGGCCTCCCGCCCTGCGTCCAAGCTGATCAGCAAGGCTCCCGGCGTTGTGTTCCTGGCATGCGACATGCAAACGCGTTTCGTGCCCCTCATCTTTGAAATGGAGAGCGTCGTTCGGAGCGCTGTGACGCTGGTGAGCTTGCCCCTGTCGCCGGCACGCGCAATGGGGATCGGCGGCGGCGTCTGCGCCCAGGTCGGCCTTGCGCAGTCGCCCGCCGCCGCGCCACGGGACCGCCTGTGGCGTCAGTGCCGCCGTTGCGGATCCCGCCGCCATGTTGCAAACACCCGTCGTGTTGCGACTGTCCCGCCCCCCGTCGCAGTGCGACACCGCCCAGATCCTCGGCCACCCCATCATCTTCACGGAGCAATACCCGAAGGCGTTCAAGCACACGGTGGATGAGCTGAAGGGCTTCACGACTGCCGGAGGCGGAACGGCCCCAGTGTTCGAGAAGTCGCAGTTCAGCATGATCACCGACGACGTGAGGCGCGAGATGGACGGCGCGCTGGCCGCGGGCGACGGGAGCGCTCCCCACGCGGTGCTCTTTGGCATCGAGGCTCACGTTTGCGTGCAGCAGACCGCGCTGCAGCTTCTGGAGGACGGCTTCGTGGTTCACCTGGTTGCAGACGCCGTGAGCTCGCAGCGGGCCGCCGACAGGGCCGCCGCCCTGCAGCTCCTCGCGAGCCAGGGAGCGCTTGTGACCACAACGGAGAGCGTCATGCTCGGGCTCGTCGGCGGGGCAGGGCACAAGCAGTTCAAGGACGTCAGCAAGCGCCTGATCCAGCACAACGCCGCCTGTTACACAGAGGCGGGGGGCGCCCACTGGGCCAAACTCGAGAGCGACGGAGTCACGGAGCGGCGCTGACCGGGCCGCTGACCGTCGCGACGTGTTGACTCTGTTGCTGTGCGGCAACCGGCTGCCAGCCTGCCCCCAAAGGATATGCCTCGCCCGCCCGCTTGCGCTTGCAGCCTCGCCCTGCCGCGGCCGGCCACACAGATGCCACTCACGCGCCGCGTGCGCACCCGAGCGTGACGTCTCGCGCACTGCGTCCTTGGCGCGCCTCGTGCGTGTTGCGTCGAAGCCAGGCTTTGCGTCGTGGCGGCTGGGCGTGCGGTCAGGCGTGGGGCTCGACGGCGCCGGGCCAAGGTCTGCTCAGCGGTGGCCGCATTCAGTCAGGCGCGATGGCATGCACGCGTCACATCAGAGCTCGTCATTCCTTGAGGAAGCAGGCCCGGGGCGCGTGAGGAGTGGCCCCGAGGCGAGGCCGAGGAGGGCTGTGCCGGATGAATCCTTGGCCGATGCAGCTGCTGGAATTGGCGGCGCCGAAGCGCGTCAGCGGCGCAGTGTCGTCAGTGGATCATGGGCTCCAGGAAAGCAGCAACCGTCCGGCCAGCGGCCTCATCGTCCGTCACGGGCGTGAGCGTCACCGGCTTTGCCGGGGTCTCGGGCGCGCGGCCCAGCGGAATGAGCACGAACGCTTCGGTGGAGCCGGAGCACGATGATCCCGAGTGGTGCCAGAAGCGCAGCGTGGTCGCCTTGCAGTCCGGGGAGACCACCACGTTGGCGAGGGGGGCGACGTACAGGCCGTGCCCGATGTCGTGGGGACTCGTGAGGGTCGACACGCTGTCGATTTGCGCGGAATGGTCTTCACCCGCGCGGTCCTTCACAGTGACCTGCACGTTGGCAGACTTCCCCACGCCTCTCCAGTGGCGGTGCACCGACGCCAGCAAGAGCCGCTCGGGAAAGGCGGAGACGGCTCCATCGATGTGCTTGCCGACATCCAGCCAGAACACCAATCGGCATTGCAGAAACTTGGAGAACAGCTTGGGGCCAGGGGAGGGCGTGTCGGGTGCGTAGTACTCCGGGGAGGTGCCCCACATGACCCCGCTCTCGCCGTAGGCAGGGGTCATGAGGCGGCGGGCGCGCAGGTTGCGCACCAGGAGCGCATCGACCGCGGGCACGTCCTCGTCGATGCCCGAGCTCGCCCCCGCTGCAGCAGCAGCAGCTGCAGCAGCCCCGCCACGGCTGGTATCACTTGACTCCCCCGAGCTCGCGGCGGGCTCTGGGTGGCCGCTCTTGGCCCCGCCTGCCGCATGCACATCATCTCCGCTCGCAAGAGCAACCGCTCGCGCTTGCGCTGCCCAGGCCTCGTCCCCGGGCAGCGGAAAGTCCTCACACATGCGCTTTGCAAGGTGTGCTTCGCGATCCACCGTCGCGGCGTGGTGGCGCAGCAGCCTCGCGCCGGCCTTGCCGGAAAACGCGCGGCAGACTTGCCGCAGTGCCAGCAGGTCTGGGAGGTCCACGAACGCGGCCACGGGGCGCGACCACGCCCAAAAGGCGTCCTTTGCGACGCAGTACGCTGGGCCTGCCATGGCCCGACTTCTTCCGCGGCTCGGAACTGTGCGCCGAGCGAGGCGTGGATCCAGCCGCGGCGATGAGTCAAGAGCAGAGCACTGCGTGCGGGCCTTCAGTCCATCACGGCCGCCAAAATGCGTCGGGGCCTGGCGATTCCGCTTAGGAATGGCGCATAAGCGGGCGACAACAGGGACCTCCACGGCGTTGCCCGCAAGCGCTCGACGCAGCCTCTGAATGGGCGACAGCTTCGCACCCGGGAGTCTCGCAGCGCCCTCGCCCCCGCAGCGCCGTCGCTGCCGGCGGCCGGTTTCCCGCGCATTCGATGTCTCTGTGCGACTCAAGGCGCAGCGGTTCGGGTGGCCACATGGCCCAGGCTGTTGCGTGCGACCAATAGAGGAGCTGCACTCGAAGGGCTGCCTTGCGTTGGGCACGTGCAAAACTTCGCTCGGAAAGGCTGCCCGTGGGCGCCTTCCCGCTCAGGTGTACAGGGATGCAGCAAACACAATGTCGCGGCGCATGGCAGTGGAGCTGGCCTTGAACTTGGACTCCAGCGCCTCGTCGCCGATGGCGCGCGCCGCGTCTGCCAGCTGCCTGAGCAGCTCCTCCAGTCGCCTGATCACGCGAATGATGCTGCCCTCGAACTCCTTGGTCATCGTTGCCACCTCGGAGAATCGCGCGCCAGACGCCCACGAGAAGACCACCTGCATGAGCGAGGGCGACATGCTCTTGACATAGTCGTCCACCTCGATCTCGATGCCGGCCTCTTCGCTGACGCGTGCCACCCGCCGCGCGGCCTCCTGCAAGACGCGCAACGGCCCTCCAAGCTCGGGGGCGAGCGACTCGGCCCCCTCGTCGTCGTCCTTGGACCGGTCGGATGCCACCAGGCATGACATGAGCGCGGCCGTCTGCGCCGGCGTGAGGTCGTTGAAGGCGCCTTCGAACATGAGCTCGGTGCAGAGCAGCTCGTCCGCTGTGTTGACCTCGCAGGCGACGCGGCCCTTGAGCTGCACAACGGAGGACGGGTCCACGTGCCCCAGACGGCGAAGCACCCGCGTCATGCGCTTGAGCGTGCCGCGCATCACCAGGGCCTTGCTCCTGTCGACCTCGCGCTCCACCCACAGCGCGCGCCGCTCCAGCGCCATCTTGCGCCGCACACCCCGCAGGCGGGCCATGGCTGCCTCGCGCAGGGAGGCGGCCTCGGCCCCGTCGGCAGAACCGGAGTCTGCGGCAGCACCAGCAGCGCCAGTGGCTGCCTCGCCGGCCGCATCGATGGCAGGGGCTGCGGCTGCGGCTGCGGCCATGGGGTGGGCCTTCACGGCCGCCTCTGCCTCCCTGCGAGCCTCCAGTGCGGCTGCGAGGCCCTCGTCCTCGATCCCCATGTCGTCTGCGGGGTCCAGCACCGGCAGGCCGCCCTTGGGCTCCAGCCTGCGGCGCACCTCGCCCAGGCGGCGCAGGATGTCGGCGCGCGCGTGCTTGGCCCGCAGGTCCGACGGCACGGCCACCCGCAGCTGCGTCAAGGTGTCAACAGCGCTCAGCACAACGGGGAGCACGCGCGCGTCGCGGGAGGGCGCGCCGGGGAAGAGGACGGCGGGGCGGGGCGCCCCCGGCGCGAACGTCGCGGCGACGGCCACGGTCCCGTCCGCGTTCAAGCCCTCCTCAGCGCCATCAGCGTCGTCGCCCTCGCCGTCGGCGGGGTCCTTGCCAGCCGCTCGGGCGGCCTCCGCGGCTGCCTTGGCGTCGGCCTTGCGGAGGGCCTCCTGCTCCTCCACGCCCACCGCGCAGTCGAGCAGGATGTCCACCACCACGTCCGAGGCCGGCCCGGTGGTGACCGCGGCCGCGGCCTGGTCCTCCGCCGCCTTGGCGCGCTTTCGGCGCTGCCCCTTGGGGCCGCGGTTTCGCGCTGCGACGGCGCTGGCGGCAGCCTCGGCCCGTGCGGCGGCGCTGCCTGCCCTGGCCCGGAAGGAGACCACGACGCCCCACCCCCAGTCCACCTTGCCGTCCACCACGCGCACTACGCGGCCGGGCTGCAGGAACCGGACGGCGTGGGCGGGGCGCGTGACGATGGCGCGCAGCGCGTCCATGGCTCGCTGGCGGTTGTCGAGCAGCTCCACGAAGGCGCGAGCCTCCGCCTCGCCCTCCACCTCGATGGCGGCAGCCTTCTCGCGGAGGCGGAGGGCCTCTGCGCGCATGGTGGGCACGGCGCGCTGGGCCTGGAACTGGTGGAACGACTTTGCCATGATCGCCTCGGGGTCGACCGTGCTGTCCTCGATGCGCATCACGTTGAGGAGCATGTTGTAGCCGAGGTGGAAGGCCGAGTCGAGCGGGTCGGCAGAGCCGCAGAGGATGCCGCGCACCGTGTCGCGCTCCAGCCGCTGGGGGACCATCCAGATGACGATGCCGCGGTCGTCCAGGCCTCGACGGCCGGCACGGCCGGACATTTGCGTGTACTCGCCCGCTGAGACCATGCGCGTGGTCTCGCCGTCGTACTTCTCCGCGCTGGTGAAGATGACCGTCTTTGCCGGCATGTTCACGCCCATTGCAAAGGTCTCGGTGGCAAACAGGACCTTGATGTAGGACTCTGAGAAGAGGATCTCGATCACCTCCTTGAGGATGGGGAGCAGGCCGCCGTGGTGGATTCCGATGCCGCGCTTGAGGAGCGGGAGGAGGTTCACGATCTGGGGGAGCTGCCGGTCGTCCTCGGCGAGCGAGGCCAGCGCGGCCTTGAAGATTTGCTCGATCATCGACTTCTCCTCCTTGGAGGTGAGGTCCAGCTTGGCAATCTGCATGGCGTTCCGCTCCGTCTCCCGCTTGGAGAAGGAGAAGACGATGACGGGGTCGTATCCCCGCTCCATCACCATCTTGACGACTCGGTAGAGGTCCGTGGGGCCCTTGCCGCGCTGCGGGGTGCGACGCTTCCCCTTGCTGCTGGCGCCGGGGCCTGCGCCCACCATGGTGCCCGTGCCGCCCATGGCGGTCGCGTCCTCGTCCTCGAGCGTGGCCATCGCGTCGGTGAAGTTGTCGTCGCGGAAGCGGCCGCGCTCGTCCACGATGAGGAAGATGCCCTCCGCGCCCGCAGGGAACATAAAGTGCTGCAGAGGGGTGGGGCGGTACTGGGTGTAGACCACGTGGCAGGTGTGGCGGTGGAGCCAGCTGATCCAGCCCGCGAACTCCCGCGCGTTGGGGATTGTTGCCGACAGGAAGACGTAGCGGACGGAGTCGGGGAGGAGGATGATAGACTCCTCCCACACCACGCCGCGCTCGCGGTCGCGCATGTAGTGCACCTCGTCGTAGATGACCCACTTCACCTCGCGAACAACTTCGGAGCCGCGGTAGAGCATCGAGCGAAGAATCTCCGTGGTCATCACGAGGCAGGAGGCGTTGGGGGCAATGGTGGTGTCTCCGGTCATGAGGCCGACGTCGCCGAACTCCTCGTACAGCTCCCTGTACTTCTGGTTGGACAGGGCCTTGATGGGCGACGTGTAGATGACGCGCTGCTTGGCCTTGAGCGCCATCGCGATGGCGTACTCGGCAACGACGGTCTTTCCCGCCGACGTGTGCGCGGACACGAGCACCGACTCGTCACGCTCCAGGCAGGCAATTGCCCGCCGCTGGAAGGGGTCGAGCTCGAACGGGTACGTCTTGGCCATGCGCTCCTTGGGGGGCAGCGTGCCGTCCAGCGTCGTCGACTGGCCCTCGTCGACAGCGCCGCGGTCGTCCGCAAGGGCGGCGCCGTCTGCGGCAGCGCTCGAGCCCGCCGCCGCCGCGCTTGCGGCCGAGCTGCTGTTGTTTTCGTGGGAGCTGGAGCTGGGAGCGGCCGCGTCCAGGGCCGACCCGTCCGCTGCGGCGGGCGTGCGCGCAGCCGCCTCGTCCGACTCGTCGTCCTCGTTGGCTGCGGCATCCTCGTCGTCCAGGCCGGCAGCCGCCGCGGCCTTGTCGTCGCTGCTTGAGCGCGGCCTCTTACGGCCGCTGCCCGTCAGGCCCTGGCCGGCCTCCGCCGCTGAGCTCGAGGCGCTCCTGCCTGCGGCCGAGCTGGACGACGCGCCCGCGCCCTCTGCGTGGGACGAAGCGGCTGCCGGGCCGGCCACGGCAGCCTCCTCGAACACGCCGAAAAGGTCGTCTTCCATGTTTCCTCTGGGGCTGGGGGCTTGCGCAGGTGTGGGGCGAGCGCCGGGGGACCTGCAGGGCCCGGTCCGGTCGTGCTTGGTGGCCTGTGACCTCGCAGCCTTGTGTGGCGGGGTCGGGGCGCCGCGGCAAACACTCGCGAAGGCAACAGCATGGCCTCGAGCAGGGCTCTGCCGGCGCGCGGAGCGCAGTGCTGGCAGAGGCGCCGCCTCGCGCGCTTTGCGGGCCACGAGGGCGGCAGCCACTCGCGCCTCGGAGGCGACAGGCCATGGCAGCGGCGGGCGCGACCAGCGGCTCGGGGCTGGGAGGCCCCGACGAGGAGCTGCCGCCCATGGAGCCCTCCCTCGAGGAGCTCGTGGCAACCCCCACGCTGCAGTGGGTGTTTGTGGGCGGCAAGGGGGGCGTGGGCAAGACCACGACGTCCTGCAGCGTCGCCCTCCAGCTGGCGAGGACGCGTGGCCGAGTGCTGCTGGTGTCGACGGACCCGGCGCACAACCTGAGCGATGCGTTCGGGCAAAAATTCGGGGGCAAGCCGAGCGCTGTGGATGGCGTCGAGAACCTGTTCTGCATGGAGATTGACACGGACGAGGCGCTCAAGGCCGCGCAAAAGCAGGCCGACACACAGGTGCGCGCCGCGGCAGGGGGCGGCGAGGCGCAGTCGTCCCCGCTCGCCGGCCTGCTCGGCCCGGACGGCGGCGCGGGCATCTCCAAGATGGTGTCCGACCTTGTGACCAGCGTGCCCGGAGTCGACGAGGCGCTGTCCTTCGTCCAGATGATGGGGCTGGTTCGTTCAATGGACTTTGATGTGGTCGTGTTCGACACCGCGCCGACCGGCCACACGCTTCGCCTGCTCGCCTTCCCGGACTCCCTGGCCAAGGGCCTCGAGGCTGCCACGGCGCTCAAGACGCAGCTGGGGCCGCTCCTGGGCATGGCCACCAGCATGATGGGGCCCTCTGGCGGCGACGCCCTGGGGAAGATTTCGGAGCAGATGGAGGCGTTCAAGTCCGCGCTCACGGAGGTGCGCTCCACCCTGACGGACCCGGAGCGGTGCACCTTCGTCTGCGTCTGCATCCCGGAGTTCCTCTCCCTGTACGAGACCGAGAGGCTGGTCCAGCAGCTCGGCCGGCACAGCATCGACGTTGCAAACGTGGTCGTCAACCAGGTGCTCTGGGAGCCGCGGGGCGGGGCTGCCGCCGACCCCTGCGGCGTGTGCCGCGCCCGCCGCCGCGTCCAGGGCAAGTACCTTGCGCAGATCGCCGACCTATACGAGGACTTCCACGTGGTCAAGATGCCGGCCATGAAGGACGAAGTGCGTGGCTCTGCCAGCCTGGCCGCCTTCTCCGAGATGCTGGTGAAGCCTTACGATGGCGCGGCGGCAGTGGGGGCCGACGACTGAGCGCCGTTGCGCCACTGCGCCGCTAGGCGCACGGTGAGCGCGCACTTGGAAGGCGGGGGAGGTGTCGGGGCAAGGTGTGTCGAGTCGAGCCGCTGAGCAACGCGCGTGGCTTGGCTGTGTAGCCAGCTTGGTACCGCCTGCCCGCGGCCTCCAATATTGCGGTATGCCCAGCCTGCGCGTCTGCCGAGGCAGTCGGTGTCGCGCTGAGCACCCGCGCCCACGCGAGCCCCCGCCCTCTGCTCTGCCCTTGGCCACGGGGAGCTCCCTCATGCAGGGCGCCCCGCAGCTGCCTCCTGCCGCTGCCAGGCCTGAAGCTGCTCCCAGTACTCCGTCCACACGCAGTAGCGGCAGTCGCTGCCGCAGCACTCGCCGTCTTTGGGCTCCGCGGGAGGCCGGCGCATCGGCGGGTGCGGCTTGGCCGCGGCGGGTGTCGCAGCCGCTCCGCCGCCCTTCAGGGACGCCTCCAGCTTCGCAAAGGCGCTCATGCCAGCGCGCGCGGCCTTGGCTGCTTGGGCCTGCTCGCTGGCCTCTCGCCGCATCGCTTTTGCTCGCCGTTTCACCGCGCTCTCGATGGCAGACGAGCGCGCGCGGGCCCGGGCCGACGCCTCCGCCGCGCGCAGCCTGCTCTCGAACTGCTCGGCGCGCGAGATGGTGTCAAACAGAGATGCTGCTGCTGACGCCACAGCGCGCGCGCCCGCAGCCCAGCCACGGCCGCCCATGCGTCCGCCTTGCGCCAGCTGCCCCAGCGCGCCAGGCACATGCCGTGCCACGGCACGCCTGCCGGCGGCCACTGCGTTGACGGCCCGCATCGGCCGCGATGGGCGCGGCTCGGTGCGCGACGAACATTTCCGAGTTGGGTCCGGCCTGCAGCTCGCTCTGCTTGAGTAGAGCCGCACAGCAGTCGAGGGCCGGAGCGTGAGCAACGAGCACCCCCTTGCGCCCGGAGCAGGCCGAGCAGGCATGCCCGCGAAGCGCGCCAGGAGCCCGGAGCCCGCGTCCGCCCCTGCGGACGAGCGGGCGGCCGCCCCGGACGCGGGCATGGCCAAGCGAGTTGCGGGTGCCGCGCACGCTTCCTCCACTTCCGGCGCCCCCGAGGTCGTGCGCATGGTCCCCGACGCCGCCGCGCGTGCCAAGGCCCTGTTTCTCAAGACCCAGCGCGAGCGTGCGGCGGCAATCGCCGCGGCTGCTCCCAAGGCGGCAGCCTCGTCCGCCAGCAGCGGAGGCGCTGGAAGCGAAGCCGCAGCCACGACGGCGGCCGCCGCAGCGGCTGCTGCCCTCGCCACCCGGGCTTCGTCCGCCGGAGGCGTGAAGCCCTGGAAGCGCCGCCAGGCGGCCCGCACCTCTGCCGCCACTCGGCCGGCGGACAACAACGCTGGCAACAAGGCGTGGCGCTCTAAGGTCGCGGCCCGCACCACCCGCAAGTACTTGCAGGACTTGGAGCGCGAGGCCAAGGAAGAGATGCGCGCCAAGAAGGCCGAGGAGCGCGCCAAGCGCGAGGCCAAGGCTCTTCGCAAGGCCGAGAACGAGATGCGCTCCACGACGTTCCAAGTGCTGAGCAACGCGGACAAGATCAAGCAGATGAACAAGAAGCAGCTGCGCCAGGTCAAGAAGACGGTGGTCAACGCCAAGGGCTCCGTCGAGCTGGTCAGCCCGTGGGAGTGAGCGAGGGGCTGCGCCGCGTGGGCGGGCGGCGCGATTGCGTCGCCTGGACGGCGCGGCGGACAGCTCCACGTCGGGCGGGGGCGCAAGCCGAGGGTGGTGGCGCCGGTGGCTGTGGGGGGCTGTGAGGGCTTTGACAAGGGCGCGTTGCGCTATGAGGGGGGGTGGGGGGGGGGGCGCCGTTCTTCCATGTGATTGAGTGCGTGGGCACTGCGTGTGCGTTGCCGCATCCGAGACCGATGCGCGGTTTTGCCAGCAGCCGTTAGCGCCCACATCGTCACGCCCTGTGTCAATCACACACCAGCGGGAGAAGCTTGCGCGCGCCAGTGGCCTCAGAAGGCGCAGCAGGACAGCGCAAACAGGCACCAGTCGCAAGCTCCCGCACACACGCACGCACGCACGCACGCACGCCTTGCAACGACGAGCGCGACCCACAGGCGCATCGCGCACGCGTCCCTCACACGGCATCGTCACGGTCGGCACTATCCGTGCTGTCGGCGTCGCCCTGCCCCGCCCTGCCGCCGCCCCCTCGCGTCAGCCGACGGCCAAAGGACTCCACAAAGGCGGGGGAGAGCTGGTTCAGGAGCGACTCGGCCATGTCCGACACCGAGGCCCCGCTTTGCAGGCCGTTCGCGATCGCAGCGGCAAGCGGGTTGTTGCCGCCGCCGGCCGAGGCGACGGGCTGCCCCGAGAATGCCGCGTTGATGAACGCGCCCAACGCGCCGCCCGATCGCTCCTCCTCGGGTGCAGCCTCCGCCGCGCCGCCAGCGGCTGCTCTTGGGCAGGCTGCTGCCGAACCGGCTCCAGCCGGGGCTTGGGTGGCTGTGGGCATGCCGCTGTCGTTCGCGTCCCCTGCACCGCGGCCCTGAAGCCCGCCGACGCTCTCCGGTGTCGCGCCAGCAGGGGCGGCATCTGAACCCGCCTCTGCCTGCAGGCCGCCAGGCTGGTGCGCCACGGGCTCTTCCGAGTCGCTGTTGGCCCCGCCGACGTCGTCCTTGGCTGCGTCGGCCGCTCGGCTGCTCTGGGCCGCGGCTTCGGCGCCGAAGGCTGCAGCCAGCGATGCGCCCTCAAGGGAGAACGGGTTGGCCGAGGGGGGGCGCCGGGAGGCACTCGGCGGCGGCGCCTGGGATGCCGTGCTTTCGGCTGGGGGGCGCGCGGTCCCGGCGAAGGGGTTGGGCAGAGCGGCGAAGGGGTTTGACTGCGCGGCGAAGGGGTTCGACTGCGCGGCGAAGGGGTTGGGCAGAGCCGAGCCGAAGGTCGGAATTGCAGGGCCGCCGAGCTCCGCAGATGCTGTTGACGCCGGACGCCCCTCCCGCCCGGGCAGCGCGTTGGGATCGAGGTCTGCTTCGGCGACGGCAGCCGCGTCAGCTGCGCGTTGATGGGAGCTGCTGAAAGATAGCGGGTCCGCTGCGCCGAAACCAGCTGCCGCCCAGTCGCCGCTTGCGCCGGCTCCCTCGGCGTTGACATCGGCGTCGTCGGCGTCAACGACGGCATCGGCGCGCTCGCCGGGCCCATCGGCCGCCTCCACCGGGGACTCGGACACCTCCTCCTGATGCTCGCTCTCCGGCTCCAGACCCTCGTCGGCTCTGCCATGGAGCAGCCGAGCCTCCTGCTCCTCCACTGCTTCCTCCTGCTCTGCCTCATCCTCCTCTTCCTCCTGCTCTGCCTCACCCTCCTCTTCCTCCAGCGCTTCGGCGGCAAGCGCCCCGGCGTCACTGGCGTGGTCAGCAGCGCCAATGCCCACGTCGATGCCATGCCCCAGATCCGCCTCCACAACGGCGCTGGCACCGTCCTCGTCCTCTCCCTCCACGTCCTCCCCTTCCGTGTCGTGCTCCTCCACGTCGTGCTCCTCCGCGGCTTCTTCCGCGTCCTCCTCGATCCCCAGCTCTGTCCGCCCCGTTTCCGCGCTCCCGGCACCCCAAGCACTGCTGTGCCCCAGCTCCTCCGTCTGAGCTGCCTCCGCCCACGAAGTGACCTTCGCTGCGCGTCCCTCGGCGGCCAGCACGCTGTCCCACGGCGCGCCCGCGTCGACGTCGTGGCTGTCGCCAACGCCCTCGGTGTCCTCGTCCTCGCCCTCGTCCTCACCCTCGTCCTCGTCCTCGTCCTCGGACCCCGAGTCACCGCCGGCTTCGAGCCCTTCCCGAGCCCCCCCTTCCTCGGCCGCTGAACCCTCCGCCCCGGGAATCCCGCCGTCCGAGTCAGGCTCCGATAGGCCGAGCTCGTCCTCTCCGAGGGCCGGGCAGTGCCTGGCCATGGTTCGCACTACCTGCCACCGCTTGGCAGGCACGTCCCACTGCGACCACGTGATGTTGCCACGGAGAGCAAGGCTCTCCGCCGCCCAGAGAGCAAACACGCCGCAGTCGTAGCCGTTGCGCTGCTGGGGCATCCGCGCGGAGTGGTGCATGGTGAACCCCAGGGTGTCGATGATGCCTCCCACGTCGGGCCACGCCGCGCACTCGTCCCGGAGCCAGCGGAGCGTGTGGGAGCAGAGGCGGTGGGCGCGGGAGCCGGGCCTGGGGGGCCCGTCGTCGCCGGGGCTGAGGCTGTCGAGGTACTCGACCCGCTGCGCGCGCAGGTCGAGGGCGACGAGGGCCCAGTGGGTGGGCGTGACGTTGACCGGGAAGAGGCAGAGGTCGACGAAGCGGACGTCGACGCCCTGCTTGCGGGTCCACTTGCGCACGGACTCGTAGTTGTACGTCATTGCGTCGTTGAGGCTGAGGAGCCAGAGGTGGATGACCTGGGCGACGAAGACGCGCCGCTGGGAGGGGGCGCGGCGCGGCGGCCAGAGGGGGCGGCCGGTTGCGGCCTCCGCGCGCGCGGCCGCGGCAGCGGCGCGAAGGGCTGGCCGGGTGGTGGCGCGGTCTCTGCCGAACGGGTCCTCGTCAGGCCCGAGCAGGCCCAGGCGCACGGCGCCGACGGGGGGAGCCTGCGGCTCCGGGAACCACCCGAAGCGGCGGCGGGGGCGCAGCTCTGCCTGAGAGCGGCTCCCAATGGGAACGGTGGGGAGGGGACGAGGCGTGGCCCGGACCACGGCGCGGGCGCAAGGCGCGAGGGAGTCGAGCGGCGGCGCGCTGGGCGGCGGCAGGGTTTCCGGGCGGAACCTGCCCCGATGCCGCGGGGCAATGTGGCCAGACCGCTCGGCCACCACTCGCCGCAGCCAGGCGACCCAGAAGTTCATGTTCTCGTCACTGAGCCACTCGCCGGGCAGCATGCGGTACAGCGACTCGCGTCTGACCGTCTGGTCGGCCACCTTGCTCACCACTGCGGCAAGGTCCGACCGCGAGCCGGGCCCGTGGCCCCACGCCGCTGCGAGCGCCACCAGCTCGGCCTGCGACCATCCCGCAGCCGAGGCGCCGTATCGCCCCAGGATCTTGACCCTGGCCCTCTCCGCCTCCGCCTCCCTGCTCCACCTGTCGGCGGGCCCGGCAGCCACGCCCCTGGCCGGGGAGAAGGGACGCCTCGGGTGCCAGCCCACCTCCCTCTTGCAGAACTCCGCGTCGCTCTCCGCGCCGTCGAGCCCGGGGGGCAGCGGCTCGCGCCCGGCACCGCCCCCGGCAGAGCCAGAGGCGCCACCCCCAGCGCCGGCATCGCCCGCGCCCTCGCCCTCGCCCTCATCGTCGTCGTCCGACGACGACAGCAGGTCGACATCCGCGTCGCTCCCGCTGTCGTCCGCCTGGGCCACGGCAGCAGCTGCCGCCGCCATGCGCCCTCGCTGCAGGGACTGGCTGCGCGCATCCACTTCCTCGCTCGCACTCTCCTCGTCCCCGTCCCCGTCCCCGTCTTCGTCGCTTGCCACGTCGTGCATCTCACGCAACGGAAGGGCTGCGTCCCCGAAGGGCGTGGGCCCGTCAGCGACGGCGGAAGCTGCGCCCACGCGGTCCGCCCACGACCCCATCAGCAGCGAGTCACCTCCAGCCGAGGACCCCAGCCCTGCGGCACCGGTGGCTGCAGCCGGCAGCGCCGCCTGCAGTCCGGGGGAGGATGCTGGCGGCGACGTGCTCCCAGCCGCTGACAGGCCACTGCGGCGCAAGCCGATCGACAGAGCGCCCGGCAGCCGGCCGAACGATTGGCCGACGCGAGACGCGTTGAGGGCGTCCATGCCGGTTGCGGCAGCCGCAGCCGGCGCTTGCTTGTGGCCCCATGGCAGTCCATCACGGGAGGAGGACGGGGGGCTGTCCGGGGGGCAGCCCGGGGTGCCGCGGCCGAGGCTGGGGGGTGCTGCCTGCGCGGCGCGAGCTCGCTTCGCGATGGCCGCTGCGAGGTTGGAGGCCTTGCCGGGCCCCAGGATCCTTGCAGCCGTGTCGAAGAGCGCAATGATGGCTCGGTCGCGGGGGAGGACGGAGCGGGTCGCTGCTGGCGAAGAGGCGCTCGAGCGAGACGGCGCCGCTGTGGGCGTGGGGGGCGAAGCGAGAGCGTGGCGCGAAGACGAGAGCGCAGGCCGGCTGCGAATGGCCGCCAACCCGGAAGCCGGACCAGCACCAGCGCCAGCACCAGCGCCAGCGCCAGCGCTAGGTGCGGGAACCGGTGCGGGTGCGGCCTGCCCCACCCCGTCAGCCACGGCTGCGAGCCCAGCGCTCCGCAGAGCTGCGAGTCGGCTGGTCAGCTGACCCCTGCCCGAAGGCAGCGCCGCTGCTTTTGCCGGGGAGGGCGAGGGTGGACGGAGGGCTGTTGCGGCGCCCGGAACGGGCCTCCGGGGCAGCGGGGAGAAGAGAGGGCCATGGCTGGCCACTGCCGACGCGGTGGGCAGCTGCGCGCCCTGCGGAATCGGCCGCCGCTGTGCGCTGGGTTCTCTCGGCCAGGACGGCCCTCTCTTCCCCCCCTGGGAGCCCAGCGAAGGGCCGGAACGCCCTACACGGTGCGCTTGGGGCGCAGGCACCAGGCCGTTGCCGTGCCAAGCCGGGCCCGAGGCCTGGCCTCGCCCTGCTCCGGAGCGGGCGCTCGTGCCAGGCGTAGCCTCCTCGACGGCGCCGCGGCCTGAAAGTCCTGCCAGGTGCGATGCCCGAGCGGCTGCCATCCTCTGGCGAGGACTTTGCGGCGCCAAGGCGGGCGCCCGCGCCGGCGGCGGCCCCGTTTCCAAACCTGCCCTAGCGCGCTTTGGCTCGGGCCCCCAGCCGAACGAGCGAGCGCGGGCCTCGCGCTCCGCGCGCTCCGCAATGCTCTCGGCCTGCGGCTTGCGCCTTGCCGCCGCAATGGGCTCGCGAGCGTCCTCCTCGGGCTCGCCTTCGCGCTGCCGCTTTCTGCTGCGCGGGCCGGGGGAGCCAAGAATCGCCCGGACAAGCCGCGAGAGCCCCTGCGCCAGCGCCATGGGCAAGGGTCGTCGCCCCTGGCCTGTGCCCAGCCGCCGGGCTGCGCGGCCAGCGACGCGGGTGCGCTGTAGGCGAGGAATAGCGAACTGCCAAGGCCCAAGCGACACCGAGATCAGTGGAGGCAGAGCCACGCATCGACGGCAAGTTGATCTGCAGGTTGCCGCACTCACCCTCGCGGCACCATGAGCAGGGCCCTCGGCGACGATGCCGCGCGGCGGCAGATCAACCAGATGGCCGAGTTCATCAAGCTCGAGGCGAGGCAGAAGGCCGAGGAGATTCGCGTCAAGGTGCGGAACACGCGCTTGAGGCTCTTGGTGGCGTTTGGTTGCGACGCATTGAACTCGCGGGGCCGCGCCTCTGCCGCTCCTCGCTCCCGGCGCGCCGCTGGGCTGGACGGGGATGTGCTTTGAGGTTCGGGGCCGGGATGAGCGGGGCAGGGGGCAACAGTGCTTGGCAGGGGCGCTCGCAGCCACTTGCCGCAAGTTGTTGCACCGGGCCGGCAGGCAAACACCGAGCTTGAACCTCACCCCCCCCCCCGTGCTGCGCGTCTCGCAGACCGACCACGAGTGCGAGACGCTGAAGCAGCTTACCGTCGCGAAGCGCAAGGCTCAGCTCCGCGATCAGTACAAGCGGCTGCAGGCCAAGGCCAAGAGCCAGCTTCGCAAGGACGAGTCCAAGGTCCTCAATGACGAGCGCATCCGCCGACTGAGGCACCAGGACGGGCTCCTCACCGACCTCAGCCGGGATGCCCGGTCCAAGATGGAGCGCTTCGTGGCAGCTGGCGGCGAGCCCTACGCGGACCTGCTGCCAGCGCTCGCGGGCCAGGCCATCGCGCAGATCGCGGGCCGAGAAAAGGTGGCCGCCGACGTAGAGCTGCGGGTGCGCGGGTGCGATGTGGACCTCCTCGGGGACGGCGGGGCAAAGGACGCTCAGGGGCGCAGCAAGCTCCGCAGCAAGCTCCGCAGCGCCGTCAAGGCCGCGATGGTTGAGGCGCTTCGCAGGGAGGCGGAGACATCAGCAAGAGCCCGCGCCGAGGCGGAGGCCGACACGCCTGAGGCGGGGGCGGCAGCGGCCGCCAAGGCCGGCGAGGCTGCTGTTGCCGACGCTGAGCTGCCCGAAGCGGTCTGGGTCAAGGCTGACACGCGTCTCGAGGCCGACGGAGGCAGGGTCGGAGGAGGGGTTATCGTGTCCGCTTCGGCGGGCCGCATCGTTGTCGACAACTCCCTGCACGCTCGCCTCGCGCTTGTGACCCACGAGCTGCAGCACGTCTTGCGCGCCGCCCTGTTCCCTGCCTCTGAGGCCGCTGAAGAGTGATGGCGCGTGGCGGAGCGTTCCGGTAACATGAGCCGAGGGTGCGGGTGTTGCCACGCAATTCAGCGTCTGTCAACGCGGCGGCCCACCACTCGCCATCTGCTCCACTGCAACGGCAAGCTGTGCGGTCGTTGTGCTGAAGCCCAGCCAGGAGGCACCTGTGCATGCGCATGTGCAACTGTGAGTGCCGCGTGTAACGCAATCCTCTCGCCCCCCCTGGCTTGCGGCAGCGCGCTGCGGACCCAGACGAGCGGGCCCGATGCTGACAGGCCGCTGGCGTGCTGCCGACCAAGCCCGACGAGAGGCCCGCCTGGTGCGGCGACGGCGGCCTGGGAGCAAGCACGAGCGCTCGCTGCGGAAGGGCCACGGCCCCCGCTCAGGACCGCGGCGCGCTATCAACCGCCCATGCTGCAGCTTGCCAATGCGCTCGATTGCGTCGGCGCCGTGGGCTCTTTTGCCTGTGAGCGCCGTCCCGCAGCAACACAAAGCACGACTGTGCCGTATTTTTTTTTTTCTAACGAGATACGAGCGCTTGCCGCTCGCCGTGCCTGTAGCGAATCCAGTCAAGTGCCGCGGTAGTGGCGAGCTGCCCAAGCAAGGGCGCAGATCTGAAGGGCTGACTCCAAGAGCGAACAGACAGCCCAAGCAGTTGCGGCCAAGGGCCGCCCTGTTGGGCAGGGCAGGCAGAGTCGGCAGCTCGAAGGCGCACCATCACACTGCTCTCGCCTGGCACCCTTGGAGTTTGGCCATGGCAGCGGCAAGCCGCTTGGGTGGTGAGCCTCTCTGCGCGGGCGATGCCTGGCCCATCGCACTTGGAGCGAGACGGGCGCACCGAGGGATGAGCGGAAGGAGCAAGGTCTCGCGGCCTGAGGGCGGCTCGAGCTCAGCTGGTTCAGTCTCCTTCCCTCCGGCTTCCTGTTGCCCCCGGCCCTCGCGGCTGTGTGGCACTGGCCCCTCGAGTTGCCGCGTAGCTCTGTGACCGGGCGAGGGGTCATGCAAGGGGCGGTGGTACCTTGAAATGGATGTTCTTGTTTTTCAGATTTCGCGTCCCTCGGCTTTTTTGGATTTCTGCAGATCATGGCTTTGCGGCTGCGCGAGACGCGCCCAAGCTGCTTGTGTGCCTGGATGGGATTGCTGTGGGCCCCACGCGCGACATGAGGACCCTCCAGCTGAGTGCGACGTTTTTGGCCTTCGCCGAGGACACGCCCGTGGTCATTGCCGCTTGGCACGCCTACGTCCGCCGACCTCCGAACATTCGCGTTAGCAAGCTGATGCGAAAGCTGCTGGCAATCGAGGACCTAGCGAGCCTCGACACAGCGCCGGAACTCGGGATTGCCCTGGAGTCGCTTCACCTCGTGACTGACAGGCTCTCCAGAGCGATCTCCTCAGGCCTCGAGCCTGTCAGCGCGCTGGAGGGCGGTCCAGAGTCGGCATTGCTTCATACGTTTGAGTTGGTCGCCTCGGACGCCAAGGCCGACTCATCGTTCCGCGTCGGTGACCATGCTGCCGATTGGAGCACGGTGCTGTCGCCGGTTGGTGACGCCGAAGCCGACAGAACTGCGCTCGCGCGCATGCAAGAAGCCCTTGGTTTTGACAGGGGCGAGGCAGGCGAGGTGATGTTTGTCACGGATGGACCCTGGCTGCTAGGGAGCAGCCTGGCCAAACAGGTCAGGCACGACGGACTGACGTCGAAGTGGAGGCGCAGCATGTCCGATTGGTGGAACATTCGCTGGACGCTTTGCCGCGCCGAAGGCCGGCGCGATGCAAAAGAGATGCGCATGCGCGATCAGATGACTCTCCTGGATAAATCCGGGATTGACCGGGGATCGGGCCCGACGTACCGAGCTCGCCGGCTGGCTTCCATTGTTTGCGACATCCTGATCGATCGCAAGGAGGTGCCTTGCATCAACGACTGCCTGGTTCCCAACGCCATTGTGATGTCGCGTCGGGAAATCTCCAAACCGGAGTGGCACGTTCCCAAAGAGGTGCGGCGCCTCGCGCGCAGGTTCCCTAGCCGGTTCGCTGACGATGAAGACAGATGATGCTCGCAATGGCTGACAGCTGAGGTTGCTGGTCAACTTGGTTGGCCTTGCAGCGCATGTCTCAGCGACACGCCTGCGCTCGGCTCTGCAACCCGCGGCGGGGCCAACGCAGTCTCGCCCTGCTTGGTTGTCAGTCGTGAGAAAGACAAGATGGGGGAGTACAAGAAGAGCTCACCCAGCTGATCGGGCAGACGCAGTACCTGCGACAGCACGTGGAGCGCATGCGGTGAGCAGGGGCGGCTGAGTGGCGACTCGTGGCGGTGTGATGGGAGTGATCTGGGACTTGGGCTTGGGACTTGGGATCGCGGGTTTCGCGCGGTTTTTGATTCATCGGTGATGCATTGGTTCCTGATGAGTCTGTGAATCGAGTGTGTGGCATGGTTACGAGAGTTTTCGCCCCCCCCCCCCCCCCAACGATGTTCATCACCCGTCCCTCGGGCGACCCTGGCGGTCCCCGGCGAGCCCAATCTTTAGACACAAGGTCCCCACTCCACCAACCAGAACCAAGACAAGCATCAGGGGGATTGCGGCACTCGGCTCGTGTAGTGCACCCAGCGCCTTGGGTCACCAAGGTGCCGTCTGAGCCACAGTCCGATGCCGAGAAGCGCCGAGAAGTTCCTGAAAGTGACGGGAAGCGGGGCTTTGCAGCCGCCCCCCAGGGCCGTGGTAGACTCTGAGGCGTGCACGAGCAGAACTGCGCGGCGAGCAAGTGAATCTGGATTTTCACCAACCATGGAGCCGACTTTCAGACCAGAGGATGATGCTGCTGCGCCATCTTCTCCTGCAACGAAGTGCGGGTCGATGAACGGTTAACCATCTCTCCGCCAACATTCCGCTTCGTCCTATCAGAATGCTCGTGGCCAGCTCCTCGTTCGCCGAAAGGCTCAGTCATCGACGGCCAGCTCTGCGCACGTCGGCCAGGACCGGGCAGAGATGTTCCAAGATCGCCGACCAAAGCCACACCGCTCCACCTCACGCGTCCGCGCAGGTGGTGCCCAACCTCCCGCCCACGCCCAAATGGCAGCAGCTGCGCTTTTTGGACCACGTGAGCTATCCCGGGTCGCGACGCGCCGGGGTGCCCTGCGTTCGAGCATGCAGCTGTCGACCCCGCAGGCAGCCCGATCGTCGCCGGGGCGAAGGGAAGGGGGGAGGTAGGAACGAACTCGCACTCAGCTGCCGTTGCCCGTCCCTCAACGAGGCGCGTCGCTTCTCGTCGCATGCCTCCAGCGCGCTGGCAGGCGGCTTGGTTGCATGGTGGGCAACTCAGCGTTGGTGCGAGGATCCAAAATGCAGTATCGTCGTTTTGGATTCCAGATTTTCAGCATTTCCCGAAGCTTCCGCGGCATTCTCGCATGCGCAGGAGCCGATCTGCCTGACTGCATCGTATGCCTTCACGGAATGTCAACGAGCCGCGACTCGCCGTCGGACACTCCGGCCGTGCTCCAGCTGAGCGCTGCCGTGCTCGACTGCAGAGACCGAGTGGCTGTGCCAGTTGCCTTCTGGCACACCCTCATCCGCCCTGCACGGGGTGTTGAGGTGACACCACACATGCTGGAGCTGCTTGGCGTGAGCCGCCGCGAGCTCCTCTCCGCACCGCCGCTTCGGGTGGCACTGGCTTCGTTCCACACGGTCATCAACCGAGTGACGCGCGCGGTGGCGACGACGAGGCCTGCGTCGCTCCGGGCCCCCACGGACGCGCTGGAGGGAGCTCCGCCGCACACGTTCGAGTTGTCTCAATCTGCTGCCTCGGCTGGAGCATCGTTCCACGTCGCCGACTCAGGCTCCGGATGGCACACGGTGCTCTCGCCACTGACGCGCGACGGTGAGTATGAAGACACCTTCTGCGAGCTCCAGAAGGCCCTCCGGGGTCGGAAGAAGGGACGTGCGTCTTTTGTGATCGCCGCCGACGGCCCGTGGATCCTCGGTTGCGACCTGGCCAAGCAGTGCATTCGCCACGGCATTCACTACGACCTGTGGAAGCCGTACATGTCTGACTGGTGGAACACCCGCTGGAGCCTGTGCGAAACGTTGGGCATCGACGACGCGCATCGGCTCCGCGCCCGTGACCAGGGCGAAGCGCTAGGACTGGGCGCGCTCCGGGCTCGCGGACCGACGAGACGAGTTCAGCGGCTCGCACGTCTCGTCCAAATTCTCCTGGTGCTTCCCGGTGCCTACGGCATCAACGACAGCCTGGTCCCCAACGAAACGGTGCTTTCGCGTCGGCACATCGCCTACCCGCGCTGGGATCCGGCGGACGAGGCGTGGGAACTTGCCCGACTCTTCCCTAGCCGGTTCGCCGACTGAGTGACAGCCATGCTGCGGAGCTTGTTGGCGTGCAACTGCCGCATGACCCTCCGCCCAGCGCCAAGAGTCCAAGCCCCCGCGCGGGACTGCGATGCATGCGTGGCCCGGCGCTACGTCGCAAATGCAGCTGTCCACGGCGCCGGGCGCCGCGTTTGCTCAGCGGTGCACAGCGCCCCAAACACACACGCAGACCTCAGTGCGGCGGTGCCTACGCCACCGTGGTGAGGTGCGCTCCGGGCTTGGCGATTGCGCTGTGTTCAACCTGGCCGGTCTTGACTCTGCCAGCGCATGCGCTCGCCACGGCCGGAGCCCTTGTCCACTGCTGCGATCGACCGCGGCTCGCCCGCCGCGCCAGGCCGGGCCACGGGACTTGATTCGCGCAAGCGTCACACCTCGGCTCGCCATGTCGTTTGGAGAGGTGGGCAGCGAGCTGGATGACATTTTCGCTCAGGAAGGCGACTCCGACCAGGACATGGGCGTCACGCAACCGGCACTGGCCACAGGTGCTGCGGAGGGCGCCGCTCTGGGCAGAAGCGAAGACAAGGAACTGGACGACATCTTCGACGGGGACGGCAGCTCCCCCTTCGTCGGCGACGAGCCCGAAGCGCAGCCGGCTTCGCGAGCCTCGCCAAGCCTCGGCGGGGACTTGCCCCCGCCTTCTCTTGGAGCTGCGCCGTCCCGCCCCCCCCGGCCGGACGCACGCCGGCCGTTGCCCAGTGATGCGAGCGCGCCTCGCTCGCAGTCAGGGTCCCGCCGCCTGTCGCTCTCGGGTGGCTCGCAGATGGACCCAGACGCTGCCAGCGTCGGCAGCGGAAGTCGCCTGTCAGCCGTCACTGGCCCTTCGGCGGCTGGCGACGAAAGCGTTCTCCGCAAGGCCCTCCAAGCGGCCCCGTTGCCCTCCTTGGGCGAGTCTGCGGGGGCAGCGGACGATGGCGCGCCGCTGTCATCGCCCCTGCCCGTCGCCGGCCCCGGCTACGCGACGAGCGTGCGCAGGGAGGCCAGCGGGATGGCGCCGGACGCCGCGATGGTCGCCGCTGCATGTGGCTCTGGTGCTGCCCGGAGGGCGCTTCCGCCCTCGCTGCGACTGCGTGTGTGGTCGCTGGTCTTGGCCGCGTCTGGCGCGCTGAGGGCCAAGGACGAGCACACCACAGGGGCGGCCCCAGACGGCGCACTGCGCCTGCACGGGGCGAGCAACTGGTCCGCGGGCCGTGGCGCCGGTGGTGGACCTGGCGAGGGTGAGGGGTCGGCGGCATCGGCTGCCGACGCGCTTGCTGATGCCGACGCTTCGGCGGCGGATGCAGTCGCCGACGCCACGGCCAGCGTGGCGCTGGGGACGGACGACGCGGCCACGCTGGCTGTGTTGGCCCAGGCAGCGGCCGCGTTGCGCGTGGACCCTTCGAGCCCGGGGCTGGCAGCCGCCGCCGCAGTCGTGGCAGCGGCGGCAGCAGCGGCCTCCCCCGACGAGGAAGTCGCCTCCCCGCACGATGCCGCGTCCCTTGGCGCCATCGCCGCGGCCCTTGCGCAGAGTATCAGCCCGTCGGCGGTGGCGCAGCGAAGCTGGCCCCATGTGCCTGCCCAGCGACCGCCAGCCGGCCGGTCTGCGCGTGTCGCGGCTCCGGCGGCAGCCGCTGAGGCAAGGCCCGGTGCCGAGCCGGCCTCCGGCGCGGGCGAGGCCTGGCCGTCCTGCGGCTCTGCCGCTGAATCGGTCGGGATTGAGGCCTGGTGGCGAGCGCTGGAGGACGAGGCAGCGGACGCGGGCTGGCAGCTCCACGACGACGAGAGCACGCTTGGCGCTGTGCCGGGGGCTGACGACGACGCTGCGGCCGTTGCAGGCGGGTTGGGTGGCGCTTCGGAGTCACCCGTCCATGCAAAGGCCCCCGCGGCTGAACGCTCCGTGGTTCGGGCGTCGGCGGAGCGCCTGTGTGACGCCCTGCTGACGGGGCGCGACGAAGGGGCCCTGCGCCGTCGTCGGGAGTCGCTCATGCGGTTTCGCGTGCGCAGCGCAGGCGAGCGGGAGGACGCGCTCGTGCTTGCCTTGACGGCGTACCACGACCCCGCGCTGGCGGCTCACCTGACGAGCGTGCGGCCAGGGTGGCACCGTAGCGCCACCAGGGGGGGCTGCGTGCCGGCGGCGTGGCTGGGGTCGGGGATGGCCGGGGTGGGCGGCGCCCAGGGGGAGGCACTGCTGTCGCTGTGGGACCGTCACGTGATGGCCATGACGGACGCACCGCAGCTGGCGTGGGCGCGCGTGCTGGGGGGGCAGCGCGGCGAGGCAGCGCAGGCCTGGGTCGCCCAAGCGTCGGCCCCAGACACGCCCGCCGCGGCAGACGAGGCAGCCGAGGCTGCCGACCCAGCGCTCACAGCCGGAGCGGCGGCCGCCGCCGCCGCCGCTGGCGCGCGGGACCGCCCCGCTAGCACTCTGGCTCCGGACGCCGCAAAGGAGGGGGCGGGCTCTGCCGGGGTGACGTCGCCGTCTGGCCTGGAGCACGCCGCGTTCGAGTCTGACGAGGACGAGGACGACGTGGACCTCTGGGCGGCGGCCGTGGGTCCCGCCGCAGGCGCGGCCCCTAGCGACGTGCAAGCGGGCGGGTTTGCAGCGGGAGCGGGCAAGGACGGCGCTGCCGCGTCGCGCGACGCCCGCTCGACCGCGCCCGGCCCCGGGGCTGCAGCGCGCACCCCGCTCGCCGCACCCCCCGTGCCCCCGCGGGGCCTCCCCCGCGTGCGCCCGCCCCTCTCGGCGGCGCTGCTGCCGGCAGCCCTCGTCGTTGCGGTCCTGCGCGGCTGTCGCGCCACTCTGCTCTCCACTGCCCCTGAGAAGCGGCCGGAGCCTGCCGCTGCGAAGGCCGGCGGCTCTACAAGCGGCTCTGCCGGCAGGGGTATGGACTTCGTGACGGCAATGCTCCGCGGCGCAGCCCGCACTGCCACCAGGGAGACTCTGCCCGAGACGGACGACGCGGCGCTGCCGCCACCCGACGCCGACAGCGCGGCAGGGTCTGGCGCGGACGCGGCAAACACCTCGCAGCGCCTCTGGGCCAGCGCCGTGGCCATCGCGGAGGCATCGCCAGCCACTGCCGCCATGGAGGCTCTGGTGGCGTGGGCGGAGAACGCGGGTGTGCCTGTTGCCGCGCTGGGCGTTGGGTTCGAGGCGGAGGCAGCGGTGGACGGGCGGCGGGAAGCGGAGGCGGCAGCCGCTGGGCTGCAAAGGCGCGCAGCCGCGGCAGCCGGGTCGTCGACTGCCGCGCGGTTTCGCGCGCTCACAGGAGGCTCAAGGCGACCCGCAAGCAACGCAGCTGCTGCCACAGGCACGGGCAACGACGACCGCGGCAACAGCGGCAGCGGCGGCGGCAGCGGCGCCGGTGCCGTCACGCCTTGGTCCGGCGACGGCGCCGGCGGCAGCCGCCCCCCTCTGGCGGGCGGAGGGATCGTTTCCGTGGGCGGCTCGTCAGCTGACGTCGCGAGCGCCGACGCGCTGGTGCTGGCCGCCGCTGTGGACGCTGCTCTGCCCGTCGGAGGGCTCACCGTCGGGGGCTGGGCGGCGCGGTATCCGGACGCGATGGGCGTAATGGCGGAGCGGTTGGGGGCCTGGCTTGCCGGCAGGACGGCGGCCGAGGGCGCTTGGTTGCTGTCAGCTGATCGTGCCGACTGGACCAGTCTTCGCCGTGACGTCGCCACATCGCTCGTCACGTCAGCGGAGGCGCCCGGTGTGCTGACGTCGTCGTCGTCGTCGTCGTCGTCGTCGTCGGCGTCGGCGGCGGCTGCATCAGCGACGCCTGTCGGGGGCGCTCCCGCCGAAGCGGGCGCCTCTGCAGCCGCGGCACGGCGCGCTTCCGCCCCCGCGCCCCCCCCAGTGCCACGTGACTCGTTCGGCTGCGTGCTGCTCCGCGCGGACGAGGCGGCTCTGGCGCTGTCCTCGGGATCCAGCCGGGGCAGGGCCCGCCTCGGGCTGCGCGGCGAGGCGCGGGTGCGCTCCGTGCGCGGCTCGGCCCGCTGGATCGTGGTGGACGTCCGCCCCGAGTCGTTCCGCAAGCTTGGCCGGTTCGGCGCTGCCTTCCACCTGGACACTGCCACTCTCCCCGCCACGGCGGAGGAGGCGCTGGAAATGGGCCGTCGGCTGGCCGCCGGGGCTGATGCCGACGGCGCTGCGGGGAGCAGTAGCGAGGTTGGCGCGACCCACCGCGCCACGGAGAGCTCCGCCGACGGCTCCCCCCGGCGCCGCACCGACTCGGAGCTCGCTCGCACTGTGGCGCAGGCGCAGCTTGTCCGAGGAATGTCGCTGGCGGCCGCTCTGGGCGCGCTCGCGCCAGTGCGTGGCGTGGCGCACATTGCCGTCATGGGCGTGGGCGCCGAGGCGCTGTGGGGCTTCTACCCAGCTGACAAGCTGGGCCCGGCGGCGGACCGCGACAGAGCGCGCGTGCGCTCTGCTGTCGCGGCTCTGCAGGGGGCGGGGTTCCCGATGGTGTCGGCCGTGGACGGCGGGTACGCGGCAGTGCTGCGCCGCGTGAGGCGGGCCGGGGCGGTTTCGCGCGTGGCGGACTTTGACCGGGCGCGCTGCCCCGTGTGCCGCCACGCCATGGTGGCAGCCCACGCGCGTCGTAGGCGCGCTGAGGCGGTCGCGGCGTCGTGCGTCCGCCTGGCCGCCGGGCCGTCCACTGCAGAGCTGGCCAAGGAGGCCGGAGACCGGGCGACGGCCGCCGTTGCCAGCGGCGCCACGCTGCTTGCAGGCCGGATCTCGCAGGGAGCAGCCTCACTGGGCGAGCGCCTCAGGCGCGCAGTGGCGGTCCCGCCCTCCCCCACGCTGCCCCCGACGCAGGTGGCGTCGGCCCCTGCCGCTGGGCCTCTGCCCGGTCCGGCCCCTGCCGTGCCTGCCCCGGCGGCGGGAGATGCACCGGCAGCCACGTCCATGTGGTCAGGCCTCGCTGGCAGAGCCAAGTCGCTCGGTGGCCGACTCAGCAGCCAGGCAGCACCGGCCAGCGCCGGGGTGGCCTCCGCGGGGCGCCGGGCCGCAGCGGGGATGCGCGGGCTGTTCAGTCGCGTGGCGCAGGCGGTGGAGGGCACCGGACCGGACGCGCCAGCCCCGGCAGACGCCGGAGGGGCCTCAGAGCGGCAGGGAGGGGTCCCGTCTGGGTCGGCCTCGGCGAGAAGGGCAGAGCAGCGCCAAGACAGCGGCGACGCTCGCTTCGCCATCGATGACGAGGAGGAGGAGGAGGAGGAGGAAGAGACGGCGGCAGAGGACGGCAAGGGGGAGGCCCGTGCCGGATCGGCGGCTGACGGGTCGTCGGCTGGCGATGCTGCACCGGCAGCAGCGCCTGCAGCAGCGCCGGGCTTCGGCCCCACCGCCCCAGGACCGCTGTCGCCGCTCGGCCACCGTATCCTGGCTGCTCTGGCGCCCGGCGAGCCCCAGACCAGCTCGGGCATCCACAAGGCCCTCGAGGGCCACGGCGGCGCTGCCGGGGTGGCGGTCTTCGGCGGCGGCAGCGGCTCTGCGCGCACCGTCGTTCTGCTGTCGCGGCAGCGGCTGGTGGTGGGCGCCTCGGAGCCCGGCAGCCCCGACAGCTTCGTCGTGACCCGCAACCTGCACGTCACGGAGCTGGTCAAGCTGCGCTTCGGCAAGGAGGGTCAGTCCCTGCGGCTGACGCTTCGTGGGCAGAGCCCGGATGATGGGCTGGTAGTTCAGGTGAGTGACCGGCGCGGCATGGTTGCGGCCCTGCGCGACACGCTTCTGGGCCACCGCTGATCGCGGCGCGCGGCTGTGGCTGCGTGCACCTGCTGCGTGCCGCGGTGGCGGTGATGGTTGCGCGTGGGGCCTGCGCGCTCCAAGCAGCTCGGCTCACTGCATCGTTGAAATCGACGCCGTGGCCAGGCGGGGCCACGGAAGCACGCACGCGACCCCCGCAGCCGCACCGCCCAACACACTCGAGCCAAACGAAGCCTCTGTCAGCTCTCGCTGGCCCGCCACCCGGCCCGCTGGCGCGGGCACCCCCTCCCACTTGCATCTCGCGCCCTCCGGCGCAGCGACCCATCAGCCCGGTTCGGGACGCCGCGCCACCGCCCCTGAGCGCGCCCCACCATGGCGCACCCAGGACTGTGGGCCGGGGCAAACTCAGAGTCCGCCCCGGCCCGGGAGGCCGGCCCAGGCCAACAAGGACCCAAGCCGACCGGTGCCGCGCAGCCATCCTTGCGACAGTGCCGGTGCGACAGCGTCGTCGCCCAGCAGAACAGCGGGGCCCGGGCGCACGGCGCCTCGCGTGCAGCGGCGCGGGTGCGCCGCTACAGCAAGGCGCGCTTGCGCCCGAACCCCGTTGCTCTGGTCCTCCTCATCCTCCTGCCTCCAGCCTCCTTGCCGCGCTCGGCCTCCCGAGTCGCGGCTCCCCCCGGCCCCATAGTACGCACACAGCATGCAGCCCGCCGGCTCAGCCGGATTTGAACAGCAGAATCGCCACCTGCCCGAGGTAGAAGTAAATGAAATGCTTCGTCTCGTGGGTCACGTACGAGCCGAAGTTGCGCCCCACGACACAGTGCCAGGTCGGGGAGTACTTCCGGTCGAACTCCTTCTTGATGAAGGCAGCAATCTGCGGGAGGAGGGCGAGGACGGGAGCGGCGGGAACAGGGGCGGCGGCGGTCGCAGCGCGGATCACGCGCCAGATCGGCGCAACGGAAGCCTGAGTGGACACACTCCGGGCCACGGCAGCTCTCATCGGCGACTGCGCTGGCCAGGCGTGGGCACAGGCGCCCGCAGACTCCCGGCGCGAGCAAGGGGGCGGGCGCTCGGGGCCGGGACGCGAGGCCAGCGCGAGGGGGGCAGCAGCGGCAGCCGCAACTCAAACCCACAAGAGCCGCTGACCCCGGGCAACCGTCACCAAGAGAAATCGCCCCCGCCTCCGCGGGCCGCTCGCAGCCCACCACGGGCCGCGCCCCACTGCAAGCCGCAGCCACTGCATGCGCGCTCACGCCCTGCCTTGCCCGTGGTGGGGCGGGACGCTCGGGCGGGGGCCGCGGCGGCAGCTCGGGGCTGCCGACGCTAGCGTGGCAAACGGACGCACCTCGCGCTCGATCGAGAACTTCTCCATGGCCTGCACCGCCGTGTCCACGGCGTCCTGCTGCACGTCCTCCGACATGTCAGCGTTCTTCACGATGGCGCTGCGCTCGGACGCCATGGCTCTGCGGACGAGGGGGGCCGGGGGAGGCGGGGGGAGGCAGCCGGCGGCGAGCGCAGGTGTTTGGCCCCGACAGCAAGACTGCTCGCGCCCGCCAGCCGCGGCCTCGGGCCGCTGCGCGCGCGACCCACCCCACTGCGCCGCGCGTGGCGCGCCGCACGCGGCGCTGTGGGGGAGCAACGGGGGCACGCGGGGCGGCCCCACTCACTCGAGCCGAAGACCCAAGTGAGGCGGTTGGAGAGCCTGACCGCGGGCGAGATGATCTCTGTGGCCTTGCGGCGGCTCTGCCGGACGGCATGCGATCGCGGGACGCCACCGCTGCGCCCCAGGACCGCGCGCCGCAGTGCCCCGTGGGAAAGCACGGCCTCGAGGGGGCTTGCATGGCGGCGGCAGAAGGGGTTGCAGCCCTCGATGGGCTCGCCAGGAGGGCGCTCACTGGCACCTCGCACGACCCGGCCCGGCTGCCCGGCATGTTTGCTGCGCTGCTGGACGATGCGCTCGAGCGCTCGCTGGAGTGGGCGATCGCCACCGAGTGCGCAGACATGCGGACGGGCGGGCGGGACGGTGTGTTCGCGTCCACGGTGGCAAGGCGGGAGGAAGCGGCGGAGCGCCGGCGCAAGCGCGCGGAGGCTGCGCTGGCCGACTGCAGGCGGTTTAGCGTGGCGGTGGACAGGCACGCTCTCAGCCGCGTGGTGGAGCGCGTGGTGGAGATGGACGACCGGGCCGAGGGGGGAGTTGGGGCCGCGGCCGCCAAGGAGGCCCGCCGCATGGCGCTGCGGCTGAACCGCCCTGCCTGGCACGCGCTGGGAGACGGGGCGTCTGTCGCGCAGTCGGCGGGAGGCGAGCCTCCGCAGGGCCCCGCGGAGCCGGCGGGGGCGCCCGCGGAATCCCGCAAGCGCGCGAGAGACGAGACCGAGGCAGGCGCCGAAGGAGCCGAGAGTGGGCCGCCCACGAACGCTGCCGGGCCGGCGGACAGCGCCGACAGCACAGAAGCGCCGGCCGCAAAGCGCGCCGCGGTGGCTGCTGCGGCGCCGTCGCTGCTGGGCGCGGCGCTGGGCGGGTTTCACGGCGACTTCAGCCACGACGACGACGAGTTCTGAGCTCACCCAGCAGAGGGCCCCCCACCCCGCGCGCGCGGGTGGGGGAGAGAGGGGAGGGGGTGACACCGCCGTGCCTGTAGGCGGCTGCTCGGCTCGCTCTGGTTGCGTGTCGCCCGTCCTCTGCTGGTGCGAGCGCTCGCGTTTGTGGCAGCGAGCGTCTAAGCGAGTGCCATGCGTGCTCGAGCGTGCAGCGACGTGTGAGAGAGAGAGAGCGAGTGTGTGTGTGTGTGTGAGTGTGTTGGGCGGGCGGGGTGGGGGCACGAGAGGGTGCGCCCCGGAGAGGGGGCTGCGAGGCTAGGGCAGGGTCGCCGCAACGGCTCATTCTTGCGAGGCACACTCATTCTGCACGAATACACACGCATCGCCGAAGCGCCATTCCGCCCGATGCAACGCTCAGCAGAGGCACGCGCGCGCCCTCTGACACGGCGTGAATTGGGCAACGCTGACCCCTCAGCAAGCCCCCCCCAGTCACCTCCCTCCTCCACACGCACACACGCGCCCGTCGCCTGGCCGGCGCCAAGCCGCCCCTCACTCGTCATCGTCGCCCGTCGAGGCCGCGCCACCGCCCAGCGCACTCCGCTCCTCCTCCGAGAAGAGGATATCCCGCTGGCCGGCGATGCCGCCCGTGGTCTCCATCTCGTGCCAGGCCGCCCCCCGCGACGCTGCCCCGCCGCCGTGGCTCGAGGCCGCGCCGTCTGCGACCGACCCCGCCACCCTCAGCAGCGCCCTGCGCTCCGCTTCCCCCCGCTCCTTGTCCACGGAGCCGCGCAGGAACAGCATCTCCCTCCGCTCGACGGCCTTGGCCACGCCGGCCGCCAGCTCCTCCCGCTTGGCCTGGGCTGCGAGGCGGTCCGCGCGCCTGCGCTCTCGGGCCTCGGGGGTGTCGTCGTCCAGCTGCCACGCCAGCGGGGTCGGCCGCCGCTGCTGCTCGAGCCGGAGCACCACGGGCCGCACAAGCCTGTCCGTCTCCTTCTGCCTCCGCGCCAGCTCCTCCTCCTTGCGCGCTGCGGCGGCCTCGGCCGCCTGGCGCTCCCTGATGGCCCGCTGCCGGGCTTCGATTCGCAGCTCTGCAGCCCGGGTCATCGTCACGCGGAACCCGCCCTCGCCCATGGTCGCTGCCAGCCGCGTGCCGGTCATGGCTCCGGGGTCCGACCCCGCCCCACCGCTGACGGTGGACCGCAGCTCCTGCAGCAGCCTCGCCTCCCGCGCCCCGCCGCCGCCGCCGCCGCCGCCGCCGCCGCTGCTGTGAGGCACTGGCCGAGACATCATCTTGGCAAGTCGCTCCTCCTCCTCGGCCCTGCGCGCCTCAGCGCGGGCCGCCTCTTCGGCGCGGCGCTGCTCCGAGTCGAAGGAGAAGGGCTCTGGCGCCGTCGGAGCCCTGGCCGTCTTGCTGGTTCTGAGGGCGCGAACGAACTTGCCGTGGAGCCGCTCAAAATCGGGCAGCGGCGTCGGGCGGATGCGGTTCTGACGCGCCGCCTCGGCCTCGGCTCGGCGCTTCTCGACTGCGGCCTGCCTCGCCTTGGCCGCCTCCTCCTCCTTCCGCAGCTCCATGCGCGGCGGGAGGGCCGCGTTGCTCAGCAGAGTCAGCGCCCTGTGCGCCACGCGCTCGGTGCGCATCGCGTCCCGCTCCTGGCGGGCCCGGCTCTCCTCGTCGGGCTCCCGCGTGGTGACCGGCACAGGATTGGCGCGAAACCGCGCGGCCTGGCGCAGCTGCCGCTCCTCGGCCTCCTCGCGCTCGCGGCGCCGGCGGGCCTGCTCTTCGCGCCTGCGCCTGTCTCCTGCCTCCATGCGCTCAAACGGCTTCATCGTGGACTCCAGCTCCTCCAGCCGAGCCTCGTGGTGCAGCCGGCGCCGTGTGGCCGCCTGGGAGACCACCTTGTCGTACAGCGCCTCGCGCGTGGAGCGGGGCACGGGCTTGGCGCGAAACCGCCAGCGCCGCATCGCCGTTTCCTCCTCCTCGAGCCGACGCTTCTCCTCCTCGAACCGCCGCCTCGCGATCGTCTCTGCACCCGTCTCCTCTGCGGTGAGCATGTAGCGCGGTTTCGCGTCCCCTCCGGCCTTGCGAGACTGGCTTCCCGACCTCCCCGCGGAGGCGCTGCGTCCCCGCGCCCCCGCAGTGGTGGGCCGCCCGGCTCTGCCCATGGCCCACTTCCTGGCCCGGCTCTGCCTGCCGAGATACTTGGACCTCACGTCCCGCACCCAGGCCTCGTCGTCCGCCGCCCACGCCTCCATCTCGTCGGTCGCAGAGGCGCCGCCGCCGGCCCGGCGCGACGGACGGGCGGATGCCGGGCGGGCGGGGCGCGGCGGAATGGGGTCCGGCCCCTCGCCGTCGGGGCTGAGCGAGGCCGCCTCCCGAGCTCGCCTCGACGCCATGGCGGCCCCGAGGGCGGCCTCCCCTGCTCGCTGCGCGGTGCCTCGCAAGCGGCCTCCGCCGCCCGCTTGCTTGCTCTCGGCCTCACCGCTCTCCGAGCCGTATCCGTCCCCGCCCTCGTCGTCGTCCTTGTCCTCGTCGGCGTCCCCATCGCCACCGCTCGGCCCCGTCTGCTTCTGCTGCTGCCGCCGCCGGCTCTGCTTGTCCTCCGCCTGGTCCTCATCGTGCCCCCCCGCCAGCTCTGCACGGGGCTGTTGAGTTGCTTCCTCCGCCTCGTCCGCCTCGGCCGCCGCGGCTTCCGCCTCTGCGAGCGCCTGCCGCCTCCTCAGCGCCTCCTCCCGCCCCTGGCTGCGCTCCGTCTCCTTGTCGATCGCCGAGGCCACACGCGCGTGAGCGCGCGACTCTGCAATGGCATCACTGACCCGGCCAGCAAATGCACCTTTTGTCACGGGCATCCGCCCGCTGGCTCTGCCCGGGGACCCGCTGTGGCCGCCCCGGCCAAACGTGTCGCCGCCGGAGGGCCGCCTGCGGCGTCCACCGGGGGCGCGGCCTGACTGCCTGGTGGCAGCTGTTCTGCGCCTCCACGCCAGCTCCTCCACTTCTCGCGTGTTGACGTCTGCAAGGAGCGACATCGTGTCTCTCAGCTCCGCCACCTGGCACTCGAGGCGCCGCACGTACGCTCCCTGGTCGTCGGCGGACCGCCCGGTTCCGCCCGTAGGGCCAGACCTGCGGCGCTGCCTCCCCGAACGGCTGCGGGGTCGCCGGGAGGCCCGTGCCGTGCCGCTGGCGCGAGTCTCGTCGAGACCGTGCCGGGACCCGGGGGAGGCGGAGATGGGCCCCGTAGCGGCCAGGCCGGGGCAGTGGTCGTTGCCATCGCAGTCGTACGGGTAGCAAGTCGCAGACGGCGACCGCGTCGGCGACCGGGACTCGATGCGGGCGCCAAGGCCGCGGCGCGACCGGTGGCCCGGCGGGTCGTCGCCCTGCCCGGGGGCGAGGGTGCCGCCCCTGAAGGCGTACCCGGCGGCTGCCATGGGCCTGGTGAGACGGCGGGAGCGCTCCAGGGGCAGAGGGGAGCGCTCTCCCCAAGCGGGCCTGCGCTCCGGCGGGCCGCTGCGCAGCCTCGCCTCAACCAAGGCCGCCTCGCGCTCCGCGGCAAGCCGCTCCTCGGGGGTCATGGCGCCAGCACCGCCGCTCCGCGGGCGGGCCGTCACGCTGCGGTTGGAAAGACGGTGTGCGTGCGGACGCACAGGTTGCGTTGGAGTTGCCGTTCAGGCACGCGGCACAATGGCGCACAGCGACGCCACGCGTTGTGTGTGGCAGCCAATTAAGAGCGGCATGGAGCCGAAGCCAGCAGCCGGCGCTTCGGTGTCGGACGGTGGCCCCTTGCGGGCGCCCGCGAGGCGGGGGTGGTGCGTTGCGCAACGTTGTGCTCGCGGGGCCCGCAGACTCGCCCTCGGCCGCTTGCAGCCATGGCCGGCTCACCAGTGGTTGCGCTGCGAAGCTGAAAGCATCGCGCAGTGCAGCGGAGGCGAGGAAGGCGCTGCTGCTGCGCTGTCCTGCGGCGTGGCTGCTCTCGGCGAGTGTCGCCCACCGAATGCCAGCGCGAGCGCGCCACCGCGGATGACGTGGTAGCAACCGGCGCCCCTCGCAGCCTCGCAGCGCTCGGACAGCACCGGCAACGCTGATTCCGCGCCAGCCGCCGCTTTTAAAGCAGCACACGAAAGCGTGCCGCCCACTTGCAACGCCGCGCTGCGTCGGAACCAGGCGCCCGGGCAGGCTCGCGGGCCAGCTGCCGGGCTCTGCACGCCAGGCGGCTTTGTTGAGCCACAAACGCGCAGCCGCCTGGGCCCGGTGCCGCTTCTGCCGCGGCGCGCCAACCACGACGAGCCCGCTCCGCGAACCGGTGCCCCGGCCACGCCCCGAGCAGCGGTCGTGGCGCGACGCACACGGGGAATCAGCGAGGCTCTGGTCGGCCCTCAATTTGCGATCGTCCAAAGGTGCACACGCCGCAGAACAGAGCGACGTCCCGAGCCGTCACGGACCCGCAGCAAGTCGGCTCCACTCGCTGGTTGTCGGGTCCCACCGTCGCACCGTTCTCAAAATGGCCGAGGGCATGAAGTCCCAGCCCGTGCGGTGCGTCCAGTCGGCACCGGGGCGGCGCCGGGCTCGCGGGGCGTGCCCCTGCTCCGCTGGTCTCTGCTCTCGCGCCCCGCGCGCCCCTGCGGCGCACGACGAACGCCAAGGGCGGCGGGCCTCCATCTGAGTCGTCCTCTGCCCCGTTTTCCGTCCATCGCAGGCTGTATGTGCGCGCCAAGTTCGTTGGCTTCAAGGGGTGAGGCTGCAGTCGGCGGAGCAATCGAGGACTGCCGCAGCGAGCGGCCGCGGGGTCTGGTGCCAGGGCCTGCCGGGCGAGGGGAGCAAGCCTGGGCGCTGCGGCTGGACAAGGAGGCCGGCCTGGGCAGGAGCTGTCGTGCATGGGAGCGGTCTGTGGCTGCGGGCTCGGCGCGGGAGCTCGGCGGAGGCCACGACGATTGTTGCCTCGCTTCTCTCGCTCGGTTTTTTTCGCAGCTCGAAGGTCAACCAGTACCACCACACGAGCATCCTCCGCCTCGAGGACGTGAACAGCAAGGAGGAGACCGAGTTCTACCTTGGCAAGCGCGCCGCCTTCATCTACAAGGTGAGCCTGCCCTTGCTCTCGAATCCCGGGGCGCTTCGTCCTCGCGATGCCCAGAGCCGCCCCGCCCCGCAAGTCTTCGCTGCGCCCGCAACGCTGCTGGTGTCCTTCCCGCTCCGATGCCAATGCTCCGCAGGCCAAGACCCTGAAGAACGGCAGCAACTTCCGCGTCATCTGGGGCAAGGTCGTGCGCGCCCATGGCACCAACGGCGCCGTCCGCGCCAAGTTCCGCTCCAACCTGCCCGCCAAGGCTATGGGCGCGAACGTGCGCGTGATGCTCTACCCGTCGCGCGTGTGAGTGTTCGGATGTGTCGCGGGCCGTCTTGTCTGTACGGCCGACTCGACAACCTTTTTCCAGCGGGAACCATTCCCTCTTTGCCTCGCGCGCCAGCCACACGCCACTGCCAGGCCTGCGCACCCCACGATTGATCACCCGCTTGCCACGCAACCGCTGGGTGCACGCGCGAGCGATCAGGACGACTTGTTTCCCGCCCTGCGCTCGTCGGCCTCGAGCTCCGAGCGAAAGAGGTCCAGGTCGTCCGTGGCGTCCATTGCCAGGCCCTCCAGGTCGTCCTCGCCGCCGAAGACGCCAGCGTCGTCCAGCCCCCCGGCCGTGGCGCCGGCCTGTGCGGCAGCATCCACGGCCTCGTCGTCGAGCAGCGAGCCGCCGCCGCCGTCCCCACCCGCGCCGCCACGCCGCCTCGCAGCGCCCTCAGCACCACCCCCGGCGCTAGTCGCCGCCCGCGCCGCCCCCGCGGCCGGAGCCCCCCCGACGCCTCTCATCCGTGCCTGTACGTTGACCCCCCCTGCGGAGGCACCTGCCGAGCCCCCGACAAAGGGGAGTCTCCGCAGCAGCCCGGCCACCGACCAGCTCCCCGCGCCCCCGGACTCGCGGGCTCGCTGGGCGCCGAAGCCCCACGACAGCGGGGCGGCCCCGGGCACCATGCCACCGCCCGCAGCCGCGGGAACCGCGAGTCTGCGCGCCACGGCGGCGGGGCACGCACGTCGGAGGCAGCCCTGCACCGCTTCCGAGTGAGGCACCGCGCTCCAGCCCGGCGACCGCCCAGAGCGCACGTTGTAGGCGAACCCCAGCACCATGTACACGGCCGCCGCCACGGGCGACCAGATGAGGACGTCCCAGAAGGTCCAGCCGCCCCAGAGCTCCAGCTGCGGCAGGCCCAGCCCGTACACCAGCTCGGGGTGGTGGGCGCCTGCATGAGCCCCCGCGGTGTCCGCTCTGGGAGGGGTGCCCTTGATGGCCACGCCGCCCTTCTGGTTTCCCGCGGTCAGGGCCTCCACGCTCTGCTGAGGGGCCCCCTTGCGCGCGGTCGCCTGGTTGGGGTCGCCGTGGCGCCCCGTGGCCGCCCACCAGCTCCACGAGGACCTGTCCACCGGGCACCCGTACCTCGACGGCCACGTGACATTGTAGTGGCACTTCTCTGGCGTCTCCACGACAAAGTGCGGCGCCACGTGCGCTTCGTACCGCTCGGCGCAGATGAAATGGTAGCGCACCTCGCGGCGCCGCCCGTCCGAGCACGGCTCCCCAGACGAGTACACAAGGTCGAACCCCAGCTCCGCGTCTCCGTCCTCGATGCGCACGCTGGGCTCGTCTGCGCGGCCAAGGTAGAAGCAAAATCCGCCGCGCGATACCTGCGCTGCCGCCACGCGGTGCTTCTTGGTCACCGCCTCGCACTCCTTGGGCGGGTCCGCCAGCGGCCCGCAGACCGAGAGGTGGAACTCAAAGTCACCCTTGGCCGACGGCACGTGAAAGTCGCGACCGGAGAGTGGCGTCAGGTCGTACACCTTGTTCGGGTTTGAGGGCACCTCGAACGTGCACGTCTCGGCCAACGCTTGCCCCGCAACGGCAACAGCGGCAGCCACCGCCGAGACCAACAGCCGCATCGCAGCCAGCGCACGCCGACCCGCGCCTCGCCGAGGAGTGCCCGCGCCTGCGGCGCTCGGCGGCAGAGCCCTCGGCGCTTGGCGGCAGCCTTGTCCGCGGAACATGCTCGGTAGTGCGCCTGGCTTCGTCTCCGCAACTCCCATGCGCAACCCCCCTGGCCCCGCACGCACGCGCTCTTCCTCCCTCTCTCGACCTCCTCGCCAAGGACGTGCGTGCGCGTGGCATCTGCTTGTTCTTGTTGTTGGGAAGGGGGGGGGCGGTGTGCTGGCGGGCAGTCCCGACTCCCTCGCCTGCGGGGCGCCCACGATCGACGGCCTCGGCAGCTCGGCTGGTCGCGGTGGAGCGCTCCAGCACGCTGCACGAGCTCGGCCACGCTTGCCCGCTTTGCAGGTCCGGCGGCGCCTCGCTCCCGTCGCAGGCGTGGCGACTCCGCAGGCGCAACGTCGCTGAGTGGCCGGCGGCCAGGCCGGAAGAGGGAGTGGGTGGGGTGGCGGCGCTAGCGGGTGCCGACGCGGCGGGTAAACAGCTTGCAGACAAAAGAATTCCCGCAGCTTCGGCTCGCGGCTGCCGCGTCGCAGCCAGGCCGCGGCCCGCTGGCGAGGCGCGAGCGGCACGCAACAACAAACACGCAGTGGGGCCGTGAAAATGCAGGGGGCGGTGACGCTGGGGCCAGCCAGCGCAGTGCTGGTGACACACCCGGCATGCGACGCGTCGCCGCCGAGGGGCTACCTGTCCACGGTGCCCGCCTCCGCGGCCTCGAGGCAGCCCGTGCCGTCAGGCTCCGGCTCGTCCACAGCGTCTTGGGCGGTATCCGCGGCCTCGGGGTCTTTGGGCACCGCGGCGGGCCATAGTCTCTCGTACAAGAACTCCCCCGTCCACAACGACACGAACCAGCGCCACTGCGGAGGGCAGGCAGCCGGGGGGACAGCGGGCGCAGGCACACGGGCGCTCGCGGGCCGCTCCGCTTCGGGATTGCCAGCTAGCCAGCCCGCGCCACAACGTGCCGCACGCGTGGCTGCATGGCAGGGCAAGGCCGCAGGCGCACGCCCGTGTTCGCGGGGTCGCTGCCGCGCTCAGACACGTACCCAGCTCTGGTCCTCGCGCTTCAGCGCCGCCAAGCCCTCGTCGTCGCCGAAGATCGCCCACATGGACACCAGGATCACAATGAGCGACCCCAAGAACAGGAAGATGCGCATCGGGCACATGGCTGCGCGCAGGTCGCAGTGCCAAAGCAGTTGCAGCCTTGTGTTGTTGCATGGCGCCGAGGGTTAGGTCAGCCAGGCGCCGGCAGAGCAGGCGGTTCGCGGCCGTTGGGGCTCGGGCGGAATGCCCCGAGCCGGCATGGGTGGCGCCCCACTCGCTGAGCTAGGCCAGTCGCCGGCTCCGAGACCGGGCTCCTCCGCGGGCTTTGACCGCCATGTTCATCAAGGAGGTCGTCCTCGACGGCTTCAAGAGCTATGCCAAGCGCACGGTCATCTCGGGCTTCGACCCCGAGTTCAATGCCATCACCGGCCTGAACGGCAGCGGCAAGTCCAACATCCTGGACGCCGTGTGCTTCGTGCTGGGCATTTCCAATCTGTCCCAAGTGCGCGCCAGCAACCTGCAGGAGCTCGTCTACAAGCAGGGGCAGGCCCACGTCAAGAAGGCCAGCGTCACCCTCGTTTTCGACAACTCCGACGCGGCGCAGTCCCCGGTTGGCTACGAGGGCTTCGACACCATCACCGTGACCCGGCAGGTGAGAGCCGTTGCACCCGGGGTGCAGACTTGGCGAAGGGGGGAAGCAGGGCGGGGGCGGTCGGAGTTCCACGGAGACCGAGGCAATTGCCGCCGTTGGAGACTGCCCAGCAGCGCACGCGGCGCAAGGGCGCTCCACGCAGCGGCCGCACCTCGGCAAGCTGGCACATTGGAATTGCACGGGCATCCCACATGTGGTCCCTTGCCCGGCTCGTGCTCGAGCGCGCCGCTGTCAGGGCACGCGGCAATTGCGGTTGCCCGAGTGGCACTCTCGAACGTTGCGGCTCGCCCCCCCCCCCCACTCCCGCCCCAGAAAAGCGGACATTCCCCTCCCTCCCTCCCCTCTCAACCTTTGCCCCCCGGCTGTGCGTGAACTGGTTCTTTTTGTTGTTTGGTCGTTCCGCAGGTTGTGGTTGGCGGGCGCTCCAAGTACTTCATCAACGGGTCGGCGGCGCAGGCCTCCCGCGTGCAGACGCTCTTCCACAGCGTGCAGCTGAACGTGAACAACCCGCACTTCCTCATCATGCAGGGCCGCATCACCAAGGTTCTGAACATGAAGCCCGTGGAGGTCCTTGGCATGCTCGAGGAGGCCGCAGGCACGCGCATGTACGAGGACAAGAAGCGCAGCGCTGAGCGCGTCATCGACAAGAAGGAGGGCAAGGTCCGCGAGATCAACGAGGTCCTCGCCAAGGAGATCAACCCCACGCTGGCCCGCCTCCGCGACGAGCAGCGCGAGTACCGCCGGCACCAGCAGAACAGGGAGGAGCTCGAGAAGCTCGCCCGCCTCATCGCCGCGCACCAGTGGGTGGTGGCAACGGAGGCCTTTGAGCGCTCCATCGAGGACCTGGACACCCTCAAGGAGCAGGCGGCGCAGGCGCGTGCCGACGCCACCCGCCTTCGCGCCGAGGCGGACGCCAAGGAGGCCCGCGTCGCCGAGCTGGAGGAGGCGCGACGCGCGGCCATGGGCCCGGAGTACCGCCGCGTCGCGGACCTGGAGGCCGAGCGCGGGAAGGCCCTGGTGGAGGCGCAGGCCCGCCTGGCGTCGGCCAAGGACACCCTCAAGCGCGAGGAGCGCGCCGCCCAGGCGGCGGCCGCGGCCGCAGCCGAGGCCGAAGCAGCTGCCGGGGCCATCGCCACCCGCCTCGCCAAGCGCCAGGAGGAGGACGCCGCGGTGTGCGCGCGCGCCGCGGCCGCCAAGGCGGAGTACGAGGCAGCGGAGGCGGCGTACGAGGCGGCCTGCACCGGCGTGGCGGCGGCCGGGGCCAAGGCCGGAGAGGGCGGCGGCACCGTCCAGGGACGCATGATGCAGGCGCGCGAGGCGGCGGCCTCCGCCGCTGTCAAGGCCGACACGGCGGGCATGCGTGCCAAGCACCTGCGGGACGAGGCCGCCGCCTGCCTGTCGGGGCTCGGCGCCAGCAAGGCCGCCTTCGACCGCCTGAGAGCAGACAAGGAGTCGGCCGGAGCGGCCGCCAGGGCGGCGGAGGAGGCCGTCGAGCGCCTCGCCGGCTCCCACGACGCCAGGGAGGAGAAGGCCCTGCTCTCCCGCCGGGACGAGAGGGCCAGGGCTGTGGACAAGCTCTCGGCCGCGGCCGACAAGGAGGCAGCCTCCCTCGGCTCGCGGCTCCGCTTCGACTACGACGAGTCGTCCATGGGGGCGCGGTGGGACCCCGCGGCGGTCAAGGGGGTGGTCGCCCGCCTCGTCAGGGTCAAGGACCCGAGCGCGGCCACCGCCCTCGAGGTGGCTGCCGGCGGCCGCCTGTGGCAGGTGGTGGTGCAGAGCGCCGACGCGGGCAAGGCTCTGCTCAAGAAGGGCCGCCTTCAGCGCCGCGTCACGCTCATCCCGCTCGACAGGGTGAGCGGCGCCTCCATCCCCGCGGACAGGGTCGCCCGCGCCTCGGAGATCTCCCGCGGCAAGGCGGTGCCTGCCCTCAGCCTGGTGGGCTACAGCGAGGAGGTCGAGGCCGCGATGCAGCACGTCTTCGGCCGCGCCCTCGTCTGCGAGGACAAGGCCGCCGCCCAGGCCTGCGCCTTCGACAGGGCAGTGCGGTGCGTCAGCGTCACCAAGGAGGGCGACGTGTACGACCCGGCAGGCACCCTTGAGGGTGGCTCGCGCGCCAGCGGCGGCGGCATCCTCCTGCGCCTCGGCAAGCTCGCCGACATCCAGGAGCGCCTCGACGCCGCCCGCACGGAGCTGGCCGTCATCGAGAAGCGCCTCTCGGAGCTGCAAGCGGCGGGCGCCGCGCTGGAGGAGGCCCGCGCGGAGAGGGACGTGTGCCTCCACCGCATGCGCATGGCGGAGGACAGGCTGGCGTCCTGCGAGTACGCCGAGGCCAAGGGCAGGGCGGACAAGGCATCGGAGGAGGCGGCCGCGCTGGAGGCGGAGGCCGCGGCCCAGAGGGCGGAGGTGGAGCGGGCGACCGCCCTGCTTGCCAAGCTCGAGGGCGACTCCGGCGACGAGGAGGGGCGCCGGGAGCGCGAGGAGGCCGACGCGGAGAAGCGCCTTGCCGCAGCCAAGAAGGCGGCTGTCAAGGCCGAGAAGGCCATGGCGGGCGCGGCGCAGCGCGCCGAGGAGCTCGGGCTGGAGCTTGAGCGCGCCAAGACGGACGCCGCTGACGCTGCCAAGGCTGCCGAGGCCGCTCAGGCGTCCGCTGCGGAGTCGCGCGGCAAGTGCGAAGAGGCCGAAGAGCGCGTGCGAGAGGACGCCGAGGCCCACGCGGAGGCCGACGACGCGCTGGGGGAGCACCGCCGCCGCGTGGCGGAGACCGACGAGCTGCTCGCCGGCGTGCTCAGGGAGCGGGACGAGGCGCGGTCCGGCGCCGACGAGGCCGAGGCCACGGCTGTCCGGTCCGAGGCCGAGGCCCGCTCCGTGGACGAGGCCCGCCGCAAGGGCAAGCGGCAGGCCGCCCAGCTGGAGCGCGCCCACCCCTGGATCGAGGAGGAGCGCGCCCAGTTCGGCAAGGCGGGGACCCTCTACGACTTCCAGGCCACCTCTCCCGAGGCCGCCCGCGAGCGGGTCGCGGCGCTGCAGGAGGACCAGGAGCGGCTGAAGCGCAAGATCAACCTGGACGCCGGGGCCATGCTGGAGCGCGCCGAGCGCGAGTACCGCGGCCTCGTCGACAAGAAGGACCGCATTGAGGCCGACAAGCGCAAGATCCAGCGCGTCATTGGGGAGCTCGACGCGAAGAAGGTGGAGGCCCTGGACACCACCTGGCGCCGCGTCAACCGCGACTTTGCGTCCATCTTCTCGACCCTCCTCCCCGGGACGTCGGCCTGCCTCGCCCCGCTCGACGGACCCGCTGCTGGCTCCGCGGGCTCGGCTGCAGCCGCCGCGGCGGCTGGAAGCGACGACGACGACGACGACTCTGACGTGGACGGCGAGGCCGCCTCGCCCGCGGCTGCCGCCGCGGCGGCCGCAGCTGCAGCTGCAGCTGCCGGCTCGGCTTCCTCGGCCGCGCAGGACCTCAGCTCCGGCCTGGAGATCCGCGTCAGCTTCAACGGCGTCTGGAAGGAGTCGCTCACGGAGCTCAGCGGAGGGCAGCGCTCGCTGCTCGCTCTCAGCCTCATCCTTGCGATGCTCCTGTTCAAGCCGGCGCCCGTGTACATCCTCGACGAGGTGGACGCCGCCCTGGACTTGTCCCACACCCAGAACATCGGCCGCATGCTCCGCACCCACTTCCGTGGGTCGCAGTTCCTCGTGGTCTCCCTGAAGCAGGGGATGTTCTCCAACGCCAACGTCATCTTCCGGACCAAGTTCGTCGACGGCGTGTCCACCGTGACCCGCACCATCGGCCGCAAGGAGGCCGCTCCTGCGGTGGACGCGAGTGGCCCCCGTGGCGCCAAGGCGGCGGCAGCGGCAGCGGCAGCGGCCAGCGCGGCGGCGCCTGCGGTTGCGGCTATTTGATTGCGGTGTGCGGCTGGCGGCGGGCAGTCGTCGCCGTGCTGCCCGCCCTCTCCACACCCAGCAGGTGGGTCGGGTGTCCCACCGTGCGTTGGTTCGTCTTCTTTTGAGTGAGTCTTGCGTCAGGGGGCCTTAGCCCCCCCCCCACTCCCCGTCACACTTTCCCGTGCAATGATTGTCCCGAGCTGCAATGCGATTCCGTGTGGCGCCGCCAAAGAGAGGCCCTGTGCCTCCCACGCGCAGTGAGAGCGCACGGCTCCAACACCACGCACAAATTTCGAAACTCGGCAAGTCACAATCCGCACGCACGACCGCCAGCGTCCGTCACCTGCGGCCCGAGCCGGAGGCGTCCTCGTCCGCCTCAGCGTCGGCATCCTTGTCCCCGTCCTTGTCCACGGGCGGGAGGCCAAAGCGCGCGCGCATCTGCACTTCCCTGTCCCTCCTCTCGGCCTCCGCCAAGGGGCCGGTGTAGTGGGCCGTCTGCCGGCGCCGGCCGCTGGCGCCGCCGCGAACCAGGTCGCGGAACTGCGCGCTCTGCTCCTCGTCTCCAAGCTGGGCACGCCTCAGAACGCGAGCCATTGCATCTCCGCGGCCCTGGTACTCCGAGTAGACCTCCGGGGAGTGCGCAGCCTGCGAGCGAATGCAATCGCGGAAAGCTGCGCACCATGACAAAAGGCAGCGCGGCCTCCGACCCGAATGCCGCCCCGCGCGGCGTACTCGCCCCCATCAATGCACGGCTTCGGACGCGCACGCTCACAGAAGCTTGCTCCTTCTCGCTGTCCGGCTGCTTGGCAACAAGGTAGTACACGCACACCGGCAGCACGACCAAGCCCATGGACATGATGGCGTTGAAAAAGTGCGGGTTGCCCCGCATCTGGCGGGCCGGGTTGGCGATGCGCATCGTCGCGCGGCCCGTGGCACGCTGGTGCCCTTGTGGCGAGGCTTGCGTCAGGCGACCGCACACTCGCCATCGGCCAAGGGCGGCAGAGGCGGCCCTGGCTCTGCCGGGCGTCCCAAAATCCTTCCACAGGTTCGTCACAGTCGCAGCCAGGTGAGCCTGCGCCGGCCCAGGCAGGCGGCCTTGGGCGCCGTTTCGACGCGTTTTCGACAGCCAATCGAGCCTCGATCGTGCCGATATGGCCCGCCGCGGGGACGCGGGGCCCAAAGCCGCCCAGGGGGCGCGCTGCTCGCCCGCCTGTCTGTTTGCCACGAGCCGCAAGCCCTGCCTCGCCTCCGCCCTCCCTTCCGCAGGCGCACCTCTTCCACCGGTCGCACCGGAGTTTCCAGCATGCAGATCTTCGTCAAGGTGAGGAGCTAGAGGGGAGCGGGCCCCGCCTTGGAGGCGCCAGGGCGGCAAGGCGGCAGTCGGCCTGCGCCAGCGACCCAGAACCGAACTTTCCTGTGGACTGCGGCACTGCCCGGGTTGGGACATGCCAACGGCTTCCTCGGGGAAGGGGAGGGCTGCTTGGCGGGCTCCACTCTGGGCTCGGGGAGCGGCGCTTGGGGCTTTGGGCGGCCTTGCTTTGGAATCGCGGCAGCAGGTTGCTCTCCCCTCTGTCGCTGCCAGCACGCAAACACTCGCACCGCGCGTCCCGTCCGCCCTCGCCTGCCGCGCGCCCGCAGACCCTGACGGGCAAGACCATCACCCTTGAGGTCGAGTCCTCGGACACCATCGAGGCCGTCAAGACCAAGATCCAGGACAAGGAGGGCATCCCCCCCGACCAACAGCGCCTCATCTTCGCCGGCAAGCAGCTCGAGGACGGCCGCACCCTGGCTGACTACAACATCCAGAAGGAGTCCACCCTCCACCTTGTGCTGCGCCTGCGCGGCGGCGGCAAGGTGCACGGCTCTCTTGCCCGCGCCGGCAAGGTCCGCAACCAGACCCCCAAGGTGCCCAAGCAGGAGAAGACCAAGAAGGACATGAAGGGCCGCGCCAAGAAGCGCCTCCAGTACGTGCGCCGCTTCGTCAACCCGCCCGCCCTCATGGGCGGCAAGAAGGTCGGCCCCAACAACAACGCTGCGCGCATCGCCGCCGCGGCCCCCGCCACCGCCTGAGCCCCTGCGGCGTCGCCGTCTCGCGTGCACCGGGTTGCGGTGGCGCGGGATTGTTGGGAGGGTGGTGCGGCAGCGCCCGCTGGGCCTGCTCGCCTGTGTGCAGCGACCCGCGCAGCGCCTTGCAAGGCCCTTCCCCCGTGTCTTGCTCGCGTGCCGAATCCCCTCTCCAACAAATGGCTCCGACTGCTTTCTCCCCGACAACGCACGGCCCCACTCGTCAACGCACACTCGATTGCTTCCTTGGTGGCGCGCGTGCACATCGCTGGAGGAACGCAGCAAGCTGTGTGCGCTAGGCAAATTGGAAGGGAAGGCAGGCGCCGCGGCCTGCCTCGGCACTCAGGCAGCTATCCAGCCCGCACGCGCATAGGGCGCGCACGAAAGCGTCGCCGGGCGCGGAAGACTAGCGAGCAAGGGCCCGTGGGCGACCACCGCACGCGGAGCGCGCTTGCCACGGCGGGCAAGCTGGGTCTCCGACGGCGCGAAAAGCGGCGACCGGGGGCCATGCTGGCGTTGCTTCGTCGCTCCGCCCCGGCAGCCCGCCTTAGTGAGCGGCCGAGTTGGCGAGCGAAACGGTGACGTCGTGCTCTTCAGCGGCAGCTGCCGCCGTGGCCGGGGCGCCGGCGGCCTCGTCCGTGAGGGGGTTGGTGGCGTCCGTCTGGACAGAGGAGTCCGAGGCCAACCGCCCGCCCTCAGCGCGCGAGGCTGGTGGCTTCGAAGCGGCAGCGGCCTGAGGGGCCGCGGAGACGGTGTGGGGCACTGCGTCGCCGGCGCCCGCGTCGGAGGCGGTCACGGAGCCGCGCTTGCGCGGCGGGATGGCGTAGCGCGAGACCAGCCCGGCATGCTTCATGCCAGGGCGGGACTCCACGGTGGTGCGCTCGCCGGGGGCGAGCGCCGTGGCCGCGCGCACGCCCAGAGGCGCGGCAGTGGCCTCGGCAGCGGAGGTGTCAGTGGGGCGAGGCACGCTGGAGGACCGGCCGCGGAGGCCTGCGGCCGCGGCGCCGGGGGCGAGAAGATCGTCGGCAGAGCCGGCCCGGGCTCCGGGCGAGATTGGCTCCGCCTTGGGGGCGGCGGGCGCGCGTGCCGCGGCGGCCGCGCTGACGGCGGGGCCCTTGGGAGCTGCCCGGGCGCCGCCGGCCACCACCTCGACGCCAGCGTTTCCGGACACGACCCCGGCAGGGCCGCGGCTGATGCGGAAGGCCTCGTCCACGTTGTTCCGGGTGATGCGGAGCATGCGGACGGTGGCGGTGGCGGGGCGTGCCGAGAAGTCCGACACGTAGTCCTTGGAGAGCACGGCACGCTCAGCCATCACGTCGTAGGTGCCGCGGACCACGCGGATTTCGTCCTCGCCGGCGAACACCTCCACCTCGCCCTCCAGGATGATGGAGCAGACGTCCTCGAGCTCGCCGCGGCGGTAGAGCCAACCGATTTCCTCGGGCTTGGTCCCCGGCGGCACGACGACCTCGATCACGCGGGAGCCCTGGACGAGCTCGCTGATGGCCTCGAGGCTGAGGGTCTCGCCGGTGGTGGGGTGCGGCATGCGGAAGGCGCGCACGTTGGTCGTCAGGTGGGCGGTCACGGCGCGCACCATGCTGTCATCAAGGTCGTTGAAGCCCTTGGAGACATCGGTGAGGCGCTTGAGCTCGGCGTTACGCATGCCGGCCACGCCGGCGATGCTGCCGTCGTACTCGTCGGTGAGGTCGGCCTGGAGGATGGTCTCGATGATGTCCTCGAGCGTGATGATGCCGCCCAGCTTGAAGACGGGGTCGCGCGTGCCGTCGCAGTCGTCCACGGTCTGCACCATGGCGATGTGCCGCTTCGAGCCCAGCATGATGTTGAAGGCGACGTCCACCTTTTCGTCGGCGTTGACGAACGTGATGGCCTCGCGGTGGAAAAAGGCCACGACCGTGGCAACGGGAGTGGCGTTGGCGGGCACGATGAGCATGAGGTCCTTGGCGTAGAGCATCCCGGTGACGCGCTCAGGGTCCTCGGCGTCCACGACGGGCACGCGGGAGTAGCCCTGGCGGAAGATCTCGGCCATGGTGTCGTAGTCGAGGCGCGCGGTGGACTTGAGGGTGAACATCTCGCTCTTGGGGGTCATCAGGTCCGACACCTTCTTGCCGGACATGCGCAGCGCGCCCTGCATGATGCGGGCGGGGTCGTTGCCGATCATGCTGTTCTCCGCGTGCTTCCGGATGAGCACCTCGAACTCGTTGGACTCGTAAAAGTCTCCCACCTCCTTGCCCAGCATCCAGTCGAGGAGGGCAGCCAGCGGGAACGTGACAGGAAGCAGGAGCAGCATGAAGACGCGCACCAGGGGGATGGAGCGAGACCCGATGTCTGCGGCAACGGATGGCGGAAAGGAGGGTAGGGGAGGGGCGAACGCGAAAGTTGGCAGCCAGTGCCGGAGCATCGCGCAACCAGAAGCACTGAAAGAAAAAACCGCCGATGGCGCTCGGCGCATCTAGCACCAGAGCGCGCCCGCCGCCCAGCGCGGGCCGGGGCAGCTGGCATCGGCGCCTCCACGCTGGCGCATGCTACGTGCCCACTCACAAAGCGGGAAGCGCGAGCAGGTGGCCTGGGGCAGAATCTCGCCGAAGATGACGATGACAATTGTTGAGGTGAAGAAGCCGACGAGGCCGCTGGTCACGTCGGCCATGAGAATGGAAAGGGCCGAGTTCACGGCCACGTTGCCCAGGAGCAGCGTGCACAGGAGGAGGTTGCCGCGCTTGCGGATGGGCATGATGCGCTGGGCGTCGCGGCGCTTGTCGGGCGAGCCGGACTCAGCGACGATCTGCGGGCAAAGGCAGTGGAAACCGGACAAGCGCGGGGACAGCGAGGTGGGGGGGAGGGGGCTCGGGCGCTACCGCGGTGCACATGACAGGGCGACGGCTGCGCGCGGTACGGGAGGGCCGTGGCGCCGCCGAGGCGCGCCGGACGGCGGCGCGGGCGCGCCGAACACTCAAGGCAACCGCGGGGGCGGAGCACAGAAGAGGGCAATTTGCGGCGTCCTCACCGCAAGCTGATTGGTGTCGAGGCCGAGCAGGCCGAGGGTGAGGCCGGAGAAGGTGCCCGAGAGAGCCACCAGCACCACGATGGTGACCCAGCGGAAGATCTCGTAGCCCACGTCCGTCCCGGCCGCCTGCAAGGCGCGCCCGTGGCGCAGCGACTGACCATGGCCGTCGGGCCCTTTGCCTCCCGCCGAGAGCGTTCCGAAGGCCGCCAGCCCCAGCATCCCGCATAGCACAGCTATCCTATTCGCCGTACATGCCTGGATCATCGCACGCTCTTGCGAGAGTGAGGGCGCCGCGCTCAGCAGCAGCCTCCGAAAGGGCGCCCGTCGCTCAGCCCGGCAGACGCCAACCTGGCATTTTTCTCCCGCGGCTCTGCGAGCGCTGCTACGCCTGCCCCGCGCCGCGCGCGCCCCGGCCGGCCGGCGGCACTCCGCGAGCTTCGCGGTTGGGACGCCACCGTCCTCCCTCGACCCCCGAGGCGCCGAAATGATCCGTGGGCTGCTCGCCCTGGCTGCCGCCGCCAGCGTTGTTGCAGTTAAGCCCGGCGCAGACCTGCCCAAGGTCGATGTCGACATGGCTGAGATCAGCGTGTCTGGAATCTGTGAGCCTGCGGCCCTGCCTGCGCGCGGGGCGCTTCCGCGTGCGCCCGCGGCGCGGCCCGCCGCTGCGCGCCTGGGCCGCGAGTCTCGCGAGCCAGGTCTCGCTGCTCGCCGATCGCTTGCCGCCGCTTGCTCGGCCCCGCGCCTCTCCCGCCCCCCCGCCCCGCAGCCTCGGGCGCGTTCATGGCCGTCCAGATGCACATTTCCTACAGCCAGATGATCAACGGCGCCGGGATCCTGGGTGAGTCAGCGGCCGCCGGCTCGTGCGCGCGCGCACGGCTCGAGCTCCGGCCAGCGTGGTTCCATCGCGCTGCGCCCCGCGCTGCCCGACTCGCCCCGCGCAGCTGGCGGTCCCTACTGGTGCGCCCAGGACAACGTGGCCCTTGCGCTCACTGCATGCATGACGGACCCCGAGCTGATCTCACCCTTCTACCTCGAGGGCATCGTGCGTGCCACTGCGCTCTCCGGCTTTGCCGACGACACCCGCCACCTCGCCAACTCCCGCGTGTGGGTGATGAGCGCACGCAACGACACCGTCGTCGACACCGGGGTGGTCAAGGCCGCGGCGGATCTTTACTCCGCCTTCCTGACCGACCCCTCCAGCCAGATTGAGGCGGACTACACCCACGACGGCGAGCACTCGCAGATCACCGTGGGCTACGGCAACCCCTGCACCACGCTCGGCCTCCCCTACATCAACGCCTGCGGGTTCGACGCCGCCGGCGCGGCCTTGAAGCACCTCATCCGGCGGGAGCTCGTGCCCGCCGTCCCGGGCGCCGCTCCCCAGGGCACCATGACCAAGTTTAGCCAGGCTGCCTTCGTCGGGGCGCTCTTCACGGACGCCTTCGGCCTCCAGGACAGCGGCTACGTCTACGTGCCCCCCCAGTGCGAGGGCCAGAAGAACATCTGCGCTCTCCACGTGGCCTTCCACGGCTGCGAGATGACGCTCGACGACATCGGCCAGCAGTTCGTCTACCACTCCGGCCACATCCCGTGGGCCGACGCCAACGGCATCATCATCCTCTTCCCCCAGGCCAAGAGCAACCTCCTCAACCCAAAGGGCTGCTGGGACTGGTGGGCATACACCGGCACCGCCTACGCCTCCAACGTCGGGGCGCAGACGCTCACCGTCAAGCGTATCATGGACTCCCTCTCCGGCCAGCCGCTCACCCCCAACACCACCCTCAGCGACGAGGACCTCTCCGCCCGCCTGGAGGCAGCCTACCGCCGGGCCCCCGGCGCCGCTGAGGCCGCCGCGGCTCTCCTCTCCAAGCGCCCCAACGTGACTGCGCAGGCCTGAGGACCCTCCCCGCACCGCCTCCCGTGACGCTGCGCGGCCCCGTGGTGTGCCGCCCGCGAGGACTGACCCGCGGCGCGTTCCGCTCCCCCCCCCCCCCCCCCCTACCTCCGTCCCCCTTGCCACGTGTCCCGCGGCGCCGCGACTTGCGGGAGGCGGCAAATCAGCGGCGGCCCTTGATGCGCCCTGAGACGCCTTCTACAGATGCTCGACTGATGTTCGACCCGCCGACCGCCCCAAAGGTCCCTGCCAGCGCCCCCCGCGACCGCTTGCGGCTTCGCGCTCAAGCGCCGGCCGGTTGGTCTTGTCTTCGTTTGCCGGCTTGGCGGGCGCGACAAGTGATCCGCGCCCGCGCCGTGACTTTGCGGCGCAAACCGTGTGACTTTTCTCCCGTGCCGTACCGTGCCCACGCTCACGCTCGCGCGCAGACACACACAAACACACACACAAACACGCCCAAGTGCCGGCTCACGGTGCCTTGCCGAATCGACCATTGCCGGGGGCGGGGGGGGCGGTCTGGATGACGGCTCGCTGACCACGCGGCCGCGGCCGCGCCTGTGCCGCACCGGCTCACATGACCACCAGCGGGTCGGCGTCCAGCTCGGTCACCACGCACACCGCGTCGCCACCCATGCCCTCCTCGATGCGCCGGGCCAACTCGGGCAGGTAGCCCCGCTCCGTGTTGGTGTGGTCGGTGAGGATGACTGACGTGCCCGCCTGCACCGCGGTCAGCAGCTCGTGGTGCGACATCTCCCCGGTCAGCCAAACATCAGCACTGCGTCCTGCGCCGGTCGACAGGACTGACCCCCCCGAGCCGGCGCAAACGGCAGCCGAGCGGACGGTGACCGAGTCCGCCGCCGCGCCAGCCGCCTCGGCGCCGCTGCACTTGGCCTCCCACGCCGCGTCCATCCGCACGGCCACGCGCACGTGGTCCAGCTTCAAGTGGGCCTTGACGCGGCGCACAACCTCGGTGAGGCTGGCGGGCTCACTCAGGGTCGTCACGCGGCCCTCGCCGGCCCCGGGAACCCGCTCGTCCGGCGTGATGGGCGCCACCGCCCCGGCGCCAACAGCGCTGGCCAGCCAGTCGTTGAGGCCGCCGGGCGCGCAGTCGAGCGAGGTGTGCGGGCTGTACACGCCGATGCCGTGCGCGGCGCAGGCCAGCACCACGCGGCTGATGTGCGACCCGTGGTGCAGCTTGTTGAACTTGCGGAACGGGGTGGGGTGGTAGGTCACGATGATGTCGGCCTCCTTGGCCACCGCCTCGTCCACAACCTTTTCGGTCAGGTCGTTCGTCACGAAAATCCGCCTGCTCGCCTCGGGACACGGGAGGCAGGTCGAAGCGAGGACAAGGGCGCGGAATCGTGTGGCAGGCAGAGAGGCTCGCACGCGCAGCAGCGCGATCGGGCCCGGCCTCGGCGCGCCCGCCTTGCGAGCGGAAGGCAGCTGGCGGCGGAACGGAGAGCGCCGGCCTGGCGCAGTCGAGGCGCGTCCGGCAAGCTTGCCGGCCGGCACGCCGGGGGAAGCCGCTGCGCCCGCACCGCTGACACTGGCTCACGCAGGCGTGGCGAACGTCCTCGCCCCCGAGGGGGAGATGAGCTCGCCCACGTTGTCCCAGGACCCAGCGAGGCAGCGCGGCGCGATTTCGTTCATCACGCTGACCAGCTTGTCCATGGCAGCGGGCCGGGCAACGCGGACAGCAGACGCAGCAGCGGAAGCCATGGTTGGGATGTGGGCCGAGTGTGCGGGGCCGGGGCTCGCTAGTGCCGCTTGGGCTGCCGCGAGCGTCTTGGGCGCAAATGTTGGAATCCCCGCAAAGAAGCGGTTGCACATCGACGCGCACGCATCACGGGCGAGCCAGAGACAAAACGATGCGGCTGAACCTCCTCGTAGCCCTTGGCATTGCCACTGCGGGTGCAGGTGCAGGCGCTGCGCCAGCGGAGCCCGGCCCTCCCGGTGAGGCTTGGGTTGTTTGGCCCGGCAGGCTGGATGGTTGCACCCGCGCTGGCTGCTGCAAGCGTCGCCTCGCCCAACCAGCCCTTCCTGCCCAACGATTCCAGGCCTCTCCGCGAATTTGTTGCTGGCGACGCGCGCAGGAGTCGCCGTATTCGGGGCGGGGATGGGCGGATACAGCTGCTTCCGGATCCCGGCACTTGTCGCGCTCGGCGATGGGAAACTCTTGGCCTTCGCAGAGGCCCGCAAGCTCTCCTGCTCCGACCACGGGTGGGTGGACCTCGTAGTGCGCTCTTCGTCCGACTCTGGCAGGAGCTGGGGCGGCATCCAGCGCGTGGTCTCCGAGTCGCGCGAAGGCGCGCTTGTCACGGACGGCAACCCCGCCCCGGTGGCGCTGCGCAACGGATCTGTGCTGCTGCCCTACTGCAGGAACAACCGGCAGGTGTTCGTGGTGCGCTCTGATGACGAGGGCCGGACGTGGACGGATCCGCAGAACATCACCGACGAGTCAACCGACCCCTCGTGGTCCTGGGTGGCCACCGGCCCCCCAGGGAGCATTGAGCTCCCCAACGGGGACGTGGTGGTGCCCTCGGACCACCGGGGCCCCAGCTCGCAGGGGTCGCACACGCTGCGCTTGGACCGGGCGTCGGGACGGTGGCGGCTGCAGCAGCTGCTGGACCAGGGCAACGAGTGCCAGGCCGCGCTGCTCAGCAACGGCTCGACGCTGCTGGGCATGCGCCCCAGGAGCAAGACGACGGGGAGGCTGTTTGCGCTCAGCGATGACGGCGGCGCAACGTTCCACCCGCCCACGAACCAGCCGGCTCTGCGGGATCCCGAGTGCGAGGGGTCTCTCGTCGCCGCTCCCTCCGGCCAGCTGTACCTTAGCAACGCCGCCAGCTCAACCTCGCGAACCAATGTGACGATTCACGTGTCCAGGGACGGGGCGGCGTCGTGGCAGGTGCTGAGCTCGCCGTGGTCGGGGCCGAGCGCGTATTCCAGCCTGGCCGTCATGCAGGCCGGGGCGCAGAACCGCAGCATCGGGCTCCTGTGGGAGGCGTGGCCGAACGACGGGCCCAAGTATGCGGCGATTCACTTCACGATCGCGACCGACACGGAACACTAGCGGCTCTGCCGCAGCGTTGCCTGTGTTGAGCCTCGGCGTGCGCGTGCACACGGCGGCTGGGCACCACCGAGCGATGGCGTGGGTTCAACGAGTGGTCCGCATTCCTGCCAAGAAGCGTGGCTGCCACGTGGTGAGCAAACGCGCCAGCCGAAAACATCGCGACCCATTCGAAACTGGCTGCGCGCTGCGCACTCCCGCCCCCCCCCCCCCCCTCTGTGACTGACGCGCACCCTGCCTCTCGCGCCGACACCTCTTGCCCGAAGATTACGGATGAAATTCTCAAGGCTGTGCCAGAGCTGAAGGACTTCGAGGTGGGCATTGCCAATCTGTTCCTGCAGCACACCAGCGCATCCATCACCATCAACGAGTCCTGGGATAGCGACGTGAGGCCAGACGTTAGCGATGCTCTCGACAAGCTTGCGCCGGAGGACCACAAGGGCGAGGGGCTGTACCGCCACGACGCCGAGGGAACCGACGACTGCCCAGCGCACATCAAGTCGACTCTCGTGGGCTGCTCTCTGAGCGTGCCGGTCGGGCGAGGCAAGCTCATGCTGGGCACCTGGCAGGGCGTGTGGCTGTGCGAGCACCGCGACAGCGCCTCCTCCCGCAGCATTGTGGTCACTCTCAACGGGCAGCTTCGGCCGGGAGCAGGCGGCGGCGCTGCGGCCGCAGCGGGCGCCGCGGCCAGCTCGGGTCGGGGCTGAGACTGCGCGCGCAGCGTCTGCAGGTCGGCCGTGGGAGCCGCAGACGGTTTTGCGTGGCGCCTGTGCGCGTTGAAGGCTGGTCGCAAAGGGGGACCGTGCGCAGCCACGCAGCAAGCACGCTCTCTTAAGTATCGAATACGCACAATGACACAGGCCACGCTGCGAGAGGCCCCGGCAAGGGTCGTCGGTGAGGGGGGAAGTCGCCGAAGCGGCGACGATTCCCGGCGTTGCCCGTCGGACGACGACGAACAAGCGCCCATGGCGAGGGCCTGCTCCTGCCCGACGCCGCATCGCCGCACCGCGGCCGCCATCCCCCGCTCCGCACCGCGGCACTGCCTCGGCACGGGCATGCGATGGCCCGCCTGCAGGCCCTTCGGCGGGCAGGGGTCGCTGCCGACGGCCGCGCCTCGCCTCAGCCCTCGGCCTCCGGCTCAGGCTCCGAAATGTGGGCCCCCTCCTCCTCCTCGGTCTCCTCCTCGGCAGCAGGCTCCGCCTCCTCCTCCACCGCTTCGGGGACGCCGTCTTCGGGCACGGGCGCCGCTGCAGCAGCGGCGGGCCTGTCCGCCGCGGGCATCGACGCGATTGCGTTCTCGTACTCGAGAATGGGCGTGCCGATGTCGTGCATCTGCTTGATGGTGGGCGGCAGGTCGAAGGCCATGTTGAACACGAGCCGGAACATCTTCTTCACGTTGATCGTCCGCAGCGCCGAGGAAAACACCAGCGGTGCGCCCATCACCTGCGCGTACTTGCGCGCCCTGTGGGTCATCTTCTCCTTGAAATCGTCGCTCTTGTGGAAGAAGACATCAAACTTGGTCCCCACAAGCAGCGGGCGTGCCGTGGAGCTGTGGCGGCGCACCTCACGGAACCAATCGCGGACAGACCGCAGCGACCGAGTGTCCGTCAGGTCGAACACAAACAACACCGCCACCGCCTCCGCACACGCCGTGGGGAGCATCGCGCGGTGCTCCCGGCCCCCAGCCAGGTCCCAGATCGCCATGACCACCTCCGCCTGGGGCAGCTTGATCCGCTTCTCCAAGAAGCTGACGCCCAGCGATTCGACGTACGAGTCCTCAAACGAACCCGTCACATAGCGCAGCATCAGCGAGGTCTTGCCCACCCCTGCGTCGCCGACCATGGCTGCGATAGCATCGTGAACCGGAGAAGGAGGACGGGGCGGTCGCAGTCGGGGCCGGCCGTCATCGCAACGCGCTGCTTCAGCAGTTGGGAACAAGCCAGAAGCGGTGCTCAACGCGAGCACGCACGCGCGCGCGCTGACCGCGCCGCCACGCAACACTCACCAACTTTGACTGCGGCGCGGACGCAAGAAGCGCTCCGACCAGAGGGGAAGGGGCGGGGTGGGAGGAGGTGGGAGGGGGGCGGTGGGGCGAAGCCGGCGCGCGGCGCGGGGCACAAACGGCGCGGGCAGCATCGTTGCGGCGCAGCTCCGCGCTCCCACCCGCGGGTCGCTGCTGTGCGCCTGCCGAGAGCGCCGGCTCACTATTGATGGCATCCGAGCCGGGGCTGGCCTCAGCCGCCGCCATGCTTGCGCGAGCTGAGGGTGAGTGGCGGGTGGACTGCCCAATTGCCCTTCGAGCAATGAGGGTTTGGAGCAAGTGCGATGCAGCGTGGCAGAGCTCCGACCTGAGCGCGGCACCGGACCACGAGCATAAGAAGCACACTCTGAAGCAAACACTGCAAACTGTTGGCTGTCACGGGTCGCCCGCCTCCTCGGGGCCAGGGGCGGCCAACGGGGCGTCGCGCTCCGAGCGGCGCGGCAGGACGAAACTCTTGCTGAGCCCGCGCGCCGCGTAGCGATTGTGTGGCGTGGCATTGGACGGCGACAGCACCCCTGGGCCCGCGTACCCGTCCTGAGACCTTGCGTGCGGGGGCGGGGTGAACGCCGACGCCTGGGTGCGGCCTGCAGCCGCCCCGCCCTGCGCGAGCGCGCCCTGTGGTCGCCAGGGCCCCGGCGTCGGGAGGGCCTCGGGCGACGCCGCAAGCGCCGTCTGCTGCGCGTCGCGGGCCTGCGGCGACCACTGCAGCACCCTCACAGGCGACTGGCGCGCCGTGATGGCCATCATTGGCACGTCGTGCGAGTGAACCCCAGCGGAGTCCAGCTGCCCGCGGAGGCGCGCAACGGACACCTCCATGCCCAGCCTCTCGCGGTGCAGGCGTGCGATGATGGCGTCCTTGTGCCGAATCTGCGCCGCGGCGGCCTGCCGGGCCTCCTGCAGCTGCGCCAGCAGCCGGGCGCACGACGCTCGAGCCCGCACCACCCGCCGATCCGCCGCCGCCTCCGCGTCGAGCGCGAGGCTGGAGTCCGAGGAGAGGCGGACTTCGCACGCCGGGGAAGCGGCCACGGCCCGCCCTGTCCCGCCGGGGCTCGACAGCGCTCTCAGCAGCGCGGCGGCAGACGTGGCTGCAGCCGGCCCCTCCCAACGCGTGCCGCCAGCAGCTCTGCCCACGCGGCGAGGGGTCGCTTCGGCGCCGTCCTCCTCGGCGCCCACAGTGCTGACGTCCGCCACCGGCCCTTGCAGCGACGAGCCAACAGAGCTGGCGCTCGGCCTCCGGCAGCGCCCAGCAGGGCCGGACCCCTGCCCTGCCGCCTCACCCGCGCCCGCAAACCCGCGGAGGCGGGAGAGCTCCGCGTCCGCGTCCGCTGCGGCGCGCTCCGATGCCACTGTCCTCCGGTAAAGCACCTCCACCTGCTCGCTCTTCGCCGCAAGCTCCACCTCTCTGTCAGCGAGTCGCCTCGACAGAGCGGCGAGCTCTGCCGCCATGATCTGGGCAGAGCCGGACAGGACGGCCCGGTCAACAGCAGAGCCCGGCCGAGCGGCGCTGGGAGGCGGGTCGGATCCGGCGCCCGTTGAGGGGCGCGCCGCCCCGTCCGGCGCGCCGCGGGAAGCGTTGGGGGGCGTCGAGGGCACCGCGGATGGCGGCGTCCCAGACGCTTGGGGCGCGAAACCGCCGGCGTACATGGCCACGTCAGCGCCCCCCGAAGGTGAGAAGAGCATTGACGCCACAGCGGGCGCCTCTTCCGCTGGGCTCCGCGGCGCCCCTGCCGCCTCTGCTGCAGGCGACGGCGGAGTCGTTGGCAGCAGCGTCGCTGACTCGGCACGCGCACCTCCTGGGTCGCGGGGAGAGCCTGCGGCCCCAGCCTCGCCGGGCACGGGGTCCCCTGGTGACTGGCTGCTGCCGGGCTGGTGATGCCCACCTGACCCGCTGAGGATGCTGAGAGCGTCTTGGACGCGCTGTCTGTCCGCCTCGACGGCTGCCAGCTTGGCTGTGTGAACGGACAAGGCTGCTTCGGCGGCAGCGGCACGTTCCTCGAGCCGCCGCGAGCGGAGTTGCTCAGCCGCTGACTCCTGTGACGCCTGCTCCCGCTCCTGCAGGGCTGCTGACTCGAGAGACGCACAGCGTTGCTCCGCTTGCCGGAGGGCGAGACGGGTCGATTCGAGCTCCGACGACATCGACGTCACGCTGGCATCCGACTCCGCCGCAGCGGCCCGAGCCGACTCCAGCTCCGACGACATCGACCTCACACGAGCGTCCGACTCCGCCGCAGCGGCCCGCGCCGACTCCAGCTCCGACGACATCGACGTTACACGAGCTTCCGACTCCGCCGCAGCGGCCCGAGCCGACTCCAGCTCCGACGACATCGACCTCACACGAGCGTCCGACTCCGCCGCAGCGGCCCGCGCCGACTCCAGCTCCGACGACATCGACCTCACACGAGCGTCCGACTCCGCCGCAGCGGCCCGCGCCGACTCCAGCTCCGACGACATCGACGTTACACGAGCTTCCGACTCCGCCGCAGCGGCCCGAGCCGACTCCAGCTCCGACGACATCGACCTCACACGAGCGTCCGATTCCGCCGCAGCGGCCCGAGCCGACTCCAGCTCCGACGACATCGACCTCACACGAGCGTCCGACTCCGCCGCAGCGGCCCGCGCCGACTCCAGCTCCGACGACATCGACCTCACACGAGCGTCCGACTCCGCCGCAGCGGCCCGCGCCGACTCCAGCTCCGACGACATCGACGTCACACGAGCGTCCGACTCCGCCGCAGCGGCCCGCGCCGACTCCAGCTCCGACGACATCGACGTTACACGAGCTTCCGACTCCGCCGCAGCGGCCCGAGCCGACTCCAGCTCCGACGACATCGACCTCACACGAGCGTCCGATTCCGCCGCAGCGGCCCGAGCCGACTCCAGCTCCGACGACATCGACCTCACACGCGCGTCCGACTCCGCCGCAGCGGCCCGCGCCGACTCCAGCTCCGACGACATCGACCTCACACGAGCGTCCGACTCCGCCGCAGCGGCCCGAGCCGACTCCAGCTCCGACGACATCGACCTCACACGAGCGTCCGACTCCGCCGCAGCGGCCCGAGCCGACTCCAGCTCCGACGACATCGACGTCACACGAGCGGCCGACTCCGCCGCAGCGGCCCGCGCCGACTCCAGCTCCGACGACATCGACCTCACGTTAGCGTCCGACTCCGCCGCAGCGGCCCGCGCCGACTCCAGCTCCGACGACATCGACCTCACACGAGCGTCCGACTCCGCCGCAGCGGCCCGCGCCGACTCCAGCTCCGACGACATCGACGTTACGCTGGCATCCGACTCCGCCGCAGCGGCCCGAGCCGACTCCAGCTCCGACGACATCGCCGATACACGAGCGTCCGACTCCGCCGCAGCGGCCCGCGCCGACTCCAGCTCCGACGACATCGACCTCACACGAGCGTCCGACTCCGCCGCAGCGGCCCGCGCCGACTCCAGCTCCGACGACATCGACCTCAAGTTGACGTCCGACTCCTCCGCAGCGGCCCGCGCCGACTCCAGCTCCGACGACATCGACCTCACACGAGCGTCCGACTCCGCCGCAGCGGCCCGCGCCGACTCCAGCTCCGACGACATCGACGATACACGAGCGTCCGACTCCGCCGCAGCGGCCCGCGCCGACTCCAGCTCCGACGACATCGACCTCACACGAGCGTCCGACTCCGCCGCAGCGGCCCGAGCCGACTCCAGCTCCGACGACATCGACCTCACACGAGCGTCCGACTCCGCCGCAGCGGCCCGCGCCGACTCCAGCTCCGACGACATCGACGTTACACGAGCGTCCGACTCCGCCGCAGCGGCCCGCGCCGACTCCAGCTCCGACGACATCGACCTCACACGAGCGTCCGACTCCGCCGCAGCGGCCCGCGCCGACTCCAGCTCCGACGACATCGACCTCACACGAGCGTCCGACTCCGCCGCAGCGGCCCGCGCCGACTCCAGCTCCGACGACATCGACCTCGCACGAGCGTCGGACTCTGCCGCAGCGGCCCGCGCCGACTCCAGCTCCGACGACATCGACGTTACACGAGCTTCGGCCTCCGCTGCCGCCCGTGTGGCCTTCTCCTCGGCTGCGCGCACTCGCAGCAGCTCCTCTCCGCGCCTCCCGCTCTCAGCCTTTGCATCTGCCAGCGCCCCCTCCGCGGCTGCAGCGGCGGACTTGGCTTGCCTCTCGGCATCCAGGGCCGCCGAAGCAGCGCTCCGTTCGCGCTGCAGCATGGCCAAGAGGCTCTGCCGCTCTTTGAACGCATCGTCCAGCTCGGCCGACAGAGCCTCTCGCCTGCGATCGGCCCTGCCGGCAGCATCAGCTTTGGATGCGTTTGCGTCCTCCAGCTGCGCTGCAAGCCTCGCAAGCTGCCTCTCAGCCTCCGTTGCACGGGCCTCCGCCTCTTCAGAAGCGGCCTCCGCGGCGGCTGCGCGGCGCGACGAGGCTCCTGAGGCGGCAAGTGCAGCTGCAAGGGACTGCTCTGCCACAGCGCGCCGCTCCCCCTCAGACTGTGCGAGGGCAACCGCTGCGTCTGCACGACGTCTGGCCTCGTCAACGGCCTTGGTGGCCTCGGCTCGCGCCGCCGCCGCTTCCGCTGACGCTGCCGCCGCCGCCTCAGTTTGCGAGTGCTCTCTGCCCGCGATCGCCCGACTGAGCGCCGCCTGCGATTCTTCGGCCTCGGCCTTGAGTCGCTCGACCTCCGCAGACATGGTCCGGGCGCGGTGTTCGGCGGCCTGGGCAGACTGAGTGGCCTCCGCCGCCGCCCGCTCTGCCGCTGAGGCGCGTTCCTCGGCCGCGGACCGCCCTGCCCTTGCTGTGTCGCGCTGGGCTGTTGCAGCGCAGGCGGCAGCAGTGGCGGTGTCGGCAGCGCGCCTCGCAGACGCCGCCTCCGCCCGCTGCTTGGTCACGGCCCGGTGAGCCGCCTCCGCCTCCGCCTCCGCCGCCTTTGCCCTCCGCTCCGCCTCCGCCAGACCCTGCTGCTGGGACTCCAGCGCCTCTTCTGCGGCCAGCTTGCCCTCCAGCGAAGCCTTGGCCTCGGCCGCCGCAGCTGCCGCCGTCGCCTTCGCCTCCGCCTCCGCACGGCGCGCCTGTCGGAGCTCGTCCGCGAGACCCTGCCTGACGTCGATGAGCGACGCTTCCAGCTCTGCCAGCCGCGATGCGTCAGCTGATACGCTCCAGTCCGCAGTGGCGTCCATGGCCTGGCCGGAAGTCCGTGCAGCGCCGCCTCCGCCCAGCTGGCCGTCCGGGTGCCCGGGCTCGGTGGCCTGGGCCCCGGCCGCTGCCCTGGCTGTGCCAGAGGAGGCAGACGCGGGGGCAGAGGATGGGGCGGAGGTGGAGGAGGCAGCTGGCGGCAGAGTAGCCCCCCACGCAACGGAGCATGGCGACAGCTCGCCCAGTGCCGGCTGCGGCCGCTGCGGGGGCGTCACGGGGCTCTCCGCCGGCTCTCGCTGGGAAGGCCAGCCTGGAGCGCCTTCCGAGGCAGCGCGAGACGGAGGGGTGCCCCCCGCCATGTGCTCCGGCCGCGACGGCCTGGGCGGGACAGCCGGCCAGGCGGCCAACCCGTCGGTGGCGCGAGAAGCGGCTGTCTCCAGCTCGGGTCCAGGCGCCTCGCTGGAGCGGGCCGCTCCTCCGCGGGCAGGGCCGCTAGCACCTTCCCCGCGCCCCGCGCTGTCACTGCCGCTGGTATCGCTGCTGGAAGCATCGCCGCTGGTTTCAGCCGTGCTTGCGTCGTTGCGAGGGCGTTGGGGGGCAACGGGACTGCGCCAAGCGTGGAGTACAGACTCCCTGGCCCTGGAGTAGTGCGCCCGGCCATGGGGGGTGCGTGCCAGCGACGCGAGCACGCGGTCTCGAATGCGCGCGCCAACTCGCCTGGCCAAGGACAGCTGCGCCGACTGCGATTCGGCGTCGCGACGGGCAGCCCGCGCCGCGCCCCCGCCGTGCAGCGAGTGAGCAGACCGGTCCAGGGCTGCAGCGACGCGGCGGTGGCACTCCTCCGCAACCACAATGACGAGGTCGAGCGCCACTGCCATGGCCAGCAGCTTGCTGTGGTTGGACTCTCCATCGCCCGGCGCAGCAAGCGACAGCCCTTCGCCATCCCTTCGGAGACCGGTTCCCAGCCCTGACGCTGCGGCAGCCAACCCGTTTGCGGCGATGGCCACTCCGTTCCCAAGCTTGATAAGCGGCCACGCCGAGTTGCGAGCCGAGAGGCTTGCGGCAACGGCGTCGGCCATCGATGCGAGGAGCTCCAGCTCCGCGCCTCCCCGATGCGCGTGGTGCCTCTCTGGCGCGTGGCGCCCACCCGCTGCAGGCCGCATGCTGAGTTGCTGCTCGGGTAGCGACGGCCTGCCTCAGTCGGCCGGCGAACGCCTGGACAAGCTTGCCAAATCAGCGGGCGAAAGCGCGAAGACTGTGCGGCTTGCCACCCGTGGGGCGCGTTGTAGTGCCCCCTGGCGCCCGGTCTGTTCAGGCTATGCTTGTGCACGCGAGAGGGACGTGTCCGAGCTGGCCAAGCGGCGCCCACCGGCGGAGCGCTTGAAATTTGACCTAGCCACGGCTCTGCCAGGGAGCGCTACTGCTGTGGCTGCCTGGATCTCCACCACACACACCGCTCTGCTCGGACCTGGATGCCTCGCTTGCGCGTGTCAAAACCTGCCCGCACGGGCTCCTCCTGGGCGGCGCTCGCAGGCGCCTGGCAATTGCGAACGCCAGAAGTTACGCCGCGCGACTCTCTGTGCCGCCGCGTTGCCTCGCGGTTGATCGGAGAGACGAGCTCGGACGGATGGGTATGCAGCCGATGGCGCGGCTTCAAACTCTCCGGGAGGCTGCCCAGAACGTGCCTCGTCCCCCCTTGCGTTGTCTCTGGCCGAGCGCAGAAACGAGGCTCCCTTGACCCGACCGAGCCTCTGCAATCAGGGAAACATCCGACGAGACAGAGTGCTTGCATTTAGCAGATTCCGAAATCATGGGCGGGTTGGCATCCTCGCCGAACGCACCTATGCGCAAGCAAGGCCAACCTGCCTTGCTCTTTGCCACTCAGCTTCTGGCGATCGCGAGCAAACTGCGGCAGATGCAACACTTTCATCTACAACTGTACGGATGTCTCCGGTCAGTGGATACCAGAGAGTTGCAACAGGGCGTTGTCCCTCTGCGACAATTTCCTTGCAACGACTTGATGCATGCACGAGCTGGTGCCAAAAGCGAAGTGCGTCGACCCTCACTTGTCCGGAACAGCGCCGCCCCACGCAAGTGTCAGCCATGCATGAGCATGACACAAACGCAAGTCGTCCAGCCACATGCCAACGGGCAGGACACAGAGCGGGGGGGGTTGGCCAGTCTTTGGTCGCGCGTTTCATCAGTCGCAGTTGCTCGGTTGCGCCGGCTCCCGCTCACGCTGCTGCAGGCCGGCAGTCGTCTCTGGCAAGCCCGAGTGATTCCCATCCAAGACCCGACAAGACGCGCCAACCCGCTGTCCCATCTTCAACATCTACCCACGCGCCGCATTCCGGCAGAAAAGAGCAGCTCCATCACCACCGACGCCCAGCAGGCGCGCACCGCGGCCCGAGGCTCGAGCCGCAACATGGCGCTCGAAGCCCTTCGCGCAGCGTCCCTTCGTCACGCGCGGCGGCCGTGGAGCGCCAAGGGCCGAACAGCCAGCCCTGGAACGGGCTCCGGCTGCGTGATCCGGCGCGCGGCGCGGCGAATGTAGACGCTGCGTCAGGGCAGGCTCTGCCGGCGACATTCGTGTCGTCGGCGCGGCTGCTGGTCGCGGCCATCGCGCTGCACCTGGCGGACGCGGCTGCAACTTCGCCCGGCTCTCACCGCACGCCCCCGCAACAGCTGGTGCGGGCTGAACTGGCGTTGGCCGTGCGTCGTTCCCCCCCGGCGCCGGCAAGGCCATGGACGATTCCTTGGAGGCTTCCGCGCCCGTCATTGCTGATGACCGCCTCCCTCCCCAGGCGAAAGCGGCCGCCGCGTCGTTCGGGTCGATCCTGTCTGCGCTGCTGATGACACCCTTTGACGTTGTCAAGACCCGGATGCAGTCGCAGCTGCGACCGAGGCCCGCCCTCGTTGCGGCTCCGCCCCGAGCAACAACTCCGTCTTGGGCCGCCGCGCCGCCCAGCAAGCCGCGCCCAGCTGGCCGGGCGGGAGGGAGAAGCCGCCGGCTGGCCAGCAAGCCGCAGTCGGCGCTGCTTCGCGCTGGCGCTGGCGGGCCGGCTTCCATTGCTTCGGCCCGTGCGACGTGGATGTCCGCGCGTTCCGCTTTGCCCGCTGGCAGCGCGCCGTGCCAGAGCACGTCTCAGCTACGCCAGTCAACCCTTCCTGGCGTTGCTGCCCAGGGCGCGCAGCGCTGCGCGGGGCAGCCAGAGCCGTCGATATCCCGGCGGCTGCGCAGACGCCCGCCCGCTGGGGGCTGCTCGACCTGCGGCCCGCCGCAGCCCTGCTTCGTTCGCGGCCTGCAGTCTCCCAGGACCATGCCCATGCGCGTGGCAGTGGGGTCTGCGCAGACGGTGGCGCCCTCCGTTTGGTCGTCTCTTGCTGACGCGGCAAGGACGGGGGCCGCCCACGTTGCCGTGGCCGACGCCGCCGTCAGCGACCTCCGCCGCATGGCGCGACGATCGGCCGCCCCGCGCATCGCGCGCATGTCCACGACGGACACGTTCCTGCACGTCGCGCGCACGGAGGGGGCGGCCGCCCTATGGTCCGGCGTGCTGCCCACGCTGGTCATGGCCGTGCCCTCCACCATGATGTACTTCACCGCCTACGACGAGCTCAAGGAGACCCTCGAGGGCCGGACGGCGCCGGGCAGCGCCGTGCACCAGCTGGCGCCCCTCATCGCCGGCGGCGTGGCCAGGGCAGGGGCGGCGACTGTCGTCAGCCCGCTGGAGCTGGTCCGAACCAAGCTTCAGGCGCCCGCCGCGGCCAAGCTTCTCGACGCGGCGTCGTCAGGGGCATCCCGCGCCGCCTCCCCGCTGCAGCTCGCCCGCGCCCTCGGCCGCGCGGCGGGCCAGGCCGGATCCAGCATGCGTCTGGCCATAGCGGAGGAGGTCCGTTTGGGCGGCGTCGCTTCCCTCTGGCGGGGCGTGGTTCCAACGCTCTGGCGTGACGTGCCCTTCTCCATGGTGTACTGGCTGGGCTACGAGCGGCTGCGCGAAGCCTCCACGGCCCTAATTGCCAGGGAGACCGGCTCCAGCATGGACCACCCGCCCATCGCGCAGCGCTTCGCCGTTGCGTTTGCCGCTGGCGCCGGCAGCGGCTCCGTGGCCGCCGTGCTAACAACCCCGTTCGACGTCGTCAAGACGAGGGTTCAGGTGCGGCTGTTCAGGCAGCAGCAGGAGGCGCGCAGGCGGGGCCCTGGCTGCGCTGGACTCCGCACGCCGTCCACGCTGGAGGCGCTGCTCACGGTGGCCAGGGAGGAGGGGGCGGCCTCGCTCTTCACGGGGCTGGGCGCGCGCGTGGCCAAGGTGGCCCCTGCCTGCGCCATCATGATCTCCAGCTACGAGGCGTGCAAGCTCTTCCTCGCGCGCCGCTGACAGTGGCGCGGCCCACCGCGGGCCGGGGTGCGCTCCCACAGCGCGCGCGCGCCCGAGGGAGCGCCCAACCATGCGATGGACTGCCCGGCCGGTGGCGCTGGCGGCGGAAGTCAACAGCGGCTGCTGCTGCGGCTGTGACGCTGGTTGAGAGCGGGGGCAGTGTCTCGCGTGCTGGCCGCGGCAGCGTTTGACGTTCCCAGCGAAAAATCAGAGTGAAATGCAGAGTGTGCAGTGGGTGGGCGCTCGCGGGGCCAGAAATTCCCTCTCACGGGGAGGCTGCTGATGACAAGCAGCGCCCCGGAGCCGCGCATCGAATCCGCGCCGCATTGAGCATACGGCGCATTCAACTCAACCAGTCTGTCACAAGGCCGCTCCGCAACAAGGGCCATGTGGGCGCAGCCGATGACGCAGCGGCCACCGGCCGAGCCAGCCGCCGCTGCCGCAGCAGCAGCAGCAGCTGCGGCAGCAGCCAGGCCACGCTAGTCGCGCTCATCCGTCGGCCATGCGAATGTGCCCAGCACCGCGGCGAGCGCCTGCGCTGGCGAGAGGGGCCACCTGAAGTCCAGCGAGTACACGGTCACGGGCCCGCGGGAGCCGTGCTCGGACAGGCGGCCTGCCTGCAGCACTGCCCGGAGTCTGCCCTCCGCGTCCGGCGCGTCGAACACGAAGTTCCTGCTTGATGCCGCCTTGACCCGCGAGTCACCCCCCAGGAAGCGCAGGGCGAGGGACCCGTGCGAGCCGCTCTCCCCGGGCGACCACGTCGGCAGGCGCGACGCCGCGGTCATGAGGAGGCGGCGCCCCCCGCCGCGTGCGTCCGCCGCTGCTTCTGCTGCCAGGGACTCGGAGTGAGCGGGGGGCGTCGATGCCGTGGCGGCCGACCCCTCAGTGGCGTGAGACGCTCGGGACCGACGGGCGCCGGCCGCCTTGCTGCGCTGCATGCGCCGCTGAACGGCAGCCGCGTGCGCTGTCGCGGCCGCGGAGTCCGACCCCGCTGCGGCCGCGTTGGCGCCCCCGACGAACGAGAACCTGCCACTTCGCCCAGTGGGGGTTGGGCTGAAGTCCGCCTCCGGCGACCCCATTGCAAAACTGGCCTCGGTGACGAACGAAGAGGGTGAGCCGGCGCGCGAGGAGGCCCCGCCGGCGCTGCCAGCCAGGGACATGGGCGGGCGGGCCCCGCCCTGCAGGCCCCGGACCGCGGACCGCACGGACAGGCGCGTTCCATCCTCGCCGGAGCTCCCAGCGAGGTAGTCCTGCGTTGGGGAGGCGGCGAAGTCGCCGGCAGCCGTTGCCAGGCGGTCGCTGGCCGGAGCACGGATCGCAGACGGCGCAAGCTGAGTTCCCAGCGCCGCGGTCGGCGAGCCTTCATCGTCTGCGCGCCGGGGCGAGGGGGGCGGGCGCCAGCTTGCGCCCGCCGCATCGCCGAAGGCTTGGTAGCGCGGGCACCAGACGATGCGGGAGCCATCGCCAAAGGCAGCAGGCAGCAGCAAGCGCGAGCGACGGACCCAGGGCGCCTCCTCAGCCGCGGCGTCAGCCGTCGCCGACAAGTCCACGCCCGAAACAAGCCGCACTGGCGCGCGCGCGCGGTCGTGCACAACGGCAAGCAGGCACTGGCGCTGTCTGAGGCCGGCCACGGCGGCCAGCGCACCGCCGCCCAGCGTCACTCCGGCGCCCGCAGTTGCGGGTGTCGCGCAGCTTCCGGGCAGCGCCCCGTCCTCCGCGAGCGAGCGGGGCGACGACTGCATTGCGCGGCCGGGAAGGGGCTCGCCAGGCCCGCAGCTGTAGCGGGCGTGCCGCTCGTCGCAGTCCTGGCAACCCGCAAGTCGCAAAGTCCAAACCCTCGAGCTGGATGTCGCGCCCGCGTGGCCAGAGCCGCCCCCTGCGCGCGCCGCCGACTCGAGGGCCGCGTCCGCAGCCCGAGACAGTCTGGCTGCCCGGAACAAGGACGCGAACGGGCGGATGGCCGCTACCACTGCGGCGGCGGCGGCGAGGCTGGGGACTTCGCCGACGCCCGGCAGTCGCAGCAAGGACGGCGACGGCCCGACCTGCGCGGTGCGCCCCGCCCCCGCTGCCGCCGGCGTGCTGGCGTGCTGCGCCGGAATGGACCGCAGCGCCTGGGAGTTTGGGGGCGCCGCTATTACAAAGGCTCGCTCCTCGTCCCTGGAGTCAGCCCATCGCTCGGCCGTCAAGACTGCTTCGCCCTGCTTCGTGTCCGCCCCGTCCGCGGCTCCCTCGCCGCGCCTGCCGCCGCGGGTGCCAGTCCCGCCGGCAACCGGCGCCTCGGACGCATGGCCGCTTCCGTGGGGCGGGGGCGGGCCGGCTGCCTCTGCCGCTGCTCGCGACGGAGCGGAAATCGCTGCCGCCACCAGCGCCGGGCGCGCCGCCGACTCCGTGACCATGACGAACCTGTCGCCCTCCCCCGGGAGCTGGGAGACCCAGCGAAGGAGCGCTTGCACCCTGGCAAGGGCCTCGCGGCGGGCCCCCGCCTCGAGCCCGCGCGCAAGGCCTCGCATGCAGTCGGTGAACGGAGTCACTGATGCGTCCCCGGCGGCGCTGCTTCCCTCAGCCTCCCAGCTCAGCTTCCTGGAGCCCACGCGGAACAGGCGGCACTTCACCCACTTGCTCGACTGCCCTGGGGGCGAGATCAGCCGCGCGGGGGGCACGCTCACGGCCGAGTTGGCGCCAGCCTCGATTCGGATGAACCTCCCAAGCGATGGTGTATCAGCCATCCTCGCTGCCCCTGCCGCCGCCGCCGGCCCAGCACTGACGTCCGATCCAGACGGCGCGCCGCGCCCCGCCCGGCGGCCGCCCTTCGGCACGCACGCGCTGGAGGTTGTCTCGTCGCCGCTCGTGGATACCTCCTGCGCGTCCACGACCACGGGCGGTCGCCGGCTGCCACTGTGACGTCGGCCATTGGTTGCGTCCCGCGCCGCCCCCGGCTGCGCGAGGCACTCGGCCATGCTTCGCGGGACCGCTTGTTTAGCCCTGCGCGCCTTGGCAGCAGTCCTGCCCGCAGCGCGCCTGCGCCCCCCGGACCCTGCTTTGGGCTGTGCGTTTCTGCATCGGACGAGGGGGCACAAAATGGCTCTGCAAAATTTGACGAACGCACGATCCCGTGGCAGGCGTCCGCTCGCGCTCGCGCCCTCGCCCTGCTGGGCGAGCACGGGCCCATCGGGGCTGGGGTTCCCCCCAGGCTCCGCGGGAACAGCAGGGAGGGGCGCGGGCTCGCAGGGACAGCGCTTTGTGCTCGCCCTTGGGGAAGGGCAGGGGGCGCAAGGCGCTGGCCGAGTAACGACGCGACGAGCGAGCGGCAGTCGCTCCAGTTGCATCCGGCGCCGGGCACCCTCGGCCCAACGACCGCCAGGCCAGAGAGCTCGCCTTGCGAAACCCGACGCAGGCCGCTCAGCCCGGCGGCCGCTCCTGCCGGCCGGAGGCGCACCCTCGCGCAGCGCCGGGGCTGGAGCCAGACTTGCGAGACGGTTTTGCCGTTTGCCACATCGGTCCTCAGTCTCGATGGCGAGCCTTGCCGGCAGAGCCCGCTGGCGTGGAATCTTGTGGGAGCTGCGGCGCCGAGTTGCCCGCCCGCCCGGTGCGCACTCGAGCACCTGGGAATCGGAATGGCCGCATCCGCCGCATCCGCCGCTGCCGCGCCCGCCGCGACGCGCGCTGTTAAGGACGGCGCCCTGCTGGCCGTGACGGAAAAGCCCACGGCGCCCATCGAGGGCCAGAAGCCGGGCACGTCCGGCCTGCGCAAGAAGACGAGCGTGTTTGAGGGCACGCCAAACTACCTGGAGAACTTCATCCAGAGCACCTTCAACGCGCTCGGGGAGGAGTGCAAGGGCGCCACCCTCGTGGTGGGCGGCGACGGGCGGTGAGAACTCTGGCTGCTGACGTGCGCCCCCTGGAACCTTCGCCCCGCTGCGCCGCAGCCACCCGCAGCACCGGCGAGCCGCCTGTTCCCGACCGCGCAGCTACTACAACACCACCGCGGTCCAGGTGATCGTGCGCATGGCCGCTGCCAACGGCTTCGCTCGCGTGTGGGTCGGGAAGAACGGTGAGCGCCAGGCCTCGGATCTCCGCCTCGCTGCTGCGCAGCCCCTCGCCTGGCCCGCCCCTCGCTGCCGTTGCGTGCGCAAGGCGCAGCAGCGAGCCCCTGTTGAGCGGAGGGCGCAGCAGCCACTGGGCCAGCTGGCCGGCGGCGCAGGGTTGGCCCGTGCACTGCGAGCAAGATGCGGGAGCCATCTGGCCAGCGCAGGCGCCTCCTCAGCCGCGGCGGCCCATGTCCGCCCCGCCAGCGCCTCCCCCGCCCCAGCGGTCCGCAACCCCGTCCGCGCGGGAACGTTTCCACCGATCGCGCACGGGGCCCAGTGCTGCCCCTCGCTCGGACGAGGTGCTCAACGCCGTTCCGCGGGGGTTTGCGCGCAAGCGAGCAGCTGTCGTGTTTGCCGCGCAGCGCTGACCTCCCCGTGCCCCCTCTCCCCCTGATGCCCTCGGCCCCAATGCCTCCATGCCACGTGACCTACCCCACTCCCCGATGGCACGCAGGCCTGCTGTCGACCCCTGCCGTGTCTGCCATCATCCGCAACCGCGAGGGCGGCGCAGCTGTCGGCGGCATCATCCTCACCGCGTCGCACAACCCCGGAGGCCCGGACGGCGACGTTGGTGTCAAGTACAACACTGGCAACGGCGGCCCCGCGCCGGAGGCCGTCACGGACGCCATCTACGAGTGCTCCAAGGCTGTCACCGCGCTGCGCATCTGCAGCGCGCTGCCTGACGTGGACCTCGCAGCCGAGGGCCGCACCGAGTACTTCGCGTCGGCAGACGCCGCTGCCCCCGGCTTCGTGGTTGAGGTCATCTCCAGCACGGCGGACTACGAGGCTGCTGTGCTGCCCTGCTTCGACGTGCCGGCCCTGCGCAAGCTGGTCGCGCGGGAGGACTTCTCCTTCGTCTACGACGCCATGCATGGCGTGGCGGGCGCATACGCCTCGTCCATCTTTGTCGATGCCCTGGGAGCGGACCCCTCCTGCCTCCTCAACGCCACGCCCCTCCCCGACTTTGGGGGCGGCCACCCGGACCCCAACCTCGCCTACGCCAGCGTGCTCGTGAAGAAGCTCGGCCTCACGCCCCGCGGCGAGCGCGACGAGGCCGCCGCCGCGACCGCGCCCGCGTTCGGCGCTGCCGCTGACGGAGACGCCGACCGCAACATGATTCTGGGCCGCGGCTTCTTCGTCACGCCCAGCGACTCCGTGGCGGTCATCGCCGCCAACTGGGAGGCCATCAAGCAGTTCCGCGACGCGGGCGGCCTCAAGGGCGTGGCCCGGTCCATGCCGACGAGCAGGGCGCTGGATGCCGTGGCGGCCTCCCTTGGCGTCCCACGGTTCGTCGTGCCCACGGGATGGAAGTGGTTCGGCAGCCTCATGGACAGCAAGGCCGTGTACGGGAAGGAGGACTACACGCCGTTCCTCTGCGGGGAGGAGTCCTTCGGCACCGGCAGCTCGCACGTGCGGGAGAAGGACGGCATCTGGGCAGTGCTTGCGTGGATGAGCATCCTCGCGGCCCGCAATGCCGAGACGCCCATCGGGTCGCTGGTGAGCGTGGAAGACGTGGTGCGCGAGATGTGGGCCAAGTGCGGCCGCTGCTTTTACCAGCGCCACGACTACGAGGAGGTGGACTCCAAGGGCGCGCACGCGCTGATGGACACGCTTCGCGCGGAAGTGGCCGCGTTCAAGGGCCCCCGTGAGGTTGCTGGCGTGTCCTTTACCGGCTGCGACGAGTTCGAGTACACGGACTCCGTCACGGGCGACAAGGCTGCCCAGCAGGGCATGCGCCTTTTCTTCGCCGACGGGGCGGGCCGCGTCGTGTTCCGCCTCTCTGGAACCGGATCGGTGGGCGCTACCATCCGCATGTACGTCGAGATGAACGAGAAGGACCCCTCGCGCTTCAACGCTGACGCTGCGGACGTGCTTGCGCCGCTCGTGGCTGCGGCCATTGAGCTCTCGCACATGAAGGAACACACCGGCCGTGACGAGGCCACCGTCATCACCTGAGCTTCGTGGCGACGCGGGAGTGATGGTGTTTGTGTTTGCGTGCGTGTTTGCGTGCGTGAGTGCGCGCTCGCGTCAGGCAGAGCGGCCTGCCGCGACCGTTTTCGGTCGCACGTCGGTGAACTCTGCCCCTCTAGACCTGCACTCGCCCCCCTTCCCCCCCTCCTCACACATCTGACAGCATGGCCACCGCTGCTATGGGTGAAAATGCAATGGCAAGCGCTCTCTGGGAGGCGGCGAAGGCCGGGAGCACCGCCGAGGCCAGCAGGCTGCTCGATGCGGGCGCGCCGGTGGACTGGAACAACGCTGCTGAGGTGAGCGCTTGCTGTCACGGCGTGGTGCCCCCGCCGTTGCCAAGAACATGGAACGCGACACTGCAAGTCCCGCGTCTCGTTCCCACCAGTTGGGCTTCTGCACCACGGACAGTGCGGGAAAACGTGCGGGGCACTCCGGGCCTCGGTGGCGATGGGGGCAGTGTCATGGCGTGCTGGATGCCCCTGGGTGGCAAGCGGGAGGTGGCGTCAGCGGCGTCGTGCGAGGGAAGTGGCTTGCTGGGGGCACGTGGCCTCGCAGGGTGGCTCTACGGCGCTGATGTTTGCGGCGGAGCGCGGCCACAAGGACACCGTGGAGCTGCTGCTGGACCGGGGCGCCGACATCGAGGCCAAAGGCCGCGTGAGTCGTGCGAGGCAGCGGCTATCGTGCCGCACCGCGTGCGGGCGTCACGGGCGGGCCGTGGACCGCGGTGTCGATGGGGGCAGTGTCATGGCGTGCTGGATGCCCCTGGGTGGCAAGCGGGAGGTGGCGTCAGCGGCGTCGTGCGAGGGAAGTGGCTTGCTGGGGGCATGTGGCCTCGCAGTATGGCTCTACGGCGCTGGTTTTGGCGGCGGAACGCGGCCACAAGGACACTGTGGAGCTGCTGCTGGACCGGGGCGCCGACATCGAGGTCAAAGACCGTGTGAGTCGTGCGAGGCAGCGGCTATCGTGCCGCACCGCGTGCGGGCGTCACGGGCGGGCCGTGGACCGCGGTGTCGATGGGGGCAGTGTCATGGCGTGCTGGATGCCCCTGGGTGGCAAGCGGGAGGTGGCGTCAGCGGCGTCGTGCGAGGGAAGTGGTTTGCTGGGGCACGTGGCCTCGCAGGGTGGCTCTACGGCGCTGGTTTGTGCGGCGGAACGCGGCCACAAGGACACCGTGGAGCTGCTGCTGGACCGGGGCGCCGACATCGAGGCCAAAGGCCGCGTGAGTCGTGCGAGGCAGCGGCTATCGTGCCGCACCGCGTGCGGGCGTCACGGGCGGGCCGTGGACCGCGGTGTCGATGGGGGCAGTGTCATGGCGTGCTGGATGCCCCTGGGTGGCAGGCGGGAGGTGGCGTCAGCGGCGTCGTGCGAGGGTAGTGGGTTGCTGGGGGCACGTGGCCTCGCAGTATGGCTCTACGGCGCTGGTTTTGGCGGCGGAACGCGGCCACAAGGACACCGTGGAGCTGCTGCTGGACCGGGGCGCCGACATCGAGGTCAAAGACCGTGTGAGTCGTGCGAGGCAGCGGCTATCGTGCCGCACCGCGTGCGGGCGTCACGGGCGGGCCGTGGACCGCGGTGTCGATGGGGGCAGTGTCATGGCGTGCTGGATGCCCCTGGGTGGCAGGCGGGAGGTGGCGTCAGCGGCGTCGTGCGAGGGAAGTGGCTTGCTGGGGGCATGTGGCCTCGCAGTATGGCTCTACGGCGCTGATGTTTGCGGCGGAGTGCGGCCACAAGGACACTGTGGAGCTGCTGCTGGACCGGGGCGCCGACCCGGAGGCCAAGACCACTGTGAAGTCGCAGCGGTCGCTCAGTTTGCGATTATCTTGGAACACCCGCGACATCACGCTCATTGCTTGCGGAGTACACGGCGTGCGGTGGCTTCGAGCTGTTGCCTCCAACGATCGCCGCCCAAAGTGCTTGCCCTGGCAAGTGACTCGCTGCCGGTTGCTCTCACCACCGGATTCGGCTGTTTGATCGCAGGCTGGCAAGAGCGCGCTTACGTTTTGCACGAGCGGTCCATGCATAGATGTGCTTCGCAGTTCCGAGCGGCTCCAGCGATGGCACCGCCGCAGAGTCCTTGCACTGTGGACACAGTGATGCGCCGTCAACAGAACGTACATTCTGCTCAGCATCATGGGGGGGAGCTAAAACTCGTGTCACCGTTCCTGGTTTGCGGCTGGCCACCACCCACGCTGCGGCTTTCTTGGTCAAACGAACGCGCGCCAAACGCTTCAAGGGTGTACGACAATCGCCACGCGTTCGCCAGCGCGGAGCAGGCCGGGTGGAACCGGTGCCTACAGGGCCAGGGCAGGGCGTATCGCGACGAGGAACGGCATCAGGCAAGTGCTCGGAATGCAGAGCTTTCAGTGTCGCGACTTCAGGCCAAAGTTCCCGCCCGCGCATCCCCGAGCCCCGGTCGCACCCTGCACTCTTGCGCGCCAGCGTGCGACTGAGTGCAAGCTTCGATGTCCCTTCTTGCCCGCCTCGCATGCACGAGTCGCAAGACCTGGACCAAGGCGGCGGCCTCGGCAGGGGTGCCCACCGCAGCACCCTCGCGCGGCCTCGCGCTGGTGACCAAGCGCCGGTCCGCCAGCCGGGCTGAGGGTGCGCCGGACGGCCCGCGCGGGCCGTCTGGGCCTTCCCGCGATGGCGGGCGGTCGCACAACCGCCACCGCCAGCCGCAGCGTCACAGCCGCCACGCCGGCTCGCCGTCAGGCTCCCGCAGGCCGAGCGTGCAGCCCGCAAACTTCCCGGCGGCGGTCTTCGTGGATATGGACTGGCTCGCGTGGCACCTGCTGAGCGTGCACCGCCCCAAGCTGTTCGGGACGGGCGGCGAGCACGAGGGCGCGCCGCACCGGCTGAGCGTGCGCCCGCTGCTCGACTCCCTTGCCAGCAAGAGCGGCGAGGCGGACCTTGTGCTCTCCAAGGTGCGAGGGTACACCTCCCTCCCAGAGGGCGCTGTGGGCGAGCTGACCGACGGCATGCTCGCTGTGGGCGGCAAGGTCCATGCCTGGCCCAGCGGCCCCAGCGACGACGCCGCCGCCGTCCAGCGCGCGCCCGGTGACGGGCCTGGCTTCGCCTCCGCCCCCACCGCCACCGCCCTTGCCACAGACGTGGTGATGGCCTGCGCCGGCCTGGACCGCGCTCACGGCGCACAGCAGGTGGTGGTGGTGGGGGGCTCTCCGGCCTACACCCGCGTCCTCGCCCGCCTCGCCTCTCTGGGCCGCAGCGTCAGTCTGGTGTGCACCTCGGCGGAGTGGCAGCTGGTCGTGGACACCCTAGGCCCGGCGCAGAGCGGCAGAATCCGCCACGTGGAGGCTGACTCGGAGCTCTTTGCGTCGATGCTGCCCACTGGCGACGAGGAGGAGGAGGAGCACGATGACGAGCAGGAGGGCGAGGAGGCCGCGACAGCGTCCGAGGACCACGGCGAGCACGATTCCCACGCCCATGCCGGGGGGGTCGACCCCGCAACGGAGGCCTCGGGCGCGGATACGGCATCCGAGGGCGGAGAGGCGAAGGAGGAGGAGGCGGCGCCGGCGGCCCCCCCCGCAGCAGGCCGACCCCCGGCGCGCGGAGGCGACGCAGCGACGGCCAGTGACTCCGATCACTCGTCGCCCTCGTCCCCCCGGCCCGCCGCCGCCGCCGCGCCCTCCTCCGCCGGGGCCGGAAATAACCTCGGCAGCGCCTTCTTCGCCACCGCGGCCAAGGACCTCGCCCGCGCGCTGATGGAGACGGTGCGCTCCTCCCGCCCCCTGGGAACGTCCCGCCGCGGCGGCACGTACGTCACCCGCGAGGACCTCTCTGCCGCCCTCGTGCGCAGCGGCGCGCTGCTGGCCACCCTACGCCGGACCAAGGCGAGTGCCATGCAGCTCGCCATCGCGCACCCGACCGTGCTCAGGCTCCTCGACGAGCAAGAGCGCGAAACCGCACGCCAGCACGTGCTCTCGCTCACAGCCAAGGCGCAAGGGGAGCTCCCCGCAGAGCCATTCGTCATCGAGGTCATGCCCAGGCGCGCGTGGGGCAAGGCCGATGTGGCGGCGCAGATGGACGCCAGGCTGGCTGCCGACGACGCCGAGCAGCCCTCCGAGCCGAAGCAGGCAGAGCCCACGAAGCAGGCAGAGACCGCGAAGCAGGCAGAGCCCACGAAGCAGGCAGAGCCCTCGAAGCAGGCAGCGCCCACGAAGCCTGCCCCGCGGAGCAGGAAGGCGCCGACAGCGGCGAAGCAACGCAGCGAGCCGCCAGCAGCTGATGCCGCTGCTGCCCCAGAGGCTGCCGCAGCTGCCCCAGTGGCTGCCGCTGCTGACCCTGCGGCGGAGGAGGCAGGCTCGTCGTCAGAGGAGGAGGTTGTGGAGGAGGTGGTGACGGTGTTCCTGGACAGCGAGGGCAACGAGGTCACCATCGGCGAGGACGAGCTTCACCTCTTCGACTTCGTCGAGGAGGACGACGACGCGCCAGCCGAGGTACCGGGGGCACCGGCGGCGCCATCGACGCCATCGACGCCATCGGAGGCGCAGTCTGTGGCGCTTGATGCCGCCTCGATCCGCGCTGCAGCGGGCGATGCCTCAGGGAAGGCTGTTGCGAGCGCGCTTGCGCAGGTGACCAGTGCCCTGCCCCTGCCCGGCATGCCTGCCACGGAAGCGCTCAAGGGCACCCGCGCCGACATTGTTGCGGTCCTCCTCGCCCTGGGCGAGAAGGCTCCCTCTAAGGCGAAGAAGGCGGAGCTGCTCCTGGCGCTGGCGGCCGCGGTCGAAGGCAGGACAGGCGACCGCTGATCCGGCTGCTGGAGTGCGATGGCGCCGTGACATGGGGCCGATGCGTTGCGTGGAACACATTTTCTCGCCAGGCTTGTGGGTCAATCAAGGATTCTTGCAAGGAAGCCGCAGCAGGCGGCACAGAACGGGCCACAGGCACTCCCGGCCGCTGCCAACCCCCCGCCACACACACACACACACACACACATACACACACACACACACACACGCCGGGACGCCGGCGCGTTCAGCCACGCAGCTGCCCCACCACTGTGACGCGCACTAGCGGCGCCGCCTGCGTCGGCGGCCGGCAGCGGGTGCGGCGTCGCGCCCCGCGCCAGCGCGCGCGCGGCCCCTGCTTCTGTCCCGCCTGCGCCCGCCGTCACGGGCAGCGGCGCGCCCCCTGCGCGGCGGCACGCTGGCCCCGGCGCCGCCCGCGCCGTTGCAAGCAGCACCGCCGTCGGCATCGCCTCGGCCGGAGCATGCAGCCGCCCCTGAAAGCAGCGCCGCCTCAGACACAGCCAGCACCCCCACAGCCAGCAGCGCGCTGCGCACGACCGAAGCGGCGCGGCGCCCCCGCTCCCCGTCGCCGACAGCAGCGCTGGATCCGCCGCTCTTGCGTCTTCGCGGGTCGGTGCCCTCCGCCGCGGCGCCCGCTGCTGCCCCCACAGTGGCCTCAGAGAGCGCGTCCGCCGCGACGGTGGCTGCCGCCTCCTCCGCCGCCGCCAGCGCCGCCGCGCGCTGAAGCTTCTCTCGCCGCCGGGCCACGTCTAGCGCAACGCGCGACCGCTCACACGCTGACCGCAGCGAGCGCAGAGCTGCCAGGGTCGCGGCCAGCTCGGCAGAGCTGGCTGAGGCCGCGGCAGCCCGGAGCTCTCCTTCGCCGCCCCCCGAAGCCTCGCCTGCCTCCCCGTGAAGCGCCACGCCTGCCCTCTGGCAGAGCCTCTTCGTGGCAGGGCCGAGTGACGCAGCGGCAGATTGTAGCGTGGCGGTGTCGCGTACAAGCCGCGCCCTCGCCAGAGCGGCCGCCGTCCCCGCGGCAGCCCTCCCGCCGGCGCCAGCCTCACCGCAGTCAGCACCAGGGGGGGCGCCGGCGGCGTCGGAGTCGGCCGCTGGCGTGGACGCGGGGGCGGCGAGGCGGCCGGAGGCCGGCCTGTCCGAGGCGGAGGATGTCTCCAAGGCGGAGCTCACGGGACGGCGCGGTCGACGGCGCAGCGGTGACGCCGGAAGGGCCTCGCCGGCGCCGTCCCTAGCGCTCTTGGCAAACGCCTCGGTTGCGGCGCCGCTGTCGTCGCGACGTCGGTCAGCGGCACCGAGCCGCTTTGATCCCCAGTGGGCGGCCGCCGCGGAGGGGTCGAGCCCCTCCCTGCCCCAGTCGCGGCCCAGCGCCCGCTGCAGCGCGTCGAGGCTGATGGGAGCCACGCACGCGGCGGCGGCTGCCAGCCCCGTCTCAACGGTGGGGTCGGCGGAGGCGGCCGGGGCTGGCTCCGGCGCCGGAAGCGCGGACGGACGCTGCCTCGCCGCGTCGGCAGCGGTCCGCACTGCGTCTGCCAGTGCCGTGAGGTGGCTCCGGGCGTCCGCCATGGGGCCGCGCGCGGCCGCTGGGAGGCTGGTCCGGCGCGTCCCCCTCAGAAGCGCGGTCGCCTCCCGCAGGCCTGAGGCCGCCTGGGACAGCGCGGCCGCCTCAGCAAGGTCCGCGGAGGCCTTGGCGCCAGCGGCTTCGCGCGCGGCCGCGGCGGCTGCGGCCACGGCCTCCAGCTGGCCAATTGCCGCCTCGAGGCGCGCACGGGCGCAGTCGTCAACGGGCGGGCGCGCGCGCTTGCGTGAGCGGGGCGACCCGCGCGCCGCCTGGGGCCCCAGCTGGCCCACCAGGAAGGCGTCGTCCTCTGAGTCGCACGCGTAGGCTTCCGTCAGCGGTGGGCGCTCGTGCGCGTCGGCAAACAGGAGAGTGCCGCCCCGCGGCGCCGCCTCCGCCCGCGGCACCCTCGCCCGGTCGCTCCATACGATGCGACCTGGCGACGTGCTGGGCGTGCTTTGGGCCGACCCGGAGTTCATCGCGAGCGCCGTGGGGCCGCACGCTGCGGGCTTGCAATTGAAGTCGCCGCACAGCGGCCAGAGCCCGCCCCGCCCGCTTCCACAACGGGAGCGCGGCTGCGACGACCAGATCCGATGCTACGGGCGCGCGGGCCCGTCGCCGCCGCTGTTGGCTCGGGGCGCACGCCGAGGGCGGCTCCCAAGACCCGCGGCAGTTGGCTCGGCAAGAGCAGCGCAACACAATCGCGCGCCGGCAGCCGGCAGCTCGAGCTCAGAGTGGGCGCGCCGCTCGAAGCGCGCGCAGGCGGGGCCAGCCTTCTCTGCGGCGGGCTGTTGGCCTTGTGGCCTGCAGTGCACGGCCGGCCACGCTCGAATCCGGCAACCCGCAAATTGGCAAGCGGCCCCATAGTTAACGCCCCGAGTCGGAGCGGACTGGGATGAGCGACGTGCCCGCACGTTCAACCGCCGAGCTCGGGACACAGCCGCGCACGCGCCCGGCACCATGGCTGGCCGCGCCCGCAGCCGGTCCGAGTCTTCGAATGACTTCAGCGTGGCCCAGTCGGTTGAGAACAGCCCGTTTGAGCTCACCGCGGGGCTGCTCCAGGCCAAGCGAGTGAAGGACCGCGCGTTTGCCAAGGAGGCCTACGTGGGCGCCGCCTGGATCCTCGGGCCCGGCCCCGCGGCAGTGGCAGCAGTCGTGTTGATTCTGGCGAACGAGATCGTGTTCCACACCTCGCCCACGAAATGCGTTCGGCCGCTCGACGGTGAGTTGCTCGCCGCAACGCCAGCTTTCCGCGGCCCGCGCAGCCGTGCTTCTAGCGCCCCCGCGCGCCCCATGCCGCGCGGAGTCCTGGCTGGGCTGATTGTTTCCGCCGTCGTCGAGCCGCGCGCCGCACCGCGGCCTCGCCGAGCCGGTCTTTCGCACCCCTCCCCCCTCGCTCGCCCTGCAGTGTTCGTGCAGGGCATCGTCGGCCTGAGCTGGCTGCTGGTGCTCTTCTACGCCAACCAGCTCGTGGGGCCGTGCGGTCTGCTCTCCTTCTTTCAGCTGCAAGTGGTGTACACGGTGTGGCTCGTCGTGGCGGCCGTGTGGATGATCCTGGGCGTCGTCTTCTCGGCCGGAGCCGAGCCCTGCTTGGAGACGGCGCCGTACTTGTACAGGCTCGCAGTCGCCGAGACCGTGCTCCTCTTGCCCCTCGTGGGCATCGCCATCATCATGGAAGTCGAGTGGTGCATCCGGAAGCGTCCGTTCTTCGCAGCTGAGGCCAAGAAGGCCAAGAGCGCAGACGGGCGAGACCAGGGCGACGGCGGCGGCGGCGGCGGCGGCGGCGACGGCGGGGATAGCGACGCTGGATCGGGCGGGGAAGGCAAGGCGGGGTCCAACGGGAGCGGCAGCGGGTCTGAGGACTCCGACGACAGCTCTGACGAGGAGGAGCCGGCGGCAGGCGCCAAGTGAGCCGCCGTACAGTCAGGGACGGGCTGGCCAGCGGTCTGTCGCTCGCCTGTCCAAAAGTGTTGTTTGTCTCTGGGTGGACAGACGCCCTCCGTCTGCATCGACGCTGCGGTTTTGCGACGTTCCCGAGGAGGGCGCGCGTAATCCGCGGATTCGGCCCGGAGCCCTCTCAGAACCGCACACAGCCACAGCCACAGCCACAAGCACACGCAGACACACACGCACGCGTCACCAGCACCCGCCGGTGAGCTCCCGGCTGCGGAGCCCCGCGAGCCCGCGTCATGGCCCGCCCCAGCGGCGGCGGGTCACTGGGAGTCCTCGAACCGGTGGTACGCCTGCTGGAGCGTGTCGAAGACGATTTCCGCGATGTACCGCTCCCGCACGCCCAGCGAGGGAAGCTTGTCCGGGTGCACCACCAGCTGGGCCCTGCGCACCGCGATCTTGACCTTGTTCGGCGCGAGCACCTCCCCCATCGTCACTGGCTTCCAGGTGGCCCCCTCCCAGAGCACGTCCGGCAGCCGCACCAGCAGCGCCCTGATGTCCTTCTGACTGCCCCCGCTCTCGTGCGCCCACGCGTCCAGCACCGGCTTGAGCTCGGCCTTGACGCGAAACCGCTCCTCGGACGCCGCCGCCTCCGTGGCCGCGGCCCCTCTGAGGCCTCCGATGATTCCGGTGACCTTGGCCGCCTGGCGGTTTCGCCGGCGTTGAATGCGGGATGCCACGGCGGGGTCCTTGCCTTTGAGGTCGTCGTCGAGCTCGCCTGGGGGGAGCGGGGGCAGCTTCGAGTCCTCTAGCTCCTCCGGGGTCATTCGGGCGGCGGCGGAGGCGTCCGCGGCGCTGGCGGCAGGGGCAGCGGGGGCAGCGGGGGCCGAGGGCGCGGCGGCCGCTGCAGAGGCGCTGGCGCGGGTGGCGGGGAGGGCTGCGCGGGACACTGCTCGGCGCCGCAGGGCCACGGCGCGGCGGGACACGGTGGTCAAGTTGTCTGCGGACGGCGGGGGGCTCGGCGGCGGGGACGGGTGTGGCTGTGGGCGGGCTCGTGCGCGCCGAGGGGGCGGTGATGCTGCTGCCCAGGGTGGTGGCGGCGGCGGTGGAGGGCGTGACGCAAGCGTGGCTGCTGATGCTGGGCCCGGTTGTTGCAGCAATCTCGGGGCGCCCTCCGCGGCCCAAGACCAGTCCAACCGAGACTGTGCGCCCACGAGCACGCAAGACGCAGTGCGCGTCGCGCCGGCAGACTCTGGGCGCCCGCAACCGGGCAGGTGCGCTGCTTTCGCGCTGCGTGGCGCGCGGGCGCAGACGAGCCTCACCGAGCCTGAGCACCCGCGCGATCAGATGCTGCCCAAAGCGCGGAACTGCGTCCTCGTCGCGCACCGCGTCAAGGTGCACATACGCCTTTGGGTCCTTGCCGCCCTTGGCGGCGAGCCGGAACCGGAAGTGGAACGAGCCGCCGTGGCGCAGGGGGAAGCTTGCGCGCACATCCGCGAGAGTCGGGACCTCCCCGGCGAAGCGCACGCGGAAGGCGTTGGGGTTGTCAGCCGAGTCGCCAGCGTCATTCTGGACCGTATAGAAGCACCACACCGTCTTGGGCGCCATGGAAGGCCCTCTGCGGAGGCCGCAGTGTGGGCCGAGTGGCTCCGGTGCGCACGCCGAGTCTCTGCCAAGTTGCGGTCTGCGGCGTGTGGCCCGCGCATGCGCCCCAGGCCGGCGCCTGAGTAGACGCCGTTTCCCGAGCCCACCGTCGCTGCACGCCTGGGAGCATCGCGCAGGGCCGGCTTTCGACGCTCGGCCGGCCCGGCCCGCCTCCACGGCAGCAAGCCAAACTGCCCTGGCGGAGCGATCTTTGTGCCACGCAAACAACGCACGCCGTTTCCGGTAGAGCAGAGCCTTCCGTGCCGCCGAGCCGCGCACCCCCCAGACGCGCGAGGAGCATGCGGACGGCCCTTTGCGTGGCAGCTCTAGCCGCGGCCGGCGCAGTTGCAGCAAGCGGGCCCACCCACGCCGAGTGCGCGGCCCTGTCGAACGGCTGCGGCGGCTGCATGGCGCTGGCCGGATGTGCCTTTTGCGCCCACGACGGCGACGCGGCCTCGTACATCCCCGAGGACCTGTCGGGGCTCTGGCGGTTCAAGCAGACCAGCTCGCGGATGGCGGCGGCTGGTGCCGGCGTCGGCGAGGACCACCGCACGATGCTGGGCGCGCACGGCAAGCACGCTTCCAAGGCCGACGCGCGCCGCCCGGCCGCCACTCACGGCAGGATGATCCAGGAGCGGCCGCACCACCATGCCGCCGACGCGGCGTTCGTGGAGGTCGGGGCGGCAGGGGAGGCGAAGGAGCAGGCGGCCGGATTCTGCTTCTCCCGCGTCGAGGCTGAGCGCGGCGTGAAGCCGCCCGCGTCGTCAACCCCCGCCCTGGAGGACGGCAGCCGCTGGGTGTGCCTTGACTCGCGCGAGAAGGTATGCGACTGCGACTCTGCCAAGGACGACCTGGCCTGCTCCGCCCCGCGGTCCGCCGTGCGGCTGCTGGCGGCGGGTATCTTCATCGCCATCAGCCTCACCATCGCGGCAGTAGGGTGCATCTGGGCGTCGCACATTGACGTGGGCGCCATGTTCGCGCGCTCCAGCCGCTGGGGTGCGGACGGAGAGGCCAGCATGGCCGTGCCCTTCAAGCAGGACGACGCGGCCGACGCCGGCTCCATCCCGTGAGGGGCCTGAGGGAGTGCCGTCTGTGAGCAGGGCAGGGCAGGAGGAGGAGGAGGAGGAGGAGGAGGAGGAAGACAAGGACGAGGAGGTGATTGGCCGCTGCGACGCGACCCAGGGGCGGCAGGCTCGCGACCCGCTCCGCCACAGAGGGCGGCAGTTGCGGCTGCCTCTGTTCAGTCGACACCGGCGTCGCTCAATGACTGATGCCGCGCCGCTCCCGCTCCCGCTTCCCTGTTCTCGACGATGTGGTCCAGCTGCCTGCGCGGTCGCGGGTGTGCGCCATTGCAGGTCGTCCCCGCTGGGCGGGGATGGCTCGTCGCTGCATTGATTGCGTTGCGTGTTTTCGTGTGCGAATGTTGCCAGATCCGCTCTCCGCTGCGCTCCCCTCCCGCAAACCTGACACTCTCCACACTGTTGCCAGGCCCCGTTGGCGGGTCGAGTGGCCACCCTCGCCGGGAGGGTCAGGAGCGACATCACAACAAGCAGGAGGACTCGCGGCAGAGCTGCATGGGAGGGAACTGCACGGCGCGGAGTGGCCAGGAGCGCACTGCAGGCGCGCTGCATGGCAGACCCCTTGTCGGAAGGCCGCAGGGCCGTGGCCCGCGATATCAACCGCGTGCGGGACGGGGACGCTGCGCAGCGCAGGGGCGGGCTGATGAATTTGAAGGCGGCGCTGTGCCCCTCGGCGGGAATGGTGAGGTGCTCGTCCGCGCAATGCAAGCGCAGGCGCTGCCCGCGGCTGTGCAGGCGCTGCCCGCGAACGGGGCGCGTGGTGCCTACACCCAAGCCCCCCAGAGGTGGCAGTCGCGTCCTGCTGCGCCCCTCGTGGTTGGCCGTGTGCGGCCAGCAACGCGAATGCCGTTGCCACTTGAATTGCCGGTGGCTGGCTGGCTGACGGCCCGCCCGTCTTCCGGGCCTGTGCGCCAGCTTATTGACGCGCGCTGTTGCATGGCGTCCTGCGGGTGCGTGGCGGAGTGTGTCTGCGTGCTGAAGTTCCCGCCGGGGCTGAGTTCACCAGCAAACTCACCATCGCTGCGCTGGGCTTGACGCCCCCGCGACCATTTCCGCCGCCACAACGCCTTCCGGTACCGCAGGCCGACTGGGGCTGGCCTCTGTGGCTGGGAGAGGTCCAGGCGACCGTGGTGGACGCTGCAGCGGACGAGCGCGAGTCAGTCCGCGTCGCCGCCATCGCCTGCCTCCAGACCGTCCTGGTCGCGGCTTCGGCGCGCCACGGCGAGGCCGATGTCGCAGCATCGATGGTCAAGCCCATCGCCGACCTGGCGGCGGCCCGCGTGGGGTCGCAGCCGTACGCAGAGGTGTCCGAGGAGGTGCGACTCAGCCTCGTGGAGCTGCTCGCCGACGTCCTCGGCAGGCTCGGCCGCCCTGCCGAGGCCGCTGGCGCGGAGGCCGTCTCCGACGTGCTGGAGAGCGTCGCTCGCTCCCTGGGCCGCGCGCACTCGGACCCGAACCCCGCGTGCAAGCTTGCAGCGTGCAACGCTGCCGATGCGCTGGCCAGCGCCGCGCCCGACGTCGTCCACCGGTGCCTGGGGTCGCTGGTGAAGCCGCTGCTGGGCAGCCTGCTGCACCAGCGGGCGGCTGTGCGGTCGCGAGCGCTCGAGTCCGTGGCTCTGCTGCTCCCGCTGGGGTCGGAGTCGCTGGAGGACCTGCTGACAGGCCACGCCCTGCCAGCGCTGGAGCGGACGGGCGAGGACAGGTCCCCCGCCGTGCGCACGTCGCTCGTGGCCTGCGTCTCTCACCTGCTTGTGGCCCTGCCGCTCCCCAGAGGCCGGAGCAGCGGGCCGTCCGCCTCCTCGACGGCCGTCTTCGCCCGCCTTCTCGCCGTCCTGCTGGGTCGCTGCGCGGACGAGGTGCCCTCGGTGGGGGTGGCCGCCGTCGCAGCCATCGACGCTGCGGGGTCCCACGCAGTGTGGTCCGGCATCGGGGCGGCCGCGCTCTCCGCCGCGGCGTCGAGCATCCGCTCTGCCGCCCTCGCCGGACCACGCCAGGACCCCGTCGCCGCCTCCCGCTCCGCAGCCTCTCCACCCACGTCGTCGTCGTCGTCGTCGTCGTCGTCGTCGTCCTCATTGGGGGCAGAAACGGCCGCAGACGACGCAGCTTCCTCATCCGGTACAGCGCCCGCGGCTGGCGACACGCCCGCGGCTGGCCATGGCGCTGCCACTGCCGCTGGCACTGCTGCTGCCAGCGCGGCAGCCAGCCCTGTACCGGCCGAGCAGCCCGCCTCGCTCGCCGCCGCCGCCGCCGCCACGGGCAGCCTCTACGAGAGTATGATCCTTCCCGAGCCCTTTGGCGAGACGCCCCCCACGCCCGCCTCGCGCGGCATCCTGGTGTCACTCCTCCCGACGCTGCTCCCGAGGCTGCTCGAAGCGCTCGGCGACTGGACAGCGCCCCGCAGGGCTGCAGCCGGCGGCGCCCTCCGCACCGCCGCGGTGCTTGCCGGCCCCTGCCTGGCACCCCACATCGAGCCGTGCGTGGGGGCTTTGCTCCATGCTGCGCAGGACGACGACGAGGCTGTTCGCGCGCTGGCGGCCGACACCGGCGCCCTCCTCGGCGGCTTTTGTGACCCGCTCGTGATTGCCCACACTGTGATCCCGAAGGTGGAAGGATCGGCCTCGTCCGGGGCGACGTCCGATGCGTCCGGAAGGGCGGCAGCTCTGGCCGTGCTGAGCGACACCGTGAGCGGCATGGACGTCGACCAGGCGGGCCCCCTTGCCCCGCGCCTGGCCGCCGCGCTGGCCAGCCCGGCTCTGGCCGCACTGGACCCGCCCGAGCTGGCCCCTCGCCTGCTCAGCGCCTGTGAGGTGCTGGTCGACGCTGCCGGCGCAGCGCTTCGCGCGGAGGCCCCGATGCGTGACGTGGGCAGGGCGCTCCTGGCCCTGCAGCGCCAAGGAGCCAGGCCGCAGGTGGCGGAGGGCGCGGCGGCGGTCGCGGCGCGGCTGAGCGCCGCGACAGGCGTGCCGCCCCTGTCCGTGTACGACGCTGCGGTTGCCAGCGTGGTGGCGGAGTCACTGGCAGAGGCGCCCCGCTGGGAGACCGGCGCGGCGTCGCGGTGGATGCTTGACGCCGCGTTCCGCGTCTGCCCACGGGCAATCGCGCCTCACAGTGCCGCTGTCCTGCGGGTCATGCGGGCGTCACTGGACCCGTCCAGGGGCCCCGACCTGCGGGCCGCGGCTATGGCGTCGCTGCGCGTGCTGGTGGAGGCGGCCGCGGCGGCGGGCCCCGAGGCCAGGGCCCGCGCAGAGGCGGCCGCAGCGGCGGCAGCAGCGGACTCGCCGGCGGCGTCTCACTCAGCCAGCGACGCGGCCGTTGCGGCCGTCACCGGGGCTGCGAGGCGCGTGGCCGCGACAACCCAGGCGCCGACGAGCGCGGACGAGGCGGCGGCCGGGCGTCACCAGGCAAAGCGTCTGCGCAAGTCTGGCGCGGATGCGGCGGCAGATGCCGCGAAGACCTCCCGGAAGGGTGGCAAGTCCAAGGGTGGCAAGTCCAAAGCTGGCAAGTCCAAGGGTGGCAAGTACGGCTCAGCCGTATCGGGGAGGTCGTCCACGTTCGTGGCAGAGCTGGACGCCTTGGTGTTTGGCGACCCGACGGCCGGCGCAGCCTCTGCTGCCGTCGGCGCCGCGCAAGCCGTCGCGGGCCGGGGAGGCAGCTCCAGCGAGGCGGCTGACGTGGCAGGCGAGGCTGAGCTCGCAGCCCTGCTGAACCCGCCGCGCAAGGGCGCTGCCCGCAGCAGCGCCGGGGCGAGGAAGCGGCAGAAGGCCCGACCGGATGAGTCCACGGCGCACGGTCGGTCCACCGGAACCGCCGCCACGGAGGCGGCCAAGGCGGCAGTGGCGGCTCTGCGGGCGCAGGAGGCGGCTGTGCTCGGCTTGGACGCTGACGTGGGCGCGGCAACGTCATCATCGTCGTCGTCATCATCGTCTGCGGCAGCGCAAACAGCCGGCAGCAGCCACAGCAGCAGCAGCAGAACAGCAGGAGGAGGAGCGGGAGGTGGTAGCAGCAGCCAGTCCGCCGCTGCCGCAGCCGCGCGATCGGCAGCCCTGATGATAAGCGGCGCGGTTTCGCGGCCCAAGGCTCTGCTGCCAGGCGCCGGCGTCGCTGGAGGCGGAGTGGAGGGGGGCTTTGCGCCGCACAGGCCGGAGCTGCGGCCGCTGTTCGAGGCGCTGAGCGGGGTGTCGAGTGCCCTGCTGGTGGAGGTGCTGGAGCCGAGCATGCAGTGGCGGGTGGGGCGGGTGGCCGCCACCGTGCGCAAAGCCGCCACGGCGGCCGCGCTGGGAGTGTGGGCGGGCGGGCTCCTCCCCACGGACGAGGAGGCGCGCGCCGCTCTGGACCGCACTCTTGCGTCTCTCAAGGCCTGCATGAGCGACGACGACGCCGGCACTCGCGCGCTGGCCTGCGGCGTCCTCGCCGCGGCCCTCAAGCGGCTCGCCGGCGCCCTGGACGGCGAAGTCGCCCGCTCCCTGCAGGCGGACCTGGTGAAGCGGCTGGACGACGCAGACGACGGCGTGCGCTTGCGGGCCTGCGCCCTCATCGCCGCCTTCTCCCGCTGTGCGCCGCCGGCAGAGCTCAAGGGCGCCCCTTGCCAGTGGTCCGTGGACGCGCTGCTGGTGCACGCCGACGACCCGGACCCGACGATTGCCGCTGCTGCTGCCGCCGCTGCCGAACAGTGGGTCGCGGTGGACCCGTCGTACGTGCTTCGCGCAGCGCGCGACAACCGCGCGAAACACCGTGCTCCTGACATGTGCGACCGCCTCGCGGCCCTTGCCCGCGCGGCAGGTGGGTCTTCCGACTCCGCCTGAAGCGGGCCTTGCCGATGCTCGCTTTGCTCTCCGTGGAGTGCGTGAGTGTGCCGGCTGCTGCGCCACGGCTGCCGGGCCTTGAGTGGCTCGGGAGCGCCAAGTGCAGCCCAAGCCACGAGCTGAGCGCCGGCCGTGCAAACCACCGATCGCACTGCCTCGCACTGCCCCACGACTGGCGATACGCACTCTCTGCGGCGCGGAACGGCGGCGCTGCACGCGCGCTCGCAAGCGCAACTGGCCGGTAGAGCCGCAGGCCGCTCGTGTGCCAGCAAGCGCCACTTTGGCTGCCGCCGCGCCCGGCACAGCATGGGTCGCAAAGGCCGCGCGCGCAAGAGCTCCAAGTCAGGCCAAAAGGCCGCCAGGGTGCGCGGTGCGACTCTGGGAGAGTCCACGGCCGCTGCAAACCCGGCGGTCAGCAATGTCTTCGAGAAGCGCACCAACAAGCGGCTGCACACCGAGGCCCTGGGCCGCCACGTCCGGGGAGCACAGCGAAACGTCGCGCTTGCACGCGGCCGCGCAGTCGCGCGGCGCGAGCAGGAGCTCATTCCCGAGTACCTGGGCGAAGGTCGCACCAACACGTTCAGCGATCGGCGCATTGGCGAGGGCAAGACCGAGGTGCCCATGACCCAGGAGGAAAAGGCCCTGGCGCGCTTCCGCAAGGAGCGGAAGCTGCAGGCGGCGGCAGTGAGCCGTGGCAAGTCGAAGCGCAAGTTCAATCTCGGGGATGAGCCCGACGACGACGACGACGGCGAGGCGCTGACGCACTTTGGCCAGCCGCTGGCCAACAAGGGGGAGTTTGACTTTCGTCCCGAGCGCGAGGGCGACGACGGTGGCCGTGAGTGACATGGCGCGGGTCAGCCGCGCCGCAGCGCCCTCGATGGCCGCTAGCTGGCGGGGATGCTGCCGCTGCCTGTCCCCCCCCCCCCCCCCCCGGCGATCCCGGCGTTGTTTCCGCTGCGCACCCCGTCCACGCACCCGCTGCGCGCTCCTTTCCGCGCTTTGCGCCCGCAGTGAACGAGGAGGTGACTGCGCTCAACTTCGGGGGCGGCGACGACGCGGCCCCCCGCCGAGGGCTCGTGTCCACGCTGCCCGCCTGGGCTGCCAAGGACCCCGCAGCAGCCGCTCGCGCAGCCGAGGCCGCTGCCTCCGGCGGCGGGGAGGAGGCCATGTCTCGCAAGGAGCGACTGGCCGCCACCATCGCCCGCAGCAAGGCGGCCAAGGCAGAGCGGCAGGAGGAGGCCGCCGACGTGGAGGTGCGGCGCCGGACTATCGACGCCGCCACTGATGCCATCGCGGAGGAGCTGGTGGCAGCTGGCGCTCGCATCAAGCCGGGAAAGGGCGGCACCGTGGACGCGGAGCGCGAGCTGTTGCTTCGCCTGCTCGGGGCCACCAAGGGCGGCCAGGACGATGACGAGGATGACGATGACTCCGACGCGGACAGCCTGGACGGCAAGGGGGGAGTGCCAGAGGACGTGGCAGCTGCGTCAAGCGACGACGACGATGACGAAGACGATGATGACGATGATGATGAGGAGCAGGACGAGGACGATGATGACGATGAGGAGGAGGGTGACGATGAGGAGGAGGCAGAGGGGGCCTCTCTCCCCACAGCGGCTCGAGGGCACGCCGCCAGCGAGGAGGACGCCGCTGATGGCAGTGACAGCTCCAGCAGCAGCGACAGCAGCGACAGCGACAGCGACAGCGACAATGAAGGTGCAACAGCGGACGATGCCGCTGCCGTGCGGAGCGCCAACGACGCCAGGCTGCGGCTCGCAGTGGCCGCAGAGGCGGCCGCGCGTGCGGACGGCGAGGATGACGCCTTCGGTTTCGATTCCATCATGACGGAGCTGGCCAGCAACGGAGGCGGCCGATCCAAGCCCCAGAACAGGGCCCTCACCGACGAGGAGCGGGCCGAGCTGGAGCGCGAGCGCCTCGTGGTGCTGGAGGCAGCGCGCCGCAAGCGCATGGGGCTGGCCGCCTCGGGCGTCGATATTGGCGGCTTTGCGGACACCGAGGCCGGAGCGAGGTCCAACGGGCTGGTGCCGGATTCGCACCGCATTCGGTTCGGCGCGGTGAGCGGCGCAGCGGCGGCGCCCTTGCCAACGAAGCCTCGCTATAACGAAGACGACGACGGAGCGGACCTGGCTGGCGTCGCCAGCGACGAGGATGGCGCCAGCTCTGACTCCGGGACTGGATCCGACGATGAGTCCGACGACGAGTCCGACGACGAGTCCGACGACGAGGACGAGGGCGCCAGGACGGAGGACGTTGTTGAGCGGGGGGCCGCTGGCGCCGCCGGATCGAGCAGCTCTGCCTCTGGCCGTTCCAAGTCTCGCCACTCGGGGCGCCGCAGCAAGGACGCCACGCTCAGCGACACTGACGGAGCTCTGGCCAGCGCCGCCCCCGTGCCGGCGGGGTTCCTGGCTGCCGCGGAGGCCGCCACCCCTGCCGCCGCTTCCGAGGCTGGCCCTGCGGCAGCCGCGTCGAGGAAGCGCCCTCGCGCCGGCTCTGCCACTTCGGCAGATGAAGGCTCTGCCAGCGGCGCAGACACGTCCAGCATGCCCTTTGTCATCGCCCAGCCCTCGTCGGCGGAGGAGTGGCGCGCGCTGCTGGCGGCGCACTGCTTTAAGGCCTCCGGGCCCGACGGCGCTCCCGAGCCGCAGCTGCAGGCAGGCGTGGTTGCGGAGCTCATCTCTCGGATCCGCGTGAGCTGGAAGGACGACGCCGCCCCAGCCAAGCGCGCGCGCCCAGCCGACGCCCGCGGCGCTGACTGGGAGGGCGCTCCGTCCGCCAAGGCTGCGGACTCGGCTCCCGGCGCGGCAGCCAAGCGCCGCCGGGCCGCCCTGGCCTCTCTCACGGGCATCGTGCTGGCAGAGCTTCACTCCTGCCAGGCGGCGCCCCCTCCGCGCGGTGCCTCCGTGGTGGACGAGGCCACCACCGCCGCCATCCGCGCCGAGGCAGCCATCGCCGGCCGCTCTCCCGGCGCCGTGCAGGCGCTCCCGGCCGCCAGCCTGGCAGCCTACGTGGCAGGCGCCACCGGCCAGCTCCACGAGATGGCGTCTGCCGCCCGGGGCGAGTGCGTCGCGGTGTGGGCTGCCCACTGCGACAGGGTGCGCAGGGCCCGAGAGCGCAGCGCGCGCGCCGCCGGAGGCCCCGACCGCTACGCCGCTGCCCTGTCCGCAGCGGGGCCGGACACCGCCAGCTCCTGCCGCCACCCTGCGTGGCCCTCCGACGCCGAGGCACGGCTTCTTGGCGCCGCCGCCGCCGTCTACCCGGCAGTGGATACCGTGCACGCCGTGACCCGCGCCGCCGCCCTCGCCGCCGCCCAGCCCCTGGCTCAGGCGCTCGTGGCCACGCCCGCCGACTGCGCCGCCGGCCTCCGCTGCGCCGCGCTGCTCTGCCAGCTGCACCTCCCCTCCTCCCGGCTGCCTGCCGAGGCCCTATCGTTCCTCGTGGCAGTGCTCTCCGCGGCGGCCGAGCAGACCCACTCGCTCCCGGCAACGTTCATGGCCGCCTCGAGCGGGTTCCCCGCCGAAGCATCCCTGGCTTGGCTAAGCAGCCCCGCCGACGCCGCCGCAGCCGACGCCTCCGCAAGCGTCCAGCGCTCTGCCGCAGCGCTGCTGCTCGTGGCGGCGGGAGCCCTCTCCGGCCTGGCCGCCGCGCCGGAGATCTTCGCCCCGGCAGCCGTGGCAGCAGAGGCGGCCGCCGCCGCAACCTCGTCCCGCCCGCTCCGCCGTGTGCTGCGTGCAGCGGCGGAGCAGCTGAGCGCGGTGGTGGAGGCCGGCCTGGCCCGCCGGGCAGGCACCCCTCTCGCCCTGCAGGCGCGCCAGACGGCCCCGCAGGCCATGTCCACGCTGGCGCCGGACTTCGAGGAGGACTTCGACCCCGAGCGCAAGCTCACCAGCAAGATGAGCGACGCTCGCAGGGACAGGGAGGAGCTGCGGGCGCTGCAGAAGCAGCACCGCCGGGAGCAGCGCGGCGCCGCCCGCGAGCTGCGCCTCGACGCCCAGGCCATCTCGGCCGCGCAGGCCCGCCGCCGCGCGCAGGAGGACGCCGCCAAGGCATCCCAGCGCCGGGAAATGTGGTCCTTCCTGCAGGAGCAGCAGGCCACCGCCAACCAGGCCGTCCGCGGAGGCCTGGCGCGCGGCGGCGGCACCGGCAGCACCAAGGCGGACAGGCGTGCTCGCAAGGCACCCCTCCGCTGACCGCAGCGTGCCACTGTGGCGCCTGGGCACGCGGTGTGAGTTCGGCGGGGGAGTGCCGTTGCGCGCGTGCTCGAAGCAGCCGCCGCAGCAGCCGCCGCAGCAGCAGCAGCAAGCAAGCACGTTGCGGCGAGCAGGCCGCGCGCTCATCGCCACCGTGCGTGCGTGCGTGCGTGCGTGTATGTGTCAGTGTCAGTGTCGCCCTCTGTCGGAGCGTTCGTCGATATCCGTGCCGTGAGCGCCAGCGAGCGTGCAGCCGGGCACGTGGCCGAGCCCCCCCCTGCAAGCGACACCTCACTCGACACCAGCGTCACTCAGCCACGGGCACAGCGCCGGCGCGAACCCGCCACAGCGCCGGCTGCCGTCGGACCAGATCACCGGCGCGTTGCAGCAGCCTCCGCCACAAAGCAAGCGCTCGCGGCTGGTCTGCTCGCGCTGACAACGCGCTTGGCGCCGAGCGCGCCCTCACTTGTGCTGGCCCAGCAGCTGTCGCTGCACCGCGGCCAGCTTGGCGGCGCTGCGAGCCTGCCTGGCGTCGAAGGCCTCTCGCAACGCTCTGCGTTCCGTGCGCCTGCGCTCGCTGTCTGCGGCGGCGGCGGCCTCCGCCCGCTCGCGCACAAGACCCACCTCCGTGACCGCGGCTGCCGCTCTGGCTGCCACTGCCGCAAGCAGCGTCGCCCTCCCCTCAGCACCAGCTGCAGCGCTCGCGGCGGCGTCCGCGGCCGCAGCCTCTGCCCGGAGCCGAGCCGCAAGAGCGCCGTCCACACGCTGCAGCGCCGCCTGCAGACAGCACTGGGCTCGTTGCGGGGCGGTGGCGGGTCGGCGCAGCAACACCGCCTCTGGCAAAGCTGTCGGCGAGGCGGCGGAGGTGGCCGCCTTGCCGATCCTTCCCACGTGGAGGTCGGATCCTTCCAACGCTGCAAACAGACGGCTTCCGGCCCCAGACGCCGTCAGCGCCGCGGACACCTCGTGCGGCGCTGCGGCCGCCGCGCCCCCGTCGTCAGCCGGATCGCTCGGCGCGCTGGCGGCCGCGGTCTCCCTCCGCCTAGCCGCCGTGCCGCCGGCAGGGGCGGCCGTAGCGCGGTCAGCATCGGGCCCCGACGGAGCGCCGTCCGTGCGATCTGTCGGGGAGGGGCCCCTCGGCGGACTGGCGGGGCTGCTGCTCCGTCGAGGGGTTGCCAGCGTCGCCGGCGGTCCGGTGGCCGCGCTCTCCCGCAGCGCCTCCAGCCCATGCCAGCGCTCGCCAGAGGCTGACTGGATCGCCCAGTCGCCGGACGACTCCATGCGAAACGCGCGCCCTGGGTCACCGGGCGAATCCCCTCGTCCGTGCGGCTCGTGAGCGGGTTCGAGAGTCTGCAGCGCTGCTGCAACCAGGTCGGCTGCGTCGTCGGCGTCCCGGCCAGAGCCAGAGAGGAGCCCCAGCGCCCTGAGCAGGAGCTCACGAGCACTGCTGACCCGCTCCGCGGCGGTGGGATCCGGGGCTGCGCTTCCTGCGCCCTCGGGAGCACGCGCAAGCGGCAGGGCCATGCCGATTCGGCCGTTTGGCAGCCGCACGACGCCGCGAAGAAGGCAACGCTCGTGCCACCGCCCAGTGCCACCCCTTTCCACACAAAGCCGCAGTAGTTGCGTGTGCGCGTGCGCCGCGGCGGCCGCCAGCGGGGCGGCGGGCGTGCCCACCCATTCGCTTGGCAGAGCTAGGGCTTGGCGGTTCAAAGCGGCCCTGCCGTAATTCGGGGCGCCCCGCGGAAGCCGCGAGAGGCACCAGCGGGCGAGGCAAGTGAGCGAACGTGCCCGGGGTTGCGCATTGCTTGGCCGCGCCGCGCCTGGCCCGCAGCCATCGTGGCGCCGTGGCGGGGCGGGCCTGGCGGCTGTTCCAAAGAGAGGGGCTGCTTGGCACGGCTGCGCGGGGCTTGCCGAGCTCGCGGCGGCCGACGGCAGCGCGCCCGCCCGGCGCCCTCGACGGGATCCGAGGGGTCGGCGGGCGGGCAGCCTTTTGGGCGCAGCGGGGTCCTGCGCAAGGCCCGGGGCGGCTCGCGCAGCCGCGATTGCCGCGGAGGGTTGTTGGCCTTCACCGTTTTCCTTTGGCGAGGCGGCACAACCGCGTTTATGTTTGTCTGCCCCCGCTGCACGACGTTTTGCCCCCCCCCCCCTCAGGATGTCGCTCGTCTTTGATGAGTATGGGAGGCCTTTCATCCTGATGCGGGAGCAGGAGTCCAAGTCCCGCATCAAGGGCCTGGAGGCGCAGAAGGTGAGCGCCCAACCGGCTTGCGCCCCAGCCATCGTCATCCGCGCCGTTTGCCCACGCCCTCGGCCGCGAGCGGGACAGCACACCGACTCACCCGGCCAAGCGGATCGCGCTGTCGTTCGCAATGGATGGGGGCGCGCCAGCGCGGCGGAGGCGGTCCCGTGGGGCCGGGCCGGGCGCGGCGGCGCCGTTGGTTCAAACTCTGGCTTGCCCCTCGGCATCCTTGCGCCTCGACGGGACCAGCTTGGACCGCAAGGTCCGTGGGCCTTGCGCATCGAAGTGGTCCCGTCGCCAGCATAATCCTCTCGTCCGAGGCCTGCCCACGCCGCGCCGCGTGCGAGCAAGGCGGCGCAAACTTTGCTGGTCTGGCGCTCCGCACTCCCTTTGCTGTCCATGCTGCACCCCTCCCCCCGCCCACGACACAACCCGTCGTCGCAGGCTAACATCATGGCCGCGCGCACCGTGACGAGCATCCTTCGCACGTCGCTCGGCCCCCGCGGCATGGACAAGATGATGGTGTCGCCGGACGGCGAGGTGACCATCACGAACGACGGGGCCACCATCCTCCAGCGCTTGCAGGTGGAGCACGAGGTTGCCAAGCTCATCGTGGAGCTTGCCACGTCGCAGGACGACGAGATCGGCGACGGCACCACCGGCGTGGTTGTCCTCGCTGGTGCGCTGCTCGAGCAGGCAGAGCACCTGCTCGACCGGGGCATCCACCCGGTGCGCATCGCGGACGGCTTCGAGGAGGCCTGCTCCATCGCGGTGGACCACCTCGCCAAGATCTCGGAGCGCGTGGAGTTCTCCGCGGACAAGCTGGAGCCCCTGGTGCTGACCGCCATGACCACGCTCTCCTCCAAGATCGTGAACAAGCACAAGCGCGAAATGGCGCAGATCGCCGTGGACGCGGTCCTCTCCGTCGCGGACCTCGAGCGCCGTGACGTCAACTTCGACCTCATCAAGGTGGAGGGCAAGGCGGGCGGCAAGATGGAGGACACGGAGCTCATTCGCGGCGTGGTCATCGACAAGGACTTCTCCCACCCGCAGATGCCCAAGTTCGTCAAGGACGCCCGCATCGCCATCCTCACCGCGCCCTTCGAGCCCCCCAAGCCCAAGACCAAGCACCGCCTCGACATCACCACCCCCGAGGCCTATGCCAAGCTGGCGGAGGCGGAGCGCGCATACTTTGACCGCATGATCAGGCAGGTGCTCGACTCCGGCGCAAACATGGTCGTCTGCCAGTGGGGCTTCGACGACGAGGCCAACCACCTCCTCCTCCGCAACAAGCTCCCGGCCGTGCGCTGGGTGGGCGGCGTGGAGCTCGAGCTCATTGCCATCGCCACCGGCGGCCGCATCGTCCCCCGCTTCGAGGAGCTCACCGCCGACAAGCTCGGCAAGGCCGCCGTCGTCAGGGAGGTCGGCTTCGGCACCACTTCGGCCCGCATGCTCGTGATCGAGGAGTGCGCCAACACCAAGGCCGTCACCGTGCTCGTGCGCGGGGGCAACCGCATGCTCATCGACGAGGTCAAGCGCTCCCTCCACGACGCCATGTGCGTCACGCGCAACCTCATCAAGGACAACCGCATCGTCTACGGCGGCGGCTCTGCCGAGGTCAGCTGCTCCGTGGCCGTCGGCCGTGCCGCTGAGAGCTTCTCCGGCACCGAGCAGTACGCGGTGCGCGCCTTCGCCGACGCGCTCGACGACGTCCCCATGGCCCTCGCCGAGAACAGCGGCCTCAGCCCCATCACCACCCTCAGCGAGGTCAAGGCCACGCAGATCAAGGAGGACAACCCCTTCATCGGCGTGGACTGCATGATGGCCGGCACCGCGGACATGCGCACCCAGAACGTGTTCGAGACCCTCATCGGCAAGCAGCAGCAGCTCATGCTCGCCACCCAGCTCGTCAAGATGATCCTCAAGATCGATGACGTCATCGCCCCGCACGATTACTTCTGATCGGCCCCGGACACCGGGTGCCTGGCCCGGCGGCCCCGGCCGTGCGCCGCGCTGCGCCCCGCTGCGCCGCGCCGCGCGCTGTGCCGTGCGACCCCCGCGCCTGCTGTGTTTCGCCCCGCTGGCCCTCCCTTGCGGCAGAGCCGACCCCCGCGGTCAGGCCTGGCCCGGGTCATCGGGGCCGTTCCCCGTTCACCAATCTTCCCCCCCCCCCCCCCCCTGCTCGCCAACCAACGCAAGACCGCAACATCACCCGCCCCGCCCCGCAAGCGCAAGCGCGAGCGCGAGCGCAAAGCACGCGCACACGTTGGCCTCGAGACGCGCGGAAGCACGCCCACGCGAGCCGACCGAGGCGAAAGCAGGCAGCGAAGCCTTGACGCGCCTTCCCGAGCAAACACTGTGCGGGCGTGGTGGCCTGGTCAGGGAGTGGGCGCGCAGGCTGGCGGAGCCCGGGCCGGGCAGAGTCGCGGATTGCGCGATCCGCGCTTGCAGGCAAGCGACGCACACAGTCACGGAGCACGGCGCCGCACGGGCATGGCGGGCGGTCCGTGGGGGCAGTCACATCAACGCCGCAAAGCGGAACGCAGCTTCAGGGCAGGACAGGGGCTGTGGGAGTCGCCAGCGCGCGCGAGCGCGGAATCGCGGGCGGCGGCGGCGGGCCGTGGTGAGCACAAGGCAGGGCGCCGGGCAGCGGCGACCGGCACTATCCCATCCAGCGCTTGCGGTAGCGGAGGCGGAGCAGGTCGACGACCTCCTCGATGCGCTCGAGGGCCAGGTCCAGGTCCTCGCGGGTGTGGCCGGCGCTGATGCAGAAGCGGGTTCGGGACTCGATGAGGGAGGTGGCGGGGAAGCCCACGACGACGACCGCGAGGCCCCGCTTGTAGCACTCGCGAGAAAAGGCGGCAATCTTTCCGGGGTTGTAGAGCATGAGCGGCACCACGGGGGAGTCCTTCTGGCCGAGGAGCTCGCAGCCCATGTCCTCGAGGCGGGAGCGGAAGTAGTTGGCGTTGTCCTTGATGGCCTGCAGCTTGCGAGCGCCCGTGTCGGTGCCGTCGCGGCCCTCGATGATCTCAAAGGCGCGCAGCACCTGCGCCACCACCACAGGCGACATTGCTGTGCCGTACACGCTGCCGGAGGAGTTCTGGCGCAGGTAGTCGATGAGCTCCTTGGAGCCCGCGATGTACCCGCCCATTGCGCCGTAGCTCTTGGTGAAGGTGCCCATCATCACATCCACGTCCGCAGTGTCCACGCCGCAGTGCTCGCAGGCGCCGCGGCCGGTCTTGCCGAGCGCGCCGATGCTGTGCGCCTCGTCCAGCCTGCGGGGGCGGGAACCGGGGGGGGGCTTGCTCACGCGGGCGCCGGGGCGGTGGCGGTGGCGGTGGCGGTGGCGGTGGCGGTGGCGGTGGCGGTGGCGGTCGCGCGGGGCCGGGCGTTGGGTCGCCGGGGCGCGTCGCAAGAACGCACGTCTCTGCGTGCGAGGGTGGTTCGGGGCACTGGGCGGCGCGGCCAAGGCGCCAGCCACCTGGCTGGGGGCGGGTGCGCCCTGACCGCCGGATGCAGGAGCAGCGACGTCGTCGGGCGGCGGCCCAGCGGCCCTGCAAACCCAACTCACATGACGTACGCCTTGTAGCGCTTGGCGACGCGCACGAGGGGCTTGAGGTCCGCGATCTCGCCCTCCATGGAGTACACGCCCTCCACCACGACGAGGACCTTGCGCCAGGGGCGGCGGGTGAGCGGCTGGCCGGCCACGATGGCCTCGCGCAGAAGCTGCTCGAGGTGGGCGGGGTTGTTGTGGCGAAACACGCGGATGGTCGCGCCCGAGTGGCGCGCGCCGTTGACGATGGAGGCGTGGTTGAGCGCATCGCTGAGGATGAGCGTGCCCGGGCCCATGAGCGCCGGGATGGAGGCCGCGTTGGTGCCGTAGCCCATCGAGTACACGATGGCGGCTTCCTTGCCGAGGAAGCCGGCCACGTTGGCCTCAAGCTCCGTCTGCAGGGACGTGAGGCCGATGTCCACGGCCGAGGAGCATGAGCTCACGCTGAACTGGTCCACGGCCTTCATCACCGCGCCCCGGCAGCTCTCCACCCAGTCGTCGGCGAACCCGAGGTAGTTGTACGACCCAAGGTTGAGGAACTTGCCGCTCTTCTCGGTGGGCTCCAGCTGATACGTGCGCGGCACCGGGCGGCGGTCGATGACCTCCATGGTTGCGGAGAAGGGCGGCCCTTTGATGGGGCGGTTCCAGCAGTCCTGGATGCGGTGGTAAAGGCGGCGCGTGTAGAAGTTCTCCCAGTCTTGCAGCAGCGGGGCGTAGCCCTGCGAGGCACGGGGGGCGGCAGGCAGCGGAGCGCTCGGCGGTGCCACGCCTTGAACTGTCAGACCGGTCGAAGTCAGACGCAACTCTTGCCCGCCCTGGCGCGCTCGGCCCCTCCCCTGCCGCACCGGGGGCGGGAATCTCGGTCTTGCGTGTGCGCATGGCGCCGCGAGTGCCCCCGGGGCGCCCGGGGAAAGCCCGGGACTTGCCGGAAGCTCCCGAGATCACGCCCGGTCAGCGCACCAAAAAAACGACGGCCCGACCATCTCGCGCCCCGCAGCGCCGCGCAGTCCCCACCGCGCGGACCGGGGCGTGCCCGCCCCGCTTGCAGAGAGCGCACAGGTCCGTTCCGCGCTGGCGGGGCCGGGGGCCGCCACGCGACGTGCTCGCTGAGCCCTCTCACCTTGACGCCGTTGAGCACGCGATAGCGCGAGCCAGCCATGCGCCCGAGGAAGTCCCGGATGTGGCCCATCAGCACGAGCATGGCGTACGCGAAGTATGTGGTGAGCACGACGAAGGCGGTGGGCCCCTCGCTGTCGTGGGCCTGCTCGCGGGGGGCGGGCGCGGGGGCCGCCGCAAGCGAGCCGCTGCTGGCCTCCTCCGGCGAGAGCACCGCCGCGGGCACGCTAGCGGCCCCTGGCGACGCGGGCGGGCTCAGGGCCCTGGTCGACCTGCGCCGAGCGCTCGAGGAGGACCTCGTGGCGGGCATTTCCGCTCCCAAGGAGGGCCCGAGGTCGGCTGGGCGCGCCTCAGAGTGGGTGACGCCTTTGACGCGAGGCAGAGCACTGAAGCACATTTGTTTTTCCGGCAGCCCTGCCGCAGCTCGCAACAGCAGCGCCCGCCCCGGCGTGCAGCGCGTGTCGGACCCTGACCCGTGTGCGCGCGCAACTGCGTTGCAGCCGCGCCAATCGCGCGCCGGCACGCGCGGAGGCCGGGCGGGCGGGGCGGAGTTTCCATGTTTGCAGCTGCGGCGGAGCACACACGCATCGAGCGGGCATCCGAGGCAGGCAAGACGCGCCGGGAAGCGGCTTGCAGTTTCATGTTTCTGTCGAATACGGGCCCCAGGGGAGTGGCGGGCGCGTGCGATGCGCGCCGCCGCGGCTCCCGGCTGTGCGCGAGGCTTGCGACAATCAGACGGCGGCCACCTCGGCGTGGCCATCGCCGTTGGACGCTGCCGTGGTTGCTGCCGCAGCCACGGGCCGCTTCATGGGCGTCTCGGACATCTCGACGTGGTCCGTCGCCGACGCGCTGGCCAGCGCCTGGTGGGACTCGGAGTGCGAGTGGTGGTGCCCAGCGGCGGCCGTGTCGACGTAGGGAGCGTTGGGGTCTGAGAACTCGACGTCCTCCATGTCCCAGATCCGCTCGTCCTCGTAGAGGCCCACGCCGGCGGCCGCGGGCGCGCCGGCGTCGAGCGGGCCGAGGACGCGGAGCTTGAGGATGGCGCCGGTGAGGAGGCCGCCGGCGACGGCCATGCCGAGCGAGACGAAGAGCGCGGCGGCCTGGAAGGCGGCCTGGCCCGACGCGGTGCGGCCGTCGGCGCGGGCGGGGAACACGGTGACGACGTCGCTGCCGTAGTTGGCCGTGGTGGCGACGGCCGCGGAGATGGCTCCGGCCGTGCCGCCGATGAGCCCGGGCATGCCGTGCAGCGAGAAGACGGAGCAGGTGTCGTCGAGGTCGAACGCGCGGGAGAGGAAGGGCGAGATGATGGCGAAGCCGGTGACCGACACGATGCCGGCGACGATGCCGACGATGATTGCGGGGCCAGGAAGCACGACCAGATCGGCCGAGGAGCCGATGGCGACGCCCCCGGCGAGGGTGGCGTTCTGAATGTCTTCCATGGAGAACTTGCCGCCGCGGAGGAGGCGCGATCCGATGAAGGCCGCAACGCAGCTGCCGCAGAGGCTGAGCGTGGTGTTGATGACAACGCGGTGCTGCGACGCGCCCGTGGCCAGGGCGCCGTTGAAGGAGGGCCAGTAGATCCAGAGCAGGAGCGTGCCGATCATGGCAAAGGTGGAGGCGCTCTTGGAGGTCATGGCCTCGTCGTGGCGGGTGCCCTTGCGGCCTAGGTGCTTGGCCGAGCCGACCATGTAGGAGACGGCGACGCCGAAGAAGGCTCCGAAGATGTGCACGTACATGCTGCCGCCCATGTCGACGGCCTTGAAGACGTTCACGCCGATGGCCTCGTTCAGGCCGTAGACGATGATCTCGAAGACTGCCATGGTGATCATCTGCGTGGGGCTCACGCGGCCGATGACCGCGCCGAACGAGATGAGCACGGCGGCCACGCCGAAGTTGCCCGTGGTGAGGGTCTCGATGGAGAGGGCGAGCTTGCTGACGGTGCCGTGGGCCACGAGGTCGTGCCAGAAGTGGGCCACGAGCATGTTCCACTGCACGGTCACTGCGGCGATGAGGTAGGTGGCGCCGAGGGCGGTCCAGGTGTAGCGGGACATGAAGGACATCAGGAAGCCGAAGCCCAGGTACATCATGGCGTTGACGTCCTGGAACATGGCGTAGGACACGGCGGTCTGGCCGGGCGTGGTGGTGGTGCTGCCGGCGGCCGCGTCCTCCCCGTAGTCCGCGCCGAGGCAGTAGAGCAGCACGATGGCGAGCTGGACGCCGCCAACCAGAACGGTGAAGATCATGGTGCTGTCCGCCGGGGGCAGCCGCTTCTCGTGGGCGGTGGCGGCAGCCATCGCCATTGGTTCACTTGCCTGCGCGGTCAGAGGACGAGCGAGGCGCGGGCGAGGCAGCGAGGCGATTCGTGACCAGAACGGCCGGGAGCGAGGCCGGCGGGGAAACGGCGCGCTGCGGCGTGAGCCGCGCGGCGCCCGAACCGCGCTCGTGGCGGAGCTTGGCGAGGCGGCGGGGCGCCAACCGTCAGGGTTGCGCCGGGGATTCGGAAGTTGACGACAGACCCGAAAGTGCGACTTGACACCGCAAGCGCGCTCTTCCCCGCCCAAGCCACGACCCACCCGCACTGCCGTGCGGCCGATTCGGGCTGGGCCCCGGCGGCAATGGCGTTGGTTGCGGTGTGACCCCGCATTTCTGCGCGCAGTCCGCAATCCAACCGGCACGGGCTCAGCGCCAGCCGCCAGCGTGACGTGCACACTGAGCAAGCTTCGGGGCCAAGCGCCAAAGGCAGCGCCCGCCACAGGCTGACACGATTCGCGGGAATGGCGCGCGCTGGGCTCACCCACTGCCGGGCGTGAAGGGTGTGCGCGAGGGCTGCAATCCTTCCTCGCGCGCAAATAGCTTGGCGCCAAATATGTCGCGCGCTCTCTCGTCTCGGGCTTTCGCGTCCCCGGGCAGGCCTGCTTCCCACGGCGCTGCGCAGCAAGGCTTGGGGTGGGGCCGCACGGCGCACACATCCAGACACGTCGCGCGGGAGCGGCTGGCTCGGGTGCTTGGCGCTCGGCCTCGCGCCCAGTTGCAGCCGTCGTCCAGGCCGCTGCTGCAACTGCTCTTGCTTTGGGCGGCACGCGCGCGCGACGCGGCTGGGGATTCGAGGGGCGGGCTGTCAGCCCCCTCGTCCGCGCGCCAGGCGCCAGACGCACGAGCACCTGTCGCGATGGCAGGGTCCACAGCCTCAGTCGTCCTTGAGGTCCTCGGGCGCGGCCGAGGCGCGCACCGCTGCCGTGGCGGCGAGCTGGGCGGCAGTCGGCGGCGGTGGCGCGAACTCGCCCCGCCACGCCTCCTTGATGGCCCCATAGCGGCGCTCCTCGCCCGCGCGCACCCACAGCATGAGGAGCGCCCCTGCCGCCAGCAGCACGAACACGACAACCAAAAAGGGCGCGCCCCCGGGGTCGGCTGGGTCGTCGCCGCCCACGACGAAGAGCTGCCAGAGCATGCTGCGCACGGACCCGCGCTCGCCCAGCCGCGTGTAGCCAACCACGTTGGGAACCACCATGGCGAAGATATTGAACGCTGCCACCAGAGCCACCGCGTGCCGGTACCAGGGGCGGTGGCGCACCCAGGCGAGCCAGCCTCCAGGTGCGACCGCCGCGCGCATTGCGAACTCAGGCACGAACAGGAGCCCCACCAGCCCGCCCCACACGAGCAGCTCAGGGTTGACGTCGTGCCACAGGGCCACGAAGACGAAGACGAGCGCGGTGTTGGCCACCTGGCGCACCACGCCCACGCGCGACCCGCCGAGCGGCACGTACAGGTACCGCACGAGCCAGAGGTTGTACGACCGGTGCCACGCCTTCCAGAAGTCCACGAGGCTGAAGTTGTTGGCCACGCAGCGCCGCATGTTGTCGGGCACCTCCACCCCGTCCAGCAGCGCCCACACGCGGAACGTCGCCCAGATGGCCGCGAACTTTAGCCAGAGCGACAGGATGGCCGTGTAGCCCAGCAGCACCACGGCCTGCGGGCCAAACCCCGCGTACGCGCCGTGCTTGGTGAGCGAGAAGAAGGGCACGTACTGCATCAGCGCCTCCAGGCACAGCACCAGGCCCACGGCCCTGCCGACGGTGCCCGCCAGGCCGGCGGCGCCGAACGTGGTCTGGGGGCGCTTGGCGTGCGAGAGCCAAGCGTTGTAGGTGGTGACGGGGCCCGCGGCCAGGGTGGGGGGGTAGAGCGTGTACCCGACCAGCGCCGCCCAGGACCCCGCGGTGCGGCGCGCGCAGCCCAGGCAGCCCCCGCTGGGGGAGAGGGCAGAGGAGGCCCCGACGGCGGCGGAGGCGGAGGCGGAGGCGGAGGCCCCGGCCAGCGGCGCGATGCCGTACGCGGCGAGCGGGTGGGCTGCGGCCACCCTGGCCGCGTGGCCCAGCGGCCCGTCCGCCCCCTCTCGGGTTCGGCTCCCCGGGGCGTCTGCGGCCTTGCTCGGCGCTGCGGCGGTTTCGCCGCCCTCCACGAGGCTCTGGCGCTGGGCCAGCGCCCACTGGGCGTCCATGCCCCAGGACACGAGGCGGAGCAGCACCAGGCCGTACATGCTGTACCAGGGGAGGGAGCCCCTGCCCCCCTCTAGCCAGTGGGCGCCGCGGACCAGGGCATCGGTCGCCCAGGCGGGAACGCCAGCAGCAGCCGCCGCGTCCGCCACGGGGGCGAGGAGCACCCAGAAGCCAATGCGGCGCTTCAGCGTCTCGGCGAGCGCCTTGATGCCGCAGGCAACCACCCACACGGCTGCTGTTGTCAGCCAGGGCATGGCTCTGCCGGCACAGCCGCCGGCGCGGGCGCCGCCCACGCAGCGCTGCGCGCCGAGGCACGCGCTGACCACGGCCCAGTGCACGGTCACTGCGGCCAGCAGCAGCAGCGACTCGGACCCCAGCACCAGCCACGCGAACCCCACGGCGCTCACGAGGCGCCAGCAGAGCTGCACCACGCTCAGCGGCAGAGCCGCCACACTCCGGGCAGTTGCCTCGCGCTTGTCGCTCGACGCTGGCCACGCCGTCCCCGACAGCCACCGCACCCCCCACGACACGAGGAGCATGACGGCTGCCGCAGGGACGAGCTGCGGGAGGCTCTGCCGGAAGCTGCGGGACTGGGAATCGCCGTGGTCCACCTGGCCCCCAGGCAGCCAGCTCTGGCCCGGTTTGAGCTCGGACGCGCACCGCGCGTTGGCCTTGCACTCGGCAATCAGCCGGTGCGACCAGAAGCCGTCGTCCCCGAGCAGAATCTGCGACACTCGAAGGCCATCGGGGACACCACAGCTCGACGACCGTGCGAGATGCGCAAGGCGCGCCGGAGCGCTCGGCGGACAACAAAGCGCGCGGGCACGAGACCTCACCCAGACGTGCAGGAACGCGATGAGCCCGAGAACGCCGCCGACCTCGATGACTGACCACAGGGTCCACTCCGCCGGGACCATTGCCAGAAACAGCAGCGGCTTGGCCTTGGCGGCCCGCTTCCCAGCATCCTTGGGCGCAGGCGCCACTGGGGCCGCGCTCTCTGCCTGCATGTCACGCCGCCTGCAGCCCCCCAGCTCGGCAAAGGCTCCCCGGGCGACGCCAGTGGACGGTGCTGGCGAGGCGCGCCGCGCTCGGAGCCGGCCAGCAGAGCCGGCGCCTGGCCGAACCAAGGCGGCACCTGGAGGTCCGGCTGGTGCGCTGCGGTCGAAACCATGCTGGCCGACGGGTGGCCCGATGCGACCAGCGCATGGGCGCTGGTGCTCGCGGGGCTGGGCCTCCTGTTGTTCCGGCTGGCGCACGTGGTTCCGGCGCGACTGCCCATCGCGCTGCCCAAGTGGCTGCGCCAGCGGCCCGCAAGCGAAGGCTGCATCATGGCCGTGCTGGGATCGGGTGAGCTGCAATGTCGCGCGTGCCCTGGGCGTGTTCCTCTTGCGACCTGGAGCCACTCCCACCTGCCTGGCGGGCGGCTCACCTGAGTCAGCCGCGATGATTCACTCCAGGCAATTGCGCCGGCGCTCGCAGGCGGGCACACGGCCGAGATGCTTCCCCTCATTGACACGCTTGCGAAGCGCCCCGATTTGGCAGGCGCCCGCCGCGAGTTCGTGGTTGCAGCCACGGACCACACGTCGGTGCCACGGGCGGAGGCGGCCGGAGTGAGTGTGCGGCGCCGGCGGGTTGCCGCCCCAGCCAGGCGCGGGTTCGCGGGAGCGGTGCTGCGTTTGCGAGCGCGTGTGCTGGGCGCCCTCTATCCGGCCCGGCTGGCCGCGCGTCGTTCCGCTGCCGCGCGACGCCGCCGACTCCCTGGTCCGCCCCCACGCTGCGTTGCCCCGGCCGCGATCGATCGCAGACGCTCTCCCTGCCGCGGGACAGGCTCCACGTCATCCCTCGCAGCCGCGAGGTGGGCCAGTCGTGGGCCAGCACGGTGCCCGCCACTCTGCGCGCCCTGACCGCGTCGGTGTGGCCTGTGCTCGCCTCCCGCCCGCGGCTGCTCGTCGTCAACGGGCCGGGCACCTGCGTCCCCGTGGCGGCGGCAGCGCTGCTCGGCCGCTTCCTGGGGGTGTGCGCGACCAGAATCGTCTTCGTCGAGAGCGTGTGCAGGGTCGAGTCGCTCTCGCTCACCGGCCGGATCATGCTCGCAGGGCTGGCGGATCGCGTGCTCGTGCAGTGGCCGCAGCTGGCGGCGCGGCACCGGGGCTGCGAGTACATTGGGATCACAATGTGACGGCGCGCGCCGCAATGCCTGTATTGAGAGCCACGCACGGGGGCGCGCCCACGCGCGGCCAGGACCGGCGCACCCTGTTCCGCGACGGACCAACCACGCACGAACGCGCGTCACTCGCGGTGCAACCCGACCTTGGCGCAAGCGGTCGCGCTCAGGCCTTGCCAGTGTACGCGCCCTCCTTGGCCGCCTCCTCGCCGACGGCCGAAGCCTCAACATCCACGACCTCGCGCGAGAAGGCGACCGGCCGCTCGCTGCTCGGGCCGTAGCGCCGAATTCCGTCCTCGCGCAGCTTGGGCGCAAGGCCCGTCTCGTACGCCGAAAAGGCGTCGCGCGACGGGAACACATAGACGGACTTGACGCATGCCACTCCCTCCTCGGAGCAGCCGCACTGCTCGACGCGCGCGACGCAGGCGCCGCCCTCGTCCACAATTGCCTGGACATGGCCGTCCTTGAGCCACGCCACGTAGCCGGCCTCGTGCTCCGCAGCCAGCTTGGCCGTGACCGTGTACTTCACATGAGCAGCAGCACCCGCCATGGCCCTTGGGTCGGCGGCAGAATTGGGCGGTGCGCGCGGGGGACTCGGACGCGGTTGTCCACGGCAGCGCTGGCTCTGCGCGCGCACTGCAATCGCCAGCGCGCTGCAGGCCACGCACACTGGTTGCGTGCGAGGGACCGCTCACATCCACCATGATTCGGGCCCGAGGAAGCGGCCAGCAGCGTCTTGTCAGGGGCGCGCGCCGGCTGGCTGCATCTGCTCGGGGAGAGCCCAAGTTCACGCTCATGTTCCCCGGCCAGGGCTCCCAGGTGCCGGGCATGGCGCTGGACCTTGCGGAGCAGTTCAGGGACGCCCGGCTCGTCGTCGAGGAGGCATCGGAGGCGCTCTCGATGAATATTGGGAAGCTCCTGGGCGAGAGCTCGGTTGTGCGTTCGCTGCTCCTGCCTGCGCTCGAGCGCGAACGGCTGCTGCAGTCTCGGGGTGGACGCCGAGCCTCGATCGATTGACCCTTGATGCTTGGGCGCGCTTCCCGCAGGAGGAGCTGCGGCACCCTGCCGCGGCGCAGGTGGCGCTTGTGACGCACGCGCTGGCGGCGGCTGCCGTGCTGCGAGAGGAGGGCGGCATTGACGCGGCCAGCGCCCAGGGCACGCTCGTGAACAGCGTTCTCGGTCACAGCGTCGGCGAGATCAGTGCCTGCGCCGCTGCGGGAGCGCTCTCGCTCCCGGATGCGGTGCGGCTGGCGGTGAGCACGTCTGCGCGTCCGCTGAGCGCGCGGCCGCGCAGCTGCGCTTGCGTGCGGCAAACAGTGTGTGTGTGTGTACGTGCGTGTGTGGCGCGGCGCGGCCTCCATGCCGACGCCGTGGCGGCTGCTGCCGGTGCCACTGCGGCCGGCTGGCATCTCCCGACCGCCCCGCCCGGCTGCACAGCACGCAGCAGAGCTCGCCCCGCGCCCCATCCCGCCAACTGTCGCAGGCGAGCATGTAGCCACCCCCCCCCTCCCCGTCCGTCCTGTCACGTCCCTCCTGCTCATCTGACACAGCGCATTCGCGGCCTTGCAATGGACTGGAGCGGGTTGCTGGCGGGCGAGGAGCCGCTGATGCTGGCGCTAATGGGCTGCTCCGCCGACGCTGCCGCCGCCGCCGTTCGTAAGCACATTGCAAGCGCCGCCGGAACCCTCCGGCCGCGGGTGGCCGTTGCAAACATCAACGCCCCCGGACAGGTCGTGCTCAGCGGCGACATGACCGCGGTGCGGGCCGTAGAGGCCGCCCTCCGGGAGGCCGGAAGCTGCAGGCGGGCCGTCCCGCTCACGGTCGGGGCGGCGTTTCACAGCCCGCACATGGCCGCGGGCGTGGCGGCGCTGAGGCTGCTCCTCCGCCCGCTGCCCCCCCGGTCCTGCCTCGATCCCTCCAGCAAGGCAGAGCCGCTGGACCGGGCTCGGGGGCGCGAGCTTGCTGAGGACGAGCGCACCTCGTCACGAGCGGAGGCAGCGCGCTCTCGGGGGGAGGAGGCTGCCGCCGAGGCAGCACGCGCGCGACAGGCGAAGGGCAAGTCCGAGGCGGAGGCGGAGGCGGAGGCGGGGGCGGAGGCGGATGCGGGGGCAGATGCGGGGGCGGAATCGGGGGCGGCTGCGGAGGCGGAGGCGGAGGCGGAGGCGGCCGACGAGAGCGCGGCTCTGCTGCACCGCTTCTTCGCAGCATCGCCTCAGGCGCGGGCTCTGTCTGCGGGGGGTGAGAGGCCGGTCGCGTTTGGGCCGCCCGCCGTGCCCGTGGTCACCAACATCGCCGCGGAGGTGGTCTGGCCGCAGACCGAGGACGCCGGCGCCGCGCTGGCTGAGCGGCTGGTGCGGCAGAGCGCGGGGACGGTGCAGTGGGAGGCGTGCGTGGCGGCGGCGCTGCGGCTGGCGGGCGAGGCGGCGCCGCCGGATCCCGAACCGGCCCCAGACGCTGGCCCGGAGGGGCAGTGGCTCGAGCTCGGCCCTGGGTCCACGCTGGCGGGGCTTGTTCGGCGGTGCGCTGGCAGGGACGGGCCAGGGTGCGCGGGCGTGGGGTCCGCACAGGGCATGGCGGACTTTCTGAGGCAGCGGAGGTGATGGCACGCGCAGTGTGGGGCAGCGTGGGGCAGCGTGGGGCAGCGTGGGGCAGCGTGGGGCAGCGTGGGGCAGCGTGGGGCAGCGGGCGTGCGTGCGTGCGCGGGTGCTGAGTGCTTGTTTGTTCGTGTTCGGGCGGTGGCCGCGGAGGCGGCGGCCGAAGCTGGCACACGGCAGCGAACACGCGAATCCTTCCGCGCGTACGTCGGGGGGCGCTGGATTGAAACGTAGGGGGCTTCCAGTGGCGTGGCGCCTGGGGGGAAAGTGACGTCAGAGGCCTCCGCTCTGCCCGGCCGGCTCTGCTGCTGTGCTCGCCCCCCATTACACACCTTCGCCTGCCCCTCCCAGCCTGCGACCCGCCCGTCAGTGCAGCAATTCCTATTCGGGGGCGCGCTTGCAGGAACACACGCACACAAGCGCTCAGTCGCAACGCAGGTCGGCTCGGATCCGCGGCGGCGCGGACGGGGTCAGCCGAGGCGCCTGCCTGTGCCCTTGGGAAACGCCGAGTCTGTCCCGCGGCCGTCAGCCCCAGGGCCCGCCGTCGGGCCCGCCGCCGGCGGCGTCCTCCTCTGCGGGGGCGCGCTGCCGCCCATGCCGTCGGAGCGGATGCTAGCCACTGTGCCCACCCCACCGCGGCGGCGGACGGGGCCGGTCGCCGGTGGCCTGCCCGCACCGCCACGGGGCGCCGGCGCAGGCTCTGCAGGGGCGGGGCCCCCGGTCGCGCTTGTGCCGCGCTGGTTGCTCGCGAGAATGTACCAGAAAATGCCCAGTCCCGCTGCGGCTCGCCAGTCCAGCCCCACGACCAGCAAGGTGACCAGCACCACAAGCACCAGGGTGATGATGCGCATCGGGAGCGGCGGCATCCCGAGCATGCTCACGGCGGGAAGCGTCACCGTCCGACCGCGAAGGCCGATGGGTTCCGCGATTCGGTCAAGAAAGTCGCCCTCCGCAGCCGGGGGCGGGCCTGTCCCGGCGGCAGCGCCTGCATGTCGGCTGGCCGCATCCACCGGCCTGCGAGACCCGGGGCGGCCCAGCATTGACGTGCCCGAGCTCGCGCCGCCATTGTACATTGCTTGCGGCCGTGCGTCACCCGCCGGGGACTTGGCCGCATTGCGGTGGCGAATCGCGCGCGGGTCCGACGCGTCCATCACCTCGCCGTCCACAATCACCTTCCCCATGATGCGCAACGGCCCGGCAGGCGGCGCGCGTGTGCGGGCCATCCGGGCGGGCCGCTCTGCCGCGATCGCCCTTGCTGCTTGCGGCACGGAACACGGCGCGCAGCTGCCGCCAAGCACTCCTCGCGCGAGGTCAGGCCTCCGCGACCAGGCGCCGCGCCCCCCCTCCCGTCCTCCTCGCGAGCACTCTTGCGCAATGGCCGTGACCGAGGTGAAGACCTGGGCCCAGCTCCAGTCCGAGTCCGCCAGCACCGCCGTCGCCGTCTGCGACGTGTACACGACCTGGTGCGGCCCCTGCAAGGCTGCCGCTCCCGTGTTTGCCGGGCTCGCCAAGGCCAACCCGGGCGTGCGCTTCCTCAAGGCGGATCTCGAGAACGGGGCGCTCCGCAAGCTGAGCTCCGAGCTGCACATCAGCTCCATCCCCACCTTCATCGTGTTCAAGGGCGGCAAGGTCCACAAGCTCGTCACCGGCGCCAACTTCGCGGGGGTGCGCGACGCCGTGGCCAGCGCCGGCGAGGAGCTCGTCATGACGGAGGAGGCCGAGGCCAGCGGGTCCATGTGCACGGTCATGTGACGATTCAGCTGCACGAAAAGCCCACCGGTTGGTGCAGTTGCCTCGCCTGCAACCTCCCGCCCCGGCGGCTCGCGGCCGCCGCAGCAGTGCGTGGCCTCTCTTCCGCCCATTGCATAGGTCCCCGTGGTTGCGCTTGACGCGCGTCTGTGGTGCGTTGCTGTCCCTCGCGGCGCCCTCCCAACAGTGTGTGTTGCAAGGTCAGCTGACCCTCTTACGGCGCGTTCCGCATGGCAAGCGCCCTTCCGCCGTGGGGCGCTCTCCCGGTGCCGCACACGCGCCGCGAACCAGCGCGCATCGTACCGCCTTGGTCGCTGCCCAGGCCGCGTTCTGGCAGCCAGCCCAGGCGCTCAAGGGGGGCTGCCGGGGGCGCGGAACTGCTGACCGTGGGCCCCACAGAGCATAGTTGCGCCGACGCGGCAGGGATGGTCGCAGCCGTCTCTCGCCTCGCAGAGCGGAGTGTCAGCCCACGCCGCAAGGAAGCCGCGCCGGGTGTGTGGCGCAACGGCCCCACGCGCAGTGAAGCAACTGCAACGATTCCGAAGCAAACGCTTGCCTGCTGGCATTCGACTGCTTGCATGGCCTCGCACGCACAACCATTGTCACCTAGCAAGCAAACAGTGCAGGGGAGTGGGGAATTCGCGGTCGCGCCCGCAGCAGCCCCGTCACGGGGTCGGCGACGCTCGAGGAAGGCCAGCCATGCCACCGCCCGCCGCTGGCAGCGTGTTGCTGAAGCGAGCCGCGCTCGCTGTGGAGTGCAACGGCTTGTGGGGCTTGGGCGGAATCGCCCTGGGGGAGAGGTGCGGGGCAGCAATGGGCAGCCGCATCGCGACTGGCGCCGCCGAGCGCCTTGTCGGGGACGCCAGCACACCGACCCGCGAGCTTCTGGACGCCGCGGGCAGCGTGAGCGGGGCGGCTCGCCGCAGCCGCGCGGCTCGCCCAACGGACCGCGCCCTGCCCGCCTGTCCCTCCGCGATGCCCCCCCCCGACGCCGCGGCGCTGGCCTCAGCGCGGGCCGACAGCCTGGCCTCCGCGAGGCTGGTGCGGTTTCGCGTGCGATCCATGGCGGGCCCCCTCTCAGGGCCCTGCGACGGCCCACTCCCCGCCGCGCGGAGCGGCCTCCGAGCCTGGCCCGAGCCGGACCCCGCCAGGGGGGACGCCGACCCGCCCGAGGCGGAGGAGGCGCCCCTGCTCCCGGGGGCGCGCGGCGACACCCTGTCCCTGGGACGACGGCTCGCCGTGCTGCCAGAGCAGTCGGAGTGCCTGCCCTGAGAGGACCCCGACGACGCGTTGGACGGCGCGGCCGCGTGCAAGGATCTCCCCGCGCCCCCCCTCGATGCGCCCGGGGCGACGGCCCCTGAGGACCGGACTCGTCCCCCCGCTGCGGCGCCCACCCCTCCCCCCGCCCCCCCGCCGCCGCTGCTGCCACTGCCACTGCCATTACCACTGCCATTGCCGCCACCGCCGCCGCCGCCGCCGCCGCCGCCGCCGCCTCCTGTGCGCCCCCAGGACGAACTGCCCCTGCCCCCCTGGCCCGGCGTGCGGACAGGCCGGGCGTCGGCCCCTGCCCGCACCCCGGCGCCCCTCCGCCCCGCAGCGTTGCTGCCGCTGTTGCCGCTGCCCTTCCCTGCACCAGTGGCCGCGCCAGCGGCCTGGACGGGCCCTCTGTGCGACGCCGACGGCGGCGGCGCCACAGCAGACGCCGGCGAGTACCTGTGTACGTTGAGGATGTGAACCCACCGGCCGCTGAGCGCGGCGCGTCTCTCAACGGGCTCGCTGGGCAGCGGGGCCGCGGGCACCGGCACCCCCGTCCCCCCGGCCTCGAAGCGGCACCGAACGCCGCCCGCGCTGCCCGGCTCGCGTGCCCCGCCGCTCCCGCCCGACGCGCCAGCCGACGTGTCCAGGGTCGTCCTTGGAGAGGGCGTGGCGGCAACGGAGGCTGCGGAGGCCGCCACCGCCCGCGCGGGCGCCGAGGCAGGTGCTGCGGCCGTCGGCGGGGGCGCAGCAATCGCAGAGCGCGGTACCGCCGGCGGGCCTGAACGCGGGCTACCCTCTCCTGACGACACCACCGCGGTGGCTGCGGCTGGAGACGCCGCTGCAGAGCGGAGAGACATTTCGAGAGCCGGTGCAGAGCCCGCCCCACCCCCCTTCGCCGCCTCTGCCGCCGCCCCCTTCGCCGCCGCCTCTGCCGCCGCCCCCTTCGCCGCCGCCTCTGCCGCCGCCGCCTCTGCCCTCTCCTCGGCGTCGGACCGCTCGTCTTCGTCGTCGCTGGAGAGCGGCTCGGCCAGCACCTCGGCGTCCTCCGTCGCGCCCTTGGAGGCGGGCGGGGGCCGTGCCGGGGCGCCGAACACGACGTCGACGGTGAGCCCGAGTGCGCGGTGCACCATGCGATCGACGAGGGCGCGGTGCCAGGGGCACTGGTAGGACAGTGACGGGTTGGAGTTCACCTCGATCAGCCGCACGCCCAGCCCCAGGCGGGAGGCCAGCTCTGCCGGGGATGCCGTGGCGGGGTCGGCGGGGGGCTCGAGGGGGGCCTCCGACGTCGCCGGCAGAGCCGTCGTGACCATGAAGTCGTAGCCGAGGAGTTCGAAGCGGTGGCGGGGACTGGAGTTGGGGCGGTCGCCGAACCCGAACTCCCTGCAGCCGTCCTTGCTCGCTGCCGAGGGGCGGTCGACGCGGAGGGCACGGATCGTCTCCCTGACGAGGGCAGTGACGCGGTCCCAGAGACCGTCGGCGCCCCAGAAGGCGTGGCAGCCGGTGGCCCAGGCGAGGGAGTCCCCGACGGGCGGCCACTGCTTCAGCGGCGAGGCGGCCGACGCAGAGGCCGCAGAGGCCGCAGAGGCTGCCGACGGCGGTGGCGACGACGACGACGACGACGGTGACGACGCTGACGACGCCTGCGTGGCGGCATGGGGGGCAGCGCACGCAGCTGGCCCACGAGCAAGACAGGGGGGGCCCTCCGGCCAGGCGTCGGGGTGGGAGGCGCCCTCCGGGTCCGCCGCCGGGTCCGCTGGGGCCTCGGCCGGCACGGCGTGGGCGCGCTGCCCTGCCGCCACCTGGCCGAGGTAGACGGCGAGCTGCGCCCAGCTGAGCGTGTTCCCGGCCTCGAACCGCTCGAAGGACGACCCCTCCCCCCTGTGCTTCACCTGCAGGCAGTAGTTGGTGAGGTGCACGCGCCTGTCGGTGTTGTCCATCGTGAAGGCCTCGGACGACGTCCGCACGTACCCGGGCCCGTGGACGAAGACGTCGCCGTCGTCCGTGACGAGCACCCACACGCGCAGGTCGAACTTGCGGCCGGCCAGCAGCAGCGGGTTCTCAATGTACTTCTGCACCACCCACGTGCCCTGCACCCCCATCGAGGCGCGCGACGCCACCCCCTCCAGGCAGGCGCGGGCGTCGGCTAGCGTGTCGACCACCTCAATCCCGTTGCCGCGGTTCGCGTTGGCCGGCTTCACAAGCCACAGGTTGCGGCAGCCCTCGCGCCCCGCGTGCCGCCGGTGGCTCGCCTCAAAGTCGCTCCAGCCGCGCCAGTGCGCGGGCGGGGCGCCGCCCCTCGGCTCCACCAGGAACGTGTCCGGCACCCCCAGCGCGTCCAGCCCGCGCCCCGTGGCAGCCGCGTAGGTCCGCAGCACTCGCAGCAGCCTGTCCTTGGCGGTCAGGGGCGTGACTGCCGGAAGGTGGGCGAACACCTGGCGCAGCAGCACCGATTTGTGCCAGCGCCGGAACGAGGGCGGCGCCTGCTTGGCCTTGCGAGACGTGGCCTTCCAAACAAAGTTCGCGCAGTAGCACTCGGAGCGCGTGCTGGCGGGAAAGGGCAGCGCGGTCTCCTCGCGCTCGCCCTTGCCGCCCGAGTTAACGAGCTTGAACCACGCTGGGGCCGTGCCGGTCTCCCGCGCCCAGCGAGCTCGCAGCCGCATCGCCCGCAGGAACGGCCGGCTGTTGTTCCCGCCTCGGATGACATCGAAGCAGGGCGCCGGGGCTGCCATGGTTGTCGCCGCGCGCAAGGCTGCCCTTCGATGGTCAGTGTGTTGCTTCGGTCACTCGCCCGCGCCGAGCTCCGGCAACGGCGCCGACGCGTTGGCTGCCCCAGTCGCTAGCTTCGATGCGCACGAAGGCGAGTGCGCGGCCAGCCTCGGGCAGCGGGGCAGGCCGCCGGGTTCGTGGCAGGCGGCCCGGCGCGAGACAGCGCAAGTGATGCAAGTCTGGCGCACAACTGACTCGGGCCAACTACAGCAACTACCCGACAACAATCGCAGCACCGTGGAGTCGTGCAACAACCCAGCAGGCTCGCACGGATGAGGCGCGTGCCCGCGCTCAATCGTCTGCCCCTGTGTCTGCCGTCCCCCGTGCTCCGCCTCTCGGCCGCGATCGCTGTCGCACAAGCTGGCCGTCTCACCTGGCCGACCGCAGCGCCCGCCGTCTGGGATTTCGAACGCCCGCACTCCCGATTGTGGAGAAGCGGACCACCGGCCCTGAATCGCTCGGCGACGGGCCCTGCCTCCGCCCTCTCGTGGGACCAAGGCGGCACAAGACCCGGGGCCTTTCTGTGCGCCGCTCTTGGCGCAGCGCATCGCGGGCGGCCTCTCCGTCCTGGCGCGCGGCAGAGCCCCACGGGTCGACCGGCCGAGGTTTGGTTCAACTGCGCGGGGACGAGACGCAAGCCACTCGCGCCGCCGCCGAGCCATGGCGGAATCCGCCTCCGGCACCCCGGTGCCTGCGACCAAAATGGCCACCAACCGTGAGCGTTGGGCGCGCGCCCCTGTGGCGGCCGGGCCTGGGGGCCAGCAAACAAAGGAGGGGACAAGCGCCCTTGGCGTCTTTTTCTGCCAATGCAACGTACGCGTTGCCCACCGCTGCCAAGACGCGTCTACGGCGTCCGCCTCACCTCCCCCGACTGATGCGGACGCATTCCCTGCCCCCACGCCACGCGCAGTTGAGGCGTCGGCCTCTTGCTGGTCCAAGGCCTGGTGAGTCCGGTCCGTCGAGCAAAAATGCGCGCTTCCTCGCTCTGCCGTCCAGTTTATCCGCAAGGCCCTCGGGATCATAGCCCAGGCTGCGCGCGAGGCAGCCCCCTCGCGCCCCTCGCCGCGGCGGCAGAGCGGCGAGGCCTGCGCGGCATGCCGCCGCCTCATCGCCCCGGCTCCCCGCGCCCGCGCGTCTCGTCGCCGCCGCAGCTTCCACTACCTCAACCCGCTGCTCAAGCTGGGGTCCTCCAAGGCGCTCGAGTCCGAGGACATCGGCCCGCCGCTGACCATCGATGAGGCCAAGGTGCTCAACGCGCGCCTGGACAGGTTCTGGAACGACCAGAAGGCGCGCTCCAAGACTCCCTCCCTGGGATGGGCACTTGTGAGCACATGAGGACTTGTCTTTCTCGCGCCGGCCCGCCCGAGTGGCAGACGCGGCGCCACCGGCTGACCTCCGTCCCGCCCCGCAAGCTTGCCCCCGCAGTACTACACGCTGGGCCCGTGGCGCCTGTACCTGGGAATGGGCCTGATGATGATCACGGCCGCCACGCAGATCGCGCCTTCCGTGCTGCTGGACCAGCTCGTCTCCCACTTCGAGGGCACCACTCTGCTGGACACCGCCACCCTGTGGGTGATGGTGTCGCTCATGCTGGTTCTCCCCATCGCGGGCGGCCTCGCAGCCGCGCACGCCGGCGCCATCCTCTCTCGAGTGGGCATGCACCTCAAGACGGCCCTCATCTCCACCATCTATCGCAAGTCCCTCGTGTTCCGCAACGACGGCCGCTTCTCCAGCGGCGAGGTGCAGAACCTCATGTCCATCGACGCCCAGCAGCTCCTCCGCTTCGCCCTCTTCGCCCCGCTCGTGGCCACGGCCCCCATCCAGATCGTGGTCTGCCTCTACCTCATCACCCTCCAGGTCGGGCAGAGCGCGTGGGCCGGAATCGGCTTCCTCCTGTGCCTCGTCCCCGTCAACGTGGTCATCTTCACCTTCGCAAAGAGCCTCCGTAAGGCGCTCCTTGCGCAGACGGACGCCCGCGTCAAGCTCATGACGGAGATCCTCCAGGGCATCCGCGTCATCAAGTTCTTCACGTGGGAGGGCCCCATGGTGGAGAAGGTGTCCCGCATCAGGGCGCGCGAGCTCGTCGTCGTGAAGAAGGTCGCATACGTGCTCGCCATCGGCTTCGGCCTCGTGCTGCTATCCGCCCCCGTCCTCCTCCCCATCATCGTCTTCGCCGACTACACCGCCCGCGGTTTCACGCTCACCGCGGCCAAGGCGTTCACCACCATCGCCCTCTTCGGCGCGCTCCGGTTCAGCTTCGCCTTCCTCCCCATGGTGCTGCTGGCCTGGGCCCAGGCCGCCATCTCCATCGGCCGCATCGGCCGCTTCCTCCTCGCTCCCAACATGGTCATGCCGGACGTGTCCTCCGACGAGGCCTACCCCATCCAGCTCGAGGACGCCTCCTTCAAGTGGCCCTCCGCCGCGGACACCGAGGCGGAGGAGGCCAAGGCCGCGGCTCCCAAGAAGCGTGGCTGCTGCGGCCGCCCCGCGCGCCCCAGCGCCGCAGGGGCCGCCGACGCCAAGCAGGGCGCCAAGAAGGGCGGCTCCCCAGCCGGCGCCAGCGGCGGCAAGAAGGACGGGAAGCAGCATGCCAGCGCCGCCGAAATCTCAAAGGCCCTGCGCGACGCCGAGGACGACGCCGCCAACGGCGGCGGCTGCTGCGGCGAGGCGCAGTTCCTCCGCCTCCGCCTCGACACCGAGCCCCTCTCCGACCCTGCCTGGCAAAAGAAGGACTCCACGCTGCCCGACCCGGCCTCCACCGCGTCCGCGTCCGCGGCCGCGCCCTCGCCCACCAAGATCGCCCCCGTGGACAAGGATCCGCCCACTCCTGCCGTGGCCGCTGACGGCAGCGCCGACGCCGACGACGTGGTTGCGGAGGCAGCCACCGAGGCCGCCAACGCCGCAATCGACGCCACCGAGATGAGCGCCGGCGGCCCGCCCTGCGAGCCCGAGCGCGCAGTGACCCCGGCCTCCCTGCCGGAGGACGAGACTGCCGGAGCCACCGCCGCTGCCTCGGGTGCCGCCGACGCGGCCGCCGCCGCGGCCGACGCCGACGCCGCCGCCGCGGCGAAGGAGGAGGCCGCCACCGCAGCCCGCAACGCCCAGGCCCAGGTCCGCGGCGCGTCGCTGCGCATCCGCAAGGGCGAGCTCATCGCCATCGTGGGCCGCGTCGGCTCGGGCAAGTCCACCCTCCTCCAGGGAATGATGGGCGAGGTGCCGCGCACCGGCGGCAAGGTGCAGCGCGCCCAGCGCGTGGCCTACGTGCCGCAGGCGGCGTGGATCACCAACGAGACCGTGCGCGAGAACATCCTCTGCGGCGAGCCCTGCGACGAGGCACGCCTCGACCGCGCCATCAAGGTCTCGCAGCTGGAGCCCGACCTCGAGCAGCTCCCCCGCGGCATCCTCACCCTCATCGGGGAGCGCGGCGTCTCGCTCTCCGGCGGCCAGAAGCAGCGCATCAGCCTCGCCCGCGCCGTCTACGCCGACGTCAGCGTGGTGCTGATGGACGACCCCCTCTCCGCCGTGGACGCGCACGTGGGCGCTGCCCTCTTCTCGGGCCTGGTGTGCGGCGCTCTGGCCGGCACCACCCGCGTGCTAGCCACAAACGCCCTCCAGTACCTCGACGAATGCGACCGCGTGGTGGTGATTGAGAACGGCGAGATCATGACGGAGGGCCCCCCCGCCGAGGTCAAGGCGTCGGCCGCCTTCCGCCGCACCGCCGCCGCCATCGAGGAGCACGTGGAGCGCCTCCGCCGCGCCAGCAGCGCCGACGAGGCGACGGAGGAGGAGATTGAGGCGGCGGCCAAGGCTGTGGAGCGAGCCCGCTCCGCCAGCGCGGGCGCGGGCGCCGGCCCGCCCGCCGGCTTGGCCGCTGCAGCCACCTCCGCCACTGCCACCGCCACCGCCGCGGCAACGGACGGCAAGGCGGCTCCGTCCACCGATGTCGCCGTCGTGGACATGAAGAGCGGTCCCGCCGACCCCGCGAGCGGCGCCGCCCCCGCCGACCCGACCGCCTTGCCCGTCGTCGCCCCGGCGGCTACCGAGGGCGGCAAGCCCGCTGCCGCGGCCCCAGCCGGCACCGCCGCCGGCGGCGCAGGCGACGCTGCCGCCGGCACGCGCACCAAGGAGTCCCGCGAAACCGGCGCGGTTGCGTCCGACGCCTACTGGTACTACCTCATGTCGGGGGGCATCTCGTACGCGTTCCTCATCGTCGCCGTGCAGCTGCTCTCGCGCGCGTCGGAGCTGGGTACCTCGTTCTGGGTGTCGTACTGGGCGGACGAGACGCTCCGCTTCCCGCTCACCACCGACGCCACCTACTTCCTCAACATGTACGCCCTCATCGGCTGCGTGGGCGTCCTCTTCATCACCATGCGCGCCTGCTTCATCGCCGAGTGCCGCGTCCGCGCCTCCTACATCCTTCACGAGCGCCTCCTCCGGCACGTCGTGCGCGGACCCGCCGCCTGGTTCGACGACACCCCCGTCGGCCGCATCCTCAACCGCTTCGCTGGTGACATGGAGAAGGTGGACGAGCAGCTGCCGCCCACCATCAGCCAGCTCCTCGGCACGCTCGTCAGCGTGGTGGGCTCCATCATCGCCATCGCCATCACCTCCAACGGCATCCTCCTCATCGCCCTCGTCCCCCTCCTCTTCTTCTACTACCGCGTCCAGCACTGGTTCCGCCGCTCCTCCACGGAGCTGCAGCGCGTCGAGTCCGTCACCCGCTCCCCCATCTTCGTCGCCTTCGACTCGACCCTCGACGGCCTCTCCTCCATCCGCGCGTACAACCGCGAGGCCGCCTTCACCCGCCGCAGCGACGCCGCCATCGACCTCAACAGCGTGCCCTACCTCACCCTGCAGGTGGCCTCGCAGTGGCTCGCCATGCGCCTGGACACCATCGGCGCCCTCCTCGCCTTTGGCGTGGCCGCTGTTGCCGCCGCCACCACCAACTTCATTCCCGCCGGCTGGGTCGGCATCGGCCTCTCCACAGCGCTCGAGATGACCGCCTTCCTCAAGCACAGCGTGCGCATGCTCGCCCAGGCCGAGACGATGATGAACGGGGTGGAGCGCGTGAAGGAGTTCTCGGAGGACACCCCAGTCGAGGGGAAGCTCGTCTTCACCAAGGCCGACCTCGCGAAGGACCCCTCTGCCGTCGAGCCCGAGGCCGCCTGGCCCTCGGAGGGCGCGCTGGCCTTCGAGAACGTTCGCATGCGCTACGGCCTTCCCGGCCGCCAGGGCCCCGAGGTGCTCAAGGGCCTCTCCTTCTCCATCCCCGCCCGCGCCAAGGTGGGCCTCGTCGGCCGCACCGGCTCCGGCAAGAGCAGCTGCTCCATGGCTCTCTTCCGCCTCGTGGAGCTCAGCGGCGGCCGCATCGTGCTCGACGGCCAGGACATTTCCAAGATCTCGCTCGGCCGCCTCCGCTCCTCCCTCGCCATCGTGCCGCAGGACCCGGTGCTCTTCAGCCCCTCCGTCCGCGTCAACCTCGACCCCTTCCGCAAGCACACCGACGCCGCGCTGCGCCGCGCGCTCGCCATGGTGGAGCTCGACGGCAAGCTCGGCCTCGACGACGAGGTCGCCGAGGGCGGCTCCAACCTCTCCCAGGGCACCCGCCAGCTCATTTGCATCGCGCGCGCCATCCTGCGCCGCCCCCGCGTGCTCATCATGGACGAGGCCACCGCCAGCGTGGACGAGCGCACCGACGAGGTCGTGCAGCGCGCCATGCGAGAGGCCTTCCGTGACGCCACTGTGCTCGTCATCGCCCACCGCCTCCGCACCATTGCCGACAGCGACTATGTCGTGGTCCTCGAGGGCGGCAACGTCGCGCAGTTCGACCACCCCGAGCGCCTGCTCGACGACAAGGAGCGGTACCCTGAGTCGCTCTTCCGCGACCTCGTGTCCCAGACCCGCGAGCAGTCCGACGACATCTACCGGCTGGCGCGGGAGGCAGGCGCGAAGCGCGCAGGCGCCGGCGCCGCCTCCAAGACCGCCTCGGCTTGAGCACGCGCCCGGCTCGAAGCGCCACCTGCCGACGCGACGTGCGTGTGCATTGAACCCGCACCGGTACGGCTCCGCGCCCCAGCCCCGGCGCTGCGGCACGCGAACCGATTCGATGGTGCGGTCCGTGCGGCCGGAGGCCGCTATTGCCGCTGTATATGCCTGCAAGCTGCGAGGGATTGCAATGGGCACAGCCTTTTGAAAGTTTTGCGTGGCGCCGCCTGCGGTGCGCTGCCCATTGCTGCGCACCCGCCTCGCAGGCCAAGCGAGGACAAGCAGTCACACGCGGCGCCACCCATCGCGCACGTGCGCAGCAAATGCTCGACGCGACACACACTGGGGTTCGCCCGTTCTGGGCAGGGAGGCCGCTCTGGGCAGAGAGAAGCGCACCGCAGCACTGCGGCGTGACGCGCTGTGAGAGAGCGTGAGTGAGAGACGCTGGGCTCGCGCTGCGCCGCTTCAAGCAGGTGCGGTACCTGTGTGGACCTTATTCAGCCCTCAGCGCCGTCGGAAGCCGGCCAACGGGGCGCCGCTTGGGGCGCAGCACGCAGGGAAGCAACGGACACGCTCAGCGCCACACGCGAACGGAGCCGTCCGCGGCCGCCGTGACGAGCAAGCGGGCCGGGGAGTCGAGCCAGGCCGCTGCCAGCACGCTCCCGCCGTGGGCGTGGTGCTCCGGCGCCGCAAGGGGCGGCAGCTGGTCGACGGCTGCCGCGTCCTCTGCCGCCGCCGCCGCCGCAGCTGCCTCTGCCTCTGCCGCTGCCGCTGCCTGCGACGCGATGTCAGGCCGGTCGTCGCCGCACTCAAAGTCTGCAGCCAGCGCGGCGGCGGCCAGAGTGCCCATCGCGCTGTCAGCGGCCTCCACCGAGTCGTCCTGGGCGCTCCAAGGGCGCCCCGTCGCCGTGGGCGTGCAACACACGATGTGAAGCGACGCGTCGGCAGGGGCGACGCCGCTGCCCGCCGCATCTCCGCCTGTGTGGCTGTCGCCAGGAGTCGCCGCGTCGGATGGCGGGAGCACAGCCGCGAAGCGTGAGCGGCCCTGCTTGGGCCCGCTGATGGCGCCCGGCCCAGAGACGACGTGCGAGCAGCGGGGGGTTGCAAGGTCCCAGCATCGGACCGCCCTGTCGTCGCCGCCGACCAGCAGCCACGTGGGAAGCGACAGCGCGTCCATCTCGTGCCGCACGGCGGCGCAAGCCTCGGCCATGCTGATGGAGGCGCCTGCGGCAGCGCCCCTCGCTCCCAGCGCGGACGGCCCTCCCGATCCCGCGAAGCGTGCCGCCACAGCCGCCGCCCTGGCCGCAGCCACCAGCGGGCCGAGCGACACAAGGGCCCCCGCGCCGAGCAGCCTGTCGCGGGCGGCCTCCCTCGCGGCCCTATCCCGCAGCTGCAGCTGCCGGGCGGTGGTGGACGCCGACGCGGACACGAGGGCGCTGGAGCCCGCATCGCCGGTGGCCTCACCCGGCCCGCCCTCCCCCGAGGCGGCCGTGAAGCCGGTGGTGCTGGCGTCGTCGCCGCCCCCGAGGTCCGACCGCCCTCCGGACTGCAGCGCCGCGTACGGGGCCCCCGTCGAGGCTCGGCTCTGCAGCCGGCTGCGATGGCTGGCCGAGGCGGCGTCGCCTCTGCGGAACATTCCGGGAATGAGCGTGGGTCGCCGGGAAGCGCCACCGTCGTCCCCCCGGTGGGCGAGGTCGGCGGCGGCGTTCGCGGCAGCCGCGGCGGCCGCAGCGGCGGCGGCGGCCTTGGAGCGGTGGCTGCGTCGCTGCTGTGAGGCGGCTGCGCGGAGGGCTTCGAGGGAGGCCCTGGCCGCTGTGGCGTACGCTCTCTCCCTGCCTCCGCCCGTGCCGCGCAGCCCCGCCAGCACGAGGGGGCGCTGCCTGCCTCGCCGCAGGGCTGACGTCTCGGATGCCTGCTCTGCCGCCGCTGCCAGCGCCCGGCCGACTGCACCGTCGTCCTCCGTCTCATCCAGCGCGCCCGCCAGGCGCCCTTCCAAGGCGGCCACCGCGGCGCTCCCGCCGGACCCTCCGGTGCCCGCGCCGTCGCGGCGGGCGCGGTACTCCTCCGCCGCGGTCATTTGGGCCAGAGGCAGGGGCGGGAGGATGACACGCACTGCCGAGCAGGAGGGCCTGAAGGCGTCGGCAGCGCCGCCGTAGCTACGGACCGGCCACCGGGGAGTCTGCGCCAGCAGCTCCACCGCCTCGAGACGAGGGGCAGCGGCGGGCGGGCCGTACCCCAGCGGCACGGTGGCCAGCGCACGGGCGCACTCTCCCGTTTCGAGGCACCAGAATGCCACGCCGTTGGACGGGAGCCAGTCGGCAGCGCCGCGGCGCCGTGCCCCGCCCGCGTCGACGCCCACAGCGCAAGCCAGGCGGCGGATGACGGTCACGTCAGCCCGCAGCCCCTCCAGCCGCGCTGCCTGCCCCCCGCCCTCCTCGTCCTCCGCGCTGGCGTCGAGCGGCTGGCTGAAGCCCGGCTCGCTGACCACGCTCGCCAGTGCACGGAGCGCCACGTTCCCCGTGTCGCCCCGCTCGCTATCCGGCGCTCCGCCGACGGCCGACGCCCCGTCCGCCCGTCGCTGCCGCGCAGCCTCGGATCTGCCCGAGCGCCTGGACATACCTGACACCTCGGGCCGGAGCCTCCACGCTGGCACCGCCGCCCTCCAAAGGTACGGCAGGAGCGAGGTCACGGGGAGCCCGCCCGCCACCCGCCACAGGGCCACGAGACGGCGGAACCGGCAGTCGAACACGCCCACGAAACCGCCAGAGGTGCCGAACACGAAGGCGGTGCTGGCAGCCCAGGGCAGGGGCGTGGCGCAGCTGACGGCCCCGCAGGCGCGCGGCAGAGACGCCCTCCACACGAGCGCCGAGTCGCAAGCCCAGGCAGGGGCGGTGGCGATGCGGCCGGCTGGGCCGGGCAGGCCGAGCGCGGGGGCGAGAACCGGGTCGCCGGACGTGCTAATGTGGACGTCGGGCGCCCCGGGCGCCGCGGCTGCTGCCAGCCCCTGCATTTGGGCAGCGCCCTCTGCGAAGGGCCTGGCCGCCGCAGGCTGGCCGAGCCGGCGGATGTCCCAGCAGGCCACGCTTCCCATGGCGCCCACGGCCACCACGAGCGACGCCGACGCCACCGGCGCATGCCACACTGCCGCCACAGCCTCGCTCTCCAGGGCTGGGGGCGGCGCGCCGGGCTTGCCGTCGCTGCTGAGCGGGGGCAGGGGGGCGGGCGACAGCCGAAGGCGCGCGAGCAAGGCCACGCCGCGGCGACGCGGGGGCAGCGGCGCGGCCCAGTCTGACCCGCCACCGATGCCGCTGGTGGCGCCGCTGCCGGTGCGAGCCTCGCCGCGGCCGCCGCCGTCGCCCGTCCCGGCGCCGCTGCTGCCAGCGCGGCCGCCGCCCACCACGGACCCTCCTCCGCCACCGTCTGCGTCTCCGCCGCCGACGCCAGCTACACCGCCGCCCCTGCCGCCGCCCGGACCCGGCGCTGCGCCCCCGTGCGCATGGCGCAGCCCCGCCCTTCCCCTGTCGAGCTCGAGGCCGGCGAGGCCAGCCCTGCCGCGGCCGGAGCCTCCCGCCCCGTCGCCGACCCCGAGCTCGCTGACCGCTGCCAGCCGGCCCATGGGCGAAGCGGCCAGCGCGCTGTCGTCCACGTCGCTCTCCGCCACGCTGCCAAGCACTCGCAGGGGCACGCCGCTGCCGTGACGGCCGGCCAGCCCAGTGGCACCCGCACCCGACGGGCGCCGCGCAGAGCCCGCTGCCTCCTCGATCGCACGGCCGGCAGAGCTGGCAGCGCTGGCAGCCCGCGCCACCAGCGCGGTGCCTCCCATGCGGCCGGAGGATCTGCGGGTGCCGCCCCCGGCTGGCGCCAGCGCTGTGCCGGGCACGGCGTCCCCGACGACCGACCGCCTCGCCTTGCCGCTCTCCGCGGCGTCGCCGTCCGCGCTGGCCCCTGTTTCGGCCGCGTCTCGCAGCACCGCGGCCTCCTCCTCCCCCGCGTCCCACGCATCCACCACCGTGCCGCCTGACGCCTGGTCGATGCGCAGAACGTGCACCTCGCCCGCGGCAGAGCCCACCGCCAGCGCCGCGGCGTTGTCGAGGGCGCAGGCGCACGTGAAGGCCGGGGCGGCGCCCAAGCCGGAGCCCGGACCGTCGGGCGCGTACACCGACCGGGGCGCTGGCAGCGGCTGACGCAGCAGCGACCGCGTTCGCCACACCCGCACGGTGCCGTCGCGCCCTGCCGTGGCGAGCCAGGAGTGGTCCTGACACACCGCCACGGCGTTCACGGGGCCCACGTGCCCGCGCAGCTCTGCCACCGGCTGCCCAAGCGGCCGGCCCGGCGGGGGGTCGATGGGAGCGGAGGGGCGCACGCCGAGCAGCGGCCCTCGGGGCTGGGCCGCGGCCGTGGCCCGGCCGGGGGCGGTCGGGGAGGGGCTGCCGCCAGCAACGGCAGAGCCGGCAGGGGCGGCAGGGGCGGCCTGGGGCGGGTCGCGGGCGTCCGAGGACCGCGGGCCGCGGAGCGGCTGCGGGAGAGGGGACGCGGTGTTCGTGGACGGCGAGGCCGTGAGGGTGGCGGCGCTGTCCGCCTCCGCGTCCAGGCGGGACTGCGACAGCGAAGCGCTGGCGTTCGAGTCGCCGGCGCGCTCCACCGCGCTGGAAGCTGCCTGCCACGCTGCTTCGGTGAGGGCCGCCACCTCGCTCGCCGCCGATGAATCGCCCAGCGACGCGCGCAGGGCGAGGTCGAAGGGCACTGTTGGAGCCACCGGCACGGCGGGGGCGGCGTCTGTGGCCGCAGGCGGCGGCACGGAGGCGTCGCCCGGTCCTGCGGCGCCCGGCGGCCCCGGCGCTGTGCGCGACGCAGGGCCTGCGGCCGCGCCGGGAAGGGCCTCCTCTGCGGCCTCACGGGGCCCGCTTGCCTGGCCGAGGCGGCGCGCCCTGCGCCGGGCCTGGGCGCGCAAGCCCGCCTCCAGCGCAACGGCGGCAGGCATCCATGCGTGGCCCGGCCCACCGGGAGCGGCGGCACCAGAGTCCTCGTCGGAGTCGGAGTCGGACTCCGCCTCAGTCGCGGCCAGGCCGGACCTCACGAGGCCGAACAGCGCCCCCCTGCGCATGTCAGCTCCCCGGGAGACGATCCGTGAGACGGCCGCAGCGTAGGCCGCTTCCAGCCGCGGCATGGAGCCGGCGGTCTGAGCCTGGGCGCCCAGCCCGAGCCTCTCCGCGTTTCCCAGCGCCATGGCCCAGAGACGCCCGTCGGCACCGGGGGGAGGCGGCGCCTGCCCCCGCGCCAGCAGGCGCTGCAGCCCGGCGTGAACGCCGGGAGCGGCGTCCGGTTCCGTCTCGTCCAGCACCGAGCCGCCGGCGCGGAGAAGCGTCCGGACCGCAGCTGCCGTGCGGGCGCGGAACACCCGGCCCGAGCTGACCACGGTGCCCACGCCGTTGGTGCCCAGCACGCCGGCCTCCTCCTCCACGAGCGCCACGCCCGCGCCGCCCAGGAGGCCTGCCACGGCGGAGCGCTCGCGCACGTGCCGGAGCGCGGCGCGGAGAGCGGACGCCGCCATGGGGGCGCGGCCGCCAGCGTGCAGGCACCGGAGCGACGGCCCCAGCGGCGGCACCGCCAGCGCCTGCAGCCGCCGGGAGAGCGCGGCCAACTGCCGCGGCTCGGCAAAATCCAGGGCCTCGCCCCCCGCAGCCTCCTGCACCAGCCGCAGCGGGCCGCGGGTGACCGGAGCGGCCAGAAGCCGGAACGGCGTGAGCGGGAGCAGCACCTGGGACCCCAGCGGGCCCCCTCCCATGTGCAGCGCCACCGCCAGCCGCGGCGAGGCCAGCTCCTGCGCCCGCACGCGCTCCCCGTTCTGGCGGCGGGAGTGCGAGCCCTGCTTGTCCAGCGGCGGCAGCGGCGCCAGACCGCCCGCGACTCCCAGCCCGGCCAGCTGCGTGGCCCCGTCGCCCGTCGCCCTGCTGACGGCCTTTGCCGCGTCGGCGGGGCTTCGCTGCATGGCTGCCCACCGAACTGCCTGCTCTGCCGCTCTGATTGCCGCGCGCTCCACGCTCTGCTGCGCCCGCAGCGACGCGCGCAGCGCCAGCTCGCTGGAGGCGAGGTCCAGCTTGGAGTCGAGCGCCCACTCTCCGTCGTCCACGGCGGAGGAGGCGAGCGACATCCCGGCCTCGTCCAGCGGGGCGGCGGCGAACGCTGCCTCCGCCGCAGCTCGCGCCTCCTCCTCCACTGCGTCGGCGTCGCCGCTGCCCACGCCGCCCGACGCCTGGGCGCCGTCGGGCGACTCTGCGTCGCTCGCCAGCGCGGGGCTGCCAGAGTCCGGCCCGCCCTCGTCGGCGGCGGGCGATGCTCCGTCGCCTGGTGCCGCGCCCGCTGCAGCGGTGCCGGCGGCGTCGGCCGCAAGCTGCCGTTGCTGCCGCTGCTGCTGTTGTTGTTGCTGCTGCTGCTGCTGTTGCTGCCTTGCACGAGCCGTGCCTTTGCTGGCCGCTGCGCGGTGGATCCGCTCGCGCTCCTCCTTGTCGCGGGCGAGCTCTGCCGCCGCGACCACGGGCTGCGGCCCGAGCGACGGGTGACCCGCGGCCACGGCTGCAGCCGCGGACAAGCCCGTGACAGCGTCGCGCCGGCGGCTGCGAGCGGCGGCGTGCACCGCCTCGATGGTCGCGCTGGGGAGCTCAAGCGCGCACGCGCTCGTCATCGCCCCGTCAGAGGCAACTTGCAGCGCCATTGCCAGGTGCTTCGACAGCGCAGCCCCGTCCTTGGCCCGGCGTGTGGCGGCCGCGCGAAGGCCCGCGAGCCCGACCCCGAGCGGGAGCACCGGCGCTGTCGCTCGCAGGGCCGCGGCGTGAGAAGCGGCCACCGCCCGCGCCAGCGCGGCCGCCGACGGACGAGCCGCCTCCGCGGGGGGCGCTGCGTCCCCCCCGCCTTCGCCGGGCACGCCGCCGCCGCCGCCGCCGCCGCCGGCTGGAACGGCACCGTCGCTCCCTCCGCCGGTGGCTGGAGTGCGCGGCCACGCGACGCTTGCCGGACCGGCCATGGCGCGCAGGATGTGGGCAGTCGTGAGCCCGACGGAGTCGTTGGCGGACGAGGACGAGGACGATCCCTGCCGTGTCTCGCGGGCGGCGCCCGTGGCCAGAGCCTCCGTGAGCGCACCAGACTCCGATGCCCGCCAGAGAGCTGACCGCAGGCCCCTGGGAACCACGGCCACGGCGTCGTACACCACCTCCGGGGCGTACATGGCGTCAAGCCGGGGCTCGCTCGCATCGGGCACCCACCCGCCAGCGGGCGCTCCGGGCTGCAGGCCGGGAAGGAGCCCCAAGCCCCAGCCCACCGCAGCGGTCCCGCCGCCGGCCCAGCCCGCGGAGGCGATGGGCACGGGCTTGGGCACGCCGTCGGGCCCCTCACGCCAGACGAGCGCAGAGCCCCCGTCAGAGAGTCCGGCCGACGGGTTGGACGCGCGCGAGCGGTGGCCGGGAGTGCGAGCCGAGGCGCCGGCAGCAGCCGCGGAGGCTGGGGCTCGCCGGGAAGCCGGGCGCGGCCCGCCCGAGGCCGGAAGCAGCGCCGCCGCGGCCCAGTGACCCAGGCGGTCCGCCGTCTCGACGCAGTCCTCGAGAAGCGTTGAGACGGCCGTCGCGGCTCCAACGCGGCCAAGAATCGCAACCGGGGCGCCCGAGCCCGACTCCCGCACTGCTGCCGTGAGTGCCTGGGCGACAGCGCGCCCGGTCTTGGCCGCGATGGCAGCGCCGGTGCCCCCGACGGGAATTCGCGCCGCGTCGCTGGCGCCCACCACCACGGCGGCGGAGGCCATTTGCAAAAAGGTGGAGGCCTTGCCTGCCGGAGCCAGGCGGCAGGCGCTGCCCTCCTTAGGCGGGACCGTCTCGGCCATGCGCCCGCCGCCGGACGGCCGGGGTGGCAGCGACGCTGTGGGGCGCAGCACCAGGGACACGAAACCGCGCCACTCGGGGGTGCCGCTGGCGAGGACGCCACCGTAGCGGTCGCCGCCGTCGCCGACGCCGGCGCTCCTGCCCACTGGGCCGCCTGACGGCCCCACAGCCGCCGCCGCCGCTGCTGCTTCCGCTGCCGCGTGTTCCGATGCCGCGCCGTCGGCCGCCCTGGCCTGGAGAGCCGTGGCGGCGGTGCGCAGCCGGGGCCGGGCCACCGCTGCCACGAACCACGCCGCCTGCGGGTCACTGAGCAGCAGGCGGGAGCCGTCGTCGCCCGGCCGGCGCACGCACCGCGTGAGCCATCCGTCGGCTTCGAACATCGCCGGGGAGCGGAGGCCGCCAGCGGCGGCAGAGGCCCTGGCCAGCAGGCCGTGCGCCAGCTGCTGCTCCGCCGCGGCGCCGGGATCTGTGGGGGAGCCGAAGCTCTCCAGTCGACGCGAAGCGGACGGCCACGCCACCCCGCCCGCGGGCCCGCCGCCGAACGCCCCCTCCTGCGCCGCTGAGAGGGCGGAGGCCCTCTCAGCCGTGGTCACAACCGACAGCGCGAAGCCCCCTGCCCCAGCCACCGCGCGCAGCCACGCCGGCACCCCAACCGCTCCTGCGCCGCCGGGCGAGGGCGGGCGCGGCAGGCTGGGGGCGCCTCCCGCGAGAAGCAGCACCGCCGCCGTTGCAGCGCGGCTGGAGACCGAGGCCGACCCGCCCAGGGCTGCCGAGAGGGGCGACGCCTCCTCCACCATCCCCGGGCCGAAGAGCGTGTCGTCCCGCTCCGACGCTGCTGAGGTCGACGGGTAAAAGAACGCGGCGCCGCCGCCACCGCCCCCGCTGTCGAGGCCGGCAGTGCCGCCGCCGCCGCCAATGTCACCGTCCCCGTCGCCGTCGCCGTCGCCGTCGCCGTCACCAATCCGTCCCGCCCCGCCACCAGCCCCACTCGCGCCCGACGCAGCCGCCGCCGCCGCCGCGCTCGAGCCTGACCCAGCACCAGCCCGCCCAGTGCGTGACCCGGCTGGAGCCATGTCGCCAGACGCCAGCCGCCCTGCGCTGACCTCCGCGGCGAGCCAGCCTCCCTCGCTGCCGCCGATGCCCGCGAAGCCGCTCACGGGCCCGTCGGAGGCAATTGGGGCTGCGGCGGCGCCCGTGCCCGTCCACTGCAGCGCGGCACCTCCGCCCTCAACGACTGCCGCGGCGGACGCGAGGGCAGAGGCGCCATGCGCGCTCCGCAGCCGGGCGCCCTCCGCGCCCGCCGCGCCCCCGCCGGCGGCCCCAGCGCCACCCGCGCCGGCTCCAGCCGCGGCGCCGCCTAGCCCGCCCGCCTTGGCCTTGGCGGCGGCTCTGGCGGCGGGGCCCGCACTGGCCGACTCCTCGGCCGACGAGCCGCCTCCGCCGCCCTCGCCCTCGCCGTCCCAGATACCCTGCCCAAGCAGAAGCCTCCTGATGCGGCGCCCGGCCTCCACGCGGCCCCGCACCGCCTCCAACGCCCAGTCGCTGTCGTCGCTGCCCGGGACCACCTCGCCCCTCCCACGAACGCTCGCCAGCACCGCCGCTCGCCCAGCGCTCTCCGCTCGCGACAGCGCCCACTCGCCACAGGCCGTGGTCTCAGAGGCTGCCGAGGCGGCGCCACCGCGGCCTGAGCTCTGACCCCCCGCACCGTCCGCGTCCGCGTCCGCGCCCGCGCCCGCGTCCGCGTCCGCGTCGTCCCGGTGGGGCAGCACCTCGCCGTCGGCCGCCGCGCTACCACCGAGGCACCGCAGCATCTCCTGGCGGCCTGTGCTCCCTCCAGCAGCCACGCCTGCCCCCCCCGGCGGCGGCGCCCCGGCCCCGGCCTCGGAAAGGTCGCAGCCCCAGTCAGAGGCTGGGAAGCCCGCGGCGCCGGGCTCTGCCCCCGTCGCCGTCCGCTGCAGCGCGCGCTGAGCCGCGGACCCCGCCGCGCCTGCCAGCGTGAGGCGATCGACCGCTGCCGGCTCTGCCGAGGGCAGCGGCACTGGCAGCACCCCCGGCGGCGCCGGCGGGTGAAACGGGAGGAAGTGGGTTGACGGGGCCCTCACGGCGCGAAGTGGCAGCGCCGAAAGCTCCGACATGGAATACGGAGGCATGCGGCCACGGCCAGCGCCCGGCGACGCCACGCCGATCGCCGCAACGGCCGCCACGCCCTCCCCGGCTGCGGCGGCCTCGCTCGCCACCGTCGTGCTGGCAAGCCTTGACAGGTGCACGGAGCTGCCGGAGGACGCGGCGATGATGCCGCGGGCCATGTCAGCGAGCAGGCCCTCCGCCGCCCACGCAGTGAGCGCGGGCAGCGCGGCTGCGGCCTCGGATCGCGCGGCGGCGGCAGCGGCCACCTCCGCAGTGGCTGCTGTATCCGCAGCGGCCGCGGCCTCCGAGTCCTCCTCCAGGCTGCCCGCGCGAGGAGTGTCGCTGCCAGCAGAAGCAGCGGCAGCGTCATCCGCCACGCCGGCTGCCCTCGTCCCGGAGGCCGCGGCGGCCGTGGGCCCGGCGGCGGCGCCGCCGGAGCGTGCAGTCTCGTCGTCAAGAAGCCCCGTGGCGCTGGCGGCAGCCGCCCGAGCCAGCTTCAGGGCCAGGCTGCGTGCCGCCTCGTCAACGGCGGTGCCGTCCTTCACGGACGCGGTGAGCGTCAGGGCTAGCCTCGCAGCCTCAGCAGCCGCTGAGTGGGCAGCAGCAGTCTTGGCTTCAGCGAGGGTGCGCAGAATGGCCGTGTCCGCAACCACCTGCGTCACGACGGGGGACGCTCCCGCCGCCACGTGCAGGAGCAGGCCGCGCCGCAGCGCCTGCCAGCCGACCCGGCGCGTCAGCGCTGCCTCCAGCGCCGCCGCAACCCTGTCCTCCAGGCGGTGAGGCCAGCCCCGCCCGCCGAACGGCCCCGCGGCTGCGGCTGCGGCGGCCGCGGGTCCCGTCCTGGCCTCGTCGCCACCGCGCCCAGACCCAGCCCCTGCCCCGATACCGTCACCGTCACCGTCACCGTCACCATCACCGTCGCGGTCGCCGTCGTCCGCCTGCTCCGCACCCTGCATCAGCGATCGCAGCGTGGACATGAGCTCTGCCGGGGTCACGCTGAGGAGCTGCGGCCAGCGGCAGAGGTGCTCCCTCAGGGCGGCGCGGGTCTGCGCCCAGCCGGCCGACACGCAAAAGGCTGCCAGGAGGCGCACGCACGGGCGGCGGCACCAGCCGCTGGGGTCCGCGGCGCGCAGCACGGCCGTGGCCACGGCGCCGCGCTTGCGAGCCAGGATGGCGGGGGGCAGGGCGGAGTCACGCAGCATGGTGGCCAGCGTGTCTGCGGACCGCCCGGCGGCGATGGGGTCCGTGCGGCGCATGGCGCGACTGGCCGCGTCGACGAGGGGGCGGGAGGTGCGGGCGCCGGAGGCCGCAGCCGCGGCAGCGGCGGCACGGGCGGCCACCGCGGCAACGGGCCACGGGGTGCTGGGCTCGCTGAGGCAGCGGCCCGCCAGCAGGTGGAGGGCAGTGAGCGGGACGGGCGACGACAGGGCGAAGGACGCCGCGAGGCGAGGCAGCACGGCCAGGAGCGCGGCGTCGCTCTCCGGCCCGTCGGGCATGAGGCCAAGCTCCGATGCCACGCTGCTTGCCAGCGCGGCGCTGCCGCGGCCGGCGAGCGAGGAGGACGACGCGCCCGACTGCATCATCATGAGGGCCGACCCGGCTGCGCTGGCTGTGGCTGCCTGCGAGCCCGCCCCGCCGCCGCCGCCGCCGCCGCCGCCGCCGCCGCCGACCGCGGATTGCTGCAACCCCGCCGCCCCCACGTCGCCCTGGTGGCCGCGAGACGGCGCCGCGCCGGCCAGCCGCAGCAGCAGCGCCCTCAGCCGCGCGTCGAGGGACGAGGAGCTGGCGGCGTGGGCCCGGGAGAGGGCGGGGGAGGGGCCTCGCGTGGCGGCGGCCGCAAGGAACGCGGCGTCGACGAAGCGGCGGGCAGTAACGGCGAGCGAGGGCACGGCCGCCGCCGCCGCAGCCAGGAGCACGGGGTGGCGGCCGGGACCGCCGCCCCGCATCGTGGGCTGCGCCATGAGGGCGCGGCCGATCGCTGGGAGGATGAACTCGGCAAAGACTGGCGCCTCCGCCGGGCGGGAGCAGCTGGTGGCCGCAGTGGCGGCGGCGATGAGCGCGATGGCGTGCGCCCGCACCAGCGCGCAGCTGTCTCCGAGGGCCCTCACAGCGAGCGGCACCACGCGGTCCAGCAGCACAGCGTCCCGCACGCTCAGCTTTGTCACCGCCGCGGCGCCGATGGCGGCCCCGCCGCGGCCCTCGCGCGGCGCCCGGCCAGCCCGCTCGGATGCCGTCGCGGCGGGACCGCCGCCCTGGGCGGCGCTGCCTGCGCTGGGGCCGCGGGAGGGTCCCCGGCTAGGCGAGCTGCCAACCGCGTCGGTGCCGGGCATCTGGCCTGCGCTGTCGCTCAAGTCCCAGCCGTCGTGGACGTGCGCCCCAGGCAGCGGGAAGCCCAGAGACAGCCGGCTGGTGAGCACCAGCGCCAGAACGCGAAGCCTGGGGCTGGATACGTGCCGCACGCACGCCCTGAGCAGCGAGAGGAGCGGCACGGCGGCGGCAGGGCAGGCCAGCGGCCGCGCCGCCGCGCCAATCTCGCCGCTGCCATCGCCAGCGCCGGTGCCCCCGGCGCTGACGCTGGCACCGGCGGCCCCCGGGACCGGCTCTGCCGTCCAACTGCCGTGCAGACCGGCGATGCCTGGGGCTGCGGCGCCCTGCGCCTCGTCGCGGGCGAACCCCAGCTCAGCGGGCCCAGCCAGCATGCCCTCGGAGTCGAGCCAGGCGTCTGTGCCGCCGGTGGAGCCGCCTCGGCGCGCGGTCGCCGCACCGAACGCGGCAGGGTCGTCCCACCACGGGCCCTGTGCGGGCGCCATGGCCACTGCAAACCAGTCCGCCACTGCGGCGGCGGTCGCAGCGGCGTGGGCGGCACCGCCGTCGCCGTCATCATCGGCTCTGACGCCGGCCGAGCCGCTGTCGCCTGATGCCGCCGCTCCGGCCGCTGCTGCGGCTGGTTTGGCAGCGCCGCCTGCCGCGGCTGCTGCCGCTTCTCCGCCTTCCGCCTCCTCGCCGTCCTCCTTGCTCTCCGACCGCTCGGCGGCCACGGCGGGCGACGCTGGCGCAAACGGGTCTGCACTGGGGTTGCCGTCGGCTTGGAGGGCTGCTGCGGCCAGCGCGGCGGCTCTGTCCGCGTCAACGCATGCCCCGGCCACCGCCGCTGCCGCCAGGCCGGCCTCCTCCGCCCAGAGGCTGCGGCCCGCCTCTGCCGCCTCGGCGCTCTCCGCGGCCAGCAGCGCCCGCACTGCGGCCTGGCCCGCGGGGTCGTCGCCCCCAAAGCACGTTCGCACTAGCATCGGGAACAGGCATGCCAGGACGCGGACTCTGGCGTCGGGCGTCGAGAGGGCCGGGTGGGAGGTGACCGCGGCCATGACGGGAAACACAACGCGCTGCAGGGCCGGCGGGAAGAGGCGGTCGGGGCCCGTGAAGGCGCTGAGCAGCGCCGCGGCGGAGGGGCGGGCGGAGGCTGAGCGGGCGGTTGCCAGGAGCACGAGCGAGCGGATGCCGTCGGGCAGCCCGGGGGTGCCGGCGGGCGGCAGGCCGGCGAGGGCGTGGTCGGCTGGGCGCGCGCCCCTGCGGAAGGCGAGCAGGGAGGGGTAGTCGAAGGGGGGCTTGTGCTCTGCCGACCAGAGCTCTGCCAGCACGCACCCCGCCGAGAAGACGTCGGCGGCCTCGGTGAGGCGCGGGTCACAGGCCGGGGAGACTGGCGCAGGGACGGTGTCTACCAGTGCGGCGCGCGCCGCGGCCACTGACGACTGGGTTCCAGCAGGGGCGGGCTTGCGCTGGCCGGCCGCGGAGGCGCTGCTGCCGCGGTGTGGGGGGTCTGCGGTCGCCGCCGACCCAGCAGACGCGGCGGTGGTTGTGGATGACGCTGCCTCGGCCGCCGCTGCGGCCGCCGCTGCTGTCGCGTGGGCTCTGTCTCGCACCGCGTCCGCCGCGGCCGCAGCCGCTGCCGCGCGCAGCCCGTCCTCGCCCACGAATCGCTCCGGCGCGATGTAGCAGAGGGCTCGCGACCCGGGCTCGAAGAAGGCGAAGAAGGCGGAGGGGTTGTCGGAGGGCAGCAGCGCCGGCTTGAACAGGGCAAAATCTGCCAGTACCAGCCAGCCGTAGGAGGTGAGCAGCGCGTTCTCGGCCTTGATGTCGCCGTGGCGGACGCCCTCGCCGTGCGCCTGGCGCAGCGCCTGCAGCAGCTGGTAGGACAGCCACACGGCCTCGGGCGGCGTGAGCAGCGGGCGCAGCGACACCCGCTCAGCCAGCGAGGTGAACAGATACTGACGCGCCAGCAGCGCCACGGGGCGGACGGAGCTCTCCCGGCAGCGCTGGTACGGCAGGAGGCTGGGGTGCCGCGCGGGCGAGAGCACAGCACGCAGCACCCTCGCTCTGGCGCGGGCAGTCGCGATGAGGGCCGCCTCCCTCACGGCGCCAGCCTTGTCGGTCGACCGGCGCGCATACATCTTCACGACCGCGCCGCCGCCCTCCACCGTGTCGCACCGCAGCGACTTGAGGAGGCGCCCGTCCGCCAGCAGCGCGCCGCCCGTGGCCGCGGCCTCCGCCCGCCGCTCGGCGCCAGAGTCGGCCACCTTGCCTGCGCTCTCGCGCAGCGCCTCCAACGCCGCGCGCACTGCCGCTGAGCTGGTTGCCCTCCCCCCGGTCGGCACGTGCGGGCGGCAGCCAGGCATTTCCTCCTCCACAAAGCCCTGCAGGTCGCGCAGCTGCACCGCCTGCGCGCCTGCGCCGGCGGCAAGCACTGCGTTGCCCATGCTCGATCGCTAGCGCCGGCAGTCCTGGCGATGCGGCGCGCGGGCCTGGCGTGCGAAGGGCCTCCTGCGCGTCATTGCGGGGGCGGACACAGTGCGTGGCGCGATGAGGGGCAGCCAGCTGGCCGCTGCGGGCGCGTGCGGACTGGCGGCGCAGCGATCGCCAGCCCTCGCCCCTGCTTGCCTCCCGAGGCCTGAGCCGGGCCTGTGAGCTGCGACGGCGCACAGCACCACGCCGCGTCTGCCCCGGAGTGCCGCGATTCGACCAGCCCGCCGCGGAAGCGGATGCGGTTGATCTTGCACAGCGGAGAGCGCTCGCGGAGCCCTGGCTGGCCGGCTCACCTTGCGTCGAGCGCAGAGGGCGAGGCACAAACGCAGCGCGGTGGTGGCGCCCTTCTTTCGCGGGTGGTCGGCCGGGACGTCGGTCGTCGCCCAGCGCACGGTCGGCCGTGGCCGGCCTGTGGCGAATCCCAGGAACCTCGGCTTGGCGGAGCGCTGACGACGGCTCTGCTTGAAGCGGCGCCGGCGGACCATGCCTGGCGCGCGCGGGGGCCCGGTCGGGCGCACACCGTGCCGTTGCGCGCTCAGCGTTTCGCGTTGGTGAGCCCGAGCCGTCGGATACGTCTGGCAGCCCGCAAAGAAGGAGGCATGGACGCACGCGCCGGTGCCGCAGCTGCTGAGGCCCGCCCCAGCCCCGTGACCGACCGCGCGACGGTGGTTCCCTGCAAGTCGGTGGAAGGGTGGGTGGTGTTTGTGTCGGGGGTCCACGAGGAGGCTGCGGACGACGACCTGATCGACTTGTTCGGGGAGCACGGGCAAGTGCTGGGCGTGACCGTCAGCCTCGACCGCGAGACTGGGCTCTCCAAGGTGAGCCCGGTGGATTGCGCGCCGCGAAGGCGGCCAGGGCGGCGACTGCGCCGGCCTGGCTGCGCGGGCCAGTTGGAGGCTGCCCGGCGCAAAGCGCCACTCAGCGCGTCCCTCCTCAGCACGAGCCGAGCGCGCCAGCAATCGCCTCCTGCCTGCGCCGCACCGCGACACTTCCACGACGCAGGGGTACGGCTTGGTTGAGTTCGAGACAAAGGAGGCGGCATCGGCTGCGGTGGCTGCGCTGGACGGCGCCAATCTGCTCGGCAAGGAGATCGGCGTCACGTGGGCCTTTGCGCAGCCACCCACTCGCGCCTGACCGGCCCGTGCCTGCTGCCGCGCTCCAGCGAGACGGAGGCGCGGGGGCGGGGACATACATGGTGACAGGGCTTGCAGCGATGCTGGGCGTGCGCCGCTCGGTCAGTGGTGCTTGCGTGAGTGCGTGTGGGCTTGAGGGACTGCGGGGCGTGAGGCCTTGGAAGCTAGCTCGTGGCACGTAAGCCGCGCAGTGTGAACTCGGATTGATCGACGCTTCAGGCCCGACCCGTGGAGGCACCGCGCACTCCTGCCGGGGGGCTGCCGGTGGCCGCACGACACGGAAGCTATATTGATTCCAGCCGACGCGTTGTCACTCAGCGTGCGCTGCAAAGAACGAAGCCAGCACCCAGCCCAGTGCTGGCAGCCGGTGGCCAGCTGCCCCTGAGCCAGCCGAGAGGCAGAGACACTGGCAGCGGCAGCGGCAGGGAATGGCGGCGCCGCCAGTCACTCCCACCACGGCGCCGCCAGTCACTCCCACCACGGCGCCGCCAGTCACTCCCACCAGTGCCATGGCGTCCTCCCGGCCATGACGGCGCCGTGGAGCCTCCACTTGTCGGCTGCCTCGCTCTGAGTGCACGGCCTGTCGTCCGTGAGCGCGGAACACGCAGCCTGGGCGGCCATGGCGGCCCGCGCAGCCGCCCCGGGCCCCTCCCCGACAGGGAGTGCCTCCCCAAACACCACAGAGACCTGTCTCGCGGGGCAAACGCCGAACAGGCTGACGAGGCGGCGCACTCCCTCCAGCACCAGCGTCACCACCCACAGCACCGCCCACACCAGCACGAACAGCGGGGAACACGCGCGGCAGCGGGGCGGGGCGGGGGGCAGCGCCAGCGGCGGCAGCGCAGGCGGCAGAGACATGAGGCGGTACAGATACAGGCTCGTGGGCAGCGTGTCCCAGCTCATGGAAGCCCACCCGCGGCCCCCGGCCGCGACGTTTCGCAGCCGCTCAGGAAGCGCGGGCACGCCGCCAGCTGCAGAGCCTCCAGCTGCAGAGCCTCCGTCTGCAGAGCCGTCAGCTGCAGAGCCGGCGGCGGCTGGCGCGACGCCGCCGCTGCCAGCCTCGGCCGTGACGCCAGCCCTCCGAGAGAGGGCAGGCCGCTCCGACGACGAACCCTCGCCCCCGGGCTTCGCTGGCGCGGCCTCTGCGCCCTCGGCCGCCTGCCCGCTCTCCGTCCCCCACGCCCACACCCCCGCCACGTCGGGCTGCTTGTAGCGACAGAAGAGCGAGGTCCGGGCGCGCGGCCACGTAATCCCCGCCGGCTGCACGCACGGCCAGCCGGCCGCCGCCGACGACGCAAACGCCCCGGTGCGAAACCGCGTGAGCGCGGTTCCGTTGCTCGTCGTGCCCTCGGGGAAGATCATCACGCGGCCCCGGCCCCAGGGCGTGACGGGGTCGAACTCGGCGGCGGCCACCCGGAGCGCGTCGAACGCGCCTGGGGCACCGCTGGCGGCGCCGGCGGCGCCGGCGGCGCCAGGGCCAATGGTAAGGGTGTCCGCGGAGGGGGCCGTCGCGCCCACGCGCGCGGACGGGGCCGCCGGGGCGGTGGAGGTGGCGGCGGCGTCGGGCTGGCCGCGCCCGGCGGAGGCGGACTGAAGGGGGGCGGCGCCGGCGCCAGCCGCGGCGCGGGACTGCACGCCCGGGGCGACGGCGTCGTGGGAGCTGGCCGGGGTGGTTGCCAGCGAAGCGGGCGGCGTGTGCACGCCGCTGGGCTGCTTCGGGGCGAGCGGGCTCTCGGTGGACCGCGCTGCCGCAGCGGCTGCGGCGGCGGCGGCGGCTGTGTCGGATGGGCCGGAGTGCTTGTGGACGAAAACGCAGCCCATGGTCTCGGCGGGCGTCCCGAGCAGCGGGACGGTGCGCAGGGCGCCCTTCATCGCGAAGCGCAGGCCGCCGCCGCCGCGCCGCCGCTCGCAGCCCCACCCGACGTCCGTGGCGCAGCAGAGGCTGCAGCAGCCCCCGTCCTCGCCCGGCGCGTCCTCGCTGTCGCCGCCGCGGTCGCCAGCCGCCTCGTCGCCGATGGCGGCGGGCGCACGGCGCGGGGCAGCAGCTGCCTCGGCAGCGGAGAAACCCGCGCTGCCGTCCGGATTGCCGCCTCCGAGCCCGGTCGTCAGGGACCGCTGCTGCGCGGCGATGGCCTCGGCGGCGAACATGACGATGAAGTCCAGCATCGTGCAGTGGGGCGCGACCACGACTGCGCAGCTGGTGAGCGCCTCCTCGGCGCCGGGGCGCAGCTCAACTTGCACGTCGAAGCCGAGGCTCCACATGCCCATGCGCGAGGCGTAGCCGACCACCCAGGGGAGCTGCTGCCAGGCCCACCCCTTGTGGCCGCGGGCGCAGCAGGTGGCGACCATGGCGGACAGCCAGCAGGCCAGGAGCGCAAGGGCAATAGCACCGACCCTGATTGGCCCGAGGACGATAAAGTACAGCACGTTCTGCGCAGGCGCGGGCCCAGCAACAGCGAGAGCAAGTTGCGGGATCCGGGGACAAGAACGGCTTGTTTGCCCTTTGGGGGGGCGGGGAGGGGAGGCGGGGAAGCGGGCCGGTTCGGGGCACGGCGCGCGCGCGAGCTGACGGGAGCGCGAGATGGCGCGCAGCAACCGCGCCCAATCGCACCTCCGGGCTGCAAGGCAGCGGGGGCGCCGGGTGCAGGAACTCCGCCCAGCGAACGTCCCCCCTGCGCTCCGCGTGCGCCAGCATCAGGGCGCGCATGCTTCCAGGCGACGGCCCGAGGCCGCCGGGCAGCGCGCGGGCGTGTGCGACCCGGAGCGCGAGCCGGCGGGCCGACGCCACACGCCCGCGACTTGAAAGCAGAGCCGAGTTCGCGGGGTGCATTTGTGTGCGCAGCGTCAACCGGCGCCTTCGCCCCCACTGCGAGCGGGCGCGCCCGCGGAGCGGCGCTGTTTGAACGCGCGCGCGCGCGCGCGCATCCAGGTCACTCTTGCGCAATGTCCTCGCCCGAGCCCGGCACCCTCTCGAACAGCGCCACGAAAAACCCCTGCGTGCGGTCGCTGGCCGGGTCGGCGCGAACGAGGCAGTCGGCCTCGGAAGGCGCAAGCCCGGGCCACGCCATGCCGCGGGTGGGCCAGTCGGGCAGCGCCTTGATGAGCTTCCACTTGCCGGCCACAGCCGGGTTGGCCATTGCGCTTGCCACCACGCCCTCGTCCTCGTCCCCCCAGACGGAGCAGGTCGAGTAGGCCACGCGCCTGCAGCCGGGCAGGGAGAGCGCGTGGAGGAGCGCGGCGCGCTGGAACGCCGAGAGCTTCCCCACCCGCTCCGCAGCCGAGGCGGGCGGCCTGGGGGCGTCCTCCGCGGCGCCGGCGGAGGTGCGCGCACGCTTCGCTGCCGAGCCCGCGCCGCCGCTCAGCTCAAACCTTCGCGCCGCCATGCCCGACCCCGAGCACGACGGGTCCAGCAGCACCGCATCCACGCGCCCGCCCGCGCACTGCACCGGCGTCGGCTTGCCCCTCGGCGCGGAGAACTGTCTCCTGCGGTCCGCGCGCCGCTGCTTGACCGACGCGGCCGCAGCAGAAGCAGCAGCGCCGTCGCCGGCAGACGACGCCTCCGCCGTGGGGTCCGTGGGAACCAGCCCCAGGAAGTCCCCCCGAACCACGCGCACCACGGGGCTGCATCCCAGGGCCTCCATGCGCCGCTGCAGCAGCGCCGCCCGCTCCGCGTCCCGCTCAATGGCCAGCACGGACACCCGGGCCGCGCGCGCGGTGGCCACGCCGCTCGGGCCGGAGGCAGCGCCCGGCACCATCGCCGCCAGCCCCGCGGCCAGCTGCGACGTCTTGCTTCCCGGCGCGGCGCAGGCATCCACAACGGTCACCGGGCGGCCGGCGGGCGGGGGCCACACGGCCGCGCTCCCGGGCGAGAGAAGCAGCGCCGCGGCGGTCAGCCCGCTCGCGCGGTCCTGCAGCGCGAGGGCGCCTGAGGTCACCAGCGGGCAAGCGTGGAGATCCGTGCCGGGAGGAAACGCCAGAAACCCGGGAACGAGCTCGTCCACAGCGCACGCAGCCGCTGCGGCAGGGCTGGCCGGGGCCGGCGCTGCCGGGGACACGGGCGCCGCGGCCGGGGACGTCGCGCCGGACTCGCTGCGCGGCCGCTTGCGGCCCTTGGGCCCGCGCTTGGCAGCGTCGGTGGCGGCCGCTTGCGCCGCGGATGCCGCTGCCGCCGCCGCTGCCGTTGCCGCCGCCGCTGCTGCTGCTGCTGGTGCCTGGGCTGCCGGGGCCGATTCCGCCGCGGCCGCTGCCCGCGCGAGCCTGGCGTGCTCCTGCGCCGCGACCCACGCGCCTGCCGCCTCCGCCGCCTCCTGGACAGTGCCGGCCCACACCGCCGAGTTGACGCGCGCGTACCGCGGCAGCGCGCTGTCCTCCTCCCCGTCAGCTGACTCCTCGCCGCCACCGCCCCCGCCACCGCCACCGCCGCCGCGGCGCCGCGACCCCTCCGGCAGCAGCTCCTCAGGGCTCCCCACCCCGGCCTCGCGCTGCACAGCCTCGAGCGCCCACACCAGCGCCGGAGTGGCGTCCACCACCAGCCTCGCCACGGCCCCTCCGCCGCGCACACCAGCCGACGCGCGCTCTCCCGCCACGGATCCCCTGGCGGCCGCGTCCTTTCGCGCCCGCCTCCCGCGGCCGAACAGGCACTCTGTCACAAGAACTCGGAGCAGCCACCTGTCCTTTGCGCTCGCAACGAGCGTTTTGGCCGCGTCCAGGGCCTTGCGGTCGAGACGTTTGGCGGACTTGTGCGAGGCTTTGCTCACAGCCGAAAACGCCGCAGCCAGAGCCGGCTCCCACCGGCACGTCTCGCTCGACAGCGCCAACACCTGGCGGATCACGCTCCCGGGCACCTCCTTGCGGGCCTGCCCTCCGTGGCCGGGCGGCGGGAGGCACTGCCCGTAGACTGCGTTCTTCAGGCTTTTGCGCCCAGTCGCCACTTCCGCGACGGCACGGGAGGCCAGGGTGTAGGCAAGGCTCATGGCGAAGCGCGCCCTCTGGCACCCGACGCACGTGCAAGCGACTGAAGCGGGCATTGCGAGCTGCAAAGACCGTCGTCGGCGCGCGGGCTCTGCCGCCGGCGTGGGACTTGCTCAGCCCCGAGCGCCACCCCCCCCTCCCTCGCCCAAAGGCTGCGAGGCGCGGGGCGGGCGCAATGAGCGCGTCCGCGAGAAAGGGCACGGATGCCAAGCCGGACTGGGCCGTCACCGCCGAAAAATGGGCGCCCGCTGGCTTTGCGCTCCTTGGCGTCGTGTGCATGGCTGGAGGTGAGCGTGCCAGCGTCTCCGTGGTCCTCCGTGGGTTGCTTTGGAGGAAGGAGAATGTGGCACGTGGTGCTTCACGTTCGTGCCCGGGGGAGAGAGGGTGGGGAAGGGGCGAGCCGCCGCCTCCCGTTGCCGGGGCCGCGTGTGCCTGCTTCGCGTCCGCGCGACCGTGCTGTCGACGACCGGAGCCGCGCCGTCCGTGGAGCTGCGTCGCTCGCAGGCGCCTACGCAGGGTTCCGGTCGCGCATCCGTGAGGGCATCAAGGAGGCCGCGGAGGAGGCTGCCTTGGCCGCGCAAGGCGCCAGTCGCGCTGCGTCGGCCGCCGCTTCCCACCACCTGCCCATCGGCTCGGCCGGCGCCAGAGTCACGCATGCGCCTGCAGCTGTGATGAGGATGGCGCCGCACGCCGTTCTCGGGCAGGCCGCCGGGTCCGGCAGCCGCTCTGAGTCCGCGCGCGGTGCCGCCCCCGCCGCGCACGAGGACGACGACGACGACTTCGGCGGCTCGCCCGGCCTGGGCGTGCCGGGGTCGGAATTCGACCTGGACGCGGCTCGCATCGGCGCCACGGTGATTCCCGGCACTGGACAGACCGCGGGGGACGTGGCTGGCCGGGCGCTGCTGTACGGCACGCTGCTCGCTCTCACCGGGACCGGCGCGGTTGCGCTGGCGGTGGCGTGGTCTTTGGACGCGTGGACGCTCATGGATGTGTCTGACCGGCTGTTCGTGGTCCTTCCGCGCGTCAGGGACGCTGTGGACGGCTCGCTGGGGCAGGGGCTGCGTTCCGTGAGCGAGGTGGTCCGGGACGCGGCCCCGGAGGGCCCGGGCAGTGCCGCGGCCCGGGCGGCCGACCCAGGGGCGCCCTTGATGCCGGACCTGCCCCGGGCGGACGCGCGCGTGCTAGCAGAGACGGATGCGGAGTGGGATGAGCTGGAGGTGACGTTTGACAGGGACCAGGCGCTGCGCCGGCAGCAGATTGTCAGCAAGGGTCTCGTCCCGCCAGAGGGCGTCACGCTGCCCGGCCGGCACGACGAGGCTGACCGGGGGTGAGGCGCTGCTGCGACCCGGGGGAGGGCGCGCCGCGTGCAGTCGTGGCCGGACTGGCCTTCGAGAGGCGACGAGCGAGCCCCCGGGGCTGGCCCAATGCCGCCGGTGCCGCGCAAGCACGACCCAATGGGCCAGCAGCCTGCGCGGTTGTGTGCCCAGCGTGAGCGTGCTGCCGTGACAGCGACACCGGGCAGGTGGAAGCAGCGTGAGCGATTGGTCGCGCGCACACGCATGCATATGCACTCACACAAGGACAGAGACTCAGAGAGAGAGAGAGACGGGAGGGGCAAGGGGGGAACAGAGGCGCGCAGAAAATCCGCGCACGCCCGCCGGGACAGGGCTGCAAGCGGGTCCGTCCTTGGAGACGGTGGTGGTCCCTGCGTGCTCACGCCGAAGGTGCGGTGGTGCCGCTGGGGACCCCGGTTTGCGCTCGTTGCGAGGCGTACGCGCTCATGACGGACTCGCCACCGTGGTACATGGAGTTGATGAGCGCCTGGCGCCGAATCATCTCCAGCTGCGGCTCGGCCGCAGCGAGGAGCTCGGCAGCCTCCGCCGGCGCGGCGTGCATGTTCTCGCGGAACCCAGCTGCCACGCGGCGCTGGGCGTAAGCGCGGAAGTTGTAGTCCTGCGAGGAGGGCGCGGGCGGGCGAGCAAACGCCATCCCGGCGAGAGTGGGGGCGACATCGCAGGGCAAAGCTTCGCAGCCACGTCACGGAAGCGACCCTCCCGGCACCTTCCTCGGGAAGCCCGCGAGCGGCTGGCTCGCCGGTGCCGATGGCATCGGCAAGGCCCATCGCGTTGAGTCGCATGCGCGCTATGAGGCCTCGCCGAGGCGGCCGGGCCGCCCATGCTCGCTCGCGCCGAGCCAGCTCCAGAGCGGGCGCGCCCGTGGCATTGCGGGCCTCACCTTGAAGGACTTGCTGGCGCGCAGCATCGTGCGCATGAGTGAGAGGACCTGGCTTCGCTGCGCTGCCATCGTGCCGCGCGCCTGTCGCTGGGCGTGTCGGTCGGGGGAGCTCGCGGGGCGAGCGCGAGCCCAACAATTCCCTGCCGCACACGGATGCAGAGCCGCCCTGCGCCCGCCGCGCCCGACTGCGCGAGCCGCACAGCCCAGCTGCCCCTCCGCGGCGGGCTGCTGAGACCATGCCGTGGCCAGCCGCCCTGGTCATTGCATTCGCTTGCGCCACGGCGCAGCTTGCGGCTGCGCGAGGGGCCAACGTGTCCCTTGCGCTGGTCGGCGTGCAGGGACTTGCGGGCGCGGACCCCGCCTCCACGAGCTGGGCAGCTGTGCTGCAGCTGCACGGGGGAGGCAGTCGTTGGGAGCACCAGCCTCATGGTGTCGCCGATGCCGGGCCGCGGTGGACGTTCTCTTGCGGGAGCACCGACAGTCTGAGGCTAGAGCTCGCACGCCCCGGCTCGTCCATGCTGGTCCCGGATGCCGAGGTGCTTCCCGGCGCCATCGCGTGGCTCCGGCGGCATGGGCACGACCGCCTGGCGCGAGACGGGGGGCTGACCGTTCTGCTTCCCACCTCGGCTGCGGCCCTTGCCCGTCGCAGCGGCGGTTCGCCTTGCGAGCTTCTGCCGGTGCAGCCGCCTGAGGGCAGCGCTTCTGCCGGGCACACCGTCGAGGGAGTCACCCTGGAGGCGGTTCGGCGCTTCGTGGCCCGCCGCGCGCCAGCCGTGGAGGCGGCCCAGCCCGTCGCTCAGCCCGCCCAGCTGCTGCAGCGCGGCGCTCAGCCCGCCCAGCTGCTGCAGCGCGGCGCTCAGCCCGCCCAGCTGCTGCAGCGCGGCGCTCAGCCCGCCGCCCAGCCCGACTCCGATGGGGGCGGTCCAGCCGACTCCGGCGGGGGCGTGCGCGTGCGGTGGCGCAGGGAGCCTTCTGCGGCGCTGCGGCGCTCAGGCCTGTTCGACGAGAAGGGCCCCTGCGCGGAGCACACCCTGGAGCTAACCGGCTGCGTGGCCCACCACCGGGGGGACGTGTCCGCGTGCCGCGCCGAGCAGCGAGCGTACATGCGCTGCACCAAGCGCCAGGCGCTCGGCGACGACGCTGCCAGCACGGCGGGCGCGTGGTCCGACGGCTCCGCGGCGCCGGCCGGCGGCCGAGCGACGGTTGCCGAGGCGATTGGGGCAGTGGCCGCGGCCGCGGCCTCGACCGGTGGCGACGACGCTCCTGCCCGATCAGCGACGGTGCGCGCGGCGGAGCGCGTGATCGAGCGCGCCACCAAGGGGGTCCGCCCGGGCGGGGCGTGGGCCGGCTCAGCCCTCGGGGGTTCCTACGCCGACTCGCCGACGCAGGCGGCGGAGGACGCAGAGGCCGCGTCGCGGGAGCTGGCCCGGCAGGGGACGCTGCAAGAGGCCGCTCACACGCTGCAGAACTCCCCGCAGCTGCAGCGCCTCGCCGACGACTTGCGCGGGCTGGGCGGGCCGTCCATCGACGAGGAGCTGCTGGCCGCAGTGGGCGCGCCCGGGGCCGCGGCGCTGGCGGGGCGGCGCGCCCGCGAGCTGACGGTCGGCCTCCCCTTCCAGGCCGTGGGAGGGCTGCCGCAGGTGGTGCCTGCGCCGGGGCTCCAGGCTGGAATGCGCGGCGCAGCCGCGGCCCGGGACCGCGACTCCGCAGAGGACGGCACGCGGTTTCGCGCCGGGTCGCAAGCGGAGGACGGTGCAGTGGTGGCGGCGGACACGTCGGCGTGCGTGCTGCACGGCACCTGCCCCCCAGCCGCATTCAAGCTGCCTCCCATCAGCGTGCCGTCGCTGCCGTACTTCCTGCCCGTGGCAATCGGCCCGTTCGGGCCCAACCTGGCTGACGCGGCGGGGATGATCATTGGCGCCGTGATCCACGGCGTGGCCGGCCCCGAGATCATCCAGCTGGTGCAGCAGTTTGTGCAGGCCATGATGACGACGATCCCGCCCATCCTGCGCATGGTGCTGGTGGAGGGTCTCATCCCGGCCCTGCCGCCGATGCCGCGCATGCCCGACCTCAACGCCATCGCCGCCCGCATGATGGCCATGCTTGCTGCGATGAAGCTCAAGGCCGAGGCGGAGCTGCGGCGCGTCCTGGCGGGCGTGAAGCTGCAGCAGATGCGCCTGAAGCAGACGCTGGCCGGCATCCAGGGCGCGCTCGCCCAGCTCATGGGCCAGCTCAAGGCGTCCATGCGCGTGGCGGCAAAGGCGCTGCTCGCGGCGAGGCCCGTGGCCGCGCAGCTGCGCTCGGGGGCAGCCGTCATCGCCGCCATGGCCAACAAGACCGCCTTGGCGGTCCGAGACAAGCGGGTGGCGGAGGCCCAGGAGCGATGCGACGCTCTCGACGCTGACGCCAACGCAACGCAGGCTGACAAGGACTCGTGCTTGCAGCAGCTGGTGGACGAGAAGGACGAGGCGGCGGCGCAGCTGCAGCTGGCGCTCGACCGCTCTGCGGCCGGCGTTGCGAGGGCGGAGTCCAAGGCGCAGGCGGCAGAGTCCCGCGCCAGGGAGCAGGCGGAGAGCGTGCTGCGCGCCTCCGGGGTGGTCCCGGAGGGGTCCGGCGCGGGCACGGCCGCAGAGGTGCTGGAGGCGGTGGCTCGCTCGGCGGAGGAGGAGGGGTGGGCGGAAGAGGACGACGACACGCTGCCTCCCGCGCCCACCCCGTCCGAGATCAAGGCCCTGCGCGCGCGCATCGCCCGCATGCAGCAGCAGGCGGCCGACAAGCTGCGCGAGATCGGGGACTTGCAGCAGTCTGCCGTGCGCTCCCGCCGCGCGTGGGAGGCCGTGGCTCTCAGGGAGCAGGAGGCGCGGCGGGAGCTCGAGCTCACGTCGGCGGACCGTAGGGACGATGCGGCCTACCGGGCAATGCGCTCCGGGGGCTACACGTGGCGGTGGGGAGCCTGGCGCGACGGCGAGGGCCGCGGCCTGGGCCCGGGCGCCGTCGGCATCGGCAACGCCGGGTCGGGCGTGGAGGCTGCCGCCGCCGAGCGGCAGCGTGCCCAGCGGGCCGAGGCTGCGTACGCCGCTGTGTCGTCCGGCGCTGACCGGGCTGCCGAAGGGGGCGGCGCTGCCTCGCTCCTGCAGCGGGAGGGGTCCCCGGCCCGGCCAGCCCGTCCCCCGCTCGAGGAGGCGGTGGCGGCGGCGGCGGCGGCGGCGGCGGCGGAGGAGGAGGAGGAGGAGGAGGAGGAGGCGCACGCCGATGACGTCATGGCCGCAGCAGTGGCTCCGCACCTGCTCGACGCGGCCGAGGCAGCTCTTGCTGCCAATGCGGCTCGCAGCGCCGGGCGGCACGATGCTGCAGCCGACGCGGCCGAGCGGCGCAGGGAACACATTCGCTCCGGCTCGAGCGCGGCGCGGCAAGCGCTGCTGCTGCAGACCCAGGCTCGCGAGGGCACCGGGGGCGATGGCGATAGCAGCGCGCAGCCGAAGCAGGCTGCGGCAGGCAGCGGCGCTGCCTCGCTGCTGCAGGCCTCAGCCAACCAGCGGAATGGAGTCATCGCCGACATCGTCGCGACCCAAACGGTGTCAAAGGTGACTGTGACGGCGGTAAAGGTGCTCACGCAAGCGTTCAGCCGCGTTATCAGCGCCGCCATCTACGACAGCGTCACCGGGGAGGTCAGCTCCCAGGTCAAGGCCAAGGCGACGTCGGCGCTGGTGCAGGGCGCCAGCAAGGCTGCCATGACGGCAGTGCACGGAGCAGTGGCTGCAGGTCTCGAACGGGCCATGCCGCCCCTGCTGCGCCGGTCGGTGACGCGATCCACCGCGCACTCGGTCACCAGGGCTGTGTCGCACAGCCTGGTTCACGTGCTGCCGCGGCTTCTCGCCGCACCGCGGGCCTCAATCCTTTGCTGTCACGACTGCATCATGGGCAACGGCACCGGCTGCGACTGCTGCCCGGACGCCTCGCCAGACCCAAGGGGCGCAAACGACGTGCCGGCATCGCTCCGGTGGTGGGAGTGGTCGGCGCCCGACGCTCCGATCAGAGGGGGGCTGTACCCGCCCCCTCCGCCGCAAGGAACCCACGCGGTCGCGGAGGCAGAGGCTGAGGATGTGGTCAGCACGCTGACATCGGCCAAGGCCATGGGCGCGGTGGAAGAACCGCCTGCGGAGGCGACGTGGGGCGTGGGCAAGGAGGCGGACGGGAGCTGAGCAGCGTCGGACCAAACCCGCTCGCCTTGGCTTGGCTTGCCTTGGCTTGGCTTGGCTTGGCGGGGCGGGGCGGCCGCCCATCGCTGGGAACCGGGGTGGCGAGGGGGGGGTGCCTTCACGGTGTGTTTTCCGGGCGCGCGTTGCGGGGTTTTGGATGGTCTTTGTCTGCCGCTCGATGTAACTGGGTGCGTGTTTGGAAGAAGTGAGGGAGCTGGGGGGAGGACGCCAACGGCCAGCGCAGACAGAGACAAGCTGCTGTCGCATTCGAACGCCTGCCTTGAAATTACACTTGCCCTGCTTTGAGGCGCCTCTCGACTCTTCACTGACACAGCGCAGTCAGCCTTCCGCCTCCGCAAAGAGACGCTCGACATCAACTTCACCAGCAACGTTGCCCACACGAGTGAGGCGGTCCGGCTCGGCGTCGCTTCGGCGCCGCTTACGCACACGCCCGAAACGGTGGCGCGAGCCCCTTCCCGAGCTTCGCCGCTGCGGAGACCTCTGCGGGGAAGTGGGTTCGCCGGGCCGCAGGTCTGGCGGGGAGGCACGGCCATCGGTCGCGGCCCCGTCGGCTTCGGCAGTCTCCCAGTGCCGCTCGGCGTCTGAGGCGTCTGCAGGGAGGCAGGGCTCCCACGCCCTGCCCAACACATCGGCCCGGGTTTCAGCGGCCACATGCGTCAGCGCCTCCCGGGCCAGCAGGCAGCCGAGGCGGTGTGCCTCGTCGCTTCGCAGCAAGCGCGGCAAGTGGTTGGCATCGCTGGCCGCCCCTTGAAGCAGGCTGCGCGCATCGGCGCTGCCATGGGAGCCAGACGGTGTGGCACCGAGCTCAGCTTCCCCATCGAGCCGCTCGCTGTCCCCAGGACCGGAACCCACTGGTGCCCCGCGGGCTGGCTGTCCAACAGCGGCCGAGCGCCCGTCGGGTAGAGAGTCGCCCGCAGTCGGCTCCACTTCCGCGCCGCGCCCCAGGACGAGCTCGCACGCGTGGGCAGCGGCGAGGCGGGGGGGGGGCAACCCGTGCGCCAACCGTTCGCGCTCGACAAGCAAGCGCTCCTCCAGCGTGCCTGCCATGGTGACCCGGTAACAGTGGACGGGCCGGGACTGGCCGAGGCGCAGCGCGCGACAAAGGGCCTGCCGCTCGTCCTCCGGAGTGAAGGGCTCGAGGAGGAACACGTGGCTCGCGGCGGTGAGCGTGAGGCCTGACGCGTCGTGACGAAAGTCCAGCAGCAGCGCTTTGGGCCGGGCGGAGCTCCGCCTGCGCTGGCCGGCGCCGGCCGGCCCGCCGTGGCAGCTGTGTCCGTCCTCGCAATCGTAGCCTTGGAACAGCTCGAGCGCCCCGCGCTGCTCCCGCCGTTTGCCACGCAAGAGTGCCGCGGGGATGCCGGCCCGGGCCAGGGACGCAGACAGGGCCTCGAGCACGCGGGGCTCCTGGCTGAAGACCAGCGCCCGCTGCTCCTCTGGCAGCCGCTTCAGCCGAGCCACGAGCACGCGCAGCTTGGAGCCCATGCCGTCTGCCTCGCCCTCGACCGCCGTTGCGTTGAGCACGTCTGTGGAGGGCAGTCCCCACTGAGCCGCGTGGCCTGCTGCAGCCGCGGCCGCAGCAGCAGCTGCCGTGGCCGCAGCGTCACCAGGTCGAGCGAGAGCCGTCACAGCGGCCCTTTCCGGGTCCACGAGCACGCACTCAAGCTCGCGTCCCTGCTGGGCCTTTCGGCCCTCGGGGGCCGCCAGGCGCACCAGGGAGAGCGGCTGCTTGCACGTGGGGCACGCCGCCTTGCCGCCCCTGCGTCGCGCCACCGCCACCCACTCTTCGATGGCGGCTCGTTCGAACGCCTGCCCGCAGAGCTCGCACTGGGTCGCTTCGCGAATCGGCTCCAGAGAGATCGGGCACTGCGCCTCGGTCTCAGTCGACGGGCCGCTCGTGGCGCCCGATGTCGGCCCCGCGTCTGCGCTGGCCGCGGTGCTTGCGGCGGGGCGGGAGGCGGCAGCCTGAGACGCAGCGTCGTCGCTGCGAGCAGCAAGCGCCGCCCGAGCGACGGCCACCTGCGACTGCAGCTCGGCGGCCCGGCGCTGGGCTGCAGAGAGCTCTGCGGCGGCCCCATGGGCAAGATCCGCCGTCGCGGCCACCGAGTCGAGCAGGGCCTCGTCCGGCGCGTTCGCCGCAGCGAGCGCTGCCTGTGCTGCCAAGAGCGCGGGCCCTCCGGGCGTTGCGTCGCTCGAGGCGGTCGAACGAGACGGCAGCATCAGCTGCAAGGCCTGCCCTGTGGAGGGAAGGGGCGTGATCTCCCGGCCGAGCAGCTCCGTGGCTGTGACGGGCGCCGTCATCGCCAGCCGCTTGGCCGAGCGTTCGTCCTCGGCTGCAACGGCGGCGGCCGCCTGCTCTCTGGCCACAGCGGCGCAACACTCTTCGGGGCTCGACCGTGCCAACTGTGCCTCCAACGAAGCAACGCGAAAGCGCGCCATCAAGCGCTCGGCCCCCACGACGACGTCGTCTGCTGCGGTGGCGGCCTGCTTGGCTGCCCGGTCGCAGTCTTGCGCCCACCCGAGCACGGAGCTCGCGGCAGCAGCCACAAGGGTTTCGACCACGGCCAGCGTCGACAGCGGAAGGGTGCTCACGTGGCCTGCGCTGGTGAGCCAGGGCCATGCGTCTGCGCCGGGCTCGTGCAGCTCCTGACCACCTCCGCTGTGCCGCGGCCGAGCAGGGATCACAGGCAAGCCTTGGCAGCTCGGCCTGCTGTTGCCCTGCGCAGACAAGAGCTCTGTCAAGCTTGGGCCGGTCGGCTGGGCCCTGAGCGCGGCAGCGGCACTGGCGGAGGTCGCACAGCTCGCAAGGCCCGTGGTCTCCTCGTAGCGCTGCATCCGTGTCACAGCATCGGCCCTGGCGCGTCGGGCTTGCTCTGCAACGGATGCAGCAAACTCCAGCAAGCCAGCGGGCCGAAGCCTGCCGATGTCGGGAAACAGCGTCCCGTCTGCTGCCTGCAGGTGGGCCAGGACCGCGCGTGACACGGCGTCCTCCGCTGCCCGAGCGGCCGGTGTCGCCGGGGAGCGCGCCCCAAGCCGCTGGTGGACTGCGGTGAGAAGCACGCTCGAGTCAACGGGCCACACGTCCTTGAGCTGGGCCCGCGGGCCGCGCAGCTCCTCCAGCAGGGTCGCCAACGCGCTCACAAGTGTGCTCTGCGCGTCAGCAGCCCGCGCTCGCCGCATGGCCACTACCGCCTCTGCTGCAAGACGCACTCGGGCGACAGCGTCAGCCACAGCTGCAGCCGTCGACGACAACATCACGCCCGGAAGCACGCAGTCTGGGTCCACCAGCCATGCCCCTGCTCCGGTGGTCGCGCACACCGACTCCACACTCTCATCTGTCCACTTGCGCCCCGTGCTCGGCGAAACCACGGTCTTTCCCCCGGTGAACAGGTCAGGCCGCTCGGCTGCCTGGCCAAACGCCCATGCAATTTGCGCTTGGGCCTCGGCCTCGGGCCCGGGTCTTGAGAGCTGGCTCTCGCGCCTGCGAAGCATGCTGGCCCATAGGCCGACCAAGGCATCCTCGACAACGAGCCGCCGAGCCGACTCAACGCAGTGGGGCACCAGCGGCAAGCCAAGGCCGGCAACGGCCTGGCGGCCAGAGCCAATCCCGCCAAGCTCGTCCCCGCACACCGCTTCCACCGCTGGCCCCGGGTCGCCCAAGGCCAGCGCCGGAGGCTGTCCGGGATGCACTGCAAGCAGCTCTGCGAGTGACGGCAGCGCTGCTTCACCGCCGCCTCCGACGGAGAAGCGCCAGCCTGCCGCCGACCCTGAGAGTTCTGGAGCGCGAGCCTCTTGCGTCGGTGATGGTGACGGCGGGTCGGAAGCGGAGGCAGCGAGTCCTGCCGGTGTGGTGGTTGCTCCAAGCGAACCGAGACCAGGCAAGTTCCCGAACGACGCGGCCAGCCGCGGGGGACGCACGCGAAGCAATGTCGGCCAGAGCGCGGCGCAGGGGCCGGCCGCTGCGGCTCCCGCGCCGATCCATCGACGCAGAGCACCGGCAACCTCGCCCTCATCCAAGCTTCCCTCGGCTTGGAGAAGACGCCGAAACAGCTGAGCAGCAGATTCGGACGGCGACCCACAGCCGCGTTGCAGCCCGCTGCTGCTGGTGCCGCTGGTGCTGCCGCTGGTGCTGCCGCTGGTGCTGCTGCTGCTGCTACAACGAGCACTGCTGCTGCTGCCGCTCGACTGCGCTGCGAGGACTTGGTGCTTCATGCGCAAGCGCGTCTCGCCGCTCTGAAGCTCGGCTCCCGCTGCGACGCCAAACGCCTCCAGAGCTGAAGGCACAATCACATCGCCCGGCCGAACCAAAGCAGCGGCCCGGGCACCCCGGGCGCGGCTGCCGGCCGCACTATTCGGCAGCCCGGCGCCGTCGTCATCCTCGTTCGCCTCAAAGTCGCGCAGCGTCACTTCGAACGCAAAGACGGCTGGTTCGCCGGTGAGGGACGCCAGCTGGCTGACGGCAGTGCGAGCATGGCTGAGGGCCGCCCTCCGGCGCGGCTCCGTTGCGCGGCGCAGCACCTCCGCCTGCAGCCGCTCCAGTGCCGCGTCGAGAGCATCCCAGTCTCGCCTGGCCCGAAACACGTCGATGAGGGAGGCGAGGATGACCAGCTCCGCTTCCTTGAACCGCTCGACCGCCTGGCGCTCCTCAGCATACGTGGGACGCCACACCACGACTCCTTGGGTGTATTCCCACGCCAGGAGCAGGGCCACACGCGCTTGGTCACGCAGCCATGTTGCAGCGTCGCTCGCGCGCGATGGGCACGCGGCTGGAAGCGACCGCGCCAATGCGGCACCGTCGTACTCGTCGCAAGCGGCTGCCCGACCCACGATGTCAGGCCGCTGCGTGGCCGGCCGGTCATCGCTGGGGCCTGCTCTTGGGCGGCTGGGGAGGTTGCCACTCTCGTCCCGGCCTTGCTCTGCGCAGCAGCAAGAACTCGCCGACTCGCGGCCACCGCCCCCTCCTTCCACGCGTGCGTGCCGAACTGACGCCACCAGGTCGGAGAGCGTCGGGCCGCTGTCCTCGCTGCGGGCCACGTGCGACGGCAAGATTCGCAGTTCCGAGAGCGCGTCTGCCACCGCCACGGGAAGCAGACCGCCGCTCGTCCCGAGGTCCGCCCGGCGGGCCAGCTCGGCGAGGCCGGTGGCTGCTCGGCGCAGCAGGTGCGCGGCCTCGATCGCCTTCTCCTCGGCGCGCTGCAGGAACAAGGCGCGCTGGGACACCAGCAGCGCGACGTTGCTGAGCGGGCGCTGGGCCGCCATCGCCGCAGGGTAGGACGAGAGGAGCCGCAGCCGGGCCAGGCTGCGGGCGGCCTCGCGCACGGCCAGGCCGCGGAGCCGAGCAGCCGCACTGCCGGCTCGCGCTCCTGCCCCTGCCAAGAGTCCGACCCGCGCCACGAGCGATCGCGCCAGAGCCTGGGCCCGATCCCGCATGGTGGTTTCGTGGCCAACGATGCTGGCCGCCTCGGCAGCGGACGGCGCGGCACGAACCACCCATGTGGTGTGCGGCGGGAGGGAGTGCTCCGAGTCAACGTCCGCCGCCTCGTGCCGCCAGAAGCAGGGCGCGACGGCAACGTCGAGCATTGCTTGCGCGGCGGCCCGGCTCGACCGCATCGCGGGCACGACCAGCGCAGGCCACACCGGGTCCGCCGCCCACGGATGCCGCAGGAACGCCAGCAAGCCGCGCAGCTCCTCCACGCCGCCGCCGCCCGCGCCGACGGGGGTGCCCGTGATGCACCAGCGGGCGTTGGCCTCCAGCTCGCAGCAGACTCGGGCGAGCGCGCGCACCGTGCGCCCCTTCACTGCCTGCGCCTCGTCGATTGCCACGCGCCACCACTCGACACGACGCAGGGGCGAGAGCGGCATGGACACCTGGCCACGCCGCGTGCGCACGCCTTGCTCGCCGGTGCTCCTTAGCTCCGCCTCGGCCGCCGTGAACCCGCAAAGCACCAGGTCGGCCGCGGCAAGGCGGGAGGCCTCTGCCTCTTCTGAGGGGACGGGCGGTCCACCGCTGCAAGGCGCGCAGGCAGCCGTTCCGACTGCCGACTCTGGAGCTTGGCTCGCCACCACGAGCCCGGACCCGGGCTGCGGCGGGGCGAGTTCGCCCGGAAACACTGCCACCCGCATTGCGGGGAACCAGCGCGCCGCCTCGTGAGCCCATTGCCGGACCAGCCCGTCGGGCACGCACACCAGCGTGGCGGCTGCGCGCTGCCTGCCTCCCGACCCGGGGAGGCGGAGCCACTCCCGCGGCGCGCGGTGGGCAGCGACAAGCGAGAGCACCTCCAGGGTCTTGCCCAAGCCCATTTCCTCGGCCAAGATTCCCCCTGCCGGGAACGGGCTGCCTGCCTCGGAGGCAGGCCCGTCGGCACCCGCTCGGCCCCCGGCGTCGCGCGGCCCGTCCACAACGTCACCAAGCACTGCACCAACGCTGACCCACGAGCCTGCAGGCTCGGTGGGGAGCGGCACGTGCAGGGCGGGGAGAGTGGCTGCGGCCGCCGCGGAAAGCTGCGCGGCCCGGTCGCCCGCCAGCTCGCGCATCACCGTGCTGGAAGCGCCCTCACGCGCGGCCATCCAAGCCACTGCACGGCGCTGGTACCCAAAGAGCTGCACGGCCGTGCCCTGCCGCGGCCTGTGGGCGTCGCCCACCGGGCACATGGGTGGCCGTGTGGCGTTGAGAAGGCGCAGAGTCGCTGCACCAATGCCGTGCGGGACGGGCGGGGCCGCCCCGTCCCGCACATGCCGTGCCCAGTGCGCCCGCGCGAGTCGCGACCACACGCCAGCAGGCAGCCGCTCCAGCAAGACCGGGGCTGGCCCTTTGGCCGGCCGACGACTCCGCACCGCGAGCGTGGCCAACGCCGCAGCCACTGTGGACGGCAAGAGGCCTCGCAAGGGCCGGCTGCCATGTACGGCCGTGGGCCGCGTCACCGTGAAATGGACCCTGACGGCGCCGGAGGCGCTGCCAGCCTCGCTGAAGGCTGCCTTGAGCGCAATCGAGCCGGAGAGGGCAGCAGCGCACAGGGCAGCGCCCGGGCTCGCCCATGCTGCAGCCCGATCGAGGCTTAAGTGAACCTCCCACTCACCGTCCCCCACGGGGCCCGGGCTTGCAGCTGAGCCGCCGCCTGCCGGAGTGATTTTCAGCCCCCTCGCAGAACTGGCGCGGACGAGCACCTCCGCAGCAGCGACCGCGCCCTCGAGGCCGGGAAGCGCCCTCAAGTCGGAGGGGTCTACCGCCACCGAGGCCCACGCGCTCGTGTCCAGTCCTTCGGCGCCGGCGGGAGCAGAGACGGACGGCAACTGGTGCGCTGACGCACGCTTGCGCCGCGCCGCCGACGCGGTCGGCATGCCAGGTGCCCCACAGCGAGGACAACCCAGTCCTGCCCCCTTGTTCGGCTCCCTGGCCGCGTGCAGGTCTTGATAGTTTGCGGGCGAGCGAGTGTCCGGTCCGGCTGGTTTGCGAGGGATGTGCGACTGTGTTTGCCTTGGCAGGGCGCTGGGCAGAGGCGGCTCTGCCGGGAGAGCACATGGGTTGGCGCCGGGCCGGGCGGCCGTTGCTGCAAGACCAGTGTTCGCATGCCGCGATGACGCCAGTCGCCGTCGCTGGGCCCTGCTGGGCGGGCGCGGCGGGCGCCTCGCGCACAATCGAGCCCCCCAGCCACGAACTGCGCGCAATCGAGAAGGCAGCTTGCGTCCCTTGCTCCACGCCACGGCCAGCCGCACTCGCGCAGCAGCCGGGGAGGAGGGTCGGCCACACGCGCTGCTGCAGCACTAGGATGGGGACGGCGCGAGAGAGGCTCTGCCGGACCTGGCCACCAGGTCCTCGTGTCCGTAGAGCGCGGCGAGCACGCCTGACGAGACGCGGGGCGATGAAACGTCAGCATAGTCCACGTCCTCGCCCCTGAGGCCCGTGAGCGCGCCGCCGCTTGCCCGGAGGACCGCGTCCCCTGCGCATAGGTCCCACTTCATGATTGGCGAGGTGTGAACGTACGCGTCCGCGCGCCCCTCCAGAAGCTCGACGACCTTGAAACCCGATCCCCCTGCCTCGACGACGTCCAGGGCGCCGAGGGCCTCCACGCTCGAGCCCGCCTTGCCGGTGTGCGACCGCGACACTACGAAGCGAAGCGGCCGGCCCGGCACGCCGGCCGCGGGAGGAGCGGGCGCCGGCCGGGTCCCGACGATCCCGCCGCCCCGAGCCCCCGCTAGTGCGGGTGACACGCCCCACACAGTCTTTCCGAGGAAGGGGAAGTGAATGACGCCCGCGGCGGGCCGACCATCCACCGCGACGCAGCCCATGACGGACACGAACTGGTTCAGCCCTTGCGTGAACTCCTTGGTCGCGTCCAGAGGGTCGAGCCACACGCGGACGGAGCTCGCTGCGACTTCCATGCGAGGCAGTGCCACGCCGAGAATGCGCTCGCCAGCTGGGGGCAAGCTGGCGCGGGAAGCGCTCCGTTCGCGCGCAGCGCCTGTCGATGTCTTTTGCCGCTCGTTCTCCTCCTCGCTCACCAGACGCACCGACGGGAACGCCGAGCGGAGCCTGGACACAAGCACCTCGTCTGAGCGAAGGTCAGCGGACGTGACCGGCCCGCTCGACTGGTCGCCCTGCTTCAACCGTGTTCCGAGCCGCTGCGATGCCGCGACAGCGACGACTTCGGCGCCCGCGGCCTGAGTCGCCGCCAGAACGGCCGCCAGCAGCTCGTCAACTGCAACAACTTGTGCATTCGAGCCAGTACCCGCCGCCCTGAGTTGGCTCGCGCTCCAGGGCGCTCCTCCCCAAACAAGCAGCAAAATGCACATCCCCGCTGCCACCGCAAGCCCGGCCCTCGCCTCGGGCCGCTGCACGATGAGCATGCGCACACGACAGGTGACCACAGGCGCGCAGCCTCGGCCCGCAAGGCCCACCCTCTGGGGAACACGCGCCGAATGCGCTCTCTGCCCGCGGACTTGCAGAGCAACGAGCAAGGCAGAGCCATCGCCGCCGGAAGAAAATTTCGAGGCGCTCAGCAAGCGGGTGGGTGGCGTGTGTGCGCGATGCAACTGCGTTCGCAAAGTATGGCTCAGTGTGTGTGGCGCGGGTCGCAAAGCGCTTGCTGGAAAGCGGCTTGTCGAGAATACCAAACCCGGACGCTCACGAGACGAGCACCGAGAGCCATTTGGCGGAATCGGGAGAGAAAAGGAGAGAGGAGAGGGGAAAGGGAGAGGGAAGAGGGGGAAGTGCCCGCGCAAATCCAACCCAACCGTTGGCCGAAGGCATGAGCTTCGTCGGAGGGAGACTCATGCAGGAACGGAACGTGACTCCGCCCGTCAGGGAGACTGCGCTGCTTGCGAAGCCGGGCGAAACAACTCGATTTCCGGACGGCAGCCCTGGCTGCACGGCAGCGCGAGGCGCGGGGCTGCGCAGCGCGCCGCGACAAAGCAGCGTGGGCCCCTCGACACTCCAGCGAGTTCTGGTATCCTCCCGTGCAGGTAGGTAAGCCGGAGTCGAGCTCACGCCTGCGCAGCGTCGTCGTCGGTCAGGGCAGCCTTGGCGCCGTCCTTGTGGGCGTGGCGATGCTTGTGCATGAGCTTGCGCTGCTTCACGTCGGCGGAGCGCCACTGGTGGCGGCAGACGCAGTCGACGAGGCCGATGATGATGGCGAGCACAATCATGAGGGTGGCAGCCAGCATGACACCGGCGACGGCGTTCTGGTTGAAGGTGCGGGCCGTGTTGTCCACCGTCACCACAGGGAGCATGCGCCCGTTGATGCACTGCTTGTTGCCGCTGCTGGCCATGGCGCCCTCGTTGCACTCGCGGCAGATGCCGTCGACGCAAGCGCCCTGCCACAGGACCTTGCGCGCGATGCCCGATGCGGAGACGCCACCGGCCGTGACCAGCCCGACATTGGTGGCGTTGTAGTACACGGCGCCGCCGCAGAAGCCGTAGCCGTTGCTCTCGCTGGTGCCCGCCTCGTTGGTGCCGACGTTGGCCACGAGGGCGACGGGAGACACGGACAGGGCGGTGGTGGTCGGGCCGTAGAGCAGCGCAGAGTCGGCGCGGCAGCCGCTGCCCAGGATCTCGCCCGTGGGGTCCTTGGCCACGCACAGCCCGAAGCGGGCGTTGGAATCGCTGTCGCAGACGTACTGGAAGCCGAGGGCATTCTGGCAGACCCCCGGGTCGGAGTGGCAGTACTCGCCCTCGCCGCAGTGCGTGTCGGACGTGCACTCAAGGCACTGTGCAGTGGGGCGGTAGGCGGACTCCGCCGAGGGCACGAGCATGCACTGGCGGAGGCGCGTGGCGTCCTTGTTTGCGGAGAGCAGGCTGCGGATGCCGGGGTGCGACTTGGCAGAGGCGAAGCAGTCGGCGTATGTCATGCAACTGCCGGACACGTTGGTGGCCGTGTAGGTGAGCTTGACGTCGAGCGCGCCGGTGGTCGGCTGGTTGGCGTTGTTGTCCACGCGCAGGAAGTAGCGGGGGGGTACGGCGTAGGAGACGGGGGTGGACTGCAGGGCGCTCGCCGGGGTCACGGCGAGCGGGGCGGCGATGCGCACGGCGGTGTTCTCGAAGGTGAGGTCGGCGCCGACGAGGACCGACGGGGTCTTGGTGGACATGGAAGCGCCGCCGGTGAAGGCGTCGGACGCCGGGTTGCTCTCAAAGTACACTGTGGGGGCGCCGGTGTTGTACGGGGAGCCGCCCACGGTGGCGGTGGTGGGCGCGTTGACGGTGACGTTCCACCACAGGTTGCTCAGCTCGATCTCGACGACGTCGACGTCGGCGAAGGCGCGCGCAGCCGCCGTGATGCTGAGGCTGGCCTCGGCGCCCGCCTTGATCTTGGGGTACGCCGTCACGCCCGCAGCGGGCATGGCCACGGTGCCGGTCATGAAGGGCCCCGCCGCGGCCCAGTTGTAGTACTGCGCGGCGACGTCGTTGAGCGTCACCTGGACCTCGACCGTCTGGGCCGCAGGGCGGGCCACGCGCTGGAACACTGCGGTGGTGGTCCCCGACGCAGTGGTCTCCGAGGTGGACGCAGCAGTGGCAAACATGGTGCTGGCCACAGCGGCGGCAGCAGAGTCCGACGCGGGCGTCACGTCGACCTTGGCTTCCTTGACGATGACGCGCTCGGCGATGAAGCCGCCGCCAACAGTCACCTTGGCCGAGGGCGCCGCGGTGGTGGGCAGCACGCGGTACATGGCGCCGGCCGCGGAGCCGATGGTGGTGGCCTGCTGGGTGTACCCCTGGTCGACGACAAACGCCCAGTCGCCCGCGCCCGCGGACACGACAAAGTGGTGCTCGCCCATGCGCACGTCGCTGATGGCCTGCCGGTAGAAGAACGGGATGGCGGTGGCGGACGCCGAGGACTCGCGGCCGTTGCGCACGGCGACGGCGGACGAGGTGCCCAGCGTGCTGCGGTACGAAGCCGTCGCTGCGAACGTCGCGCTCTGGGCGGCGTTCCACATGATCAGCTCGATGTCCTTGCCGTCCATGGAGCTAGGCACGTTGATGGTGATGTCCAAGTCTCCACTGGAGGCGAACTGCGCGAGGAAGGGGACCGGGGGTAGGGGAGGGGGGGGCAGCAGACGCGCGCAGGACAGAGGGGCGTTGCCGCGGCGCTAGTGAGAAGGCGTCGGCCCGGCAGCGCAGGCTTAGCGGGGAGCGGGGCACCCCACCACCCCAACGAAGAGCAGGCTCGGCAAAACGCCGCGCGTCCAGGCGCGCCTGGCGACGCCCGGAGGCGGTGGCGCAGCCCGGGCGGCTGGATCGCGCGGCCGCGCCAAGAACAGCCGCCGTCGGCCTCGGGACGCTCACGGTGCCCTTGAAGCATGCCTTGGTGGTGTCGTACGTGACCGTGGCGGCCGAGCCGGCCGAAGTGCACTCGCTGACCGTGAGGGCCTGGGCCGAGGCGGCCAGGGCCACAAGCGCGGCGGCGAGCGTCCGCATCTGCGAGGACGAGCCGACGACAAGCCAACCGGCAAGCTGGCAAGCGCTCGCGTGGCGCAGGCCGCTGGGGCAAGCCGTCGAGGAGACGTAGGGGCACGCCTTCAGGCAGCAGCAGCAGCATCCACTCGAGCAGGCAATGGCACGAGCCCAGGGGGCGCTGGGAGGGCGGCAACGCTGGAGAAGCGGGGGGGAGGAAGCGAGGCAGCAACAACAACGCTCAGCCGTCTCCCGGCCTCTTCCCAGCGTCCTCCGCCTATGGGCACCCACCGCAGCGCCACTCAAACAAAAGACTGCTGGCGTGGTTGGCCTGGTCAGCCGCGGGCGCCGCTTGAAGCCCCCTGGGCAGCCCAAGCAGCGATCCGGTTTGCGCCGCTCACTGTTCGCGCCGATCCCTGGGAACGGGGCAGAGTGTCTCCCACGAAGTCTTGCCTTAAAACCGAGTCGCTCTGCCGGGTAAGGCCCAGCGTTGCCCGGCCAAACGAGTCGGCCTCCCAATTCGCGGCACCAGGAACCCAAAGGCACAAGCATCACCCCGCCGCGCCGCCCGGCCTGGACTTATTCTCCAAGGCTTTCGGTGGGACGGCTACTCGGCCAGTTGCACAGTTCTGTTGGTCGATTTGGCAAGCCGTGGACATGGCGAGCGTTGTTGCCCGGCCTTGTTGACGAACTCACACCGGCCAGCCCGCACGACGGGGGCGACGGGAACGTAGCGAGGCTGATACACCAAGGGGGCCGAAGCTTCCGGGTCGGCCAGGCCAACCTCGGGCAGGAGCTGCAGTTGGCAGCCGTCGTGGACGCGAATTGTGAACGAGGTTGGTCACCGGCTTGCCATCCCATGACCAAAAGCAGCCGAAAGAGCGCACCCCGCGCCAAGGATCAGGGCAAGCTGGGGCAGCGACGCGGGCCTCTGTGTGGCTTTGGGCATGCACATCACTGCCGAACGCAACCGCGGCATTTGCTTGCCGCAAAGGGTGCCGTTGAGTGCCGCTCCAGTGCAAGAGAAGAGGAAGCTTGCTATGGAGCAGGTGGAGGCCACTGAGGCATTTTTTGTGCTATGACCATGGTGCTGCTAGCCCCCTACGTTCAGTGGCCGCCGTCCTCTGGATCTGGCAACAACTTTGCTGACCTGTTTGGACGTTGAGAGCTAAAGTTCGGCGCGGCGGGGACCACACGGGGTCGCCCGAAGACGGGAGGGAGGGGTCAAACGATCGAATCGAGCACACACACGCCACTCGGGGCGCGTGCGTGCGGCGGGTACGGGTACGGGTGCGGCCGGTGAGCCCCACGTGGGCTCGAGCCGGTGTGCCCGCCCAGAGGGCGGGCTTGCGAGCGGGTCGGATGGTCCGCGGCTGCCGTGGGGCAGAGCGGGCCCGGGGTTGTCTTGGTGTCAGAGGGCGGCGGCCGCTCAACTCGGGGGAACAGCAGCACAAGAATTTCATCACAAGCCTTTTCACGGCGCTCGAGAAAGGCGTCCATGCTGTGCAGGCCCTGCGTCACGTAGGACTTGCTCACCGCCGAGGTGATCTGCACGTCGACGAGACGGGTGGTCTCGAAGTCGACGTGCACCCGCAGGTCCGGTCGCTTGCATACACAGCCTCGAGCGCAACGTCATCGCGCTGCGACCCCGCCCGGCCCTTGCGAGCGCATTCCTGGCCCCCAGTGGTCTTGAGCCCACGACGAGGCTTGAAAGCCCGCTCGACGCTTTGCCGTGTGTCCGGCAGCTGCGATGCGCGTCGCCGAGACAGCGCTTGGAAACGCGCGTGCGCGGCCCTCCACTCCGCTCCCAGGTGTTCGCAGTGCACTCGCGCTCCATTCGCAACCATCGCCGCCCAGAATTGCAGCACGCTCCCGACAAAGCGCCCAAGACGCGTCGGGCCAGAGCCTGGGAGCCGCCGTTGGCAGCCGCTGCCAGCGCGCGGGCGCCAAGCCTCTGCCCTCACCGCGGCCGTGCTTTCCGCCCGGAACACCTCGTCGGCCCCTCTGGGCGCGAGACACCTCCTTTGCCACTCCCTGGCAGACATGCGCACGCTCCTTGCAGCCCTGGCGGCTGCTGGCATCGCCTCTGTGCAGGCCCAGATCGACCCGGCGGCTTGCGCGACGGCGGCGACGCTTAAGTACAACTTTGACCTCGCGGCGCCCGCCGGCTGCTACAAGGGTACCGTCGGTGAGCACGTTTGGTTCCGTGCCAGGGACCTTTCTCGTTTTGCAATGGGCACAGGGCGCGGCCGGCGAGTTGGGCACCGCCTGGCCTGCGGAAATTGCCCAAGCTCGCGCGCAGTTCGCGAGCCTGGCCTCAAACTGAGGTGGTGCTTCACGCCGGACTTGGACCAAAGCGTGGCGTGGCAAGCTCGCGTGGTGGCAGCCGCAAGCTGGTGCCGCGCCCGTCAAGTATTGTCTTCGGCAACGTGAACCTTCGCTGCCTGACAGCGCACGGTGTCTGGGGCCCCGACTGGGCGTCGACCAGTTTTGCAGCGGCTGTCCGATCGGCGCTGCACAAAGCCAGCGCCACACGCTCAGGGGGCAACGCATCGCGCCTTGTCGGCTTCGACCCAATCGCGCAGACCACGCCTCCGGCGATACCGTCGAGGTGACCGTCAACTTCCCCGTGGTCACCCCCTCCGAGGCCATCGACGTGCCCTTCGACCAGGAGACCGTCTACGGCGTCTATGTTTTCGACTCCACCCAGGGCTCCGACAACACCGCCGACTGGGCCTTCGGAATCGTTCCCTCTTTCAGCACCACCGGTGTCCCAGGCAGCACCACCCTCGGTGAGTGGCGGGTCGTCGAGCTTGAGCGCGGCGCGGCGCGTGCACCAGGCCGGGCGCGCGGCAGCGAGCGTTGGACAAGTGCCCGCTGACCGACGCGAAAAAAAAAGGACGCGGTAGAGGAGGAGCTAGATCAATTCGTAAAATTATTATATTGTAGAAAATTCAGCTCTGAAATCAGAGCTTTATTTTCTCTATGAAATTGGAACATTATTTTGGTTTTTATATATTTTTATATTATTATTTTAGTAAGTGATTAAAAAGTGTAAATAGTAATAAAATAAAAAGTGAAGCAGATAATGAAATGAAAAGTAAGGTGTAAAGTGAGGGAGTAAAAAAAACACAAAAAAGTAACGAGGTAAGCAAAAAGTGAAAAAGTGACGAAAAATCTTAAAACTATTAATCAATAGAAAAAAATATTAGAGAGAGTAGTTTATGAAAATTTTCCACACTTTCTCCACTTTTGGGTTGCTCATGACTTTTGTATATTTTTATTTTCTCACCTTTTGGGTATCTCGTTGCTTTTTGAACTTTACCCCTTCAAATACTTACAAGAAAAGGAGAATATAAAAAAATATGATTCCGACAGTTAGTAAAAAATTTTGTGGGGTCAATGTATGGTTGTCTTAATTGTCCCACTGCTTCACATTTTGTATAACCCCCTCTGATGATTATTTGTATAGTACAACAAAGCGATCACCTACGCAATGTAATTTTTCATTCTCTCTTGGCTTTCATCCATAATCTGGGGTTAATGACGTTGTCTAGGCGGACAGTCATCCTGTCCACAGTGATGGCCTTTTCGTCTCGATGGACAACCTTCCGTAATTGTCGGACATACAACAAATTATATATATTCTGAATCCTCATGATCTAGGGAACAAGAAAATCATATTTATAAGTTGCATGCAATTTTATTAAAATATTTAAATTAAATATCTCATTCAAATTATAGTAATGCTAAAGTATATGGTCACTTTATGTTGGCATTCAGAATGCTATAATACAAATTGGACAGAAGTATTTAGTACTAAATCGAAAGCAATGAACCTTATGTTGAAGCATTTGCGGAAGCAAGCGTCGAAATACACCAAAGAAAGAATTAAAGAGCAAGAAAATGAAAATGAAGATATAAATCACTATATTATAGAAAATGAAGGATTATCATTTATGACTGATGACGAAGTGAGAGAATGTGATAATATCTATACTCTAAATGAATATTGTGATGGATGGATTGAATATTTTAATAGATATCATGGAGAAGATGAATACTTTTCGATAGAGATGACTGAAACTTAAAAATATATTCGCATGAGCTAAAAAGCCTATGGAGATATATAAAACAATGTCTGACTTAACATACGAACACCACTAACCATAGTGTTTAGATATTTATTTAAGCACTCTCTAAAGCTTCAATGCGTTCTATAAGTGCTTCATTTTGAGATGAAAGTTCTTGAACAGCTTTGACAAGTGATGCGATCATTTCAGTATATCTTAATCCGTAAACTGTTTTTTCAACTTGAGGGACGGGGTCAAGTTCATGTCCTTCTTCAGCCACATATTCAGGGTCATCAACTTCAACAGTGCTTTTAATTACTGTGGCGTTGTTTGTTCCGTCAACATCCCCAAGTTCGGTCATAACAGCTTCAACTTCTTGAGCAATAAAACCGCTGTGATTTCTAACTCCGCCATCATTAAATTTAAAGCTCACAGGTCGCAACTTATTAATATAGCTCAAACCTTTATCTTCACTCAGTGACACGATGGAGTTCTTCATGGTTTCGTCTGATGTTTGGATTGTTCCATTTCCTGCGTATACATCTTTCCATCTGAAAGAACTGTATCCTAAGTCTATGGTGTTGTCAGAGGTTGGGCGGACGAGAGGGAGTTCAGGAATGGCATCTAAAAACATAAGTTCATTTAGGATCATATTCCTATCACCATCACAATTTATCCATTCAATGGATTGAGGGTTTAATGGGTCAGTGGGTGTGATTGTAGAAAGAATAAATGAATCATTAGCTGGTCGTTGATCGCATTTCATTTGCCAAATCTTTTTAGTATCGCTGATTCTGTGATATCCGTTTGTGGTTCCGTCCAAGTAACCATTCCAAGTGATAGCACCCCATCCTGCACGATCACCCCCTGCATCTGTTCCTGCTTCGATGCAGAGTTGCCCCGCTTCTGTTACAGATGCTGAAGGACTTCTGAATTTAGCGGACAGATTTGTAGTAGGCATATTAAGAGAACCTACTGAAAGCTGATTAGTTCCAGTGTTACCAATAACTGAACAGTGATCATCAATATATGCGGTGGTTGCCTTAAGACCACCGTTTACGTGCAAATCGTCTTGCGGGTCATCAGTAAGAATTCCAACTTTTGGTCCTTTGATTCTCATAGTTTCAGAGAGAGTAGAAGGAGGGACACTGTTATCATTTTGACATCTAAATATGATGTTTCCTTGCACACCTGATGCAGAGTCTCCAACCATACCAATATTACAAGTTTGACCCCCATCTAGTCCATCATCGCCATAATTAAAGCTAATGGTTTTTTCTGTTGTTCTTTGTGCCAAAGTGGAAGGTGTGGGAGATTGGAAAAGCACAAGATTGCCATTTTGAACAACTACATTATCGTTAATTTTCATTGAGCATTCTTTTTTGCCAGTCTGTAACTTTTTGATTACCTGCTTGATTACCACCGTAAAAATAGAGTGATCTATCAACATTTTCCTCACCATAAAAAGAAATTGCGGGACTCCAAGTGTTAGTATCAGTGTTAACATCAAACACGAGAGGCGTGTCTTTATCTAATCTGACGGCTTGGTACATTTCATCACCTGGGCTTAATTCTTCGCCACTAAGTTGAACAGATTTTCCATTTAATGAGACATCAGCAGTCACATTATGAGCGGTGACATCTCCAGCGATTGTGGCATCATCAAAAATTAGCTCATTTGAAATTGTCATATTGCGACAGTATAGATCAAAGTTGTTTTCTCTTGTGATATTTGAAATACTCATATATCATAATAATAGAAAAAAAAATTTATATTAAATAAAACATTTGTTATACTTAGAAAGCATCATCAAGCATTTTCTTAAGTTCAGTTTTAAAAACATTCTATTTGATAGGGTAGCCATATGTCAATTCATACATGTCAGTCAATGATTTCAGTGTAAATTGACACTTGATTGTTTCTCTTCTAAGCTTTCGTTGTTGCTCAAAGTGACTATGTGTACCATAGCCGAAACATTCATCATTATTTAAGCTGTACTTTAAAATACCTACATATATTGTCAATGTGTACCTGTGCTATTTCGATTTCTTTTATTCTTGTCCTTACCATCTGTATCTTCTTATATATAAAACACTGTCTTTTGTCATTGTTATATATAATTTAGTTTGAGAAAAAACCTCAAACTAAATCGTTCTGTTGCTTTCTCCGAAAGCTAGGAATAATATAAACAGATGAAAACTGATGAATACGATCAAGATTAAGCCTTTGTTGGTCTTCTTTTGGTTGGCGATTTCGTTGGAACTCCAGAGAAGTCAAGTTTGCGTGGTGGAAGTCCACCTGATGATGCCATCATTGCTTGTGATGGAAGATGAAGACCATTATCGATGGCATCACGTATTGCTATTAGAAGGTCATTATCTTTACTTGAGATAAGCTTTGCACCACTGCGGACCAATGACTTAAGATTGTTTATATCCTTCAAGTCCAGATCTGTTTTTTCAGCAATCCTTTTGAGTTCGGCATTATCCAGTTGGTCAAATATCTCGCCGCCAAGACGTTTGGCATTGGATAAGAATTGTATCATATCTCGCTCATGAGTGAGATTTTCTCTGAATGCCTCAGGAATTTCTGTCAATTGTGCAATGTGACCTATTCTTGCTTTAGCCTCCCTTGCACTGAACCTTTCTCCTGAATATACTGAGTTATACAGCCTTGCCATATCTGAAGGTGTTAGTCCTTCAACATCATTAACGAAAGCATTGATCAACTCAGTATCGTCATTAGCGAACACATCACCCTTGAGGAATTTGTCTCCTATGACGGGAATAGAATAGAATATGATTCTTTGCTTCATTTCATCATCACTCATTGCAGGAACGACCGTTAAGGCGAAAACACGTTGTCCATCTAGAAGTGTCTTGTCTTTAGATATCTTATTTTTCAGCCATGCTGTTGCTTTTGCTCTATCCAAGCTACCAGAAGTTAAAACATCCTCGGGTAATGGTGTTGTACTTGGTGCATTTTGTGCTTCTATAGCACGCACGACTCTTTGTCTCATCACACAGGCATAACAATTGTTCTGAAACGTTTGGCTTTTCTTCCTCTTCGTTGAGTTCTAATATCTATTGCATCGGCAACTGATAGTTTTGGGATAGAATTATTACGAAGAAGCCTATCTATGTCTGAAGTGGGTGTGGCATTGAGGACTTGATTGAACAATTGTTTTGCTATTCTTTCCACTCTTTGATCATATGTCGCGTATCTGTTGAGAAATGTGTTGAGCCTCTCAGACTTTCTCACTTCGTCAAATAAAGACTTACTATCAAGAGAAGGATCAATGCCTAAGTGGACAGCTAACATCTTCAACTCATCTTCACCTAAATCCTCGACAGCACTGGGCTCTAAAAGTTTGATTCTTCTCACGAAGTCTTCAGGCTTTTCATTCTTAATGTCGGTAATGATACTGATTTCTTTGAGGTCATCCTCAAAGGCTGTTCGTTCTTTCTTAGTAAATCCGAATGTGTGTGATCTACGAAGGAGATTCTTAGTAGCTCTACGTATTTGACTAATAACTTCGTCACTTGCTTCTTCACCCAAAGCCATTTCTTTGATTTGTCTCAATGAAGTGGTAACAATTTTGAGATCTTTTTCGTCAAGTCCATCAATTGCTCTAGAAAGAATGCTCCTAAACATGGCATCAACGCGTGCCTTACGTCTTCTCCTATTAATATCCTCGAACTCAGTATCCAAAATAATGTCATCCTTACGTTTCTGTTCGGCAAGTGCTTGTTTAATTTGTTCTTCTTGTTGAATTTTTTGAGCTAATCTATTTTGATGTGATTCATTACGTGCAGCCTGTCTGCGGTAGGCCTCAAGTCGTTTTTGTTGTAAACTCATCTATACTATTAAGGACAGAAAAGTTTATTTTGTTCAGTGAAACATTATCACGCTGAGTTGATCAGGATTGACTCCCTTCTTTTTGCATCCACGCATAACTAGCTTATTATAGTCATCGTTGGACAAGAAAGCAAACTTATTGCGCATGAGGCTATGTCTTCCACATGTACTAACACGTGGATCTTTGCTTTGGTGTGGATATTCACTATAATCGACGGTCCATCCTCTTTTCACCAGCTTGAGAAGCAGTTTGACCAGACTATTGTTTTGTTCCTTATACAGTTCATCTCTCTGTTTAGAAAAATACTTGGCTTGATCAACGACGAGACCATAGGGGTCATAGTAATAGATGGTCTTCTTCTTATCGTCTTTAATGAGTGCAACATAGTGACCTGCCAGTACATTGTCTGTTTCCATGTTAGGATAAAATACAATAACACCATCCTGGCCTTTGAAGATCTGCTTGAGACTCGATGATTTGATTATTTCATCATAAAGGACAACACGAGGTGGCTTGGTGTTGATCCTTGACTTTTTGTGCCATAGTTCTGTAATTTGTGCTGGTGACAGTGGTGTGCTCACGAGTGTTTGCATAGTATAGATAAACAAGCGATAAAAAATTACGGCGTATTTGGATCAATGAATGCTAGAAGACGGTGGGATCTAATATTGTGTGCTATATCTGTGTTCATTCCATATGGGTTATTGTAGACCTGTTTGTTGACCATCAGTTTACCTAGGAAGTCTGACACTGCATCTCCTTCAATGATATGTGATTTGATGGTTCTAGGTACAATGGATCTCAAAACTTCAAGATTGATTGCAGGATTGAATACATCTCCCTTGATTTTGTCCCCTAATTGTTTGTAAAGATAGTAGATCATCGCACCACCCAATGAATGACCAGTGAATGTGATCTTTTTGTCTGGATATTTTGCAAAGAGTTCATCTGTCAGCTTTCTCAGGTGTTTAAATCTTGGACTTGATTCAAGGTCATTGAACGCAACTAATACATCATCTCCTATATCATCTCCGTCTTTAGTACCTCTGACCGATACTTTGATCTCATCGCCCTTTTCATATACCTTGATTCTTGTGTCACTATGGATGAGCGTCCATCCATCAATGAATTTGAGTGGATCTTTCTTGTATGCCTGTTGAGCTATTCTTGCAGATGTGATCTCGTCACTGGTCATATCTGTTACATCCTTTTTTGCTTGTATGGCTCTTGATAAACCAGTCTTCAAGTCATCCCAAAACCCCTCTCCTTTTATATACTTCTTTACCATACTAGTACATCACATTTTTTTCATGATCTCTGATGCACGTTTGCTGGCTTGACCAAGAGTGAGTCCTTTCTTTTTCATGAGACGTGATACTAACTGTTGTCTGAGCTTGGTTCTTTCACTGAACACTGGTTTCTTTCTCTTCTTCTTTTCCATTGTGGCTATGGTATTCGGATGGTCTTGTGATTTTTTCTTACCTCCTGTGACTTTCTTGATTCCAAAGTTTGCAGCTTGTTTGATACCTGGTGGTAAAAATGATGTTGCTACGTTAATGGCCGCATTCTTTGTTGCCTTTAATGCATCATATTTACGGTGATGTTGAAGAGCATCAATTCCCTCTGCAGCATATGCTCCAACACCTGGAATCATATTGGCTACTGCTTTACCAACATTTGCTGCTGCATTACCTAACCAAGACCAGAATGAGCCGCCTTTAATCTTAACCATTTCCTCACACTCATAACAGATATCTTCTGCATCATCCTTGTCCATACCATAGATCACCATGACTGCATCCACATGATCTTTGTGTGCTTTGGTTGGTTTACGCTTTGATGGTTTACCTCTGCCCTTGACTGGTCTTTCGATATATATGTCTTCACCATCTTCAACGAGATCATACATAGTACCACCTTTACGTTTCACAACCTGATCAAATGATAACTCGTTTCTTCCTTCATCTAATGTTTCTGCAACTGAAAAGTTATTGTCTTCAAGAAGGTCATCCACTGTAAGACGTCCACCTTTTGGTTTTCTGACTGATTTTACTCCATAGAGAACCTCATCCGCTGTTAATTGATTCATTATATAATTTAGTTTTGAAAAAAAAACTAAATTGCTTTTGACAAAATAATTAAGGACAAGAAAAAGAAAAATCTCTTTATAAGTTATATGGAACTAACGAAACCCAATACATTGTTATTCAATGATGATCACAAGAAGATTATAAAAGAACTCGGAATGAAAGACACAACCTCATACATGCTAAATGGTTCATATCCGAACAGTCTCTGGGCATCCGATCTTGACTTATTCCAAGTGCTTGAAAGTAGCCCTGTCATGGGATCAAAGATTCTTCGGGAGATAAAAGACAAGGTTGCTAAACTTAGTAAAGATAAATCCTCACAATTTGTTGAACTCAAGATAGGAGACGATAAGTTCAAAACCGTCAAAGCAGTCAATGGTCTTAATCAAGGAAAGCTCTTGCAGGCACTGACAACATCCAATCGTCAACGAATTAAGCTTGACACTCTTGTGTTCGTGAATGGTTACATCGAAGATATCACTATCATCTATGACTTACATCAAAAAGACTGCATCTATGACCACACAAGAGTTTAAATCGGCTATGATTGAAGATGTTAACAAGTTCTACAAGGAAAAGAACTACTTCAAGGTACTGAAAAGAACAAACAGTCTACTTATGTCACTGGAAAGGGGCGATCAACTATCCAAACGTCTTGAACCATTACTCAAGACCGTTAAGAATGCCCTCAACAATTCCTTTAATGGGTTCATATATCTAACTATTGCTCGACTTGAGTCAACGAAGGAAGGAACCAAGATAGACAAGAAACTAAGAGATGAATCATTGTCCAACTTACGAGAAGATATCGGGATTAAGATTGGTGGAGTCTATGAAACTCTCAAACAACCTGCACGAAAACTTTCCATCACAAGCATCCCTGCAATGGTATGGAAACTTAGAACTATTCTCAATGTAAGGATCTTAGATGTCATAGATCGTCTCGACCGCAGAATCTACTCTTTTCATAAATTCCAATAATGATGTACAACAGGTGACAACAATGATATTTCAATGAAAGAGTTATATAGTTTTGAAAAAAAAAATAATCTTGTTCTAAATTATTCCTAGCTATCGGAGAAAGCAACAGAACGATTTAGTTTGAGATTTTATCTCAAACTAATTATATGGCATTAAACTACACTCATGGTATACCCATAGCTGTTCAAAAGTATAATCCAAAAAGTAAGCACAAGAATCGAATCCTGTTCCTGGATGATGATGCAAGGGAAGAAGAAAATACAGAACTCACAGACTCAATGCTCGAGACGATATATGGTAAGAGAGCAACACGATCATCCATTCAACGACAACTTCTTAGAGAGAATCATACGGATGATGTCCCACATGGTATTCGAATCAAAGATCACAGTCTATTTGAAGCAATACCGTACTCAATTTTTGCAGGAAAGGAAGACTTTAGACGTAATGTGTTTTTACATCGTAGGTCGTGCAGGATCAGGAAAGACATACTTTGCTCGTCAGATCACCAGCAAATTCAGGCCACATGTGAAAAACACATATATTTTGTATCAGTTGTGAATGATGATTCCTTCGGTAAGGATGTCATAAAGCTAAACATCAATGATTTTGTAGGCAATGACGTCACAAGTGAGATGAAGCGTAAGAGATATGAAGAGGCAAAGATAAGATTCAAGTACAAGTCAAAGATACATAAAGACAATCCTACGTTACTCATGAATTTAGAGCTAAGACTCAATGAATTGAAACCTACCAAGGCAGACAAGGAAAAACTCATGTTCACCATGTCAGCAGACGAAGTCAAGGCATATTTCAGTGATTCTCTCATAATATTCGATGATTATGAAGACGCAAGTGAACTTGAGTTCAAGAAGTTGGAGTTCCTTCAAAATTTCCTACTCAATGTAGGACGTAAGACACGAACTAATCTTATTCTTATCAGACACAAGGCTAATGCTGGATACAGTACGGCACTCATCAAGAGTGAAGCAACAAACTTTGTCTTTTTTGCAAAACAATCGACTCATGCAATGAACTACATGATGAAAACCTACATGGATTTTGATAAACAACAGATGAGAACAGTAAAGCAAATGTTCAAAGATTCACGATGGGTTAATATTAACTTACAAGCTCAATACATTCTGTCACAGAAGGAGTGCCAGTTGTTGAACTAACTTTCAAATTGAAGGGAGGATTTATATCTTCCATTCAATTTAATACTTCACTTATTTTGGAGATTAAGCAATTACATGTCGAGCATGGCATCGAGATCAGCTTCAGTATGTTCACCTCCGCCTACTCTATAAATATCTCCACCTTTGGCTTTAGATCTTGGCTTTGCTCTTGGTTTGGCTCTTGATGCTTTTGCTTTTCCTTTAGCTCCCATAACCCATGGCGCTTGCTACGTTACCAAGTGTTGTACCATCTCTTGCAAAATCAGACACATAAGGCAGGTTGTTTCTGCCAAGTCTCACAGCTTTCTTGAAGAGTTGTGAAGTAGCAATGTTTTTGATTCCACTCCAGAGATCACCCCAGAAATTACCACCGATAACGTGATTCATCTTACTTGAATCATCAACCATATTAACAACCTTGGCATCGATTGCACCCATGTCACCGATTGATACTCTGTTCATATTGTAACCTTCAGTTTCATCTGCAACACATACTGCATCATACATAGCGAAGATTTGGAGAGCACACTTTTCAGAGGCAGTACTGACTGATTTGACATCAACTCTTACCTTGAAGTTGAAAGTTTGGAGAGATCCACCGATGATGGTATCTTGAAGACCCATATCAGATGGTTTGACATAGAAAATAGATCCGCAACCAATTGCAGCATCATTGTTGAGTGGGACAGCTGAACTTGAAGATGCAGCGACAAAAGAAGCGTATCTAAGAACTGAACCATTCTTGGATGAAATTGCATAGAGATCATCTTGATGAGCATTGTTGAGCAAGTCGTTTGTCCCAGCAGTGTCTATTGAGATCTTCTGGATTGGAAGTCTTGTGAGTGGTTGACCTGGTTTTGATGGTCTGTTTACCATTACTGCGAACATCTTTGGAACTTGTGAAAGTCTTAGGTCAACATCATTGGTAAATTGCACAGTAGCTCCTGCATCTACATCTACAGGTTTACCATCAAAGGCTAAATCGACCTGGGTTGATGCATATGCGAGTTGTTTTGGTACTGTTAGTTTGAAGGATGGTTTCCAAAGTTGATACAAGAATTTATGTAATACACCGTCTTCAACTGCTTTGGCAGTGTATCCTGTTCCTGTATAGGTTGCTGTTGTAGAATTGTATGTTCCATCACATGCGAAACAGTTTTCGAATATGTTTTTGATATCCAAGGTGAATTCGATATCATCTAAGTTATAGAATGGCTGAGCATTACCAACATCTCTGTATTGGCATGGATCAAGTGGAATGGCATCGGACCATACGAAAGTAAGTGTAACTTTGGCCTTTGTTGCTTCTGGTACACCACCTTCACCAGCATCTTACCATCATTTACACCATTACTGGCTTCAACTTTGTAATTGCATCCAAAACCTCTTGCTTTGTACATTTGATCGATGTTAGACCCTGATGCAAGTGGGTTGTTAAATAGATGATATCTCGTACTTTGAATACTGATCAACACCTGGGGCATCAGTTGCTAAGGCCAGTTTGTATGGATCCATTGAGTTGACGATGACTTGATAGTTTTGTGAAGGTCTTGATGTAATACCTTGACCACTGTCAAATTTGACGGTACCAGAAGATATAACTTTGGCATACGGATAGCATGCAAGACCAACTTTTTCCATCTAGTTCCGCGGCAAATGCTTGCCAAGTCTTGTCTCCAGCAGCAGCAGCTTCGAATTCAACAGGAAGTCTGCATTCTAATCTTGGCACAGATGTTACCATACCAGAACCCGTAGAAGCTTTGAATACAACAGTTCCTGAGAGTTTGCCACTTCCGCCTGAAGTTGCACTGACTCTGTTATATTGATATGCTACATTACCTAAGTCAGCACCTACTTTAAGGTTGTCTTCAGTAAGGAATCTATATTTTGAAGATCCAATAAGGACCACCTTGTCTTTGTTTAAATTAGTAAATTTGGACATGTATATAATTAAGTTTGAGAAAAAAACTTGATTGCTTTTGGCAAAATAGTAACAAGAGAATTTATTCTATATACTTTCACATCATTGAGATAATTGGCAAAATAGACTGATTAAGCAATCCATCTATTTCAACTTTGACAATCTATATTATTTTGAGAAATAGCATTTGAGAGAGGCAGTGCATCCATCCTTTAAAGTTACAGGGTAAGAGTTATTATTGACATCGATCCACTCAAATGTAACATAGAAATTTTGTACGGTTGAGCCATCTATTACATTATGCCAGCGGTTGTTGGTACCGCTTGCACTAAAAAAGAGCTCTTGAAGCGGATTGCCGTCTGACTGGAAGAATCTATAATCCACTAAGAATTGACCATCAGATGATGAAACGGCGTTGTTATTGTTATTGTCCACTGATGGATCGGGTAGGTATTCACTACGAACTGATAAATTTGTCTTAAGAACAACCCTTTTGACAGGAGATAGGAACTCGGTGGTCCTTGTTTTCTGTTCTTCCACATCCTGGTCAAGGTAGAGAATGTAAGGGAATTTTGATGTTTCAAAGTCAAATGTGTTAAAGTAGCGATACATTTTAGAGTCCATTGCTATTTGCCAAGCACCACGGAATGCTGATGTTGTTGAAATCGTGAACTTATCAAAACCGTCAAAACTTGAATTCAGGAACATCAGTGATAGATAGAGCAGAGCAAAGAGTATTAAGGGCTGTCTGCACTGCCTCGGCCACGTGTCTATAGTTATATAGGAATCCACCCCTGGACTTTTGGTGAGAAATCTATCTCCTGATACACTGGTATACCAGATGAGATATTAATGATACCAATACTTATATCATCCTCTACCTTAAAAAGAGGGAAGAAGCCTTCTAGTACAAATCGCTCTATTGATACGTCTGTAATTTCTTGACTCAGTGATCACTGCATTTTGTCGATTGATCTCTATTCTTGCAGTAGCCGAGTCACTATTGGATAGCTGATCACCATTTACGTATGTATGTACACTCATTATATAAATTCAGCCAGAGATAAAAATATCTGATGAATTTCGCTGTTGCATTATTC